>CM060272.1:3043873-3776373 GCA_030684275.1 Acipenser oxyrinchus oxyrinchus
TTCTATGGCAATTTTATATATATATATATATATATATATATATATATATATATATATATATATATATATATATATATATATATATATACAGTACTGTGCAAAAGTTTTAGGCAGGTGTGAAAAAATGCTGTAAAGTAAGAACGCTTTCAAAAATAGACATGTTAATAGATTATATTTATCAATTAACTAAAAGCAAAGTGAGTGAACAGAAGAAAAATCTAAATCAAATCCATATTTGGTGTGACCACCCTTTGCCTTCAAAACAGCATCAAGCATCATTCTTCTAGGTACACTTGCACACAGTTTTTGAAGGAACTCGGCAGGTAGGTTGGCCCAAACATCTTGGAGAACTAACCACAGTTCTTCTGTGGATTTAGGCAGCCTCAGTTGCTTCTCTCTCTTCATGTAATCCCAGACAGACTCGATGATGTTGAGATCAGGGCTCTGTGGAGGCCATACCATCACTTCCAGGACTCCTTGTTCTTCTTTATACTGAAGATAGTTCTTAATGACTTTCGCGGTATGTTTGGGGTCATTGTCATGCTGCAGAATAAATTTGGGGCCAATCAGATGCCTCCCTGATGGTATTGCATGATGGATAAGTATCTGCCTGTACTTCTCAGCATTGAGGAGACCATTAATTCTGACCAAATCCCCAACTCCATTTGCAGAAATGCAGCCCCAAACTTGCAAGGAACCTCCACCATGCTTCACTGTTGCCTGCAGACACTCATTCGTGTACCGCTCTCCAGCCCTTCGGCGAACAAATTGCCTTCTGCTACAGCCAAATATTTCAAATTTTGACTTTTTGGCCGCAAGTCTTCCATGAAGGCCACTTCTGACCAGACTTTTCCGGACAGTAGATGGGTGTACCAGGGTCCCACTGTTTTCTGCCAATTCTGAGCTGATGGTACTGCTGGACATCTTCCGATTGCGAAGGGAAGTAAGGATGATGTGTCTTTCTTCTGCTGCAGTAAGTTTCCTTGGCCGACCACTGCGTCTACGGTCCTCAACGTTGCCCGTTTCTTTGTGCTTCTTCAAAAGAGCTTGGACAGCACATCTGGAAACCCCTGTCTGCCTTGAAATTTCTGCCTGGGAGAGACCTTGCTGATGCAGTATAACTACCTTGTGTCTTGTTGCTGTGCTCAGTCTTGCCATGGTGTATGACTTTTGACAGTAAACTGTCTTCAGCAACCTCACCTTGTTAGCTGAGTTTGGCTGTTCCTCACCCAGTTTTATTCCTCCTACACAGCTGTTTCTGTTTCAGTTAATGATTGTGTTTCAACCTACATATTGAATTGATGATCATTAGCACCTGTTTGATATAATTGTTTAATCATACACCTGACTATATGCCTACAAATCCCTGACTTTGTGCAAGTGTACCTAGAAGAATTGATGCTGTTTTGAAGGCAAAGGGTGGTCACACCAAATATGGATTTGATTTAGATTTTTCTTCTGTTCACTCACTTTGCATTTAGTTAATTGATAAATATAAACTATTAACATGTCTATTTTTGAAAGCATTCTTACTTTACAGCATTTTTTCACACCTGCCTAAAACTTTTGCACAGTACTGTATATATATCCACAAACGGAGGGACTATTGGACAAAAAAAGTTAGATAAACCAAATCAAATAAGGGCAGACGTTCGGCACTGCTACTTTAAATGATGAAATAATAATACAAAAATCAATAAAAATAAACACTTTCAGACAAATGTTGAAAGGCTAAAAAGCACCCTGCTTCGTTGTGTGTATGAAAGGTTTTCACAGGACACTGCCATTGCCACCAGCCAGGACACCTGTTTTGCTATTGACTCAGCCTCCCATTCAAAACTACTCGTGTAGGAGCCTATTTATAATTGCTATCGGGTTACTGCTAACCAGCCAAAAGAATCCCTGATCTGGAGCTGTGATAAAAGAGCTGCCTTTAAACGCTCACACCTCTGAATGCAAGCCAAGAACCAGCCTGACTGAACTCCTAGCAATCGCATCGGTGTCATTTAATAATTATTAACTGCGCGGTGTTTGCGATGTTTATTCCAACTCCTCTCTCTTTTGTGCACTTGTTTGAATGTGGTTTCAACCTGTACGTCTGTTTCATAGCTAACTTGAAATCTGTAACTGTTATTTAAATCTGAAACAACTGAGGTCTAATTAACCAAATCATTAGTTCAATAAGGGTCTAGTTAAGTAACTGAGAACTCAGTTGGACTGAAAACCAGCAGACAGGGGGTCCCCAGGACCAGGGTTGGGAGCCACTGCTTTAGGAGACACGCTTGTTGTAAAAAGCGCTGGAGATGCTACAAAAGTTCAGAGGAAATCCGATAGCTTGTTTACTCAACTGTTATTACTATTTACAGAGCTCCAACAGGGGCTGGTCAGTGCGTCTTGCACCCTTCTGCTCTTCACCAGTGTCTAGTCACTTCTCTGATTTTAAAATCGGTTCACGCGATTGTTTGAAGAATACAGTCAAGCCCAGAGTTGCTGATCAATTGTATACAGGAGCCACCTGAACCGCTTTGAATCTCGTGTGATATAAAGGTGTGACTGTGACAAAATAACCACATAGGGATCATCACTTGAGTCTTCACTGTGAAGTATCATATAAAATATACAGGGAGTCCCATTAGCCAGGCATCGCACACACACACACAACTGTTAGTCAATTAGCTGGTATGAAATGTCTTTAAGCAAAGTGGGAATGCAGATCATGGGGACGTGTGGTGCAATTCATCACCAGGTCGCTGATGCCTGATTTGACAGAGCACCCTGATCGGTGTGATATATGAAGCCTGCCTGTGTAAACCTCCATTCGGCTCAGCACAGAAGCAGAAGTAAAAGAATGCAATAAACTTGGAAACGCAAAGCTCTGTAACACTAGTTCCTTGTTTGGTAACTGTATCTCATGGACCTAGCAGTTCCATTTCCTTTTACGCGGATTTGCATGCGACATGAACACGCATTCCAAGGACCTCCACCCACGTGTGCATGCATTACACACCTACCCCCTGAGCACATGCAAGACCTTGCAGTCCCCCTGACAGACTGGCGATCGCGATGCTGTGCTGAAACAAGTGCCACCAGGCCGTCCTGCTGTGTTCTGCACTTTGTCGTTCACTCCTTGTTGGATCAGCAGGGATTCAGGGATGCAATTTGAATTCTGAAAGCCCTATCCCTACAGTGTACAAAAACTGGGACAGGACCGACAAGCGCAGGTATGTTATGCAGTTTGATTTTGTTATTTGATATTTCTTTTAAGTTACTATAAGGACAGCGGCCCCTGCAATTAACACGCGCTCCCTGCCTCAGTACCTGTTCTACAGGTTGATGTTTCACAGTTTATTCAGCAGACCCTTTATCAGTACTACTGTTACTGCGACTGCCTGACGTGTACATTATCATATATTCTCCTTTATGCGTTGTATTGTTGGGATTTTTTTTCCCCCACTTCTTAACTATTGCCTTCAAAAGGCTGCTCCATTGCTGTCTCTAAGGTTAATTTCTCTCGTTGTTTTGTGACAGTCTGGTGATCCAAGCCACATCACTAATGAAGGTATTAGCCGCAAAAACATGCATAAATACAAGGAAAAAAAAACACATTTAATCTGATTAGATTTCAATGTAACAATTGAAAGTACAGTACATGCGCATCTACTGTAGTGCCTTGCAAAAAAAGTTGAGAAGTTATTCAGTGCACAACCAAAAAGTTGCATGAAAAACTAAATCCAACTCCGTTGTAAATAGCAATTAAATTTGGTGATGCATGTAAGCAGTCAATTGATTTTAAATCTTACTGTACATAATTCAAAGCAAATAATTACAGTACAGAAAGTAAAGGTGCATTGGAACCAATCCGCTGTACAGCATTGCATAAGCAGAGGGAAGTGGGAAATATTCTGTATGATGGATGACATCTTCTCCATTGTTGCTAAAGTAATTAAAGGCCTTCATGGGATACATAACTTCCTTGTGAAATCTATAACTGGCAGGAAGTTCCAGTCTATTGATTTTCTACTTTCTAACCAACTTTCTTTTTTTTTCAGGTGTGAAATGTCTAAGCAAAGAGGAACAAGTTCAGATGACTGATGTGTGGTGCAAGTACTCAACAGGTTTTGGCTCCCGACTTAATACAGTATCCTAATCGGCATAATATATGATATTGCCTATGGGACCAAAAAAAGTTTAAAAAAAAAAATGAGTCAACTTTATGATTTCAATGAGATCTTTTAATAGTTTAAATAAATACAGTACATTGACATGTAAAAAAAAACAAAAAAAAAACCTTGTGCTTTTTTTTTTGGTGACACAAATTAAATGGATCCAATAATATTCACGGTATGAACAGTTTCTTTCTCACACCACAACAAGCAAACCTTGACATTTCAATCCAGCGGTCCTCATTGACGACAAAGCCTTGATCTTTCTGTGCCATTTAGAAAGTGAAGTCACAATTAAACACTGCGTGGCGTTGACACTTGAAGGCCAAACTTGTTTTGCTGTTTGTTTTTGCACCTCCCTGCTCCGTGCACGTCCAAGGGGCGCGTGCTGCTCGACAGAGAGAACTTGCATCGGTAATTAAAGCAGCAGCTCCCTGGAGGTGTGCTGTGGCTCCCAGTGCCAGCTCTGGATCAGCAGTATCCCAGCTGGAGGTTCCTGTTTTCCCATCTCTTGAGATTTCCAGCGCTGTGCTCCTCACACAGAGCAACATCCCCCTACCAGGCTGCACCAGGGTCCCGGCAATCCCAGCGGCAGGCAGGCAGGTAGGCAGGCTTTTACGCATTGCAGTCCAACTGGCTTGGGGCTTTGATTCAGCCTTTGTATTGGATGCAATTACAGCATAACAAGCAAACCTGCCTGCCTCCCCACTGCCAAAGCGGGAAAATCTGCTCCTTAGCTGGTGGGAAAAGCTCAACTTACTGTAGCGAAGGGCACCATTCTCTTGCTACAAACTACCAGCAGCAGCATAGAGCTAGGATGCCAAGCCTACAGTAGCTACTGCAATTACCACAGCATGACGCGAATCGGTTTGGCTGCCCCAGCCGATGAACAACCCTGGATAACACTCCAGTTTTAGTATGTCAATTAGTTTGTTCTAAAACACTACAGTGTCCTCCAACGCTTTAATATCATTTAATTCTGAATCAAGATTACAAATGAATTTGCTCTCAG
Source organism: Acipenser oxyrinchus oxyrinchus (assembly GCA_030684275.1). Classification (NCBI taxonomy): domain Eukaryota; kingdom Metazoa; phylum Chordata; class Actinopteri; order Acipenseriformes; family Acipenseridae; genus Acipenser; species Acipenser oxyrinchus. The sequence continues at coordinate 3,049,049 of CM060272.1, forward strand.
TGCTTGTTAGCCAACCGATGCCATGGCAACCATAACCGAACACAGGCATGTTTTAATTTCTCACATCTGCCCCCGTCCCATTGAATTTAATCAATCATAAATTGCATCCAATAAAAAAAATAAATAAATAAAAGAACTAGACACATGAACATCAGTCATAGGTGCGTCAATCTATTATTCCGAGTTACAGGACATGCACTTTATAGGTCAATATTTTAAAAATCAACAGGATTTTATTATAGTCAAGGATGCTTCTAATATACAAACTGTCTTTACTTTCTATAAAACTGCATGGAAATTAAAAAGGGGAAAAAAAAAAGCGACTACTTATTTACTTTGACAAAAACACACACACACACGTTGCGCAACCTTTCTGATTCGAAATCGCATTAGAGGAACGTTTGAACCCAGCAGCAAAAACATCTAGAACAGAACGCAGAGCACAGAAGAGATTTTAATACCAATGTAATTACTGTGATGGAAGCAGGAAAAACAACCTGGAAAGCATGCATAGCCGCTCAAAGGATTAGCAGTGTATATATGCAGTAAGGTCAGACAGTCTCTCACTCACACAAGCTCGTGTTTGTGCTCCTAATAAAGCCTAACACACAGTTTGCTGGTGTTTTCCATCAATACCAAGGTCCCTCGGCTCACTGCACGACTTGTTTTTCGGGACACAGCAGCCGTCAGCGGATAACGTTTAAAACAAATTTAAGCAACAGAAGCAGAAACTAATAATTGCATTAACAAATTTGAGAGACAGTGAGATTAAAGAGTTTTATTATTATTATTATTATTATTATTATTATTGAAATGACATGGTCAGAGATCACAGATCACAGGAGGGAATAGAGACCAGTGACTTCACTCTTTTTCTAACCAATACCAAAAAATTTGTCTCCACTGGAATGACCCACTTAACAGAGAAATGTCCAATTCTGAAACAAGAGCACGAAGCCACTGACTTACAGTACAGTACAGTATAGCGGCGGCCAGTCCTGGACTTTGGACCAGGGCCAGATTAGCTGAGTGCAGAGGAGCAAGATGGGGGAAAAAAAGGGCATTTTAATGGGGTGCTTGTCTGCTCCGGAGACCACCAGTCCAGACTGTCTGTTGATCAAAACTTTCCGCCTGCCCACAGCACAGCTCTCCCAGCCAGCCTCCCTCTCATGGTTAGATATTAATTCAGACCTACGCTTACTTTTTTTTTTTTTTCCCAACCCATCCTCTCTTCTCTCCAAACTTATCTGGTTTGCGTGAAAAAACACTTTGTTTATGCTTACATAAAGTATGCACTATGTATGGCAAGCAACAATAATCGCCTAAGAATTATTTTCAGGGTAATAACACGGCCCCCTGCGCCCTTTAACATGATGTGTGTAACGTACAGTATTATTTATAGTTCAGAGCAATGAGACATTCACAATATAACTGTCTATGCAAATGCCCACTGCGGACAGGGGTCAGATCCCTCCCGTCCCCACTGCGGACAGGGGTCAGATCCCTCCCGTCCCCACTGCGGACAGGGGTCAGATCCCTCCCATCCCCACTGCGGACAGGGGTCAGATCCCTCCCGTCCCCACTGCGGACAGGGGTCACATCCCTCCCGTCCCCACTGCGGACAGGGGTCAGATCCCTGACCAGTAACTGAAACGGGTGTAACCATTGCATGACCACTACAAATTCTTACTATTTAAGCCTGCCTTTTACATCATACTGGATGCACATTTCCATGGGTTTCAGATTCAGATCCCTCAGAAAATAACTACAGCTACAGTAATAAACCCGGGATTCTAGTACGATGAAGACTAACTGCCCTGATCATTGCTCTAGTACAATGAGCCTATAGCTGAATATTTTGATTTGGCAACCCTGGTGCCAACTGAGAAGATGTGGCATGGAATGATCCTAAAAGAAAAAAAAAAAAAACCTCAGCAGACCAATGTGCTAGCCAATGTCAAGTTCATTTCTTATAGCTTTCTCTCAATCGTGCAACATTGCCCCCCAGACACACACACACACGCTATACCTTTAAAGACCTCTAACCGCACAGAAGGTGACGGCTGGCTATATGTTGATGCCCTTTGAAGCTGCTCCGCTTAACAAGACGACAACACAGTAAAAGCTGAAAAGTGCGGTTTTTATAATTAACAATAGATTTAGTGTTTCGGCAACAGTGATTTAAACCATGGTTAAATTATCTCTCTGGAGCTCCGCCAAGCACAGCGAGAGCCACAGCTTTGGCAGTCGCGTCGCTGCAGTATTTTGACTAGTTTCTGAATTTTTTATTTTTTATTTTTAGGAACTCGCCACTGAAAAACACAGAGAAACTTCTGGTTTTATCGACACAAACATTTCTTTAAAAAAAAAAAAAAAACACACACACACACACACACACACACACACACACTCAAAACTTTTTTCACTTTTGAATGTTCTGAACAGAATCATGTGTTACAGCTTAAGCCAAGCTATGAATAGAAACTGCTCTATATACAAATCAAACAGAAGGCACTTAATTCTACAGGAATGATAAATAAGTGCTATAAAAATAGCAGCGACTGTACTGTATAGCAATACATTTCAAGGCAATCGCAGCTTCATTTATCACTTTTTTAAAGAAGGTCCAGATTATTGTTGATGTTAGAAGAAACGTTTCCCGACACTTGGCATCCGACGCTTTTGACTTGCTGTATAATTCAATAACATCAGTAAACAGCGAATCGAAAGTTCAATCTGTAAAGCGTTCTCCTTAATAACTTGTACATTGTAATAACTCATTTTAATAAGTTCTAGAAGGAGTCAAGACTGCCAGCCTGTTTCATCATACGAGCAAAGATGAACTCCTTTGCAAAATCCAACCGCCATGGGATTTCAATAAAAACAATGATGAAATAATCATCTGGGTCCGCCTTCATTAACGCAGTACCCCACACACCCAACATACGTGCTCCTATTGAAATGAAAACTGATAGACAATGCCCACCTACAGCTTCACAGCTTTGCAAAGGTTGTGCTGTGCTGTGGCAGTGTGTGCCACAGGAGATGAACAAGCCTGCCACACTCCATGCTGTGCCTATGAACCAGCCTTGATAAAAGGGCACAGCATTAGAACTGCAACCTTCAATATGAACAGTCAATGCTGCAGCGTCCACGAGCGCGATCAACTCTACACCAACTCGAATTAATAGCGTCTCTCTCTAGATAGCTATCAATGCAAGATGCTCACGTGCTTTTATTCGGTGACTATTTTATACGAAAAACTGAAAAAGGCCTTAATGTTTGCAAGATCGGAGATTACTCCAAGCAACACTTTCCACTTGTAAAGTGGACCACCCAGACCTTTGTCTGTTAAGCTGTCTCCAAACAGGAGGATATACAGATAGATAAATAACCCTGGAGATGTGAAAACATGCAGAGGCGTTCACTGTGCGCAGCACCTTTGATTTCAGGGCAGTGCAAAATATTTTACAAAAGCAGGTATTGCATTGATGGTTACTCCTTGGGATGTTGACATTCCACGCAGAATTACACCTGTATCAAGCGTACCCCCAGTTTTTGCATCGTACAGTCAGTATGTTACCCAACTCTGAACCCGTGCCCTCACCACCGTCTTCAATCAGCCAAAGCTAACCCTGCACACAGACAGTTCAGGCGGCTAAAGCCAGCACTGATCCGTGTAGATTAGCAAGTCTACCCTGAAAGATTGAAACTAAAGATAGCGATGAGGTGACCCAGTGTCTCTGTGGAACAATAAACATTTGAGAAGCCTTAGAAGGGAACACATGATTCAGTCTTGGTCACAGACCAGCTTTCTAAAGTTTTTAAAATATGTTCTTGAAATGATTTTAAATGGACATGCTTATAGGGGGCATTCAGCTGCATGTGGGCCACCAATTGAATAAGAAAGTCATCATGAACAAGGGTCACAATACCTTCATGCCATAACAGGAATTGTATTTGTTTCCTGGATTTTAAAATGTTCATATAGAAAAAGGATAGTCCTACAGATTCAAGTTCCTTGTAGTTTTCCCCATCCAAGACTTTAAAAAGTGACTGCAATAAACAATAAAGAGAAAGAGGAACAAAAATATATTTTGAGCCCATAGAATACAGCCTAACAAACAAATGCACCTTTCTTGATATTGACAAAACTTAACATACATGGAACTTTTTATTCCTTAACTTAAATATTCTAAAAGAAAACACACACAAACACACTGAAGCCAGAAGATGTTTATCAATGCCCCTGGTTGACGCCAGTAATCACACAGCGTTCTCTGCCTACATTTTTTTATATATATTTTTTTTAAAAATGGTTAGATCACAGAATCTACAGCTCCCTGTTCTAACAGAAAACTACACGTCTTTTAAAAACCAACAGAATACAGCTCACAAAACTGATTTCTACTGGGGCACAGTACGTCAACCTATTAGAAATGTAATTCAGATAGAAATGGTCCACCTTTCTTGACAAGGGAGAAACGCTCTTAAAATACTATGGTGTCGGACGTACTCGGGCTAACTGACTTTTTCATCCACGCTGGGATCCAAATATCTGTGATGTTTGAGGACTTCTGTACAATTATTTTTCTATGTGTACTTCTATCAGACCCTTATCAATACACTACAACAGAAGCAATCTTCCTCCTTGATTGTAACTCTGAGAAAATAACCATATTTGTACGGCATCAGACGTGCGTGTATTGGTGTCGGACATTGCTTGGTACAAATGTTAAAATAACAAATTCATTTTAATATATATTTTTTAAAGAATTACTTAGACGTGCTTATGACAACAGGAGAAACTTTCTCTAAATCACAATGCAGTTCAAAATCACAGTAAGAAGAATGAAAGCAAATCTCTGGATTATTATATGGTTGCATTCAGTTTCGTGAATAACCCTCGACTCATTCCATTAATAAGCCATATTTGCTGAACCTATTGATAATTACCTTAAACATGACACACCATGTGAATTAAGATGATTTTTACATTTTGACTGCGAGGTTGCCTAAGTTGTGGAACTGCCCATAAGAGCAAAAAGTTATCTGAATTTGATCTTATTTTCTACTGATTTTACTGTACTTTATAACTGCTCTTTTCTGTAATGTTATATTTTATAATGTGATTTTTTTTTGTAATGTGATACTTTGTATTGTAATATTTTGTAACAACTGTAAGTCGCCCTTCTGCTAAAAAATAAATAATAATAAATGTAATTATCATTACATGCATGCTGAAAGCATTCCTTGCTGGCGCTGTACTAAACAGGGTTTCAAATCCCAGAGATAGAAAGTCTACTGTCTAGCTCAATAGTAAGGGTTTTTTTTTTTAAGCTCTGGCTACCCAAGTTAATACACTGGTACTATAAAATCTTGCTGAATGCTCAGAGCAAATTCTTAACAGCATGCCGGTCATACCAACAGAAAACAAACTAAAAATGAACCCAGCAATCCGTAGGTGGCCCCTGCAGTTTATGTTCTGCAGGCTAAATAAAAAATTGTTGCAGCTTCCAAAAGGCTTGCCGTACAGTATTGGAACTGTAGGTGTTGGACGTTGCGTTATTTTAGCAACTGGGACGCCTCCTTCGACCATACACTAGGTGTTTAGGGTTTTCAGCAGGACACACACACACACACACATATATGTTAGAGTCTGAGGCTCTATTAAACATAGCTCCATGCTGAGAGGGGCAGGCTGAAAAGGGCACTCCGGCAGATAAAGACCTCTTCAGGAAACACTTGAGGAAGAGAACACAATGGCAGTCTTCCTTTACAGCACATACCGCGTCGCCTCCCCACAACTGCAGCTCCCCACGCATTTGAAGATTGCCAAGATATCCTTTCAGGAAACACAGAGACACGCTTCTTCACAGCAGCGCGTTTGTGTTGCGCTCGCCTCACAGACCTGAACCGGCTCGCACCCACTTCTCAACAGTGCGTACGATTGTTTCTCATAAATGAACTTAGAAATGTACCTCTGTATGACACTTTTACAGTGCGATACGCTACACTGCTTGCAGTATTTAGATCAGTTATTGCTCGTTAATTAAAACACCCCCAGTTCCGCCCCCACTATTGACTTAATTCTCAATAAACTTCTTTTTTTTTTTTAAAGAATCACTTCTGATTAGAATTTATACTTGCCAGTTAAATCTTTTTTTTTTTTTTTTTTTTAAATCAACTTGAAAGATCCCATTTGGTAAGATTAAAAAGCAGGGTACTGTTCACACCGACTCACAGCTGGGGGGTTTCACCCATGTCAGCCCATCTGAGGCGCAACACCTAGTAATCTCCAGCGGGGTCCTCCTCGTTCTGAAGGTCACCGGAGCCTGGAGCCACAGCTTTAAGCTGCCATAAATACTAGGCTATTCCAATGTAATAATGACACACAGACAGACCTCTCTCAGTTTAGCAGTAACTGATTATAGTATTATACTGTCCTTTCCCATTAGAGGTTAATTTCGGGGAGGACCGCTGACTCTAAGATCAAGTGTTCTTTTAAGGTTCAGATAAATACTGCAAGAATTTGAATATTATTCTTAATTATTACTTACTAGGAAAAAAAATAGTGTCATGTTTTCATTGTATAACGGTTGGAGGCATATCAAGCCTTGCATCTGATCAAGTTTCCCTTCAATAGTAGAGAGATAACATGTACCCACTTCCATACAGCAGAATGTGTTTTTAATTTCAGACAGCAGTGTAATACATGAGCGCATTGTCAGGGAGGGTTACAGTTCTGTAGAGTATGGTTATAATGTATATCTTAAAATTTGGGATTTGAATCTGGACATAACCTTTAACATTTGAGCAAACAATCTTCCAAAAACACATTCAGTTAAACAAGAACGTTTACATTAAAACTTCAGCAAATAATACCAATTCAGTAAAATGCATTTATAATTAATAGAACCGTTTTTATATAAAATCGATTTAATAATAGTCTGAGCAGTGAATAAAATGGTCCCCTGATCACATTTCCACTTGCTGTGTGGGATTCTAAAGGAGGAATGGGTCTCGGAAAATCAAAATGGTGAAGTAGGGCTGGATTTTGCTCACACTGCAGTGTCAGTGTGGTGGTGAACGCAAGCAAGGCCTTCTGAACGGCCATTCCATTCCCCTTGTATCGTCTGGATAACACACAGGCCGAGAGGAGGGACAAGAAGGGGGCCCATTCTCAACCGTTGCACAACTTGTTTTTGTCTGCTCTCAATCCATAGGCGGGCACAACTGTGTTTTTTTTTTTTTTCATATCTCAATTCAAGGTAACCTGAATGCAGTCTCAAGGACGCGTGTTTTTTTGTTTTGTTTACCAAACTTATCACAGTGAAAAAAAAATACATACACACACTATATATATATATATATATATATTAAAAAAACTGCTACAGCTTAAAAAGTGTACTGGACTTCAAAGCTGGAGTCGCTGGTCTTATTTTTGTACTGCGTTACTTCACTGCAGGAACACAGCTCAGAGTTTTATCTTTAATTTGCTGAGGGTTCATCATTTCAGTAAAGACAAAAAAGGACTGATGCAACACACAAACGGCAGAATTACTGCACGAAAATAACCAGCCCCAATTTTGCTGTGCTTATCTCATGCATAGATGACGCCAAGAAGTCTTAAGACCTACACTATATAAATAACCCTTTTTACCCTGGATGTGCACGCGGTCCATATTGGGTACATGCTGGCTATGTCTTGGAAGAAGGGCTAAACTGCAGTCCGTGTGCCAGGGAAAAACTTTTACATCGTCCCTTAAATATCTGTCAAAAACACAAAAGCATGTCCCTGCCAACTCCGTTTTACCACAGTAACATTTTTCTGCACAGTAAAATAAAAAATTTAAAAATTTAAAAAAAGGAATCTTACAAACGCGTTGCCTCTCGCACAGTTTCAGTTGCCTCTGTGGAAGTCCAGCTTGGTGACCAGCATGCATAGCCAGGGATAAGGCAATCCTGAGCCCTGTTAATACTATCATGCTTTCATCAGAAAGTGGTAACTGGCAGGGATAAAGCCAGCTTGTAACTCTTTTCTCATTCAAACACAGGGTTACTTGCAAGCGATACTTCCCAGTACAGTAGAATAAGTGGCTCTGGTTGGTGTGTTTTTTGTTTCACCAGCAGTGGGAAGCAGCTGACTTGTTTACCCACAAATTACAGTGTCACTTGGTTCCAAAGTTTATAAAGCGCTCAAACCTTTCAACTGCAGTGTGATTGCTATAAACACGAGGGGCACCTTGTTCCTAATCTACAGTACAAAAAGCTCAGGGATTGCAGAGCCTGCTGAGTCACACCAATAATATTGACGCATAAGTACAAAAGACTTTGTTTTTATCCTTCAATTTTATAACCCATTCAAGACAAACAAATATACATATTTAGAGTCCAAAGGGCACCATAGAGAAGATGTTTTAATACTTGTATCAAGTTAATATAAAATAACAGATAACAAGTCTCCTTATAGAATAAGTTTACATACACTTCTTGTGGTCTCCAGTATAATGATATTTGCCAAACCCGTCCGTATTGTCTGCTATTCATGGACCTGGAGGATATTGATGCCGTTGTACACCAATGAAGATATAGGATTTGCATTCTTCCAGTGGGAGAGACGTAGACCTCAATGAGAAACTGGTCTCCTTTGTTCTCTAGGTTGTGCCCAGGATCGTCATACCTTCTTCTTCTAGCGTCTGAGACAGCTTCTCAGTCGTTAACAACAGGGTTTGGTTTTTTTTTTGGTAGAAAGTGGATACATAATTAATATTCTAACCAAGCCATGCAAAACTTGTCCTCAGTCGGAGAAGGGATCTGTTGTTTTTGAAAAGGTGCTAAAACTCAGAGAACCCTGAAAAGGTGCCAATGTGTTTCAACACTGCAGCTAATTGCAATAACAAGCCATGGATTATTTCACTGTGCGCACACAGAAAAAGAAGCCAAGCTGTCACTTGTAAATAAATCACAGTTGCCTTCATTGTATACAACCTCTGGGGAAACAGAATCTCTGAATGTTTTTAAGGATCAACACTATGTTGTTGTTATATTTGAGTCCCTATTACGAGTTTAATAAGCCAAACCAGAGCTTGTTACCTATACTCTGAGGCTAATCAAGAGTGTGGTAAAACTTGGAATGGGTGAAACTGCTATGCAATACAGCAGCTACCTATCCAAATCTTTAATAAATGGTTTGCACAGACATGAACGAAACAGTGTAACATTTCCGCATGGAATTTAAATAAAATGGTTCATGAAACCGCTCTAGATTCATCACATGCCAGATGAACTTAGTTTCAATTTGTAAGTACTTTAGCTGTTCCATGCCAAAACAAAAAATTGTAACGCACACGGCAATACTGCAGAGTTGAGCTCCACTGCTACGGCTGGTTGCATATTAAACACTGCAAACCCTTTTTTTTTTCTTTTTTTAAAAACAAAAGAAACAAAAAAAATAAAAGGTTAAATCTAAATCCGCCACCTGTCTCTTCGTGGACTGCCAGCTGCTTGTTTTATTGATCGGTATTATTTTCCTAACTGCGCAATCAACAGCCAGAACAATCAATCAAATAAAACAGCTAAATAAATGCATACGTCATGTAAAGGCATTTGATGTGGGGTTTTTTCTGCTTAAAAAGAGTTTATATATATATCCGCCCCCCCCCCATATCAACCTTTTTCACCAGCAGTATCTGCGTAGCATCTTCACTTCAAGACTGTTAAACCAGACACTGCCCTCCGCTTGCTTGTTTTTTTTCTGTTTTTAAAACAGAAACAACTTTGGTGGCCTCTCTCCTTTCGAATAACGCGCTCACGGTACCTAATAATATGAATGAATCTATTCTAGGGAGTCTAAAATCCATTCGGTTAGTTTGACTCGTTTCTGTCCAAAGTAAAAATCGTTGTTTTGTTTTTCTCATCAACATACTGGCACTATATCAGACGATGCCTATGTCGAATCATTACACTTTAAGCATAAACCGTTATGCCATAACTCGTTTATGACAGAAATACCAAAACCAGAAAGCTTAACGAAAAGTATACTAGCTTCAACACAGCTACTACGCCTTTACTACTGGTTAAATTAGGGTAATGGTTGCAAGCTATGTAAATCCCCTTATATGGCTGTGTTGATAACTGTGTCGACAGCAACATAATATTAAGACGACTACTATCAAAATGTGGACAATTGACGTTTTCTGCGAAATGTATATAAATTTGAAAACAACGTCATATCAGCATTAAAGTTAAACACACACGTCTATACATTTAAAAAACATTACACATGGATAAATACTAGGGTATCGTGTTAAACTAATAGTAAACAACAGGAATTCAGCTTCTGGATGTACAGTAATGCTGCATGTTTTTTTTTTGTTTTTTTTTGTGTGTGGTTACAAATCACATTAAATGTGTTTACATTCCTTATTAAACGTTAAGAGGCCTGTACGTCAGTCCGAATCCCGCAACTTCCAGTTTAGTTTCGCGGCACATACACCACCCTCGCTAGGCAACGCACGCTAATCTATCCAGCAGGCTGGCGTCTATACATTAGGCCTCAGAGGATTTACTCGTTTTACAACCATAAAAAAAACAAATTGTTCCAGAACATTAAAATAACACAAAACTCTCACTCTTAACACAAAACAAGAAACGTGTTTCGTGGATTATTTTTTAATGCACACGAGTATTCAAAAAATACCGTTTAATTTTTACCGTAAAATTCCACGATAAACATTCGGTATTAAAATCAAAAGTTTTCAATAGTAGCTTAAATTCATTCTAAACAACACACTCTTGTGTAAAAGTCCTTACATGGTTAAAACGTTTAAAATGTTAAATACAAATAAATAAAAAATAAATAAAATGTATATATTTTAAAAGTTGGTCAACAACAGCAATCATCACGTTAAAGCGAGTTAATTTTAGTGTTACTTACTTTCCCCATCTGTTTGACCGGAGTTGCTTAAAACGTAGAATAAAATGACCAAAACAAGCGCTGAAATCTTCAGCCTCATCCTGGCCCCAATAGATTTCTTTAATCCAAAAAAAAAACGTGGAAAATGAATAATTCCAAAAATGTGTTTTAAAAACAATATTCTTGCGAATATGCTGTATTTTAAAACAAAAAAATAAATCAGAAATCACCCCACCAAAAAGGGGGGGGGAGGCACAACTTGTTTAATAAAAAACAATATATAGCCTATAAATATATATATATATATTTTTCAGATTAAACTCATACTATATTAAGTCATCTTGGTTTTTGAGGACGATAAGGCAAAACCAGTGTTTCATTTTTTAAAATTGCAAAGTGATTGTGGATTTTTCTTCAGATTTCTCTCTTGAAGTTTGTTTGAGAAAATCTTCCAGACTCGAGAAAAAAAGGAATCCCTCACTACCAACTGTTCTTAGTCAGGAGGTCCGTCAAGGGGTGGGAAATCCCTGTATTTTCTCCAGAATATATTCTAGTTGTGTTAACCGAGCCCCAGAAGCTTCTGCTGCAGGCAAATCAGTAACAAACAAACAAAAAACCATTTAAAAAATGTTTTAGTCTCCTATTCCACACGGAATAGTTCAACTTTTTTCATAAAATTTTCAGAAGTTGCTGTATGTGTTTTCTTCTTATTATTATTTCAAATCTTTGTAACATTCTCCGGGTACTTCTTGTGCTCTTAAAGCCTCATAAAACTGTATCCACTAGATACTGTTCTTTTATAGTAACACAGTTATTTTCCCACGGCATTTGATTTTTTTTTTTTTTTTTCTCAATTTCCTTATCAAAGGGAAATCATTGTGCTAAAACGTCCCTTAAAAACACAACCCATCCCATCAATCGTCAGGAAATCATTCGTTAAAAAAAAATAAAAAAAATCTTAAGATTGCTTTTCCCTTTTCATTTAATGTAATGTCCTTCCTTTTTTTAATGTTTCCTTTTCAACTCCTTGGCTATTTTCCCAAAGAGATTGTTTAAAAAAATTAAAAAAAAAAAAAAAAAACACCAGAAAACAATGGAAATTTGCAATCCTTTTTTTCACAAAACAAATAACACCATGCAGTATGTTGCTCACACCACAGTGGTTGAAAGTGTGAGTTAAAAAACAAACAGAAATGATATTTCTCCTTTTCGTTTGGATATATCTGAATCCAGGCGGTCTCCTCTCAATGGTTGTTTTTATGAGAAAATCTTGCGAGACGCTGAACAGCCAGATAAACAAGCCTTGAGGATTAGCAAAAAGATTAAAACTTGTATGTTTTCCCCCCCCTCTTGTCCGCTGTACCTCACTCAGTCTCACTCTGTATCTTTTTGCCAGTAAACAAGAGCGGCCAGTCAGCTGGGGTTGCAGAGGAAAGATACAAAACACGGATTGGAGTCAGGATAGACACAGGCTCGGAACAGCAGCGTGAATGTGAATTTGAAACGCGCACATTAACCACTACTTAACCTGAATGTATTCGATTTATGAACTTTGTTGTTGTTGTTGTTAAATACAACTAAATTGCACCGGGGGGGGGGGAACAGAAGTTCATCAATACATTATTTAATTAAATATAAATATTGTGAATCTTTTTGAAGAGCACGGTGCTCCCCCTGCAAGGATTTCCTTCTGACCCCAAGGGTATTAAAGGGATTTGCATGCAGGTAATTGAGCATCTTAAAGATCCCACCCTATCTGTGCTCACCAAACTGCCGCCCCTGCACACTAACACAAGAGGCGCTTTTTGGCTGGTTTTAAAACTTGCGGGGGAAATTCACAAAGCAATTTACTGCAATGTTGTTGTTGTTGTTTTTTTTTCAGAAAAGGAAAAAAAAAAAAACATTACATTGATTTCAAATTAAGATTGAAAACTTAAAAGCCCGGGTATTTAATTCAGAAGGTATTCAAAAGTTGTTTATGTCTAGTTTGATTGACATTGACAGCTGTGTTTCTTCTTTTAAACAATAAATAAATGCAATAAAAAAAAATTGCTAAAGGCGCTTTGGAGTAAAATGCTTTCCTCCTCCGTCTTTGTTAGTATTGTTCAATATTGCATGACTCAGTATTTCAAGTTATGAATGAATGAAGTTCCTGCAGAGCCGCACGTTCGGTCCCTTCCAGAGAACCGGTTTTTTTATTGAATTGAAGCAGGTGCATACCTACCTCAGTGATCTATATGATTACATGCCCTTTAAATTACAGAGCGATGCTCCACAACAGTGGGCTCACGTGCAACCGAGCACGCTAGCATAGCAGGACGATGTAAACACACAATACGCAATTGTTTCCCACAAATAAAAGTGATTCTAACGTGTTTTTTTTTGTTTTGTTTTTTTGCAATGAGGTGCACGAAACCGGGTTTACAATTTACTGTCAGTTTCCTCCTCGTGATGCTCGAGTCACTCTCAATTCCTTGTATCCCTTAAGGGGCTAAGAAGTCCATATAAGCATTCACACTAGAACAGCGAATTCACGTTAATGAAAGTGACCTGAGGTTGAAATGTAGAAAGCGTGCTGCAGGAGCCGGCGCTGCTGTTGTTGTTGCTGTAAACAATGGGAAATCTGAGCTCTATGGGTTCTCGCATTGCAGAGTGGTACATATAGATTTTCTCTATTGAAGACAGCCTGTCTGAGTGAAGCAAAAACAAACTTGATGCCCTTCGCTTCCCGTTTCCCCCTCCACAGTTTGGATTAAGGGGCCTGGTGCTTTTTTTGTTACCATTTACTGTAATGCAAAATGTATAGCTAAAATGCATAGCTGCAAGACGAAAGGAGACTGTTCTTTAGATGTTAGAAGCGGGCTCCATCATTACTGCAACAGAAAATGCACAGCCGGCCTGTATATGCTGTGGGTTGAAGCACTAGGTTGAGAGCCATTGGGCACATCCCAAGGGTACCTTAGCCATTTTGTATACAGAGGGGGCCCTTGCTGTTCTTCGGTAGGGCGTATCACACCAGTTATGATCCTAAGACCTCACTCCCTTTTATCTAGTGACCTGTCCTCAGTCTACACTGCCAAACGTTGCGATCACAAGATCAGGACACAAGCTTGCTGCAGGTACCAATGGTGTGAGGGCTTCCTTCCTTGAGCAAGACACTCTGGGACAATCGCAACAATAAAATCTTGATTAAAAAAAAAAATCTATTGTGTTTTGTTTTCTCTCTGTTGTCTATCACTACTCTAATAATACAAAAGGTTAATAAGTCCATAGTTATCAATATTGCATGAACAAATTTGTATACACATCTAACTATCGAAATACAGGTATGTAAATTATTTTTACAATTGTGTCTGTGTTTAGCAATTTTGCCACACCGTGAATGAGTAGCAACCTCATACTCTTTTTAAATGGTCGTAGAATTAAAGACGATTTTCCAACTCACTTAAAGCCCCTGTATAGCTTCTGTTCTGTTTGTTTTCTAAAACTAGAAAGTACTGTACCCTGTGGGCTATTTACCAGTGTGTCCCCTGCAGCAGTGATATAGTCCCTGTTCTCATTGATATTTCGTGAGAGGCAGACTTGTTCTCATGAGTAGAACAGAAACGTTATCTCCTTGTTCTGACCTCCTCAATTTCTGAATTTAGAAGCTAGCTGACCCTAAAATGCTGTTCCAAAACATGACTTTTCCCGCATTCCCCTCTTTGCCTGGCTCGACAATTCACTTCTGTGTGGATATTTTGTCCCACACCCAAGTCTCCTGAAATAACTTATGTTCAAGGAAGCCACGGGAATTAATAATTATAAATCTACAAAAATATCCCATTTCCTAGTATCCCACACGGCAGTTATCTTTCTTCGTTGCCAATAGAGGCTAATCCAAAAAAAATTCGAATGAGTTCCAAACGCCACGACTTGAAAGCAATTGGAAATCAGATTCACTAATTTCCATCAGCAGCTGATTGAGATCGAACCCATTTCAATTAGGACTCAGACCTCAATCATAACTAGGGGGGCTGGCAAAACCCAATCTCTTCCTTACAAGTGTCCAATGCAAAGGACGCAAGAGGCGGGTTTTAAACCTCAGACTGCAGAAAAAAAAAATATGCAGGCAGAACACTGTGAATATATTATACCGGAGGATGGTGAATAGATTCACAAATAGCAAAAACGTGATGCGGTCAGGTGATCTTTGGCTTTTGGGAAGCACCCGGGTGCAGATTGGCTTGTAGCAGCAGCCACCATATGTTCAATCTTATTTTAAACCCAGCAACAACCTTAAAAGCACCAAGCGTTCTCTGTGATCCCATAGCATGATATAGTGCCTTGTTAGGAGAGTGTGACATTGTTTCACATTCCAACAGTGCCAAGACTGCTAGATACAGTACAGTGCTGAAAGAATGCAGTGATAATAATAAATAATAATACTCATTGAGACATTAATCCTGATGCTTTCATTAACTGCTGCAGGAACTTCCTAGCTTGCATTATCTGTCCTATCATTGCTGTTTGTTCACAGGTTTTAAAAGAGTGTTCACACATCTTGTCCTCACGCTAGAATAATAGAATCTTTGGCAGAGGGAAACAGGTTGTCTTTCATGTGAGTGCATGCAGGCCAGGTTGCTAAGCTGTACACACAGGATTCTGTGCGGTGTTTGCTGCTTGTTTTTTCGTTGCTTGTGCTTGTGGACGTCAGTGAAAGGTGAGGGACAATGACTGGCTGAAGTCGATCAGGTACAATGAGATGCTAGAGCAGGGGTCTCCAACCCTCCAACCCTCCAATCCTGCAGGTTTAAGAGATGTCTCTGCGTCATCAATGGCTAAAGATCTGGAACACATGTTAATCTGGACTAATTAAGCCAATGACTGGTGCAATTAAGAGAGCTCGGTTGAAATGAAAACCAGAAGACCCTGCAACTCTCCAGGACCAGGATTATTGGCCCCTGTGCTACAGAACTCTCTGTTATGCACCTCACACCCTGTCCCTTGTCAATTGTGTCAAATTGTCCAGTCGGTTGTGGTCTACTCCCTCAATATGAGAACTCTCTTCACTTGTGAAGCCAAGGCAGACCCATAGGCCTCCAGATTTGGAAAGGCTAGGGTGTTGATCCACTGCACCACCTAGCTCCGGGGACAGCCCCATCCTCCCACGGAAAGGGTCTAGTTTCACACCAAGGACTACAGCTAAAAAAAAAAACACTGGAAGAACCTCATTGTCACCCAACAGATGCTCAGATCAGAGGCCAGTTTCTATCAGTTTACACAAGATAAGAGGAAAAAACAGGGGAGGCTTCCTGATGTCTACCAAGTGTCTAAAAAAGAACGTACCGGAAACCACCCTTAAGTTGAGTCGCCCTTCTTTTTGGCAGACAGAACGTTTTTTTTCTTTCCAATAAGTCTCTCGCTGGACTGCAGTACTGTGTGAAAATAATTCATAATGTTGAAAGAAACCTGCTGAATTATGGAAGCTGTGTGGTCCAGTGGTTAAAGAAAAGGGCTTGCAACCAGAAAGTCCCTGGTTCAAATCCCACCTCAGCCACTGACTCATTGTGTGACCCTGAGCAAGTCACTTAACCTCCTTGTGCTCCGTCCTTCGGGTGAGACATTGTTGTAAGTAACTCTGCAGCTGATGCATAGTTCACACACCCTAGTCTCTGTAAGTCGCCTTGGATAAAGGCGTCTGCTAAATAAATAATAATAATAATGTTACGTTAATATATTGAATTACACACCGCTTTGTAGTTTTCCTTATACTTACCGGAAAACTGACAAAAATTGAAAAATTATACATTTCAAAATGTAACATGAAATACTCTACTACTATTAAGGCTTCCGGTAGACATTTTGCGAGATCATATTTCAGTTTCTTTCATTACACAACGTTAAATAAAATATCTAAATGATGTTCATATAGTTGCTGTTTTTTTAATCATGTCTCAATTCTAAAATTCTAGATGATGCAAAACATTTGGCCACAGCTGTCCAGTAAATCAATGAATCTAGTAATAATAATAATAATAATAATAATAATAATAATAATAATAATAATAATAATAATAAGATGATGATTACATGTGTGAGTTACCTCTAATTCAAGATTGCTAAACTTATTTATTTTATGACCCAAGTAAGATTTATACTCATCCTCCATGGAGCTGGCCAGCCATCAGAGTGCTGGTGTGTTTTGTGCAAGCCTGCCATACATTATTTATTTGACCTTTGTACTTGATTAACCAGGAGAAGTCCACTGAGATCCAATCGAATGACAAGAGAGAAGCGCTGCATCAGCATGTAACCTGCAAACCCTTTAGAAAACACATCCTTTAAGATTCTTACAGTACAGGACAGTGCAGCACTGTCTGAAATATAGAGGTGTATTGCTTACTGTAAATATAGAATTCCTATAGTAATCAAATCAAATGTTACATAGGAAACACCCTACCTACAGAATGCATATAACATCATACTACACCAGCATACAATCTTAAAGATCCTGCACTAGAAGTGTATGCTTCTAATTTAAAACGAGATTCACAGCATTTCTCAAATACCGAAATACGGAATTCCTTTATAAGATATAGGCATCTTAAAGGATTTATTTTTTAAATGGTAAATGAACAAGATTTATTATTCCATGCTGGAAATCGGAATTCCAGTATTTTCAATGCAGAATAATCCTTAAAGTTACTGCACACTTACATAAGTGATAGAACCTAATTATAGCGCATTACTGTATGGTGGTTGACTGCGTCAGGGAAGGTAAGAGACAAGCTACCTTCAAGGTCAGCTACCAATGTAATGGCTGATAATGAGCAATGTTGTATTGCCATTAGAAACTGGTAAACGGTGCCTTTATTGTCTAATTGACCCACTCAGTGCTTTAATCTGCTTGCTGTTATTATATCTGAATATTCAGTGGGCATCTATCAAGCGGTAGTGCGGAGGAATGGAACTTCCTGATTTGTGGATGAAAGTTCGGAGCGTTCTTAAGTACGCTCTATGTATATGATATGACCTCTTGCAGCGATGGGTCAATGCATACAGTTAATGGTTTGCTGTATTAACCCTTGATAACAAGATATATATTTTAAAACACTACACTGAAAGATATGCGATTCCTGTGAACAGAAAGGGAACTATTAGGCTCACAGCTGCAGGTAACGTCGCAAACGACACCCAACCTGTCTGCACAGCGAGCGCATTGCTCAGCGAAGCCATGCCCAAGGTAACCGCACAGTGACACAGACTGCGTGCTGCAAACAGGTGCAAGCTGGGTTAATCTATCACCTACCATTCTGAGGTTTACAGACAGCTGAATACGGAGATAACTGTCTGCTGTAGGAAGAACGGACTTGGGCTGAACCAGGAGTTTTTTCTCGCACACTGGTTGCACGTGATGAAAACGGTAAAAAAAAAATAAAAAAAATAAAAAAAACTAGGTATTTGCAGTAAACTAGAAAGGTAGGGAGTATAGGTTATTAAACACTTCTAGAATAAGGTTCTCTTTGGGAAATACATCTAAAAGCCAGCAGGTGGGTTTCCTCCATTATTTAATTAACTCCTGTTTTTTGAAAGGAGAGAAAAATCATGTTAATGTTACAACATGAATAGCAACAGACCTCGAGAGTCCTTAAGAGGACTTGAAATGTATAACTTACTTGTTTGGGTCTAGTGTGGTTAATTTAACAGGAGTTTGAACCCCTTTAAAAAACAAACAAATAGGAGTTAATTAAAGACTGGAGTAAATGTTTTGAGAATATGTCACAGTAGCACTACACAGAGCGAATGAGTTCCTATAAAAACAACAGTATTCCGATTCATGTTTAACTTTGCAGCACTGCTGTTGAAATCCCTCAAAAGGGGGTGTTAACATGAAGGAAACTAACCAAAGAGAAAGGAGTTAAGCTTGCAGAACAGAGTTAAGCAAGCTAGGCTAAAAAAAGGCAATTGTTTTTGCCTCAGAATGCACAGTATTGTGCTGACCTTGGGTTTGGGGAATGTGAAGCGAGACGGACAGATTCCGACAGGCTCCCACGTTCGCTCTGTAAACACGGCTGTGGACAGAGGTGAGGCTCTTGAACGGGGCTGCTTTGAGAGCAGGGGAAAGAAACTGGAGGGGATTGAGCAAGGGGGACACGCAGCCCCACTGCCTGTTGCAACAGTAAAACTGTCAGGGTTGCATGCACAGTTCAAAAAGAGAACTACATGAGATAATGCTGTGACCGAGCTATGGGCCAGGCAGTGCACTAAGCATTCCCTTATAAAAGTTTACCATAGTATTTTTGCATGGTCATTTTGCACTTTTCCCATGCTTTTCACACAGTTATATTTTGCATTTATCACAGTTAGCCATGGTTTGACTTGTTTAAATATGCGTTACCATACCACTTTACAGTGCTTACCTAGGCTTTACCATGCTTTTACTATGCTTTATCACACTTTGCTATGTTTTCACTATAGGAAACGTTTGTAAGGGTTCATCTTTGGAGAACTGGATAGAACGAGGAATATTCATCATGGGTCAGTGTTGCTATCAGGGCTCTGTGGATAACTACAGATATTTATCCTGTTTCCAGTGCTGCCAATCCACTGCTTTTCAAGAACACTCAAATTTAATATCCTTTTTAAAAATTATGTGGTTTTTTTTGTTTGTTTTTTAATTTAGTAGTCGCCAATTGTTTTTATTTTCTCCCAATTTGGAATAGCCAATTATTTTTCGGCTCAGCTCACCGCTACCACCCCCGCGCTGACTCGGGAGCGGCGAAGACGAACACACGCTGTCCTCTGAAGCGTGTGCCGTCAGCCGACTGCTCCTTTTCACTCTGCAGGCCCGCCATGCAGCCAACCCAGAGCTACAGCGTCGGAGGACAACGCAGCTGACAATAATATGGGTAGTGTGCATTGCAGGTAGTCATCCATCCCCTTGTCCTGTCAGTGAGGAGACAGACACTGTACTGGCACTGGAATTAGCCCTTCTGAAACAGAATGCATGAGACGTTGCACACAGCAGCACCACAGAGTGGCACTCTGCAAGACATTGACTCAAAACTGAAGAACGGAGGGATTCAGTAAGAATATATCCTGAATTGAGTAATACTTTACTGCTCTTTCTGTAACTACCAGCTTCTAAGTGGTTTCTTTTTCTGGTTTTGCAACAATCTTATTTATTTCTTTTTGCAGGAAAAGAATGGTGCACATTTTAGGCGAAAGGTAAAGCATTGCAAACAGGTCCCAGAGTGACCTCAGTTTCTGCTGGATTCTGAAACAACTGTAATTGAGGTCAGCTGCAAAGCGTTCCATGGATGTGAATGGGGGGGGGGGGGGCCTTACAGACAGGTTGTGAACTAACGTGATCTGTTGCACGATGCACAGTTTAATCCGAAAAAATAAGGTGATATAATGACAGCTCAGCTTTTTATATCACAGACAGAAGGTATTTCTCACGGGGGAAAAAAAAACACTCCCTGTCTAAATATGCAGGGCTTTCCTACAATAGCATGTATTCCCATTTGGTTATTAAAAAAAAAAAAAAACAGCTGCCAAGATCAGTTTCATTTTCCAGGTAAGATAGAAGAGAGGCGTGCATGGATGCTAACTAGCAGCTGACTGCCCCTGCTTACAGCATATTTAGTCATGGCTCTGAGCTTGATAGTTCTGCTTTGATGGCTATCAGCGTCAGTTAAGGCAGACTGTTATCAGCCATGCAGATCCTGTTGTCGTCTGTGCCAGGCTGTCTCTAGTATAGACGACAGGGAACAGGTGGATTAAATAGCAAGGTTCACAGGTTAGGGAGTGTGCCACTCTTCTATAATCAGGCAGGGGCATCTTGTACCACAGGCTATACTGATGTGGCACCAAGGGGCTAGAGTGCTGGGGAGTCAACACAAGAACACAAGAGGGGCTTTTATCATAGACTCTGAGCCTCCTGTACACTTCGGATTGCGTTTGACTATAATCCGATCAATTGCATGCATTTACTTAAGCAAACTGCTCTAGCGACCCCCAGCTCTTCCCAAAGTCCTGCCTCACTGAATAATATCATCAATATTCCATTTAGAAATATCGGTTATAAGCTGTCCCTTTCACATACTGTGCAATGGTACCTGCACTGGTTTGAGAATAAAAATTATCAAAAAGAATTGTATACAAGTCATGTTGCGTTCCACAGTGTTTTAAACCAGCACACCTGGGCATGACCAGTTTAAATGCAGTGCTGGCCAGTGCTGCAATCTGTATATTTCATAGAGACGCACCAGTTTACACAGTGCTGGAGGTCAGGAGTAATGCAGTGGCTGAGATTTTTCCTCATTTATTTTCCTGAGCTATCCAGTCGGGTCTGTATCCGTGACTTCACCATCTGCGAGACAAAAATAAAATACAAAATACCACCGGTTTACACAATACTAGACTAGACTCCCAAGGAAGCCAACACAACCTTGATTGTGATAATGCCTGCAATGCTAGTGTCCTCTGGGGAGCCATAATATCAATGGAAATCATGATTAGAAAACAGCACGCATGTCTGAAGACAGGCTCTTTATATCACACTGTCATTGAAGGAATGCATGTGTTGGAGTCGTTTCGAAAATGTGCTGCTGCATCTAAAGCTGTGGCCAAATGTTTTGCATCACCTAGATTTTTAGGATTGAGACATAATTAAAAAAAAACAAAAAAAACGATATGAACATATAGATCAAATCCATGTAATCAAAGAAACTACAAAATGATATAAAGTCTACCAGAAGCCATATAAGTAGTACAGTATCTCATGTTAGATTTCAAGATGTCACATTTTTTAATTTGTATATGGAAGTATATGGAAAAAACAAAACAAAGTGGTACACAATCCAATATGTTAACGTCACATTATTCAGCAGGTTTCATTCGACTTTATGAAGCAAAATGAGTTCATTCTATAGGAGGATGCAAAACTTTTGGCCAGATACATGCTCTGGTTAATATTATTGTGACATAGAGTGTAATATTGTCTACTTCATACAGAGCATCTGATACGATGAGGAAAACTAGGTCAAAGTTCATCAATATTGAAAAATATATTGCAAACTGGGATTTGTGCATCGTGATTTGAATGACAAACATCCAGGCTTTGATTCTGATCCCATACCTCCTACTACTTTTAATTAGCTAATGGTACTAATAGCAATTAAGCATGAGGACTCTGATTCGAGAGCTGTACAGGCAAGGTCAGCTAGCAAGGTAATGAGTGTACTAATGCGTTACAAACTGGTAAACTGGGCCTTGGTTGCTGAAACTTTTAAATCCCTGCTTTACAGATTTTTTTGTTGCCCTGTTCAATGATTTGCTATGCGTCTGGTTCACTTCTTTTTTTTTTTTAAAGCTTGGACATTCTATCGGAATGTTGGTGAGTGAGAGTTCTGAGGTCACTGACCTCTAGTAAGGTTAGTTGCTCATTTCCCAAATCACAAGCAAGGGTCGCAGTAAGGGTTAGGGTTAGGGCTTGATGTGGATGCATAAGAACTGCATAGGAACTGAAACACAAGCTCACTGCGGTGTACAGTACCATGGTTAAAACACATCAAAGTGGGCTAAAGCGTATCTCAAGTACAATGCAAATCCATAGTATCAGCATGAGAATAGCACAGGAAAGCATGGTGAACTATAACATTATCGTGCAAGATGACCACGGTCATTTTTTTGGCAGGTAGGATGTAGCCTTGTCCCTCAACTCTGTTACATCCTACCTCCAACAAAAACAACTGGAAAACACTGTGGGAATGGTGTGATAGAGGGAGCAGCTTCCTGGCATTTCATCTCTAACACGCATTGAAAAGAAGCAACGAATGACTGTGGGAATTCGATGTTTTGACTCATCCATAAAAAAAAACCAAAACAAGTGGGAAAGGAACTTTCTGTGCAAAAAAATAATGCGAGTCCTTTATTCCCATGGTTCAATATGTTTCTGTATGTGTCACGGCTTCCTTCCATTTAAACAGAACAAATAAACCAACCCAGCGCATAAAGGAAAAGAGATTGTATCCATAAATTATATAGGATAAGCAAAACAGAATGGACAACGGACAACTACTGAGCAAGGAAAGACATAACCAACAGAAAAAAAAAAACTCCATAGGGCTGAATTTAAAAATACTGAAAGAAACGTAAGCAATTCAAGGCCAAATGTTTGGTCAACGTCTTCAATGCCGGAATGAGTTTTATTCATGTGCTTATATCACTGGGTGATGTGGACTCCACCCCCAATTGATAAAGCGTGAAGGGTCTCATTAAGAGGAACAGTACATGTGCTGATTTTGCACATATTACACATTAGCCCTGCAGAGGCGTGAATGCCATTTGTTGCAGCATATCATGTAGTCAAGGAAAAAAAACAAACATGGAAAATTAAGATAATACCATTTTTAGAAGGGACAAGGGGGAGAGGATAGGGGTAAATTGTAGATTTGATGATATCTTAAGCAGGAAATATTTTCTGGTACAGTGCTGTTCTTTTTACCCAAATGCATGCACGCATGCCCCGGTCCACTTCATCAAATTGCCCCCCCAATGTACTGCAGTAAATCTATATGGGGGAAACAAAACTGTATTCAAATATCTGACATTGTTGGACAATGACATGCACAGAACGTGCACCAGCAGGCATTGTTTTGAGTGCTGAGTGAGTCTGACATATATTGCTTAACCTTTGTAGTGCCTGAGGTCTATTAGACCCGCCCATTTCCTGCCAGTGACATCCCTGTCTCTCTGTGACATTTGATACCACAGAGCGAGTAACACCAACTGTGACATTCCTACAGCCCGGCAACTGAGGAGAGCATGAAGCTGAAACATACTACATATTTGAGAAGGCTTTTTCATATCACTAATCCATTTTGAGAATACAGACTCCAGTATTCCATTAATATGTTATTATTAAGCCATTCCTGAGTAGCTGACTATGTCATTTATAACCTCTGGTTGCTGCAAGAGCATGCCTATCTTATCTTCTGAACGACAGTGGCATGCTCATTCCAGCAGGAGAGCAGACTTGCCTCTCTGCAGACGAAACCAGCTTTTGGGGTGGGGTGGGGGGGGGCTGTAAACCAACTGGAATGTCAACGAGGGCTATTCTAGTGTAAATGAAAACGCGATTGGGAGACGTTTCCGCTGTTAACTGCAAATCAAGCTCCCCTGTGTGCTGGAGGTCTGGTTTCAAAGCTAAGCAGAGTTCAGCTCTTGAGCTCTTCTGACCAGGTGGAGAAGGGTCAGCTCTTGGAAGGCTGTACCACCCAGGCGTGCGTGGGAAATAACCACAGGGAGCAAGGCAGCGTCATCTCTTAGGCTGCCATTCAGAAAGCTCACCCAGACACCGAAAATGGTTTTTAATAGTTTTTACAAGTTTAACATCTTATACACCCATATGGAAAAAAAAACATCTCTATCGGTTTCCTGTAAAAAGTTTTCAGTGCCAAAGAGCTTGTCAGGGTGTGCACTGGGGAGTTCAATAGCTTGAAGATATTTAGTGCAGGTACATTGTTGAGCTGTGCCTTACCTATGTCTACACGTCTCTACTAATTAAAAGCCAGCCAGAAGTCGGACAGAAGTGTGATGTTCTATAAGCAATGTTGCCAAAATATACGTGATTCAGCTGTTCCACTAAACAGGCTGGTGCTGCTTGTTTTTAACAATATTGCCAAAACATTCAGCTTGTTTTGCTCGATGCGGTCTTTGATGAAGTGGACCAGGACCTGCCGTCTGGACTACTGCCTCTTATTACAGAACGCACAGATGTTAGCGAGCGAGAGAACCCTGGAGGTGAAGAGCCCAGGCTGGAAATTCTGCAGCTGGGGTCAATCGATTTTCCTCCTTCAACTCTGCAGGAGCTCAAAGATCACTGCATCAGCCCCTTCCCATAAAAAAAAAAAACATTTCAACATAATGTTGATGTTCTTCCCATGCAATGCGTTTCAGAAACACAGTCCAGCTGCAGAGGGAAATGGATTCCAAAACCTTACTGAGAACACCTTTAAGTGTTATTTGAATCTGGGCTTGTTTGCAGGGGAGCCTGGAAAAGCGATTAGTTGATGGCATTGCCAAACTATGTGCTGTCCTTATTTCCCCTGGCACAACTGCGCTCTACGTATTAATTTCTACAGGTTATAAATCTTTGCATAACCAAAGGTGCGTTTCTTTAATCGTTTGCCTTGGAACTCCACACTAAACCTCTGTATTAGGCATGCCTGTATGATGAATCTGCTGCCTAATCAAATGCCACTGAGCACCAAAAACATAATATTGTTCTTGCAAACAGCAATGTCTTTCTGTCTTTTTTTGAGGTTACAATAATAGCTCATTTGGCTAAACTGATCCAGGAAATTGGCTTTAATGAGACACAGGATAGTAATTTGCTTTGGATTTACTAAGGAGCTAATTAGCAGGAGGGAAAGGGCATTTTTTTAATTGTCTTGGCCAAACCGGTTACATATTATAGGTGGGGTTCATCTGGTGCAGGATGGGAGAACTTTGATTGTGTTTTTATACCAAAGCAGAATCTCTTCAGGGCAGCAGGATGGAGATGTCAAAGCATCAGCTGTGTTTTTTTTTAAATATTTTTTTTTTTATTAAAACCAAGAAATCATTATTGTCGCATAACAGTGCTGCTCTTGTGCAATTGGAATAAAATTAGATATTTATTTCAGCAGCAATGATGGTCTTGGCTCAGCTCTACTGAGATGCAGAAAAGCTGAAACACATGCATAATAAGAACACTAGCTGGCATTTTAAAAGAGTAGTCACTGAGGCGTTTCACTGCTATCCTTTATCATTTTTAACACAGTCCCTGGAGGTATGACACTATATAGATAGACAAGGTCTGTCCCTGTGAGTCCCCCAGCTTTCTTGAACGCTTTTTCAATAAAAACTACATTTAACACATGCTATACAGTGCCTTTCTTCTTCACTGTAACAATCTGAAAAAGTTATTCAACAGATGGCATTATATTGCTGCAAGTCATAACAGAAGCGTGTATTGTTTTAGCTCACAGAGTAGTTCAATATCATTATGAGATGTACCTTTACCTATGTTTGCATTTTTTTCTGCAAGCATTGTTGGGTTTTTTTTGCCAGTTCCACACATTTCCTAGCACTACATGATAATCTTTCTGCTCGGTATAGTTGCAATAACTGTCATTAAAATCATCAGGATCCTAACATACAGGAAGCCTGCTTTTGCATGCATTGCAACAGCCTTGTTTTGCAGAACGTAGGACCTCACAAGTCCAAATTAGAAAGTCTATTTCAGTGTGGTGTCGTGGTGTTATTTGCTCTGTTGGGAAACGAGGGCTGGGAGATCTCGCTGAAAGATTGCATCTCCTGTCAAAGCCCTTCATCGCTTCCCAGTGAGTGGGCGGTTCTTGTCACCACTGTGCTGAGTGAACTTTAACCTGCAGATACAGCCTGCTTCGTCTGCACTTACTCCAGCACCAGGATCGTGATGCTCCTGTAAATGACACGCTGTCGTGAGGGTGGTTAGGGACGCAAACAAAACCTCTTCAATTGGCTTCAACTGCCCTGTGGCTTGGTTAGCAATGCAGACTGGCAGCAATGCTCTTAAATCCATGTTGGATACACAGGTAGAGTATTCTCCCGAAGCCCTCTGGCCGTGATGGGAGTTTGAACCGGGTGCAGAGGCAGGATGCAACACAAAGGATAGGAACAAATCTCGCACGGTGGTGTTGACGTTGCACACTGACACCTCCAATAGATTACCAGTGCCTATTGGACAACTGGTATATGAGAAAATATGAAAATATTACGATGGTGGTACTACCACTCGTAACATTGTAGCTGCCATTGCCCCCTTGCACAAAACCATTGCATTACCAGATGACAGTTAAACACCAACGTCTTGCCAGTTGCAAGGTTTTGAACCCCACCCCCCTCCTCAATTTCCAGGTATCATGTTATCTATTTCCACGCATATGTGGTGTTTTTTGGGGGTGGTTTTTGTGCATAAGAAATAACAGATAGTGTAGTTCTGCTTATTTTCGCAGTTAGGCTGAAGCCTCCACTTACTGGCTTGTTTAGCTGCTGCTGGAAGTGAAGGGCACCCTGACATTTCAGGCAAAGAGCGATTTAACCCCCGCCCCCCCCGGAATAAACAGTACCAC
This sequence comes from Acipenser oxyrinchus oxyrinchus, assembly GCA_030684275.1. Lineage (NCBI taxonomy): Eukaryota > Metazoa > Chordata > Actinopteri > Acipenseriformes > Acipenseridae > Acipenser > Acipenser oxyrinchus. The sequence goes on from CM060272.1 coordinate 3,076,112, forward strand.
CAGGCGCCAGTTAAGAAAACACATTGGAGATCTGTACAGTTCTCCGGTGGTTTGGAAAGAGCTTTGCAGCCAGGAGCTGTCACGAGGACAGGCAGCTTATGCAATGATTGAAACTTCTCTTTCCTCCTTTCATAGGACACTAGTGACCTCCGTCACGCGCGGGAGTTAGAATCCAGCCAGGGCACTGACATGTTTCTTCTTAAAAGAGTGGAAAGGATAGTCTGGCTAATAAAAGCCCGCCACTGTTTCTGGAGCGGATGTCACTCGAGTACAGTTCAGTCCTCAGTGCGTTGAGCCAGGCAAAGAGATTCCTAACTACCAGAAGTGACGGGGGGTTTAAAAACAAAGCTGTAAAGCGTAAACAGAGCGCTGTGTTACCTGAACGCGAGCCCTTGCACAGTTCTTCACACTGACCCCCAGTCAGTCTCCAGGCGGAGGAAAAACGAAGGAGCACTTTATCATAGGGAAGCACGTGATAGAAGGCATTAACCACCCCGCCGCCCCCCCAAAAAAAACGTGCAGCCGCAGGGGTGCAACGTGCTTTCCCTCCCCCCAAAAAATCATTATAATTGAGAACCATCTTTCCCCAAAATAGCCAAAGTTATATAAAACTGTATTAATTCGTTTTATTGTTTTTATTGCATGGTTTTGCACGGCGTTTGAATGGATGTGTTCTTTGCACTTTGCATACGTTCCATCGCTTTTCTGTAACCCCGCATTTAATTTGTGCAACAGTAAATTACTTAGGATGTTTTTTTTTTTTTAGTTCTTCCTTCCACTACGCTAAGATTAAGTTGTTTTATTTTGGGGTTACACAAGTTCACCTCATTTTTTTTCTACAGCCACTCGCTCTGCTGTGGGACCTGAATGACGTAGTTTTGGAATGCAAAATAGGCAGGACGTGCAAACTGGCACATTTTGCCTCGATTCATTCATCTAAAAACGTGGACCGGAGACTGAGATGAAAAGGGGGCGCGCTGTGTACTATTCGAGGGGATGAGAAACGCAGCTCTGGCGAGCCATGAAAGTCATTCGAATTAAAGCTCTATTTTCAATCAAGCGCAGTCGCCTGCGTTCTGTTTTCAAGCAGCGTTCAGACTAGTTAATTGCGGGGTTTTATTTGACTGCTGTCCAAAATCTGTGTATAGAACCAAGCTCCGCTCATTAGTTAGTTAGAAAAATACAGAGCCCTTCATTTCCAATCATCTGGATGTTTTCTTTATGTCTTATCGCTTGCTGTATATTTTATTATTATTATTATTATTATTATTATTTTGTCATTTTATTGGCGAGATTCTCCAAAGACATCCTTGGGCGCCCAGATCTCGGTGTCTCAGTAAGTCCTTGAAATAAACACATGTTATGCATAAACACATTCCCAGACGATAATACAGTAAAACCGGGAGGTCTTAAAAAAAAAGGGGAAAAGGATATGAAAAAAATATGAATTTTTCTAGAAATCACCATAATAATAATAATAATAATAATAATAATAATATAGTTACACAAACAGAACATATAACCACCAAATGCAAAAAAAAAAACAAAAAAAAAAAAAAACCATTATATAGTACTGGAAAATTCTACAACAGGGACGGAAGAGCCCCATTGCATAGCAGTTTGATCCATTCCTGGTTTTACTATAGTATAAGACGACTCACCTCAGCTTGTACCTATACATTGTGGCTAATCACGCTTGTATTGATATGTGTGTGGTCCAGTGGTTAAAGAAACAGGCCTGTAACCAGGCGGTCCCCGGTTCAAATCCCACCTCAACCACTGACTCATTGTGTGACCCTGAGCAAGTCACTTCATCTCCTTGTGCTCTGTCTTTCGGGTGAGATGTAGTTGTAAGTGACTCTGCAGCTGATGCATAGTTCACACACCCTAGTCTCTGTAAGTCACCTTGGATAAAGACGTCTGCTAAATAAACGAATAATAATATTTTAAATACAAATAATAACATTTTAAATACAGTATTTGATGCATTCCTGGAAGCACACCGTCTAAACGTGTTTTTAAAATGTGTCCTTAGTTTTGCCTTCTGTGCAGTGCAAAGCGAAATCAAATCTTTGCAACTATTGCTTTACTCCCCTTTCCCACAGACATACAATAATCTGTTTGCATTCCCTCGCTCTGAGATACAGTAGTGTGAAAATGTATAACACCACCCCCATTGCTTCTGTAGTTTGGATTTGTTGTGTGCATATGAAATAATACCACTGCAACTGAACATCCTGGGGAAAAGGCCAGCATTGACAAATTAGTGATGGTCTCAGTTAACTGAGGACTTTAATAGGCCACGCATGCAATTCATTTAAAATGTTAAGAGAAAAAGAACACAGAGCCACAAATATTAACATGCATGAGCCTTTTTAGATGCTGTTTAAGATGCCTAATTAAATCACAGTGGCCTAACCTTTTCACACAGGAGTGTCTATTGTTTCTACACCACTGATTACTGACTGAAAATGGAAATTCTCACACCCAGAGGTCTTCATGCAGCTCGGTTAATAAAGGGTATACATGACAAATCTTGAGGTGTTGTGCACACTGCTGTGATAGGAATGATCTCCTGCTTGCAGCTGTGGGGTTCGCTGTGTGATACACGACAGTCCCTTCAGTTCAGAAAGTAAGAGTACATTTACATCAAGCATGCAATCATATTTTGAATTGCCACTGTTTTTTTTTTTTCAGCTGAAGAATTAAAACCAAAAGGGGGAAAACAGAAAAGGAACTGCGAAGTTAAAACTGGTCACACAGTTGAAACTCCAGTCAAGGGGAAGCTGGTAAGCAAAATGTTCTCAGCCTGCGCTTGATGGGATGTGTCAAAATCGTATTGTAATCTCCTTGAAAAACCAGCATGCAACTCCAGGTACTGGGAAAATACTCAAATATGGGCAAAGTACTGCAATCACCTGCTGCCCCCTAGCTGTTGGTTTTGGTATTGCGGGGATTGTGTGCCGTTGCAGAGCACAGAAACAGTGCTTCCAAACTCTGGCCCTGGTAGTCTGTTCCAGTCCAGGGATATGTTCCATTAGTCGGATCAGGTAACTAATTGAGGACCTGGGAGGAAAGAATAGCTGGTCCAGAATGGCTCTTGAGGACCAGAGTTGGAAACTACTGGTTTAGAAAGTACTGGCGCAATGAATACCAATTATAGGTTGTTAAATATTATTTACAACAAATCGCCTTGGCACTGTGAAGCAGCTACACATGTTCAAGTTTGGCATTCATAACTGGCTACCAAAGGCCAGATGAATACCAAACCTTATCAATGAATCATATATATATATATATATATATATATATATATATATATATATATATATATATATATAAAAATTACTAACTAATGCCTAACTTAACACAGGGGCGGAAAAAAGACTCCTATTAGCAGTTGCACCCGTTTTATTAGAAGCTTGATTAGCCACCGTGTATAGGTCTTATTAAAGCAGGAATGGAGAACACTGCTATGTAATGGGAGTCTGATTTTCACCCCTGCAGTAAAGGTCTGTCTATTGCAGCTTCTCGCCGGTCCCTCGCACTCCTGAGGGTCCTGTAGCTGCCAGGGGGAGGCCGGGTCTCTGTTCACACGATAATGTTGCCTAATCCTCTCTTCTCTTTGCTCTTTCCAGGAGCACGGCCGACACGCTGAGGCCCCACGTGGGCGCGCCTCTCATTTCAGAGCCTCTGTTCCAGTGTCTCCAAGGGGTGCCTGTGCAAATCTCATAACAATCAGTGTTGCCAGATCAGAGCGCGGGGCAGCGTGAACGACAATTTAAAAAAAAAAAAAAAAGCTCTCAGTTTTGTTCATTTTGTTCTGCGTCGCTTGAATCCTGTGATGTTTTCTGATGCCCTGAAGAAGCTGCAGTTCTGCTCACTGTGTCCTTGGGAGAACATGCAGCAAAGAGTTCAAACTTGGTGCATATAATGGGTTTAAAACATCCAATTCCACATGCCTAAGGAATTAACCAGTCATGCACGGGCAGTCTAGTTGCGCAAAAGTGTGGGCTACATATGGCAAGTTTCCAAAACAACATAAAGTCCGACCCCTGTACTTTCAATGTAAAATACACGGCGTGTCCTTTAAAAACAAACTCTCATGACGGCTTCAACTTGCTGCAGGTATAGTGCTCTTCAAAGACAGGGCCCTAATGCGACTTGATTAAACAGAGCCCCTGGCACTCAGAGAGCCAGCAGGATTTTCAAAGCAATGGGGACTGCTCTAATCAGTGAGACACAGATTCAAGGGGATTATTCACCTGCAATCTCCCGATGGCATGCATTTAGCAAGGCGAGTCTGGCTCCCTGTTAAATGCATGCCATTGGGAGCTTTTAAGTTGATTTCAAAGTAGCAGCTAATTGTTTTTATATCAGGGACGGACCAGGGTTGCTAGAAGCCTAAGTGCAGAGAGGATGCCACACCATGGAACCCATCCCTTGCCTCTTAGTCCACTAAGCGATACCAACAGCCAGCTTTGAACCTGTGCTTTTTGCACTGAGGACAGATCTCAGGTTTACTGATCAAAGACTGGTGCAGCTGGGCGTTGAGCAGATAGCCCTCATTGCGAGTGGAGTGTAGTGTACCGTCTTTTTGATCAGGGAAACAAATAAAAAGTCTCTCGCATTTGGAGTTCACCCTGGGTGGAGTTTGCTTGGTTTTTGAATGTCCGGTAACAGTATAAGGTTTTGTGTCCAGACCTGACCTGAAGCGCTAAGGAGCTGGTTCAGGTTAGACTGCAAAGCCAGGGTGGATCCAGGCTGAAATAAGCTCCCAGAGACACATTCAGTAGATCTATTTAGTTTGGTGACGTTTCCTACTTTTTCTTTAAAACAAAAAAGAAAAACTACATCACTTTATCTGATTTGAACCAAACCAGAAACCAAAACAAGCCCCAGAATGAGCTACAGCAAAGAAGCTGACAAAGCTTGCGTGGACACAAGGAAAAAGCAAATGCAGGTTTATCACCCCCACCCCCAGCATGGTATACACCTCAACAGGGCTTACTCCAGAAGGATTAGCCTTCCAAATTAGAAATACCTCAAAACTATGGCCCATTTGCAATCCGATCCCTGGTATTTGCTCCAGAAGACGGGCTTCCTAAATTTGACTTCCTGCCCAAATTGCAGTGGGCTCGAGTGGATATGTTCCACATGTTCGTGACACCATCATATTCTTAAAATTGACGTCCTGGCTACAGTCCGGCTCTGAGCTGACACAGCTGCAAGTTTCTAAAGTAAAAACGTGAGACTGGGAAAAGGGTGCCGTATAAATTGCAATGTGTGTTTAATGGAATATGTAATTTAACATCCCTGCATAGAGGTCTCTGTAATCAGATAAACTTAAGGAATTAACCTACATTAGATGTACATTGGCTCAACAGCATTACGGCATAATAAAGCTTTAGTAAAGAGCTTACCTAAAGACAAGAATGGTAGTATTCATTAAAACAGCTTGTCCTGTAATGTAGTATACAGTTCTCAGTTCTATCTAATATTCCAGCTTCTCTCAGTGTGTTCTGCGCAGATACAGAGCACGTATTTTACTGCAGAGTTCACTTCGGTAAAAATAACACATCTTCAGGCAAAACAAGGAAACTGTCAATAAATTAACCTGACAGTTACTAATTAAGTACCGATACAGTGTTATTTTGAATCAGATCATTAAGTGGCTGTTTCTGAAGGTCAGAGGAGCATTTAAAAGAATATTTGTAACCAGGCCAGGTTGGTATGGTGCGTAAAACTTTCCACGCATGTAGTCTGGCAGCTCCGTCACACAGTTCACTGAGATGAACAGATACAGGAGACGCTAAAGTGTCTACTGTCTGAAGAGCCCATTGTTTTCCCTTTAGCAAGGTGCGGAATGAAAACACGTCTTGTGTTTTGGGCAGCGAGCCAGGGGTTGAACATACGCCTTCAAATACAGAAAAGGAATTTCTAGCAGCGATACTTTTTTTTTTTTTTTTTTAATTTAGTGTCCAGTTAGACTCATTCAGTGCTGTATTGGAAGATTATTTATTATTATTATATTGATTTTTTTTCATTGCAATAAAGTATTCACTATTTTATGTATCTGCTTTATCCACTGCTAATTTGGACAGACAGAATGGACAGGTGGCTGCATGGAATTGCTGCATGCAAGTCCAAGAACGACAGAATGGACTCAATACCAAATTAAATAAATGACAGTACTGGCATGGAAATGGCTGATCTAAGATGCAGTCAAGTACCGATTCCAAAAATCGAAGAGGAATATTCTCAAACAGCCAAACATCACACCCCCCAAACAATCACACTCATTATTTGTTCTCCAGCACAAAAAAGACACTTGTGAATGAGTTTAAATTATTAAATAAAATATATATAATGCATTACTATATAACAGTATACTGTGTCAGTACACGTGCCCTCAATGACTTTAATTAAACAGCTCACGATTCCACTTGCAATTACCCCCACCCAACAATATACCAGTTCCGCTTATGTCAGTGAGCCCAAGGCCAAAAATAATGTTTTGCTCAAAACTGGAGAACTATAATTACAAGAAAAACAATTATTAATAATTAGAATATTACATCTGAGGTTTCTATGGGTCAGACTTGGTGGTGACATACAATGAAAGAAACAAAATTGGCTTTTGGTTGATGTAGGTCATAATGATCAACCTACAAGTATCCAAACAATGTTATTTCAAATCCTTCGCTAAATAATTATATCTTCTACACGCACGGGATAACACTGTATCAAACAAGACTGAACGATGTTAAAAACAGTGGCAGAATAAATCAAAATGTAATTCTGGATAAACCCAGCTACCCAAGGCACAGAAAATACAGACCCTGCTGTATGGGAAAGAGGGGTATTGCAGTGAGTTTTCAGACCACATTCTGCAATCCACAAACTGCACCACGTCAAGCCTTTGTGAAGACAGCATCACGACCATGCAGTGATTTTGAATGCAGAATCTGCTCATTTCCTTAATTCCTTAAGTGTCATGTTTTTTCATTCATCGCTAGCTTCTTTGCAGGTGCGGTCTGAAAACGCATGACTCTCAAACAGAACAGCAACAGACTGACCCGTGAATTCATCATGCATTTACGAACAGCACTCTACTTGACAACAGAAGCAGGTGAAGGGTGAGATTATGAATATTGTCTGCAGGGAACTACAGCTAAATCCTGTACGCAGACAGACATTGCTGTGTCCTTCGTCTAAAGCAGATCATCATGAAAACTCTTTGCTGCTTCCACAACGTGTTTCTCTATATATAGATCATCTGTATTAAAGGATAATTCAATATAGAGGATTACATGAATCATTATTATTAGAATCAGCGAAGTCTAGGGAAGATTCTTATGAACAGAATCATGCTGATGAAAATAAAACAGACAACGATCAGCATGATCCAAAGCAGCCAGTTCACTGATTTCTTGGTGTGCTGCTCCAGCCTTTCTGATTCTGTCTTCAGCTTCTCAAAGTTCACGTCTGCCATCCTCATGGACTGGGTCAGTGTCTGGGAGGGGAGGGGGGGGGGTTGGGGAAGGAAAAAAACAAAATGAAAGTTAACAAGACACCCCCCCCCATCTGCACACAAACCGTCTCACGGTCATACAAACCATTTGATTTCACTAGCTGTTTATTCTACGAGGCAAACCGCACTGTAGTTCAGATTTATTTTACATGTATCTTAATATCATGAAAAAAAAAAAACTGATCTGTTAAAACAAAACGTTTGTATGCTTTATAAAGCAGATACATAGAAGTCAAAGTAGTAACTGATTGTGACAGGTTGACACCACTGGCCAGGCTGTTTCGACCAGGACGGAGACTCAGACACTAGAAAGCTGCAGGTTTAAACATGCATTCGCGCTCTTTAATAATAAATAATAACAAAGCAAAACTAATAGGCACAATGGCCAAACAAGCAGTTTAAACAAAACAATATATATTTTTAAACTCTGGGGTTTTAGACCGAGCTGCTGTTTTCACACACGGCTAAACACCAAGGATAATTTCTTCACATATCCACAGCACAGCACACAAAACAAACCCTAATTAATCATTTAATCACTTATTCAATTGTCGGCTCCAGCCGCATTCCCACATGTTAGTTTTGGCAAGGAAGATAATTGTCTGCTTCCCTGCCAACCCAAAACCACACTAATAATAATATTAATACAAAAACACAGGGGCGTGCGTACCCCGTCACACAGATAAACACGCAAATCCACTGTATTAGTAGTTTTGGCTTTCGAAACCCTGTTAGTTGATTGATCTGTTTCTACTTTCACTGTGTTTTGTTCTCCGTTTCTTTTGTAAAGTTGAAAACATGGATAAACATTAAACCGTATGTAATCCTACAACTTTTTATTACTGAATTAAGAAATCATTTTCCCGGGTTCAGCCCAATTGTGATGCAACATCCTATTATTTGTGGCAGTCTTTCTCCCACCCAGTTTTACTGCTAGGGTGGGCCCGAGGCACGGGGAGGTCAAGTGATTTGCCCAATGTGACAGCGAGTCAGAGGCTGAACTTGCATATACTAAACAGGATCTAGACCGCTCTGCCTCCAGCTGCTTTTCTCCCCCCACACAGAGCCTTTCTCCTGCAATGCATTTCCAATGCACCTATGCATTAACTTTCCTACCCCCAACAAGTACCTTACAAACCAAAATAGGCTAAATGCAGCATATTCATTTCTATTAGCAGCAGTACTGCACAGAATAAAAGTACAATAAAGATGATCCAATGCCAGGTCTTTCTAGCTCTTTTCCATGATGTATTTTTGCTTTTGGTTGGTCCCCCCCCCCCCGAAGAGCATGAAAATGTACATCTAACCAGTATACCTAGTGTCCATTTGAATCATGACCCGTTCTTGTTGAAAGCCATCCCCTTAAGTATTTAGTTACACATGAAAATAATCCTTCAACAATGCTGTGCAGATTGTGTTTTAGTGCCCCCTGCTGGGTGAAACTGATAAATCTTCACTTACAACCACAACTGTAAGCAGGCATGTCTTTTCTATACAAAGCTACTGTCCCTTGATCTAATACAAGGTGAAAACCTAAGATAGTAATTTTATTTTGTTTTTATTTATTTTATTTTTAATTTGGATGTGCCAAGTAAGTCTCTGCCTTAACTGAAATTCCAATAAGCAATAAGGTTTACAAAAACATTATCCAAAAAAACATGGATTTACTACTTTAGACAAACATTATTATTACCATTATTTTTATTATTATTATCATTATTATTAATAAATTGCATCTCATTTAATAGATCAAGATATATAGGTCTATGGCCACTGCAGACCAGATCTGTTTCTTTATACAAACCGTATTATAAATACTAAATTAATAAACATTTTTGAATTCGCCATGTCCATAATTGTCATAATTAATGCATTTATCATGGAATCAAAATTTGCAATTCAAAATTCGCAAATCAATTTTATGTGCATTACAAAAATGACGGAAATGGTCGCATAAATAAATAAATCTACCAAATATCTCTCGTTCAAACAAAATCTCCACGATGTACAAGGTTTTAAGATGAGAAAATGGAACTTAAAACTCTACGCTTGCATGCGATCTCCTCTCTCTCTCTCTCTCTCAACAAAAGGGTTTTCAACAGACAGTAAATCCCATATGCCACCAACAGGACTTTCAATTCCTGCAGGTGTCACTATTACAAAGCCCTGAAGGTGAAATCCAATGTGGGGGGATTAGATGAGGATAACTGGCTCTAAACACTGATGATGGTGATTAAAGGGGCTTTTAATGATGGGATCCTGGAAGGGGGTACTGCACCTGTAGAGTGCACTAGCAGTACTAAGTGGAGACTCCCGACAGCGCAAATTTAGTGCAACAGATTAAAATGGTAAATCAACACCTTCAGGCATGCTTGCAGGGCAGTGTAGGGAAAGCACAAATTACCACTGGTTATGTATGCTTTGTGTGGAGGCGGAGAGGGAGAGGAAGAAGGTTGAAGGGGCAGGGAGAAGGGAAGGACTATTCTTCATATAAAATAACTGAATAAATAAATAATGGTAAACACACACACGAGCAATCGGTACCTGATTGTCCAGTTTGATGACGTTCTGTGCTGCTAGGGAGTTGTTCTTCAGATTGCGAGCCAGGCTCAGCATCTCCTCTGCTAGTTTCTCCTGGATGTTATGGTGGTGCTGAAGGACTGTGTCGAGCTCAGTTGCCGATTGCCTCTCCTCAAGTGCTGTGCCCCTGTAAGTCCAGACAAAGAATACCGGAGCTAAAATCATTTCTGTAATGATCTTGGCTTCCTCATAAACCTTTTATTTATTTATTTATGCATGTATTTGCTTGTCACGGACATCAGAGGAGAGGTTTATATTTAAATGAAAGAAGACATGAACACTTTAAGGGACATGTGTGTCCCCCAAATAAAAATGATGCTAACTTTCTTATTTATACAACAAGGTGCTTCCTCCTCGTGTTACTTGAGTCGCTCTCAAATGTATTTAAGAAGAAACCGTTTGAACAGCTATCGCTCAATTCCTCGTGTACCTTGCGGTGGTAAGAAACACTTTCAGTCGAAATGTTTGTTAACATTGCTACGTTTCTTACATGTATAAATAAATACAGACCTCCTATTTCTCAGCTCTCCATCTGCAGCACCTGAAAGGAAAGACATTTTTAACTCATTGTCATTCAAAAAGTCAAAAGCATGGTAAACTGGGGTAAAACCTTTTTAATATTATTATTATTATTATTATTATTATTATTATTATTATTATGATTTACCACACCATGATAATGTTGTGCCTATATTACATTGACTACTGTGATGCATAATACAGCACCTAGTTCAATATCCTCAATAAATAAAAATAAATCAGTTTTAATCATAAAAATGAAAGAACTCATTTACCTGTATTTGATGTCTGTAAAAAAAAAAAAAAAAAAAAATTAGACTACCGAGAAGGTAAAACATATTTATTTTTAAAGACTTGGCCTTGTTATGTTACAACATGTCCCCTAGCCACAAACCAATTGCACTGCACATAATCCACTGGCCCTGCATGTGCATGGTATGATAAAGTCTTTAAGGACGCAGTATCGTTGAGAGATTCCCCTCATTGATTCTTCAATAGCAAAGACATACTGTGCCGAGGAGCTCGTTCCTCATCTCTCCAGTGCACCTGGCTTTCGTCTGCAGGTGGACGGTTTTGCTGGCTGACGTTCTCTCTTTCCCAGTGGTCGGAGTTCTTCCGGGGGCCAGAAACTGATTGGCCAGGGCTTTCTCTGTCGGAGACGTCTACAAAAACAAAAAAACAACGTGAGGTTTAAAAACATCAATGCAGTTGGAGCAAATACTTTTGGATTTTCAAAAGCACTTTCTTCTGTTAGAAACTTTTTTTTCTGGGCTTAATATACAACGTATCCCGGGACACTATCACAATAAAGGGTTTTTTTGTGTATTATTATTTATTTCTTAGCAGACTCCCTTATCCAGGGCGACTTACAATTGTTACAATATATCACATTATTTTTACATGCAATTACCCATTTATACAGTTGGGTTTTTACTGGAGCAATCTAGGTAAAGTACTTTGCTCAAGGGTACAGCAGCAGTGTCCCCCACCTGGGATTGAACCCACAACCCCCTGGTCAAGAGTCCAGAGCCCAAACCACTACTCCACACTTAATAATAATAGGTTTAGGAAAAGATCTTACCAGTTTCTCAGCTTCCAATAATCCTTTCAGAAATTCTACTTTCCTGGTGTAATCGGTCAAGGCCTCTGGAACAGGTTTACTAAAAAAGATTAAAATAAAAAAAATTTTAAAAAAGAAAATCTGACGTTATTTGCATTGTCATAGACTTCCCATATACTGAACAATCACAAATCAAACACTGGGTGTGCTGCGAATCTTGCCTACCGTGCAGTTATTTACCTTGTACTTTTCTTTAGAGCAGCCAGCATTTCCTCAAGGGCGCTTACATACTGGAAAGAGACAAACATATCTCACTCATTTTTATTTTATAGCTTTGTTATGCATGTATTCCATAACCCTCTTTTAAATGACACCAGTTAGTGTCTTTCTGAGCTTTACCTTTATGTTAAGGAGGTTAGGGTGTGGGTGTGCCTCATTTTATTTTTAAAACATACAATAAGTTTAAGAAGAAATGTACAGAGTGGGTTTTATAAGTGTTGCATAGAGCTGTAGCATAATACATTGCTTAATATTAGTGCAAAGTGCAACATCTTCAGTCAACAACAGTGGAAAAGTTTCACCCGTGTGGCTATTTTTGCACGTTTCCCTTAAAAACATATTTGCATAACTGAGCATAAAGTTCAGTGCGAGTGACAGTCCACGTCATTTTTGCTTCATTCCTACTCGTTCTGAAATCAGTAAGCTGGCAGTCATAATATATTTACAAGAACATGCATGACCCCAAGTTCAGACTGACATCAACAAATTCCAGCAAACGAGCTATTTAAAAAAATCTGACGGGAAGTTCCAAAGCGTATTTCTTCGATCACATATTAAAATTCACCTACGTGGTCGGGTGTGGGTGCTCGACATTACATGTCTGACGTGCGTGTCGCTAAGCCAAAGGCAATAAAATACGAACTGTGTTCAATGTTTTCATTTTAAGATGTAAAAAATGCGTGTAAATTAGCAAGCGTCTATCAATGCGACGTGGCTCTGGATGTGTGAGTATATATCGGTGAATTTACACTCCTGTTCGTCGCCAGACAAACAGGACCCCTCTCCCTCACGTCACCTTTTCTAGCCTCCACTCGGTATCGCCCCGTTTCTCGGACGCCATGGACTCACAGCGAGAGAGCAACCGGATAAAATTTGTCTCCAACCTAGAAGTCGTCGCCATGTTTACAGGAGCGCGCCGGAAAACGTCTGCCGCCCAAGTGGGAGGGAACCGGAAATATGACGAATCAGGGGGGCGGGGCTTTCGGGAAAAGAGAATCCGCTAAACAAAACTGCAACCTGCAATGCAAACCAGGCTTTCTCATCCAGAGCAGCAGCATGTACATTACACACAAGTACACACCTGCTTTATGCTTTGTCGTTTTTGTAGTCTGCATTTTTCTGGGTTATGATGGGAAATCATTCATAACTTCAAAGGCTCAATCAGAATTCTATATAAGGTTAAACTGAACGAAACTAAGCAGGCGAAATATACAGAAACTTAGTGTGTGGCGTCGTTTTACCTAAGAATACTGATTGTAGTTTCGCATTCTGATGGGGAGTCTTATGACGTTGCCAGGGTACGGGTCTCTTGTAAAAAAAAAAATCTTCTGTTTGAGACTATATTTAAAATAAAAGTGAAATCGTGTTTATTAATTGTGTTTCAAGATCTAAAATAAATAGATTGTGTGTGTTTGTCCCGCATGACCGCAGATTAATTAAACAAGTTCCCTTATAAAATAAACTATTGTAATGTGTTTGTTATGTTTACAATAAAACCATAGGCGGTGTCTGGTTCACACATTTCGTAGGATTGAATTGAATGGCAGAATTATGTTATACGCTCCTCCGCCCAGCAGACGGCGCTGAGAAATTCTTATGTCGTGGTTTGTATGCAACGAAAGCTGAAGTTTCTGAACTTCCTAGCTTGCGCGAAACTCGCTGGTACAGAGTACTCCCTTCCTAAACGGAGAGTATGAGAGGGAAGTGGGGCGCTCGGCAAACTTACAAACTTTGTATATTTGCGGGCTTTTAACGTGATAGAAAAACAAACAAACAACGTTTTTAACATCTTTATTTATCTGCTTTAAACCGAAAGCCCGCTTTTCTCCAGCGACCCAGTTCTTGATCCATGGTGGGATGTATATAATCTAATCGTTTGAAACGCACAGTTTGTTTTTCAACTTTTTTTTTTAAATTATTATTATTATTATTATTAACTCGTTACTGGACGCACGCGTTTATTTTTCTTCACCTATGTTATTTGCAAAAAAAAACAAAAAACGGGATTAATTGAAAAGAGAAAAAAATGGCAATTAGGTAAGTTTGTCGAGTTTTCTTCTTTTGTCTGTTGTTGTAGCCATACAAATGACAGTAAAAAAAGTACGTCTTGTAGAAAAGTATAAATCTCACTGTAGTTTCTCGCATTATTTTGCTAAGGACGCGTCTAAGCTGGTGGTATTTGTTAACGCATTTCACATGATCGGGTTTGGAGATTTTATTTTTAGGAACGGATCATTTAGGAGTCGTTTAAAACTGGGTGACGTGTGCACATATTAGTCGTATCTTAAATTTATTTGTTGTTGTTTTTTTTTCTAAGTTCTACCCAGGCTGTAGTGTTTGTTTATTGTACCGTTAGACAAATTAAACTAACGAATGAATCGGTGTGACAGAGTTACTAACAATAAGTTGAACTGTACGATCTGCTGGGAACTAAGTATTACTGTATAATACAACGTGAAACTTAATTACTCAGGAACAAGTCACTGCAGAGTACTGTGTCTGCAACACCATATTTGGAGTGATTAACCATTGATCAGAAAGTTCTGGTGGCGTGGTGACTGATGCCGGTCTCCCTCAGAATAAAGCTATTTTTAAAAAAAGAAATCAATTAAAATGACTAAACAGATTTATTGTAGTTCCAGACAGACACGTAAGCGTTCGAAATGTTCTATTCGGAGGAGGTCGTGTGGTCCAGTGGTTAAAGAAAAGGGCTTGTAACCAGGAGGTCCCCGGTTCAAATCCCACCTCAGCCACTGACTCACTGTGTGACCCTGAGCAAGTCACTTAACCTCCTTGTGCTCCGTCTTTCGGTGAGATGTAATTGTAAGTGACTCTGCAGCTGATGCATAGCGCACACACCCTCGTCTCTGTAAGTCGCCTTGGATAAAAGCGTCTGCTAAATAAACAAATAATAATAATTCGTGCAAACACTGAAGACGGGGCTGTGTTTGGATGAGGCGGGCGTAGAAGTGGAATGCGCTGTATTGATGTAACGCGTGAATGTGCTTCTGTTTTGAGTGCAACTCTGCCGTGGATTCATATCACACGACCTCCTAAATGATTTATGTAAATGCGATTGTCGCATGATGGAGGTGCTGTGTCGCATGCTATAACAAGTGTCGTTAGCATAGCCAGCCCGGAGGTCTCCCGTTGTATCTAAGAAAGCTAATTACTGTAAACCCCCACACACTTAAAATAAGTCAAACACATGTCTTAATTGTTTTTATTTAGCGCTGTTAAGGACACAATGAAGTCGGTTTATGACACTGTCATATATCTAGCAGGGGATCTGCTTTCAGAAGTGCTGTCATTTAAGTATATATATATATATATATATATATATATATATATATATATATATATATATATATATATATATAATTAGCTCAAAGAGCCAGCTTCGATACGTTCTACATATCTTTCTCAAGGGAGCCATATATATATATATATATATATATAATTTGATTAGGAGCCCCCGTTAAATATATGAATTCTCAACAACTCCTGTTTGTAACCCTATAGACTCCAGTGAGACTTATTAGTGTTGTGATTAATGGGATCAGTTCAGAGCAGATGGAAACAGATGATTAGTCAAATTCGTGGCACCTAATCATTTCAATAATATACCTACCGAGGGGAGTTATGAATCCCAGCACTGGGACGCGCGTTGAGCTTCAAACCCAATCCAATAAGCATGCTGGTCCCTTAATCATTAGCTACAGCACGTGGATAAAACAGTTTAATGCATGTCCTTATCTTTCTCGTTGTTGACACCTGCAGCTCTCTCAGTGTGACCTCTAAAACTGGAATTCTGTTGTCAACAATGTGACGTCTCCACCCACACACCAGCGCCTTTGGGCAGCCAGTCTAGTGTTTGTCAAAACCCCTTATTTATCATCCTGAACTCCCTCCCACTGAGCTGGCACTGTGGCCTGCATGGGGGGGTATGGCCCAGACTGGATTTTTGACTCATTTTACAAGAGTAAAGAGTACAGCCCTGGAAAAACCCAGTCATAGGTAACCAGCTGGTCTCCTCCATTAGACCTTCATTAAGCCACAATGAAGTGTGTACCACCTCCCACCCCCATTAGATAATCATGTGCATTAATAAGGGCGTAGGTTTTATACCTGCTTGTGTTTTAATGTTCACACGGCGTGTTCAAATTACATGCAGCACAAGGATTATTTAAAGCGCTCAATTGTGTTAACCACTTTTTTTTTGTTTTTGTTACAGCAACTAAGCAGCCAAATGCCCTTATGTTATACAGTGGTGGTCTGCACGCCTTCGGCACAGGACCTGTGGTTAAAGCACTCAGGATGGGCGTGCAGCTGTTAGCAGCTCCACCCTGTAGCTCTGCTGCTAGGACTGCTCACAGAATCAATCCATAGATTACTGCCCCCAAACCTACTGTGCCTTATTGTGTACTTGAAAAAGCAGGCTAGGGGCCACGTTTATGCCCTGTATACAAGACACACTGGGAGGTTCGCATAGGTGACAGACATCTGCTTTGCTTGTCTGTCCGTCTGTCTCGGAGCTGCCAGTTGCCTGGTTCTGCAAATACTATAAACAGGAAATATCTGTGGTTATGTCATTTAGCGGATGTCTCGCTATAGATTTATTTAAACCAACAAATGTTTAGGCATGTGATTTATGTAAACTGAATTGATGTCCAGTATGAGATGAGTTTAGCGATTTAGCTCGGGCCACATTCAAGCAGCCAGCCTTAGTTAGCACTAGAGTTAGAGCAGTGTTGAGCTACTTGAGCTTAATTGAATCTTTTACAGAAGGGATTTTCCTGCAGTTGGGTCTGGAAAGGTGGATTTAATATACTGGAGATAAGCTCCAGTTATCTTGAGGCTTGGCTGTCCGATAAGAAGCCAGACGGCCTGTTTAAACGCACAGCGGGTCAGCTTGCAATGTTACCACGCACCGCACAAATGCATCTTGGCTTAGTCAAGGGTGCTGATCTTTTTTGCACGTTGGTTTCCAAGTTCCCAGTAGGTGACCTGTACTGGAATTATTTGTCTGTGCTGGTCTGGGGGATAGTTCTCTAATATGGGAGTTGGCGACTAGCAGCCCAGCATTCGTTCATTCAGTGCACCGGTGTGAAGCTTCTTTGGAATTCAAACACCTGAAGGTTCCATCTGTCTGTAGGAACAAAAAAGGATTTAAAAATAAGAAATGGACACCAGCCTTCTGGGACAGGTAACATGAGATCCATAGCCGGAGAGCAGCCTTATTAAGGCATAATGTTACCACACGCCTCATTATTGTCTTTGGAGTGCGATCAGAATTGCCATGCATTGCTTGAGTCAGCAGTGATCAGTGTGTTTTGAAGTATTAATTAAGCTCTATTTACAAAGCCAGGCTGTTGGGACCTAATTCATTGTTGTTCATTCAAGATTAAAGGATCCCCAGGAGTTGTTTGTATACTGATTCTATGATAATGTAATTCCCAGCCCCTCCTGTTAACTGGTATTTGGATGCAATTGTAGTCGGCAGGAGTTGAAAGCTTTGACGTCACTTGTAGCCATAACCTTATGTGTAAAGAACATGGTTTTGTGTGTGTGTCTGTTTTTTAGCTAGTTCTTTGTTAGTTTGGTTTGGTCCAGTAATAAATGGCTAGGCAGGGTAGGTGCACAATTAATCCCCCCCTCTCAGTACCATATGTTTGCTGCCAACAGCCTGACTTGAACAGGAGCCAGCTCAATTAAATAAGCCCTGCCATTACCCTGGTCTAATGAAATCTGGTTGTATTGAGTTTCCAGCAAAGCGGTGACCTCAAAGCACTGCTGTCTTATGAAGATCTCTTTTTTTTTTATGGATTCCA
This sequence comes from Acipenser oxyrinchus oxyrinchus, assembly GCA_030684275.1. Taxonomy (NCBI): domain Eukaryota; kingdom Metazoa; phylum Chordata; class Actinopteri; order Acipenseriformes; family Acipenseridae; genus Acipenser; species Acipenser oxyrinchus. The sequence continues at coordinate 3,093,915 of CM060272.1, forward strand.
ATTCATTTTGAACCCTTGACAGGGCATCAGTCGGTCGTAATTCACTTCTGATAAGCCGTGAATTACGACCTGTGAATTACGACTTTGCTGCCCTGTTCTGTGATGCTGTCTGAATACACCTCGATGTAATTTAAAAACAGGTACAGTAGTTGTCCGTGGCTCTTCTCCCCGATTCTCCAGAACCACAGTAACTCTGTTATGGGATTTGTTTTCAGCCAGTCTGGTTTGTAGTCTGGGGTTCGTACTGTAGAGCCGTCATTGCTGTTACAGGTAACTTCATATTGCTAGGTGATTGAGTGCTGGCTTTCCACCACACAGTGGGAGCTTTAGATGTACTCCATGCAACTCTGTGATAATAAACACAAGCTTGCATTTCTTTTTATACCCATACCCCATGACTTGGGTTGCATGACTCATTACTGTTGGTCTAAGTAGGTTGGCAATATATATATAATATGTCCTGCAATGATTGTTGCAATAACAGTTTTTATCCAGACAAATCTAAGCTTTGTAATATTCCCTTTCTCTCTCTCTCTTCCCTCCCCCCCTCTCCCTCTCCGTGGGAACAGGTAAAATCCTGTTTGTTGTGCTTTTTATTAACTCAGTCTTTACAATTCCTGAAAAGAGAGCTGTCCCTTTTTAAAAGGATAAGGATGTGTTTGTTTAGACTGTTGTGCTTTTAATACAGGATGCTGGTTTGGTCTTTTCGCTGTGCAGTTTGAAAGGAATGTGCTGCAGTATGGGTGTGTCTGTAGGAAAGGGAGAGTGGGGTGAAGTGTGTGGACAGCCACCCCTAACTAGTACAGCATACATTTTTGCTGTATAGCTTCAGAAAGTCGTTCTCGGACGATCTAATGGTTTATTTCACAGATTCATTTGCGTTTCTTTTCAAGCTTATTCTGCGGTTTGAATAAACAAGCTCAATTAAATTTTAAAACATTTAAACATTTGTGTTTTAAATTAAAGAAAACTTGGGGCTCCCGAGTGGTGCATCTGGTAAAGGCGCTCCGCGTGGAGTGCAGGATGCGCCCTATAGCCTGGAGGTCGCCGGTTCAAGTCCAGGCTATTCCACTGCCGACCGTGGACGGGAGCTCCCAGGGGGTGGGGCACAATTGGCCGAGCCGCGCCCGGGGTGGGGAGGGCTTAGGTCGGCCAGGGTGTCCTCGGCTCACCGCGCACCAGCGAACCCCTGTAGACTGGCCGGGCGCCTGCGCGCTTGCCTGTAAGCAGACCAGAGCTGCGTTGTTCCAAATTTAGACAGAACATCAAAGTTCTCTTGTGAAGCACCCGCGCAGGAACAAACACGGCCAAGCGTGATGTCATCGAAGATCAAAGGTCACAGCCCACGTGTGTTTTTCCCCCTGCTCTCAGGAAGAGGACTGTCTGACTGTTGGTGGGGGACCTGTTCAAACTGCTGCCCCTGAGTAACTGGCTCTGTGTCCTTCATGCACGTCCTCTCCTTCACCAGTAACCCGTCCTGGCCTTGTAGCTGACGTCGCTGTAGCGCTCCTCTGAATAAGTAATTCACTGCCTTTTTATTGTGGCTTTCATTGAAGGATATCCTGTTCCTTCTCAGCCTCGTTGAGGCACTTTCAATAGACGCTGTTCCTGCTGGAGGTTACTTTGCCTTGAGTCAGAAATACCAGGTAGGTCTTTATGCACACAGCTGCAGGGCATACGTTTTAAATAAGTGCTGTATGAAATCACAGCAAGTGAAAAACAAACAGACTAAACCGTTATTTCAAAATTACTGTCCTGTAATTTCTAATTGCATACGGATTTCATTTTAGGCCTATAATTCTTTTTTAATGTTGCATTGAGACCTGTCCCCTGCCTGCAAGGGTACAAGATCCCATATATGCTTCAAGTTCTCATCTGCTTGCTGGTTTCCTGCCTTATTTTATTGTTGGTGTTGGCAGCTGCGTGCCGCCCTTTGCCTAGCTGTGTTGTAACATAATATTCAGGTTTTTTTAATACAGTTCATCGTTTTGAAAACTGTTGAATTCTCAAATTTAAAAAGGTACCGGATCTAGGATCCGGTGCGGTCCGGCACAAATTAACCCCTGAGCTTACTAAACGTTTTTTTAGGGTTTACAGTCTAGTAGGTCAGTATATGAGCATTGCCACACTAAGACCTTGCTACAGGCTGGATCCATGTGTTCTGTGTTCATTAGAAACTGAAAGAACCCCTTTATTGTGGCTCTGTGTCTGCCAGGCTCTAGCAGAATGGTTCTGGGGACACAAAGCCAACAGGAGACCTCATAAAAAGCAGCCTTTTAAAAGGATGATGCAAACAGTTCCAGGGTTTCTCTAATTCTGAAGACCCAGCCGGTGGGTTTTGGAAAAGGAAACAGTAAAAACTAGCCTGCTGTGTGAGCCAGGGAGTGAATCAGGCTGCCCGGTGTGTTTGATTCCCATTGTAACTGCCGGGCTCCAGAAGCACACCAGAGGAATGGCTCACACTCCCCAGCAAGCTAACCATAGGAATGGGAACAGCTGCAGAGTTTAAATGCACTTCAGCTACATGGTGATCTGGGGAGGAGTGAAAATTCTACTGAAGCTATAAAGTCCGGGAGATCATCTACCTTGACGCAGGTATGTCTGTCTGTTTTACTGCACGTTCTTTGATGGATAGACTTCTGTGTGCTTATTAGGGGTGATAAAGTTTACAGCTTCAGTACTGCAGTAAAAATGTCGGCGCCCCAGATGAGGCGAAAGTTCACTTCCATGCGGCTTTTAAAACACTCAATGCAGACTTTAATTGCCGTTGCTCGGTAGTCTGTTGTAAAGGTGAGGGAAGGACAGCTTTTCTTTTGAAATGGACACAATGAATGGATTTATTTAATACCTGCTGAGAAATACTACTTCTTAAAGGCATGTGCGAGTACTTCTGAGTATCTGTAAGCAGCTGTAGCTCTAGGTAGAGACTGTGAGCCTAAGGGCCTTGCTCCTTCTAGTACTTGTAGCCAGGATACCCAAGGCTGGGCCTGGTTAACTGGTTTGCTTTGTTGAGTGTAGTTATGGTACTCTGTCCTATAGAACTATTCAACTAACTGAAAGTTTAAGAGTTGTATTGTGTGTGGTTGTTTTTTGTTTTTTCTAACATGCTGAAGTTATAAGGTTTCAGTTTTTTTTTCCATGTATGCAGAGAAAACCATAATTGAAAACCCTTGAGTGACCACTTGAAGCCCCAGGGCCTGAAGACGGCTTAGACAATGGGGTTGATTTGATCATTCTACTGTATGTCCGTTGAGTGAAACTTGGAAACTACACATCTGGTTTGCTTGTCTGTCTGTCCGTCTGTCTCGGAGCTGCCAGTTGCCTGGTTCTGCAAGTACTATAAACAGGAAATATCTGCGGCAATGTCATTTAGCCGATGTCTCGCTACTGACCTCTCTTAAAGCAACAAATGTTTTGGCATATGATTATAAACTGATTCCATCATATTCTGCTCAAGCTGTTTGTAACTACACTCGGCACAGCAGATGGCTTAGACTATACGGTTGATTTGCTCATCCTTCTGTATATCCGTCAAGTGAAACGTTTTCAGGGTGTTTTGCTGCACTATGCAATTGCCCTGGATTGCATCAGTTATCCGAGGTGTTAGATGCAATCCAGGTGGATTCTCTGGTGCTGTGAAAAACCCAAAATGATCCAGCTGTGACTTATCCAGACAAGCCCTGAGTTCTGCACAGTCATGTGGGGCTGGCTTGCGGGTATTGTACTGACACACTTCTGGGAACTGGAAGAGTAGACCTTGTCATCTGTGATTTATTTTATTTATTTTTTCTGTGGTTTTGTCGACTCTCTCTCTCTCTCTCTCTCTCTCTCTAGAGCGCCTGGTGTCCACATGTCCCAAGGAGGCTCTGTAATGGAAATACATCTTCTGCAGTCTCACAGGTCTTGTGTACCTGAGCAGAGTCCAGTATCACCCATTATATTCTGATAAAGCTGCTTATCCCTGCAGGTCTGAATAGAGCAGAACTGCAACATGAACCTCGCTGAGAGCGAGAAAAAACCTCCAGCCAGGCTTGGGGAGCCAGGGAGTATTTAACTTGGCACTGCAACTGAATTACTGTATGCGCTTCATTTCTGGCTAAATGCAGCCTCCAAAATATAATCAATTTTTTTCAGTACAACCCTTTGATAGTGCAAGTTTGGGGTTGAGGGTGTTTTTTTAGGGCCCATTACGATACTGGAGTCTTGTCCTTTACTAAAAGCACATGTACTGTAGGCAGTTTAGATCAGTTGCATCACGTATTGCAATTTGGTTCCAAGCTAGTCAGATTTGACAGGCAGTTAACAGGTAAACTAATAGGGGGGGATTTTTAACTGCTGCAACGTAACACTACTGTTGAGCTTTATTGGAGGGATGGAAATAAGACTCCCATTGCATAGCAGTTTGATCCATTCCTGGTTTTACTATGAGTTTAATAAGACACACCTGAGTTTGTTGCCTATACTCTGTGGCTAATCAAGCTCGTAGTAAAACCAGGAATGGGTGAAACTGCTATGCAACAGGAGTCTTGTTTCCATCCCTGTATTGCATGAAACAAAGGTTTTACAATTTACTTCTATTAGGAATACCTGCTTCAAGCTATTGAAGAGGTACCGTGCATTTTGGATTTCCTAAAACTGGCGTATCAGACAAAGGCTTTATTTTCCAAGAGGGACAAAAGTGCTGAGAATCTTGTATCTGCTCACAGGAAGAGAGAGTAGAAATACCCGTAGCTGAGCAGTGACAGAAATGCCACTTCCCTTCCAATTGTGTTGAAATGTTTGCCTTCCCCTTTAAGCTGAAGTATGATTTCACTCCCCAAGTATGCTTTTTTTGGATTGTAGCTTAACCAGTGCAGCAGATAACCATACCCACCCGCTGGATCTGTGACGGGACAGTCCTGTGTGGTATTGCACGGGTCATCTCTTGTCTCAGTGGAGAAACCAACAGGCTGTTCTAAATTCTGTTTTTCCTGATCTTGCTTTGACCTGCTCTTGTGTTTAATACACTGTGCCAGACTGCAGCACAAACAAACCTGGGCTCCAGCGCTGCAGATTAAACCTGTCCTGGAGCCGGAGCCCGTCCTGCACTGCAGTTCAGACCGGACAATTGCAACTGTAATTGTGTAATTCCTAATTACAATTATAATTGTAATTTGTAATTGAACCTTGGCACACCTGCGTAATTGTAGTTGGAATTATACCACAGTCACTCATTGACACTTCAATTACACAACTTTCCAAGCTTAATCATTCGCATTTCCATGCTGTGTTTCGCACTGAGCGATCGCTATTCTCGTATTTAACCACTTCCAGTGAGCCCATTTTGTAGAATAAATGGAGTAAAGCATGTTCATTTGTGTAGCTGTTGATGTTACTTTTTTTTTTAGTATAATTGTAAATACTGCTGCGTAATTGGAATTGAACAAACTAGAATTGTAATTTCAGCGAATGACGCTGCTGTAATTATGACTGATCCCAGGTCTGGTTCAGACCGACTCCAACGGACTAGCTGCAGTCAGTCCGTGTGAGCTGCTGCACAGAATAAGCGATGGGTCAAGCCTTCTGATCTGCACCCACAGAGGCATTGCAACAAAGGCGCAGGCAAGCCCAAGTGCACGTCGAACCGTCTCACTAGTTACACCAAGCCTTTCATCTTTGCTTGAAAATGCGTACGCTCAAAAACAAATGCTGTTTTGATAGATTGGACAGAGACAACAACTGTTGCACTTAATTTGACTTTGCAGCTGTATGCGAGTGCAGCATCTGAGATCCGACTGATCACTTCAGAGGAAAGGCAGGACAGTAGCGCTCAGTTACGTGATTAAGGGTGGATATTCGCAGTGTAACAATGGACTAAAGCTGCTGTACGATTAGCACCCTCATACTGTATGCTGGCCGCAGTACAGTAGGATGGTACAACTGATGGTCCGGGTGGACACCTTTTATATAATGTGGCTATAAGATGCAATGATCGTTACGAAGGGACGTTTGTTAAACAGCTACACATTTAAAACGGAGAGTGTTTAGTTGTAACAACCAGAAATCCCGTCATTTAAGGTTCTTTTTGGTGGATTAAAAGTATACCTGTGTTTTAATTGGTGCTTTTGATCCAATGTCCTTGTACACTGCGCCATTGTGATAAAATATAGGAGTTATCTCAGTGTTTAAACATGGGAGAGATGTGGACAAGCCCTCCAGTAGGGGAGAATGGTGTGCTAACAAGGGGCGAGCCTTGATGGGCCGAATGGCCTTTTCTCGTTCTCAAACTTTTCCTATGTTAACATAAGTTAGAAAATGATAAGCATGTGCTGTACAGGAGGGGGTGGGGGGTTACTTTTAAATCAGTATTTCCCCAAAACTATCAAAGCATGACAATATTGAATCTGGGGAATTCCACTGGCTTGTGATTCCGTACATTAAAGGGGTTGTTTCATTTTCACCAGTAGTTTTTGTGATCAAGTTGTGCGAATGGTGTATAAAACACTTACTGAAACTCTCATCATACCTGTTTGAAATGTACTCTTCTGGCTTAAGTAAACGTTGTTTGACCGCCACAGTCGTCCAGGGAGCACAGCGTGTGCCTCTCCCCTAGTGCCAGCCCCCGCATCACAATGGGATCACGTGCTTGAAAAACAGTTTCAGAAAGACCCACATGACCTCGCCAACACAACCACCCTTCTGTCTGCTTCTGGATAAACTTCCCTTTTTTTTCGCTCTTCCTGATTTCTTAAGGGAACATGCCAAGCTCAGCATTTTCTCGTGTCTCGGAAGTAAAACACGTAGCTTGATTTTTTATGCCACCCCCTTCCAAATGCGCACAAACTCCCAAGCAGGGCAGCTGCTTCAGTAATGCCAACTTGACAAATGAAGCATTGATGGGCAGCACTCTCTTCATACACCCCCTGCCTGGCTGGTCAATGGAAGATGTGGGCACTCTCTCAACCATTGCATTTCAAAGCCTTCAGGGCTGGGCTACTCCACTCTCCTTGCAACCAGTGGACCGTCCTTGTATCAGAGTAAAATAGTAAAAACTGATGAAGGATTTAGTTTTACTGTAACCTGGTAAAACTTCTACAAAAAGCCTCCTTCTGGAAAAGATTTTCAGGAAACCAGGGACTTTGTTCTGTCAACACTTGGATCTGTTTGGTACAGCAGCCCTTGTCTCAGATCTTTCCAAATTTCTGGTGGAGGAGGGGGCGGGTGATGGCTGTGTGTTTCATTTCAGCACAGTTTCAGATTTCTGAATTGCAATAGTCTTGCGGAACTTTGCAGAAGCGTACAGAGTACGCTCTACAAGGGGGGAGGGGGGGGGGAGGGAATCCATCCCTGGTCTAATAAGAAGGCTAAGATGTATTATAATATTGCCAGTGTGGCTCGCAGGCTTTTGAGTGGATCTGTGTTACTGTGGCATCTTAAAAGAGGAAACTGGCACCTGGACAGCATTGCTGAGCTGTAACACATGTGCAATAGCAGGGGGTAAAACCAGGGAGCTGCAGAGAGACCTCTCCATGGAGAAACGTAGCTCTGTGGTCAATCCACTCTTAATCCTGAGGATAACCCAGATGTATCCGTTGCTTCGGGGGTTGATTTGGTGAACTTGTACCCGCTGGGATGAGTCATGGATGGATTGTTTTTTTAGATCCAGGCCTTTAATGAGACGTGAAAGGGAGGGTTTGAAGCATCTTCATTGGGCTCTTTGCTTGTATTTTTACCCCTCCTTGTTGCACAACATAGACCTCTTTGGGAACTCATTCCCATGCATCGCTGGGCTTCCCCCTATAAATAACACATTCTTAATTAAACAAATAAGTAATCTTCACCGCATTTTGCATACCACTGTTTTAAAACCAGGGAACAGGTGTAGGAAAACATGTGTGCCTAATTTACTGTACAACTTAGCCTTTGTCTCATTCATTCATGAGAGGGGGAGAGGGACACCCGTTCGATTCATTGCATGAATGGCAAAAAGGCTGAATTCTGCTAAACAGTTAAAGTAAGGTAGTGTGCAGAGGAGAGCCTTCTCAACAGAGGAAATCATTCCTTTTGTGTTTTTTTTTTCCTGTCAACGGTTGCATTGGGTTTGAATGCAGCAAGTACTGGCACGCATGTACTGTATTATGGTATTTTGTAACTCATTACACATGTGGTACTGTACTGTGTCCTAGCATGATTTTTCCAAAGCCTCAAACACCTGTTTCCATCGACCCTTATTCTTCTAATTAAACCACAAGTGCTGTGCATTGATATCTCACTCTGGTTCAGCAGTATTTATATTGCATACGTTGCAATAGAAAAAAAAAAAAAGCAAAACAGTTCAGTCTACTTCTGCTGTAGGTTTTCAATCTGGAGCACGATCCTAGATCTAAATGATCCTAGATCTAAAAAGCTTTAGTTTGGTAAACCTTGATGCCTATCGTTCTACAAGAACCATGCAAAACTGGAGCCCAGCCTTGGATAGCCTGCGGTGTGTATTAATATCCTGTGAGAGTGCAAATTGCATGCACACAAGACTGAAGCAAAGACAGCTAGATATTGGAGGAGCAGTCGCTGCGTTTCCAGTTTTGTATGGTGCTTTTTGGAGAGCTTTTGCATACTGGGATGTCGGTTTGATTTCTATTTATAGGTGCTGCTGTGTTGTTGCCAGTGACTCACTTTCGCTGTGAAAGTGTCTTTGTCCTGGTTTGAGTCAATCAATCAGGTGACTCCTGTATTGTGAATTCTGGAGTTGGTCTGTTTTAGATTAGATTTCACACATTGTTTCAACACCAGTAAAACCATATGATGGTATGTGGGATTTACTTGCTTTTTCCCATTGTGTAAATTGGGCATTTATTTTCTTGTCCTGTATTTGTTCACAGGTGTGTGTACTGTACAGCTATGGCCAAAAGTTTAGCATCACCCTATAGAATTAACTACTTTTGTTGAAACCTGCTGAATAATATTACATTAACATATTAAATTACACACCGCTGGGTAAAACAATGCTGCATAATTCTACTCTTAGTTTTTGAAAGGAAATAAAAATATAACAGTGCCCTCAGGGACAGAGAGCATTGTGCACTCAGGGACAGAGAGCTGCTTTTCAGAAATCTTCATATGAATTGAGGGTAGTTCATTCCAGGCCTTTCTCTGTCATTTTGAAATCATGATTAATGCCGGCATCTCTGCTCTGCTGTAGGGGAATTTTGAATTGAAACCTTTAGTCCTGGGTTTAACCGTCGTTACCATCTGGTACAGTCCAGCCTTTTTGAAGCACACATGCGAATGGTGAATTCCAGTGAATACAATGCATTTTATTTTTTATTACTGTAAATGTTTTTGGAGATCTTGTGAGGGGGGGAATCCAGGACATGTCTGGAGTGAGTTAACAAGTGCAGTTTGAATGAAACCCTGCAAACTGCAGGAACGCTGAAAAGAAAAGAAAACGGAAAGATTAACAGGCATCCAAAACACCATACTGCTAGGGGAACTTCTGGATGGTGTGTGTGTTTTTTTTTCGGTTTCTGTAGCCACCAATCGTATATAACCAAGTAGACAACAACACCTTCTGAACTGGCTGGTCTGTTTTGACTGGAAGTGCTCAACTGTAAGTTTTTATATGAAGTAGGGGGGACTGTTTTTTAAAGCACGCACAATGCATGTGATTTTTTTTTTCTTCAGAAAAGAAAGTTCCGCACTCGCTGCCCTGTGCCTAGCTGATCAGTCACGCAGCGTGCAGTAATGACCGGCTGCACTTGCTGCAGACGCAATCAGGTAGAAACTCCGACGGGATTAAATGACCTTGTAATTTATGAGCAAACAGTCAGCAATCTGTGACTAAACTGGAAACCTGCTGACTCCATGGTGTGTTTTGGAAGCAGTGTTGATCCGACTGTGAAATACTTGGCTTCCTCTTTTTCAGACATCAGAGGAACTGTATAGTATCACACCAGATCTGTGTGCTGGAGACAGCTTGTCCATTTTTAAATTGGGCTTGCTGGAGAACAGACTCCACTTCACCTGCACTCAACCTTAATCAAGTAATTGGATTATTTAAAGTTGTTCTGCAGAGAACAGTCTTTCCGCACCAAATCCGTGACCGAGAGCCGAAAAACTATGGGGGACTGTGGACCACAATATAGTCTACTGTATCAAAACAGTTTCTTAAATACAGATCCCGCGGTACTGACAGATTTGTTTTTGGGCATCTATTTTGGCCGCATGACTAAGTCAGCATCCCACCGCAAGCCGCGCGTGTTCTTGAAAAAAAAAAAAAAAAAAAAAAAACTCTACTGAAAGGTAGTTTTTAACAAATAAATAAATTTGAGATCTGCAGCTACCCTGCAGAGAGGGCTGCAGGAGGAGGCTGTTCGCTCGGCCCCATATGATAACCACAGCTTCCGGTGTTGTGTTTGCCTGGTTGCGGCTTCGCTATTTTTCTCACTTAAGAGCTGTCGAAGAGAGATACTACTGTATGCTCTGCATAGCTTTGTTCACATCACTGCTTGTCTCTGTGGAGCATGACATGCCCGGGGGCCGGCTGCAGCACAAAGGGGAGTCAGATGAACAGAGTCACTGGTTTATACCGTCGATACCTTTGCAAGTATACTTGGTTTTCAAAGCAAAGTTAAAAAGCCTTGTTGATTTTTTTAAGGCACTCAAGAAACAGGGAGGCTAGAAACTCACACTAGCCCTGCACCCATTCCTGGGTTTCAGAACTTCCAATTATATAATTTTAAATGATCAGGAGTTATAGCTGCATGGACAATTCTTATTGTGACAGCTCTTACTGATGATGTAACGTTGCATGGAAGTGTACTGTATCATTGAATTGGTCATTGCTAGTTAGATCTCACGCATTTAAAGGAATGTGTGTTTTCTTCCAGGCTGTATAAAGCATAGAGGACCAATGTGGAGCTTTCTTGCATGTATTCCAGAGAGAATGCATGCTGTTGTGTGTTTCTGAGCTGGCAAAAATGACCATGTTCGTTTGTGCACATAATAGAAATAACAAAATAATATCATGCAAAGAAAATCTATACACGAATGACGTTCTGAAATAAATGATAAATAACCCACAATGTACAGAAGAGTGATTATTTTCTTTTAATAGGTGATTAATAGTTTTAATAGGTGGGATTTCACATTTTTATTTTTATTTTTTTATAAATCCTACGAATTCTCGTTTTCATTTAAAGTATTGAAACGTTACAGACGATGGCACTAGCTTGACGGTGTTTTTTTTTTTTTTTAAACTAAGCTGTTACATAATTCTTTCTCTGTCTGTGCTGCAGGTGCTAGGTGGTGACCCCCCCACGCCCCCCCCAGGCTGTGCGGTATGCTGAAGTGGGCCTCAGTGCGGCAGAATGAGTGTCACAGAGGCTGGTGGGACAGCTAGCCAGGACAGGAAGGCCTATCCCCTGCAGATCTACCCTCGGCTGGCCCCGGAGAGTTCTCCATGCTGCATGCTGACCGTCCCCAAGTCGGCCACGGCTGCCGCGGTCATCCAGGACGTGGCCGTGCAGCTGGCGCTAGACCCCTCCAAGTGCTACGTGCTGGCGGAGGTGAAGGAGTGCGGCGGGGAGGAGTGGGTCCTGGAGGCCAGCGACCTCCCCGTGCAGAGGGTGCTGCTCTGGCCTCGACGGGCTCACCAGGAGCACCCCCAGAGCGAGGGCTACTACTTCCTCCTCCAGGAACGCAACGCGGACGGCTCCATCCGCTACGTCCACTTGCCGGTCGTCTGCCAGGAGAAGGAAGCTCGTCGGCTGACGGCCCGGGGCTTTCTACCCCCCAAGCAGGCGGATTTTGACGACTTGTGCAACCTGCCCCACCTCACGGAGGAGGCCATCCTGGACAACCTGAAGAACCGCTTCCACAAGCACAACATCTACACCTACGCCGGCAGCATCCTCCTGGCCATCAACCCCTTCAAGTTCCTGCCCATCTACAACCCCAAGTATGTCAAGATGTACGACAACCACCAGCTGGGCAAGCTGGAGCCCCACATCTTCGCCATCGCCGACGTGGCGTACCACGCCATGCTGAGGAAGCACGTGAACCAGTGCATCGTCATCTCGGGGGAGAGCGGCTCCGGCAAGACCCAGAGCACCAACTTCCTCATCCACTGCCTGACCGCCCTCAGCCAGAAGGGCTACGCCAGCGGGGTGGAGAGGACTATCCTGGGGGCTGGACCTGTGCTAGAGGTAAGAACCAGGCTAGCAGCAGACTGTGTCCAAAATTATTGTAATTTCTTTTGTGCTGTATTAATTGGCAGCCTTTGTGTTTTTACAGGGGAATACAAAAAAAAAAAGAAAACGAAAGATGGGCTAATAGCTTTGTCATGATTCGTTACAGGAAAGTGACAAACTTGTTTAGCAGATTACAGTATTGTTGTAGTGGAACTAATCCAAGTATTACTGTGTGTCCCGTCTTGAATTCAGAGGATGTGGTTCACACTGTACAAGTTTGGCTTTGCCTGTTTGGCATCCCTCATCTTTCTGTCTCTTATTTCTCAGATAAGCTTTTGCTTGACCTCCGTGTGCCTCTAGCGGACAGAGCACTCGTCTCTGTTGCTGGCAGATAACCTGTAAACACTGCTGTATCACTCCTGTTACCTAAGTGCGTGCCCCTAGTTGCACGATTATACGGTAGTTTGGACAGTTTTTATGATCACTTCTTTCATTTCCCCTTGCGAGACCGTAGAATGTGTTGATAAGTTTCATGTAGATGCAGCAGATTGTTGCCACCAGAGACTGATAAGTGTGTCGGCTGTAAAATGGGTCTAAGACTCCATTAGTTAGCTCATTGAGTTCTGCCTATATCCTTTTTTTTTTTTCTCTCCATATTGAGTTTAAGAGAATACTAGGAGAATTCATGCAATACTGTCGGTCTGGTGTAGGGTTTAGTATTTCAAGGGCTCAGCCCATTGGGTGAGAAGTGAGCTGTGGAGTATGACTAAGCGGCAAAGCATTCTCTGTCTCTGTGCATGGCTTTAAAAGCTAAACATGCTGCCTTTTAACAAACTGCATGGCGACTCCAGTAGGGAACTGGCATTCGAAAGCGATTGCTGCTGCAAAACTGACGACTTTTAAAGATCATGTCCCTACTGAAATAAGAGTGACATGTTTCCTACAGTACTGTGTAATTATGGGTTAAACGTAGAGTGCACGCTGTGTTGGAAAATATTTCACGTCTACTGAAACATATATATTTTTTTTTGGTGTAGCTCTTTGTACTACAGTCATAAAAAAATAAAATTAAAAAAAATCATGTTTGATTTTTCCGACCTTTTCAGTACAGCTTCCATTTATTTTATTTTTAAAAACAGTGTTTTGGACGAACAACCCCAGCTTTGATCCAAAGCCAGTTTGTCGGGCGCAGCCGCATGAAATGCTTGGAATGGTTTGGCCGTCAAGCTGGGGCTTGATTGGAGAGGGCCGCAGTTAAAACATAGTGTTGGGGTCAGGAAACGCCCTCCAGAAGAGAGGAACTGCATTCCTTAACCCTTTCAACCAACACTGACATACAGAATACAGCCAGTGTTACTTGCTCTGCAAAACCTCCTGCGTCTTTCTCTGAATCCAATTTCGTTTTCCAAATTCGTGGAGCCTGAATAGCGCAGACGATGCAACCATTTTTTCATTTGAATTTACACTGGATGGATGGGCCAACCTCTTGGGCCTCTTAGCTGTGGCTAAGAGGCAAATCATGCTGTGCCATACTGACTAGGGTCACGGGAGGTGGGGGGGCGTTAGGTTAATCCTTTTAAATGAAACTTGAGGTGGCTTCCAAAACAAGCAAGGCTGCTGTCTCCTTGAAATCGCCCACCGGACGGTATTTAAGAAGATGCAGCATGAGTGAGACCTGCCCTTCTGGTCTAAGGGAAGGAAAATTAAAAAGCAAGTTAGACTGGGCTGGGAGCTGCTGCCATGTTTGTGGTCTGCAAGGCCTGGTGTGAACCATTCCCCAGGTCTGTTTCCTATTCCCAGAGCCCGCAGATCCATCAAGGGCTGAATGCATTCGTTTAACTCATTAATCTTTTTTTTTTTTATATAGTTTTACTTTAACTAGTAGGAGATGACGTTTCAGTACCAGATCTTACTATTCCGGCCTGAGGGGATTTTTATCAAGAACAGAAAAAACCTGGGAACTGAAATGAACGGGTTTCATTCCGTTAGTTATGGACTAAATCAAGAAGAGGGCTTGCTATCCCACTACGATATGTCAACTGTCGGAATGTTGCTTTCTTAAACACGTAGCACATCTTATATTACTAGTACTTTTGTTTCTCCTGCAGTTACTTATTGTGACTATCACTGTGTCATTTTTTTAAAGCACACTTCTTCTGATTTCAGAAATGGAAATAAGACTTGATCAACCACAGTGTGTATAGGTAACAAGCTCAGATGTGTCTTATTAAACACAGTAAAACCAGGACTGGATGAAACTGCTATGCAATGGGAGTCTTTCCATATCCCTGAATATTCCGAATCTAAACACCATCACTTGTTTCTTTTACATTGCCACTTACACCAGAAGACTTTGTGGAGGCGTGGAAAGCTAGTGTTTGAATAACAGTTAACTCTCTGTTTGCAGTTTTGACTGAGGTCGGAGCTCTGATAAAAGCTCTCTTTTTCTCGGTAAGAAGTTGTAATAGAAACTGTGTTAGCGGGTTATCCAGGAGGTGTCCCTTTCTCCAGCTCTGCAATAGACAAGCCTGCAGTATAAAAACAGGCAGGACTAGACATGAGCCAGGCTGGGTGGAGCAGCGTGGAAATGTCCTGGTACAGCATACCAATCTTTTTAGGTCCTGGTATTTTTTTTTTTTTTTTTTTAAAAGAACAGGAGCATTCACAGTAGATTCACATAGTTGCATTAATTGAAACGTTCTGTTGAAGGCAAACTTTTTCACACGGAGAATGGATGCAGAGGCTGCAAACTCCACTGCTGGATGCCAGTTCAGTTAATCCAAAACTAGTAAGGGACAGACACTAATAATGCTGAAATCAAACTCTGCTGTAAATCCATTGGTTCACAGGCTTGGCTGTGCTGTACAGGCGGGGGTGTTGCGGGACACATAACTAGCTGCCATGTGTATAAAGAGGCTTGAGATGGCTAGGCTGAGCGCAGCACTGATCTAGCTCCAGCACTAGCCAGAAGCCACCCGTCATGCTGCAGTGATTTGCTCCAGCCTTGATGTGGGCTGTCTGCAGACCGTGGAGCCCACAGTGCCACCAAGTACCCCTTTCAAGTTTAGGAGGAAAGCGGCTCAATTGCCTGGGTGATTTTGGTGGTGTGGGTGGGGGAGGATGCTGGGCAGTCATTCAAGTCGCTCCTCCTACTGTCGAGTTAACCCTGGCTCTGCCACGTGATGATTAATTTAACAGGAAGGAAGTGTCGCATCATGGTTTTCTGTTTCTTGTCATAACCATGTATGCCAAAGGACATTTATATCTTGTTTTAATTCTTTTTTTTTTTAATGATCTTTTCTTAATCCAGGTCAGCTAACAGAACTTTTACTTTCTCGACTTTCCTTGGTGCCATGCATGCATGGATGGATGCTTCGTAAGAGTCTTGTCACTGAATCTGATGACCGGACAGCCAACGGCATTAGTCCTTGATCTCAGACTATAGCTCTGTGTGTGTGTGTGTGTGTGTGTGTGTGTTACAAAGCCCTGTTTCACTAAAGAGTAATAGAAATTGCTGCAGGCTACAGTGCCAAATTAAATAATTAAACTCCCCTCCCCGCCCACCCATCCAGCCCCCCCATGCTGTCGACCTTTGCTCTCAGTTGACCTCTGCGACATTCTGACATTCATCAGCAAGGTGGTAGAACGCCACTGTTTTTTGCATCTAACCATCATGTGACAAAGAAACGTGCCACTACTGAAAGTTCACCAGGATTGGTGAATTTGCTTGGTCTGGCATGAAGATATTACAGTACATTGTTCAAAGCGATATTGTTCTACTAATACTGTCATTTGAGAAGGCACTGCAACTGGCAATACAGTGCACTGGTTTTTCAGTTCTGATTGCTATCGCAGTGCCAGCAGGCTTTTCTTGGGTCAGTTTGCAATATAATAGGTACCTTATGGCAGATCTGCTTATTTTTAAATGTGTTCTTGATTGTTTCAAAGGGGGTTGCCTCGGTCAGTCAGTTGTTTGTAATGTAATGCTGAACAGGAAGTCGGTGTAATGGCTAGCAGCTGTGGGATAGACTGGTCCCTGTGTACCGGCCTCCTCCACTGGCACGGGGGCACAGACAGCAGCGTGCCGGAGGGGGCTCTGGTCACGGACCCTCCAAATACTTAACCAAAAAATCCACATGAAAGCCATTGCGGAAACAGCGTTTCCAAGGAGGAAGATCACAGTGCATTTTAAACACTCCCAGCAGCATTAAAATAAAGTAGAAGTGTTTTAGTTATGGATGATTTAAAGCATCCAGATCAACTCTATCATATTGATGCATCGCTTTCTGAAAAGCACGCAATCCAACATTTTATTTTATTTATTTATGTAAGTCTAGCGCCAGATTTCCCTTGGAATTAGGTCTGTTTTCTAGTCACACAGTTGCATTAAACCCTTGTATGAAACTCCTGCATGCTGGAGTCAAGCCCTCTGTCTTTTCATCCCTGCCAGTAATGGTCAGCTGTGAAGAAGAAGAAGATCATTTGTTTGTTAGAGTTGATCTCTCTCTTTAAGCAAGAGCTATTGGCTCAGGATAAAACTAAAGATTTTGGATTGGACTCCTGGACATCATCACCAATACAGATTCCATAAAGATAGCTGCCAGTGCTCAAGAATAAGTGCTTGAGGGGCTGGCTTTGCACAGTGCTTTGGTGGAAGTGATTTTCTTTAAGGGGCACTGCATAGCATTCATGGTCTAAAGATACTTGCATAACGCTAGCAACTACTGCTGCGGTGTCCGGGCCGTGAAGGGTTTAGTCTGCGCTGTTCAGTAATGCACAGTAGAACTTGCCGAGCTGTGCCTGGGTACTGACTGATGTGTTGATTTTATATGTAGACCTGTTTGCATGTGATTGATCAGTCTCTGTGGCAGCAGCTTTCTTACTGAGCAAACAGCACTTGTAAATCCCCCTGTAATGGATTCTATTATTAGCTCCTGATCTGCTGCGTGGTTCTTGGGTCTGTTTGTTTTTTTTACTGTAGCGAGCATACACCTGTGTTGTAATGGTGCAAATAAGGTCAGATGGATTTGTTTAATCAATAATCTCATTTCCTGTGTAGTTTAATACAAACAGTGGACAGTGCTCCGTAGCACTGGTGTATAATCCCTGTGTTGCTTAGCAAAGTTTTATTTTGTTTGCGTAGTGTGAATGTATAGACCCATCCACGTTTATGAGAGCGAGCGACAAACACTGGCTCCCCATGGCCATTTCCACAACGCTGTGTAGAGACGTCTCATTGGTGCAAGCAGCCAACTTTCTATCACCCGAAAATCCAGATGAACTGGGCCTCCTGGCCAGACTACAGGGGTCGCTGGTGCACGGTGAGCTGAGGGCACCTTGGCTGACCTAAACCCTCCACCCCGCCCCGCCCCCTCCCCTCCCGGGCGGCGTGCAACCAATTTTGCGCCGCCCCCTGGGAACTCCCGTCCACGGTCGGCAAGCAATGGCTTCTTGTCACTGGAGGTTTCAGGGTAAGAAGTGGATTCCAAACAGGTGAGGTAACTCGCACTGTGATGCAGTCCTTTTCTAAACACTGTTGCAGCATAGTGCTATAGAGAGGACGTTGTATTATTCAAAGGTTTTTTCATTGATGTTATAAATAGGGAATGTGCGTTTAAGGGTATGCATGGTTTCTAGTCCACACTCCATACGTTGCTTTCCGTTATTGTATATCAGAATTGGTTTTGCCCATTCCTTGGTGGCATGTATTATAACTGGGCATCAGGTGTTAACCAGAGTTAGATGATGTGTTTAGTAGCTGGTTGGAAATGTGCTAAAGACTGAGTAGTGTTGGCTCTTTGCCCCAAGGTTTATAAAATAAATGTCTTGTTTATCTTGTCTTATTTCCATCCCTGGGGCATATACAACGTTTCATAGATTGGGTGCATCAAACGGGCAGAAAACCTTTTTGCAAATCTGAGCTATAATAAAGGACCCAAAAGTGACTATGCTTGTTATTGACTCTAAAGTGAGGTTTGATGTGCATCCCTGGAACATTTCGTCAGCATACCAGGCTGGGCTCTGCACTTCTTCAGTTTCTGTGCAAGTCTCCAAGCCTGCTCTTGCTTTAGCCCTTGGCTGCTCCAGATTCTCTGAATGTCATGTGATCTGGGTTTCAGTAAGCTGCCTGTCATACAAAGTATTCGTTTTTTTTTTTATGATCGCCTCTGGGATCATCTCACTCTGCCAGGTTTTGAGTAGGCTGGTCATCATCCCAACATTGGATTCCTGCTAGGCATACAATCCTCATGCATTACTCCTTTTAACAAACCCTCGATCGCTGCGGTGGTGGCTTCTTTTCAAGTAACCGAATGCAATGTTTTAATGAAAAGATATTTCATATGCCTGTTATGTAATTGACCATATATATATATTTTTGTTACGTGCCTTGTCTTAGCCATCAGCCTTACCTGCTGTTCTGTTCCCTAAAAAACTGGTATGGGGACTAAGGACCAGGCAGGTAAAGTGATGTGATTGCGCTTGAGGCACAATGCCAAGAACATAGACCTCGGATCTCCTGAGCATGGTTGCTTATAACCAGGCTGCCCCTATCCCTCGTAAACTTAGATCTTAAATCCCAGCCACTGTAGCAATGCTGCTGTTTCACATTCCTATATAGTTTATTTAAGGGGCAAAATAACATAATTTGGCCTAATTTTGTATATGCATGGGATTTGACATCGTTTTAAAAAGGGACCCCTGTACTACCTTTTCAGTCTCTGCTGCAGAATGGAAAGCTGTATTTGGAAGTACAGTGTAACTGCCTTTTTAAAGTATGCTGGATATGATAGATAAATGATAGACTGAAAACAAAGCACTTAATCTAAACAGATCCATCAACGGGGGGTGCTGGCTTTACTTTCTGTACAAAATAAATTGCTGTATATTCCATTGTGCCTTGCTGGAGGGCCAGGGGTCAGTGTGAACTCCCACTGCTAAACACTGGAAACTAGGGCTTTTTTGGGGGGTGGTAAGGGGGGCTTGTGTAGTGAGTTTACTGTGGAATTATTCTGCCTGCAGTCGGGAGAGCTAGCCTCTAGGTAGGCATTAAAAGAATAAGGACTTTGTCAGGGTTGTTGGGCATGGTACAGTAAGAATATTGAGGGTTATTCAGAGGGCATTTAAACAATGGTGTTTGACAGACAACTTCCTTTTTTTTTTTTTTTTTTTTTTTTACATACAGGCTGATTGTGAAATCGCGCTACACTACCCATGCATAGCATAGACTGCCGTTTGTGTTATAATGTCCAGACCAATCCTTCTCTTCTGTTGTTACTTTTATTTCCCTGAAAGGTATATCATGCTTTGAAGATCTAATCTAAGTGATTTATTCCTATCCAGGGACCATATGGCTGTTAAGAGAATCTCTTTCTTTGATCAAGTATCGGGTAGTCTTGGGGGAATCCAATACAGATGTCAGGAAAGCTGTCGAAATGGAAAGGGAGGAGGGGGCGGGGGGATAGTGTTTCACCTTTAACCTCTGGAGGCCTGGCATTGGTCCCAAGTCGAATCATTTTGGTGCCTGTAGAAACTCACCCTGGTCCTGCTTTCTTTGCTCACTGCACAAATAGAGGACTTGAGTCATGCAACAGCTGCCCACCGTGGGCTTAGCTGAGATCACCAAATTCCAGTTTTCATCCCAGATAATGAACCAATTGCGCCACTCGACCACGCCAAATAAGGTCCTAAAGTCCAACCTAGCCTCTTCAGGCTTCTACCTCCGATAGAGACCCGGCTGTAGGTCCTGTTGCTGTAACCGTACGGATCTGAAGGTTCTGAGACTAAGCGACAGCCTCGGTTCAGCACAATGACCGTGATAGATCTGTAGATAGGAATCTCCTCCCGGCCTAATCCGTCAGTCGGGACGTTGGGTTTCTGCCCCGGAAGTGCCTCCTGCGGGATATTTCCTTGATGGTGACCTCTACTCATTCCAGGGTGTTCACAGGTCCGGTATTGTTTGAACAGGAACTGGAAGTGAAATAGATTTTTTTTTTTCTCTCATTGTTTTGTCTTGGGCAGTCCTTTCTACGTATCTGAAAGGATTTGCTGTACAGCGACTCTACGCTTGAAGGAATTGTGCACAAGGTTGCGGAGTAGTAGATCCGTTACTTCTAGACTTTCCTTTGGTATTCCGTTAGCCTTCCTGTAGTTTTCCATTTGGGGGGGGGGGGTTCCTTTTAACCCCTTGAGGTACACAAGGAATTGAGCGGTTGTGAGTGATTAGTCAAAAGCAATATTTGTATCTCCCAGAAAATAAACCGATTACACCACATGACCACGCTATGTCCGTAAGACAATCATTTGTTTTATTTTCATTTCCGAGTTGAAACAAAAGACTGTCCAAAATGAATGCTGGTCTGTGGTGGGTGCCACACATGTATTTAACATGTCTCTGTGATGTCATGTTATTTTGTGAAACGTGTTTGTGAAATATTACCCATAACCTGGGGTGCTCGCCTAAAAAAGGAGGAGGAAATAAAAATGTAAAATTCGAAACAGCTGCATCTCGCTTGAGCCAGCAAATTTTTGCAACGTGATTTTAAAGTAGTCTATAATTTGCATTGGCGTTCCCTGGCGGAAGCTCAAGAGGAGAAATCTGCAATTACAGTACTTTGATCTAGAAATAGAGTAGAGGCTGGATTTCCTTTTATATAGCAAGTGCACTTCTGAAAAGCAGACTATTACTAGCATGTACCAGTTGGTGTGATTTTTGAAAAGCTGTTTAAACAAACCATTCCCCAACACTGTGTGCTATTTGGTGCATCTGTGTTGCAACCTTTCTGTGTTACTTCATTTGAATATTTATCTTTCTGTTATTGGCTTTTATACAAATATATGTTAATATTCGTGAGCCCAGTATCTGCTAGCTTCACTTTTGCTTATTCCTGCGTTCTTACTATGTCAACTATACCGCTTTATGATTTTTACTATATTTAAAACGTGTTGCATTTTAATTGTGCAGTAAATATCGACAATTGCTAAAATGGTTGCAATTTGCACGTGTACTATGCAAATCATCGCTAATGTTTATGACTTCAGGACTTAAACAATTAAAAAATCTGTTTTTAAAATAAATTATTGAAGTTCAAATTAACTACATTTTTGATTAATTTATATAGCTTTACTTGCAGAGTCAAATTTCGCATAGAAAAGTTTACCGAGGTTTTCCTAAACAAGGCATATTGTAATAATGTTTTAAGCTGCGGTGGGGAGTGGAAAAACAGAACTAGCTTGGGTATTCAGCGAGCCCTTCAATAGGAAGCTTTCTGTTCTGCCTGGGTCTGTCTCAGTAATATCGCCGGGATGGATTCACATGCTCGGTTTAATTTTAGCCCCTTGCCTGCTCTGACCCCCCATTGTAAAGTATACAGCTTTGTTGCGCTTTAGGCCTGCAGCTGTGTTATTTTATAACCAGTATTAATAATAACTCCATTCATCTGTTGGACCTCTTTTTATAAAACTTCCATCTCAAGGAGCAGCAGAAATATTATTTTATGTAATAAATACAGTTTTCCTCACCGGGTTTAGTGACCCTCTTGAGGTCAGAAAGAGACGGTTCATTTTCAGGCATCAATAATCTAAAGTCCTTCCCCTTTTATAATGCAGGGGCCATAGTTAGACTGGGCTTCAGTATAGTGTTTGTTTTTTGCTTTATAACGAGAGCGCAAGTGCCAGTGAAATGGCAATATAAGGCAAACGGGAACCAGAACCATACAGACTGCACTGTAAGTGCTTCCTCACCCTATAACAAGAGAACAGTATCACCAGGATCAGGGTCCATTCCATTGTTTTCAATTCCCTTTCCAATTCCTTTTTTAAAATCAGTTCCTTAGAGGTAAATGATGTCTCTCGCCATAGACAGCATGTGTGTGTACATGTATTTGTGAGTTTATCTATATAGACTTGCATGTATTTGTATAAACCAGCTGTTTATGGCATGGTAAGTGTTGCTGTTGTGGGTTATGACCAAACACTAGCAGGCTTGACCTTACCAGGATGGCTGCCTTCAAAACCCCATTGCCCTTTTGAGTGGATCTGCCATGGTGCCACTACAAACAGGGCGGTATCCCAGAGGCCTACAGCTCGCGGGTTTTCATGGGAAATAGAATGCAGGGTTTCCGACCTAAATACAGGGGGATTTCAGCCTGGATTGAGAAAGCACTCTTCCGATTTGGTTGAAATATTTCGCCATGTGGGAAGAAGGCAGCATCTCAATGTGTTCAAGCAGGTACTGAACTTGGGAAAGATGCCAGGAGTACATTTAAACATCAGTAGTAACCAAACAGGAATATTGCACAACTGCAGTCTCGGTAATCCATGACAGATCTAGCAGAGCCGGTGGAAACAGGCTGGTTTATAAGCCAAGTCAGTGTGTGTGTGTGTGTAGTCATTTTGGATGGGTCACTACTTGTATGTTATTGGGTGTAGAGTCCTGTATAGCTTTCAACATAAAACAAATCGAGAGAGCAGGATTACTGGTGTGAAATGTTATCGGTATACAAAAGGCAGTCAACAGAATGTAACCGTTTTGAAAAAGTTGAATGTCTGAAGCTGAAACACACGGTCTTCTGATAAAGTAGCCAGCACAGAAGAAAAAAAGAGTTTAGCATTACGCAAGTCCCCTCGATAACCAAGAGTATAGACAGCAGTTCTCAAAGTAGACTCACTGGTTCAAAGCCCTAAGTTCATTTAAAGCAGCGTGTTGAAAAACAAAACCGTTCTCGTCGAGCCAAACTGGGACATGAAGTGGGTAATTAATCTGCTGGGGGGGACTTTAAAATAGTCTGTGAAACACTTAATTAACCATCTGCCTGAAACCTGACTGTGTGCTGTATCTTATTCGGATTGTCACTGTCTCGCTGGAACAATACCGGGCCTGTTATAGATGCACTGCGCTTGCTTTCCTTCCCTCAAAGGCCTTTGTTGCTGTAGAGCTTGCAGAACAGTGATGCCTATTCAACACCAGTGCAGCCTGAAAACCTCATGGCTCGGACTGGAATTAGCCAGTGGGGATGTTGGGTAGAATGTGGAGCATCGCTAGACAGCCGTCCCTATTGATCAACATGAGCCACAGCCAATTCTGGTGCCATTGCCCTCGCGACTTTCAGGTCTTGGGATGCTGATCAACTTCATTTATTTTTTTATTTGTATTTGGTAGCACGTAGACCAATTGACCTCCTGGCTTTCCCGCCCAGAAGCCATGACATTTGATTTGTTTTCCGATATTCTGGAAATACCTACGATAGATGGGGGTGGGGGGGAGAACGCGCTATCCATTTCACCTCTGGGTTGGGTTTGGGTCTGGTTTTGTGCCACAAGTAAAATGATTTAACAATGTTCTCTGGGCCGTTGGTTAGACTGCACTGAATGTATATTTGCGTGTAACAGAGAAGGCCAATTGGTGGGGGCGGGGGTACACTTTGAATGGTTTATAACTGATTGATTATTGCCACGTGTTATTGAACATAAAAATAATGCAAGTAGCACAGGCTTGTACTGCGTGCAGAATAATAAACTGTGTGAATACAGTAGATGGCAGAATTTCCGTGTGGTTGGGGGTCAGTCACGTTTGTCAGCTGGAAGAATGTGATTGTCCATAGAACGCGTCAGGTGTGAAATTGAGGTCCTAATAGAAAACAACTCACTTCTGTTCTATATCGCCCATTTAAAAATAAACCTACATTATGCCAAAAAATATATATTGGCAAAACTATCTAGATAAGATATATATATATATATATATATATATATATATATATATATATATATATATATATATATATATATATATATATATATATATATATATATATAATTGCTGCCGTTCTTTTAACATGCTTTTGCATTGTGCTTTTGTTTTGCAGGCGTTTGGAAACGCGAAAACTGCTTACAACAATAACTCCAGCCGCTTTGGAAAATTCATCCAGGTCAACTACTTGGAAAGTGGGGTCGTCCGAGGGTAAGCAATCGCATTCAATGAAGAGCGTATTGGCCGGCATAAGGGCTTTGTCATTTTAAAATTACTGTGCATTTCAAACTGTCGTTACTTGATCCCCTGTGGTGGTTTTTTTCCCCCATTTCATTTATATCGGCTTCCTTTGATGACCTGCTGTGTGACCTGGAGGATGTCACATGGTCTTCAAGCCTGTTGCCACGGAAACAAAATTCTCCAACGTGTCACTTCCTCTTTTCAATAGGGAGATACAGATAAGAAAGTGGAAGCGTAACTAAATGTGAAAGAAGAAATGAGCTTCAGAAATGAACTGTAATTTAAACTTAAAATCCCTCGAGTGGACTGACACCTGTATATTGGAACAGTAGTGTTCCAGCTAAAGGTAGCCCACGATTAGTGCTTACCAGGGTCTGTTAAACCAGTGGTAGGTGTTTTTAGAATGGAGTAGTGCCTGGCATGTTAGCTTCTAGATCCATATACCCGAGTGCTTGTCTCAGACTTGCACAGTAAAAGGGAAACTGTGCCATGGTGCAAGAGACCTCACTTTACAGAAAGTCAGAATAGAGGTGGGTGAATTAACCTGCTGTATAAACCAGTGACTTCCTGCAGCATCAACTGGTATTGCCTCCATTCTGTAGAGTGCTTTTTAATTGTGATTAATCTTAGACCTGCCATATGCAGTACAACAAAATGAGGTTGTGTTGGTAACAGAGCGCGTATAGCAAAGCCTTTCCACAGTTCAGCTGATTTTTTTTAGAAAGCCTTTATCGAAAGAAAGTGGACCTTCTCAGGAACATGCTTGTATTTTTATTGTTTTATTTGCACCCGGATGTTGTGCATGTATATGCGCGTGTGTGTGTGTGTGTGTGTGTGTGTGTGTGTGTGTGTGTGTTTGTGAACTGTGGCTTGGATTATTTCCCCTTGCACCAAAATATTTAGCAAAATTGGTTTCCTGTCTTCTGTAAATAGCCTGCAGAACAATTTGGATTCTCACCCACGTATTGCAGCTTTACTCTACTGTTGTAACCTGATCTAGAATGGCATAGATACCGAGCTGTTTGAATACTTTCAGAACCGTGCGTCGGAACTCGTTAGTACAAGAATGATCCTGTCCTAATGTGCATGCAGTGCTGCGTCTGTATAGGAGGTGACTTCTGTACATGCATAAAAAAAAAAAATTAAACACAAACCATGTATTGCAACCAAACCTCAATCCTTCTACACCGTAATGCAGGGTCCTTATACAAGGGGAAACTATAAGAAACTAGGTCAAGACAACAAATGTTTCAGCTCGTGCATTCTTCAGTGTACAAGGCACAAGCTGAAACGTGAGTTTTTCTTAGATATGGCTTAGTTTTGTATAGTTTTTAACTTGAGTGTGTGGGAGATCTTCTTAAAGTAGGTGAATGTCTCGTACAGGTTTGTTTAATATGCTTGCAATTTAGATATAGTCACTCGTGTGGTATTTGATGAGGAAAGAATTCTGTTTCCCCTGTTCTAACTGATCAAACCCCTCTGTTGAATCAGCGACTCCTCCTGCAATGACTCAGGCTGTCTTGTTCCTTTTCCGTTTTGCACCCGGAGGAGTTGTGCTGAATGTCTGCAGTGGTTCATTGAACTGACATGCCCTGGCAGGCTGGCGGCTGACCTGAATTAAACCAGATTATGTCAAACTGCCCCTCGAAGAGCCTTGATTGAGTGCAGAGTGCTTTCAAACTGAACCAGGTGTGGCTGATCAGCTCCTCAGGCTCAAATACTAATCGACAGAGTCCTGGGAGAAGCCTGACTTGTGTATAGAGATGGCAGGAGAGCAAACACTACCATTTTCAGTGCATAGTGATTAAATGGTATGACCAGATTATTATTTAACTAGTCCCATGTACACTGCCATAGTTTACTAAATGCAGCAATGGAAATAAGACTCCTATTGCATAGCACTTTGATCCATTCCTGGTTTTACTATGAGTTTAATAAGACTCACCTGTGCTTGTTATCTATACACTGTGGCTAATCAAGCATGTATTAAAGCCAGGAATGGGTGAAATGGCTATGCAGTAGGTGTCTTATTTTAATCCCTGAAGTGATCGTCATTGACAATACATAGCATCTATACCAGGGCTTCTCAAACTTGGTCCTGCTGGTTTGCATTCTAACTGAGCTCTCAATTATGTAACAAAACCCTTAATTGAACTAAATTTTTTAAATTGTTTTCAGCTCTTAAACAGTTGCAGCAGAGTTCATGTTACTTAAAAACATGTTATAGCTAATGTGAAATCTGTAACTGTTTAAGAGCTGAAACAAGTTAAAAGGTCTAATTTAAGTACTTTATTAGTTGGGTTAGTTAAGTAATTGAGAGCTCATTTGGAATGAAAACCAGCAGACACAGGCGGTCCCCAGGACCAAGTTTGAGAAGCCCTGATATTAAGTGAAACTTGTAGCTACAATACGGCAGCTACAATGGCCTTGGTAGACCTACCAATGAATAAATACACACTGGCTATCCATTGCTGTACCATATGCATACCAGACTAGTGTGTTATCAGAATTGCGACTGTGAAGAGTTCCCAATCCACTGTGTTGCCATTGCTTTGTAATACTTGCCCTGTATCTAATAAGGTTTCTTCGAAGGGTTCCAAATGGGCCGGACCCGTTACTGTACACCACTGCATAGCCCGTGATTTCATGGTTCTTTATTTCTTGTATTCTTGCATTCCAGAGCCGTGGTTGAAAAGTACCTCCTTGAGAAGTCTCGGCTGGTCTCCCGGGAGAAGAATGAAAGGTAAGGAACCGTAGCAGGTCACGACCCCGTGCGACCCCGTGAATCCTGCATGCAGGATCAGGGTCTGCTGATGAGAGCGTGGCTGTGTGAGGGGTGCTGTGTAATACACTGGGGACTGGCAGCACAGACTTGTATTCCCCTCTGCCTCACTAATTACCCAGACCAGGAACCGTTGTCGGATGTTATGTTTGTCTGGATTATTATTGAGAAAGGGTGGTCTCCCGAGATACGAGATACCAGCACTTTGTTTATAGTGACGTCTTGCCAGTATTACAGCAGCTCAAGGGCGTTCTTGTAGATTGCAGATAGCTGGGAGGGCTTGCAGCATGAAATACAAAACGGGACTTGGAAA
Source organism: Acipenser oxyrinchus oxyrinchus (assembly GCA_030684275.1). Lineage (NCBI taxonomy): Eukaryota > Metazoa > Chordata > Actinopteri > Acipenseriformes > Acipenseridae > Acipenser > Acipenser oxyrinchus. The sequence goes on from CM060272.1 coordinate 3,121,166, forward strand.
TGTCAAAAAAAAAAAGCACCTTTTTATCGTTGGATTTCAGTCTTTCCCTTTTACAGGAGGCAATCGGTATGGAGTGACTTTCTCTGTTTAGCATACAAATTAACACAATTTTAATATAGAAAAAGATTGATGGAAACCTTTTGATCTTTTATATTATAACATGCTGCTGTGCAGTTCTGCATACCATGTGGGCACAATGGGTAGCAGATTCACAGGGTAACTGAATAGTCAGTCGAGCAGTGCTGTTTCTCTGCACTGCTGAACTGATTTGCAGCTCTGTTACACTCTGATCTGCTGATTTGCATTCATATCAATGCTGCCTGACTGCACAGCTTTGTTTGCGTAAGGGCTGTTTGTTTATGGCTTTTGTTGGAGAACTACAGTTTTTCACGTGTCTAAGGGGGTGACCGGGGAACACTTTAGTGGAAACATGGAAAATTCTTAACATGCCCAGCATCATCACAGGTACTTTTTCTTTTAGCTTTCTAAAGGAAACCGAAAGCATTGCTATTCAGCAGCAGTGAAGTATAAATCCTACCAGCCTGGCTGTGCATTTTATTGCACTATAGAAGTCAGATTTCACTTTACGCTACTTTATAAAAACCTGAAACCGAGCCATTGTAAAACTCCTGAAGGCCTGGTGAATTAGCTAAGCTTTCCATATTTCTAGAATCCCAGCACTGCCTCTGTAATGGACGGCTGGCTTTCCAGTTCAAAGCATGCCTCCCACAGCACGTGGTCCCACTCCCCTGGAAACCTCCCAAAAGGGGGATCACTTTCAGTGATACTGAGACCTCCTATTAGGATGACGTTTCTCCAGTGATCCCTGTTTGGGTGAAGCTTGCTTGCTGTTTGTGATTTAAACTACAGGGTATTGTACGTCCAGTGTAATTGTCACACTGGGCATTTTGTGATGCCCAATCTTTTGATCTGGTCAGAGACGGTTCATTTAGAATCACTGGGTTGCATTCAAAGCATCATTCTGAGCCACCAGTTTAAGGTTAAAGAGTTTGTTCATTTTGCGTCTCTCTCATCTTCAGGAACTATCACGTGTTCTACTACCTGCTGCTCGGTGCCTCTGAGGAGGAACGCAAGGAGTTTAAGCTTCTTCAGCCAGACGATTACATCTACCTCAAGCAGGTGAGTCTGCCACAGCGTCCCGGTCCCGGTCCCGGGCCATTTAACCCCATGCAAAAAGTTTGCAGCACTGCAATAACTGTGTGAATTGTCATCGCCGTCACCTTTGAATCCTCTGTTTTGGAAATAAAGCAAATTGAGCAATGCTGCCACATTTGACCACACGCCTCAGCAGGAGTGTTTTGTGTCGGAGAGGTTTTATTTGTTCAAATTTAAGTGTTGATAGTACGGTGTTCTGGAATAGTTTTCATGCTAATCCATCGTCTTGAATTTTCTTTTATGAAAAAATATGTATTCATTATAATAGATAATTAAAATACTGATAATAACATAGTATTTTTTTTAAAGACATAGAAAGGATTTATCTTTAGGTTTACCAATTTCTAACAGGTTTTGAAGGCTTTGGGTTAATTGTCAGACTAATTATGAGCTTTGTTTTAATCTTTATGGGTCAATCCTAATACACAAAACTACTTTGATCATCAAAAGGTAACGCTCTGGCCAGCAGTCTGATATTGATGACCGATCCATTGTAACAAACGTGACGTATTCCCAGGATTGCCCTCTTGAGCCTGCGCGCGGCCTGCATGCTTGTGTCGGCTCCGTTGCTTTCTGAAGAGCTCTGCTTGGTTTAACTTGTCCCTCCTGTCTTGTCCTGCAGCAGAACTTTAAGATTGAAGACGGGGAGGACCTCCGGCATGACTTTGAGAGGCTCCAGCAGGCAATGGAGATGGTGGGCTTCCTGCCGTCCACCAAAAAACAGTGAGTGAGCCAGGGAGGGCAACTGAGGCTGGTCCCCTCTTAGCAAACCACTTCCCTCACCCAGGGGATCGAGTTTAACAGGACAGTGTTGAATTATTTATATATTGTTCTTAGTGTTTTAGATGCTACTTCACCTGGTAGCCGATTCCATGCGTTTATAACTGTGTGGGCTTCCCTACCTTCTGTTTTCCGAATTTGCTATCCCTGCTCTCTGTGCTAAACTGAAGTAGTGACGTTATTATATCCCTGGATACTACAACTGTAACAATACACAATACACGGATGACTTTACAAACACCACAGATTAAAAAAAAAAAGACGTGTGTGTGTATGCAGAGCAAGTTAAATGCTTTACTGGAGAGAAGGACCCTTTTTTTTAAAAAATTGTTTCTTATCAGTATTATGATGGTGGATTTAGGTAGCCACAGAGTGCCAGAAATCTGTGATGCATTTAAATACTGCCTCCTTTATCATTGATGTGTTTGTCAAACTGAAAATGAATTCACATCCTGTCTGTATATAGTGTGTCTTTTCAAACATCCTTTCTTTTTTTTTCCCCCACTTTTAAAAAAAAATTTTATATAGAATTTTCTCTGTGTTGTCCGCCATTCTTTACCTGGGCAATGTGTCGTATCAGAAGAAATCTTCTGGCAGAGACGAGGGCCTGGAAGTGGGGCCTCCGGAGGTCCTCAATACTCTGTCTGAGCTTCTCAAGGTAATTGGCTGCATCGATTTCACATCCTTGCCTGTCTGTTTCCATGCCTTTGTCATGACACACAAGGTCTGAGCATTCAGTGCTAGAGTCACTCCAGGTAATTAAGGTTAAAAAGTGCACTCAACGTTTATCGCGCTTTTAATTTGAAATGGTACGGCCGTTAGCAAAACGTGGCACAGTAGACCCTCGCTAATCCAAACCGTGATAGCGAAATGCATTCGTTTGAAATATTACTGCAAACAGGGACCTGCAGATGCAGAGTACAGTTATTCCTTTGTAATTAGCCGCACCCTGCTTCTTAAACGTAAACCCACGCTGCATTTCTCGGTTTGAATTTTCTTTTCCAGGTTCGAGAGGAGATGCTGGTGGAGGCGCTGACCAAACGCAAGACAGTGACTGTCAATGAGAAGCTCATCCTGCCCTACAGCCTCAATGAGGTGAGAGAGAGAGAAAGCTCTCGAGGGAGGGGGTCAGTGATGGGGGGCTCAGTTTGTGTAGAGTGGTGCCTTGCTGGGGCTGTGTGTCCAATGTCCCCTGAACTCTCCTCTCCTCTCCTCTCCTCTCCTCTCCTCTGGTCTGTTCCAGGCTATCACGGCTCGGGACTCCATGGCAAAGTCTCTGTACAGCGCCCTGTTTGACTGGATCGTCTTGCGAATCAACCACGCCCTTCTGAACAAGAAGGACATGGAGGAGTCTGTTACAGTAAGAATAGGAGATTTAACCTGCGTTGTAGGGTATTGAAGATCATGGGCGTGTGTGTGTGTGTGTGTGTGATGCCTTTTAACAGGGGTGTCTGAAGTTGGCCCTTCCACTCCTGGTCTTTGTTCCAACCCTGTTGATCATTGTTTGATTGAACCAACGAAACCTCCATCCAGACCCTGAAATAGCTGTATTATTGTATTTGAACCAATTAAACCTCCATCCAGACCTTGAAATAGCTGTATTATTGTAACTGTTAAACCTGGAGTGGAATGGCCCTCCAGGACTGCGATTGGCCATCCCTGCCTTATGAGGACCTTGAGTTCCTGCAATCATAGGGAAAAGTGATCTGTTAATGCATTGCTTAGTGTTGTGCAGTATTTTGTAAAAGCAATATGTTCATTGACTTCCACCTGAAGTTGCCTTGCCTCCCCAGTGTTTATCTATAGGGGTTCTCGATATCTTTGGGTTTGAAGATTTTGAAACCAACAGCTTCGAACAGTTCTGCATCAACTACGCCAACGAGCAGCTGCAGTACTACTTCAATCAGCACATCTTCAAACTGGAGCAGGTGAGCGCTCTGACCGTCCAGCACGCACTTCACACCACTCTCTACACTACCTGCCACGAGGCTACTCTACCCAAAGCCATGCCTTTAACACTTATTCATGCATGGCGACCTTGGATGGGAAACCAGAGTAAAACAAACTAAAAAAAATCTTTCTACTCTTCTTTTTATATGGTGACATACTGAAGATGCAAATGCATGATGACGTCCTACGAGGATGCAATTTGTTTCTCCCCCATATAAAGCAATTCTCAGCTATTTTCAGTAGTTCATGCATGACGGGGTTAATCACCAAGCTCTTCCTCCCTCCGTCTGCCTTGCAGGAGGAGTACCAGAGCGAGGGGATCAGCTGGCACAACATAGACTACACGGACAACGTGGGCTGCATTCACCTGATCAGCAAGAAACCGACCGGTCTGTTCCACCTGCTGGACGAGGAGAGCAAGTAAGAGGCCTGCCTGAGCTAGGATTGGGTGCTGCTACTTTATTATCAACATGCACCCCTTTACTGGCCAGCTTGTTTTGTTTGCATTCCCCAGTTTGGTCGCAAGCTTTCTCCTTGCCTTGACTATCTGTCTTGCTGCTACAATTGCTAGGCCAACTTGCAGCAGGAGGAGGTTATAGTGCCTCTTCAAGCGCTATCCCAGCTCCATATAAATTGGCAGCTCTAACGTTTTCTTCACAGCATTTTTTAATTGTTTTTTTTGTTTGTCTCTCCATAGTTTTCCACATGCTACCAACAAGACCCTGCTGGCAAAGTTCAAGCAGCAACACGATGGCAACCAGTTCTTTGTGGGGACCCCGGTGATGGAGCCAGCCTTCATCATCAGACACTTTGCAGGGAAAGTCAAGTATCAGATCAAGGTACGGAGCCAGCCTTGTGTGCTCTGAACCCCAATGTGAAGCACTGTCCCAATGCTGAAGGAAAGCTGAGCAAATCTGTTTTTTGTCATGTTTTTACTGTGTGTTGGGGTATGTATTTGGTAGGGAAGGCATTTTAATATAGATTGCATATGCGCATATTACCTTTTATAAAAGTTTACCATGTTATTTCTGCAGTTTCCTTGTGCTTTTCCCATGGTTTGCCATGTTTAATAATATGCTTTGCTATACCTTGCTATGCTTTTGCTGTGCTTTATTACACGTTGCTATGCTTTTACTATGGGGAACCTTTTTTATAAGGGGTTATATTATCTTTCAGCGAACAGTATACAGTCGGTTGGGTGGTCACACAAAAAGATATTGAGCGGCAAACGTTTCGACTACAAGCCTTTCTCGATTTTTTTTCTTCTGTAGGACTTCAGGGAGAAGAACACGGACTACATGCGGCCGGACATCGTGGCGCTGCTGCGGAGTAGTGATCGCGCCTACATCCGCGAGCTGGTGGGCATGGACCCAGTGGCAGTGTTCCGCTGGGCAATCCTCCGCGCGGCCATCCGGGGCATAGCTGCCTTCTGTGAGGCGGGGCGGCGCTGGGCAGCCAAGACAGCAGGTGAGATTCCCACATAAACCAGGCTAGCATAAAGCAGGTGGGCTCCGTGGCGGGATATTTAATGCATTGATTTATTTTTCCTTCACCCTCCAGGTGTTGTACGCCGTGGTTCTCGTGTGCCGCTGGGAGAGCTCCAGAGAGCAAACACGCCCGTAGAGAAAATGTACCGGTAAGCAGAAATCTAGAATCATTTTTTAATGAAGTTATTTTGGAGAGCGTCCTCCACAACGCGCTTTCCTCCTATAATCTTCTCTCTGAGAGGCACCTAATCTCTTAATACCGGTTTAGGGAATTGTCCGTGAGCTGCTTGTCCCAACCCCTGCGAGAGGCACTCGGGTTGCTCACGGTGGTTGTGCCATTTTTTCCTTCCACAGCCGCTTCTCTTTGCTCGATTTCTCCTTTGATAATTTGGATGAGTGCTCCCTAGACGTTTTCGAAGACATCTTTACTAGCTATTCAAATAAGAAGTAAGTGGATTGGAGGAGATGGACACCAGGGGGAGGGGCTCTAAGCTCAAGACAGACTGGGTGGGGGGATGGGGGGGGGGCAGGGGGATCTCCCGGAGCGAAATCAAACCACTTCAGAACCACTCTCCTTAAAACCGAGGCGCTAGGGAACCAGGAAGATGCAATAGGGATACGATTCATTTAATTTGACTTATATTTGCTTATTACTTGGTGGGTTTTTTTTTTCTCCCCCAATAGGAATAAAATAACCTGAGCACATTTAGTGTGCAGTAAAGATGACTGACATTTAAGTATGCATTTAACATTAAGTGCCATTGTCCTCATTTGAGGACAGGCTACTTTTTAATTTTTTGGTGCATTTTTAACTGGCATCTACATGTTTTAAATTCGCTGCTATATTGTTATAACTTACTCCAATTGTGTTAACTGCAAAAGTCTAAATGTAGTGTATCAAATTACATGAATACAAGTTGCTTTCTGTGTTTTTTTTCCAAAGATTAAATATGTTTGGTTATAATTACCCGCGTGCAATTGATTAAATAGTAATGGTGGTTGATTAGCTGACTCTGATTCTAGCACCCACCACCACTTGACATTAGACAGCTTGAATTATTTAACGTGTAATTGCATTATAAGTTTAACACAGCTAGCACCGTAGTACTGTACAAATTGTTGAGCCTAATGAAATCTGGCTTCTTACCAGACCACAAGAACAGTCAGTTTAAAGGCGATATCTTGAAGCAGCAAGAGTTCCTCTTAAAAGCACTAGAGCCACCCAGCTCCAAACCAGTTCCTTTGCGATTCCAGAATCCTTTCCAAAACGATAACTGCTATTTTGTCAAAGCTGTAAATCACTGCTCAGCCATTCGAAACGCTGTGCAATATTTGATCCAGTCTGGTCTTGCTGTGATTTATACAGTCTCTGGGAAGAACAGGAAAGTTAGAAAGGCTGCCAGAGCCTGATAAAGCACCATTAACCAGAGGAAACTGGCAAAATAACCGAAGCTACCAAAAAGAAAATAAAGACCTGTAGATTGCATGGGAAATTAAATAAGGGTGGAGAAGGTGAATCGAAGCAGTTCCTGGAAGAACGCAAGACTTGGGCTGGAAAAACAGTGTGGGGCATTTTCATTGTAATGTAACAGTAAAATAAATTAGCTGAGCAAGCCAGAGATTGAATCTATCAATGCAGCTTTGGGCTTTAGCTTAATATTTTGTGTCAAATATGGCCAGTTACTGCCCACACCAGCGACACCCAATAAAAGTTTCAGATATCTAGATTTTCAGTTAGCTCATTTAGCCGTCTTGATTTATTTCAGTTCGTGAAGTACAGTATTTCACGCTGTCTGACATATAGCGGCTCTAATTTGTATGCGACAGACTGCCAAAAGAATAAAGTTTAGCAGAACCGTAATGATCTATCATACAAGACCTTCATGAGCGTGCGTTTGTAGTGTTCAGATTTAGTGTCTCTAAAATATCAATTCCAATTCCTTTGTACGAATTGGGAATTGATTTTAAAAAGGAATTGGAAATGGAATAGGAATTGACCCACACTTTGATCCCAAATGATTGTGGAAGTGGCTCCCCTCATTTATGAGAATCAGTTTGGTCCAATCTGGGTGCATGGGGAGAGGTGACAATCCTGGGATCCTCCTCCAGTGTGTCTTGAGCTTCCCCTGTGATCCGGTGGCCTCTCTCCAGGCAGGGTTTGCCCTCCAGTTTAATCAGGGAATGCAGTGCATGGGTCAGGAACACCACTAAACCTCTGATTCACGACTGGGAGGTGTGGGATTAACAGTAACACAGTCTGAATCGCTGGGATACTAAAACAACTAAAGCATGTCGATGGAGCAGGTGTGGAGCATGGTGTGTAGACAGCAAATGAACGCGATAATCACCTTACAAGTTCACAAGCAGTGTCGTTTCAGGATGCAGGGACCCAAAAGATGTTAAGATCACCTGCTGGGATTGAGAAGGAAGAATTTATTTATTCAAAGAGTTTTTGCCACAATCACTGGTTTTACATGCTGTTGCATGCAACCACCTGGTGGCACTGTGTGCTATGAAAGAATCAGCATTGAGTTATACCTAAAGGAAACCTTGTAAAGGTCGAGAAACTTTGACAATTGCCTTTTTTTTTTAGCTGATGATCTATAGTGGTCAAAATGTTTGTATGAATTAACTTTTTTAAAGTTAGAGATACAAAAAAACTGGTTTAGAGAAACCGCAATTCAACTTTGTCATTGGATGACATTGTGGGCTGTGCAAAAAATGCTAGTAAAAATTGCTAGGCGAGTGATTTCGGGTTATTTTCTTCATCCCTTGTAATGAACTAATTGGGTTTTGATAGGTGGCTCAGCTTTGCCTTTGATGTCGCATTGCTGCTGGTGATCTTGATATTGAAAAATCACCCTGCTCCTGAAACTGCCCTGCTTGCGATTTAATCACTGGTGTGGTTTGTGGGTCCTGGAGTTGTTTAACCCTATCCTTCCCTTTGTTGTGCTCTCCCCTCCCTTCTCCTCTCCCTGTCCTCCTGGTTGCAATCTAATCAGGGACATGCATGCCCAAATCATCCGCAGTATCAAGGGCCTGCCGTGGGACGGTGAAGACCCACGCAAGCTGCTGCAGTCCTGGAGTCGTCTGCAGCACCCCCGTGATCACTTCCTGTGAGTTTGCTGACCTGGCAAGCTGCCAACGTGGGGCTGCAGCTAATGGAAGTATTCTAGGTGGCGTTTGGAGCTTCTAGAATTAAGGATGATCGCGGGCATTCCGAATAGTTAACTCTTTCAACACTACAGGGCTAGGAAAGATAACTCCACTCAATGCTGCACATCGCTATAGTAGTACAAGAAAGATAACTCCACATCTCTATAGTACAACAGGAAAGATAACTCCACTCAAAACGACAGGCCGGTAATCAAATCTACTAATGGAATTTGATATTCGTGCCAAAAATGTTTGCGTTTTTTTTTTGCATATGCGAAAAAACGCATAATAAAAGGCTTGCAAATATTTATGGCTTTACATGATACTGAATGTTTCATTCATTCATTATCCTAGGGTAGCCTGCAAAGTTACGTAGTGTAAACGCCATAAAATGAGACTAAAGAATATTTTTATCATCTTTTGCCACTTAAAAAGATTGTTAGATTGAACAAGTATGTACACATAAGACACACTGCTTTAGAATTCTGCTCAGAGTGCTTTGTTGGATCCCTCTAGCTAATGCATGCTTGTATTAAAGCAAGCATGCTAGTCCATTTTCCGTATAGGGAGGGAATGCAGTGTTTGTCCTTTGCATGCGTTACTTGAAGAAGGTCAGATCATTTGTTTATGTAGCACTTGCTGCTTATACTTCCCTTAGCCACGGCCCTGACCATCAAAATTCATTGTTTTTTGAATTTGGAACAGTGTGAGCTTGTCAAATCATGATTTCCTTTCTGCAACCAACTTGCTGTACACAGCAGCATTTTAGAGCAACGGGCTGCTGTTATTGTGATGTTGTCTCTGTTTCCAGCGTTGGGATTGCGTTCATGTAATCGCTGCACTGTGTGATTCACAGCTTGGAAGCAGACCCCCCCCTGCTGGGCAGACTGTCTGTCTTTGTTTCTTCATCTATCCCCTTTTGTTTCGTTACTGTCTCCCATCGCACGGCTCGCCTCTACACTAACTCCTCTTCAAACGATCCTCCGTTTTTGCAATGCCGTACCTCTCCCTAACAAAAAAAACCTCTCTTTTTTAACTTTGCATTTCAACAGGAAAAATAAAAGTACCAAACAGAAGCAGCTCATTCCTAAGGTAAACATGACGTTTTATTTCTTAATCTAAACACAAAAAAATATCATTTTTTGCTATATGTGTTTTCCCAGTGTTTTTATCCTTCATTCTCCTTTGTAGCTTGTTGCATAGAAAATATTTATTGTATATAGTGAATATGCAGAATTGTAAATAGCCATGACAGTCCTTTGCTGGGTAGTAATTTTTACCAGACATATGAAGACAATTCGTGTAGATTTTTTTTTCCTTTGTTGAAGAATCCTTTAAAATGATTTTATTATAATTAATAGGAAAGTTTTTATAGATAAAAAACAAGCACGGTAATATCAATAAGATAAGCAATAAGGTTTTCTTTCCACATTTGCTGTACTAAAACCTGTAAAGATCTATGCACAGTAATTGGACCTCCATTGCATAGCAGATTGATCCATTTCTGGTTTTACTATGAGTTTTAATAAGACTCACCTGAGCTTGTTACATTTACATTGAGCCTAATCAAGCTCCTAATAAAACCTGGAATGGGTGAAACTGCTGTGCAATGGGAGTCTTCTTCCCATCCCTGTGTACGGTACTGGAGGTTCCACTGTCGGGTTCTCTCTCCGCTCTACAGAACCTGCTGGACTCCAAGTCCCTGAAACACATCGTGAGCCGTACCCTGCACGACCGCACCACCAAGTCTCTGCTGCACCTGCACAAGAAGAAGAAACCGCCCAGCATCAGCGCTCAGTTCCAGGTGAGAAGAGGCTGCTTCTCCCGCTGCAGCTGAGACCAGGGGTCCTCGGGCACATGTTTCACCACCAGCACAGCTTTGAGGACTGCTAGCCTAAACCCACGCAGTCTTGTTACAGTACCGCAGAGTAGAGTGCAGGTTATTTGCTCATCTTTCGTTGTTGTCAGGTTTATGAATTCAGGTAAACCTGAAATTAAAACCAGAACATGATTCAATTTATTGACCATTCGTTCCAAATACCCACATTACATGCCACAATAATGTTATTGTTTAGATACCATACATGCCACTGGTGTTAACAGAGATAGGCTATTGATCAAGTTCCCTAGAGAGATGGCCTGAGACTGATGCATCAATGGTCTATGATGATCCTGGAGGTGTTGGGAGCTTCTCTGTCTGTCTCCTTTATGGCTGGGATTTATACTCTAGCAGGCTCACATACCACGTGACTGCAGTTTATTACTGTTATCTTGCCAGTTATAATAGAAATGAGTTATTCAGCTTTTGCTCCATTCAAGTGCAACCAACCACTAACAACCCTCTTTTTTTGATTGTTTACCATAAATCCTGCCCCCCCCCCCCCACAGGATCATAGGGAACCAACCTAAGATCGTACAAGACTGGCTGTTGCGCTCGAGTGTGTGTGAGTGCTGTGTGTGTTTATTTAAACAAGCTTGTTTTTTGTAGACTTCGCTGAGCAAGTTAATGGAGACGCTGGGGAGAGCTGAGCCGTTCTTCATCAGATGTATCCGCTCCAACTCTGAGAAGGTGGGTCTGTACACACGGGCTTGCATGATGCCGTATTGAAGACCCTGAACTAGTGAACCAGATAGTTTTCCACAAATCGCATCGTAATAGATTTGACAAGCATTACTCTTTTTAGTAGGGTCTTTTAGTAGTTGACCTTGACCACAGCACAGAGTTGTGAAATGAGCAATTTTTTACCATGAAAAAACCAGCCCTGCTCATAGCGATGTTTGTGTGGCCCTCTCAGAACCCTCGTGTACGGGTTCTGCATCGATAACTCACCTTTGTGTTGTACGCAGATGGAGCTGCGTTTCGATGACACGCTGGTTCTACAGCAGCTCAGGTACACCGGGATGCTGGAGACGGTTCGGATTCGGCACTCCGGTTACAGTGCCAAATACACCTTCCAGGTAAGCTAGAAGATGACCTTGCACCGAGAATGATGCGTTTAGGATTCACTCTTTTTGATTTGTGTACAGTACAAATTTATTAGAACACCCCCCATTGCTTCTGTTTGGATTTTGTTGTGCAGATGAAATCAAACCACTAATTGAACATCTAGGGAAATTTTCAAAATATGCCAGCTTGTGATTGTCCAATTTAATTGACTTTTAATAGGCCACACATGCATTTTAAAATAGTAAGAGAAAAAGGAACACAGCCACATATGGTAAAATGCATGAGATTTTTTTAGAAAGATGCCTAATTAAAGCACAAGAGTGGACTGGGGTTTTGATACCCCTGATATAAAGGATATCAATGACACATCTTGAAGTGTTCTAATACGTTTGCACGCTGCCGTGTATTTTCTTTCTACAGGAATTCGTGGAACAGTTCCGGGTGTTACTGCCCAAAAATTCCCGCACTTCTCAAGAAGAGATCTCGGCTCTGTTTGAGAAAATGGGCTTCAACAAGAACAACTACCAGATCGGGAAGACAAAGGTCAGTTTCAGCACAGAGCGCTGGATTCCAATCACCCTTTTTTTTTATTTGGGATGTGGGTAGAACCCACAGTGCTTACCAGAGACAAAGAGAACGCTGTATAGAAGTTATTCTGGCTTCAGAAGCCAGAGAATCAAAACTGGGGTATGTGTAGAAATGGGGGGGTACAATAAACACAAGTTTAAAAACCTGCCTCCTTTTTTTATAATATTTCTCTTTGTTGAAGACGTTGCTGCTTACTGGGATTACCTGCAGAGAGACAGTGGATAAAAACAACAATGATTGTGATCAAACAAAAATTAGGCATGTTTTTAAACAGGGATGGATATGAGACTCCCATTGCATGGCAGTGTGATCCATTCCTGGTTTTGCGATGAGGTTACTAAGACACACCTGAGCTTGCTACCTACAGACTAATCAAGGTCGTAGTAAAACCCGGAATAGGTGAAACTGCTATGCAATAGGAGTTTCACCTATTCCATCCCTGGTTTTTTTAAACCCCAGGTTCTATACCTTTTAACATGTTATTGTCTGATCATTAGAGTCACCCCAGTTTACAGTAATGGCGTGTCTGTGGTGCTAGAATGCACAGCCGCCTTAGTTTTAGGTTTAATCTACTCCGCTGATGTTGTATTGTCTGATCGCTGTAATCGACATGGTTACAGCAGTAGTGTGTGCCAGTCTCGCCTACGGTGCCATGTGTAATTAGTGTGTGTGTGTGTGTGTGTGTGCAGGTGTTCATGAAGGAGGCGGAGCGTCAGAGGCTGCAGGACACCCTTCACAAGGAAGTGATCCGGAAGATCATCTTCCTGCAGCGCTGGTTCAGAGCCCAGCTGGAGAGGAGACACTACCTGCGCATGAGACAGGCAGCCATCACCGTTCAGGTAGTCCCGTCTCACCCAGCTGCGCACACACCCTTACAGCAAACGCACGTGCGCTGTTAAACCCATCAAAGGAAGGGCCGTTGAGTGAACGCTGTGCACGTGTCTTCTGATACAGCGATGAGGGGGTCAACATTTTTAATGCCCTCCTGGGAGGGTTTCTGTGGTACAATAGCACATTTTGCAAAACCAAAATATTTATTTTAAACTGGTGATTGTAATAGAGAAATTGCACTGTAGTACTAATAGGTACCAATATTAATATTACAGTAGTGATATAGATCTTTTTTTATATATAAATGTTTTTTCTTGTTACGCTGGTAAGCCCACCCTCATGATGATGATGATGATGATGATTATTGCAGAAATGCTGGCGCTCCTATAATATGCGACACAAGCACAGTGCTGCCACCACTATCCAAGCGCTGTGGCGCGGCTACTCGCAGAAAATGGCCTATCAGAAACAGCTGGACGGGATCCGGAAGCTGCAGGCTGTGGTTCGAGGGCACTCCGCACGCAGGAGGTAGGATTCACAGCGCTTTCCCAGTCTGCTTGCCTCCTTGAAGGACCCTGGTCCCAGTGTCTTCTGGCTGTTTATCTCATTACGTCCTGTTTTTAAGAGCTGAGAAAGAGGTGCTGTACTCCAGTGTGTCTGTTTTCTACTTTGAGCTATTCCATCTCAAGCCACTAGAGGCAATTATACCTGATATTTAAGGAACCTGTCAAACTAACTCTAGTTCTCTTGTTACTGCATGGTTAGATTTTTTTCACCTATTTTTATACCCACATTCATGCCATAATTCGATAGCCCCTCTATTGCTGATTTTAAGACCTAGCAGAGTTCTGTAGACCCCTATATTTCCTTTGCTGTCACAGAGTGGACACGACTGTAGGTTAGTCTCATTAGAAGGACAGTGCTCTCTAGTCATGCTGGGGTGGTGTTTGAGTTTGGAGGGAAGAGGGACAGTACTGCCCTACTGAACACCCCTTAGATAGACATGTGTTCCAAGCTTCAATCTGTTTATGCCCTTGCGATACTGTCCCCCAGGTACAGAGCCATGAGTGTGGAGAAACAGCTGGCTGAGGAAGAGGAGGCAGCGGCCAGAAAGAAGGCAGAAGAAGAAGCCGCAGCAGCCCAGCGAGAGCAAGCCAGGGCAGAGGAGGGAGAAAAAGTACCAGAGGAGGTCAAGACAGATCCTCAAGAGGTGAACGACACAGGGAAGGAGTCTGGGAACACAGAGTTAGAGGAGGCAAAGGGAGAGCCCAGCGAGGAAGGGGAAGAGCAGGAGACCTCGAAGCCTGAACCAAGGAAGGGAGACGCTCCCCTCTACCTGAGAACCCCTTCTGCCGAGAGCATCGACAAGCTCCCACGCAGCCAGGATAAAAGGGAGAGGAGGAGGCAGAGGGGGCTGGAGCACGACAAGCTGCAGAACAAGCTGGTATCCCCCCCAGGGCAGGGTGATCACCCTGCCCCATCCACGGCACCCTCCCCCGCCAAGGGGGAGAAACCGGACACCGGGAGCAAGCTGAAGGAGCGGTCGGACAGCAAGGAGCTGGATCAGTACACCTTCGTGGAGTGGAAGATGAAGGACTCTCCTGGGAAGAAGGAAGGGAAATGCCCTTCCGATATGGCCAGGCCCCACTCCCTCCCGCTGAGCTCCCCGAACTCCAGCGGCGGAGGGGACGGCAAGGAGGCCCAGCGGAACGGGCAGAAGGAACCGAGCAGCCCCACCGGCGGCACTCTCCATCGGTACAGCAACCAGACCGTGCTCCGGAACAAGGGCGAGAGGTGGAAGGAGAAGATCAAAACTGAAGGAGGCCAGCAGGAGAGCCCGTCGCCGGAGAAACCCAAGCTTTTACAGTAAGGATGACGAGCGGAGTTCGTGCTTTTATTTAATGGTTTTGTTCTGTGTTGCATTTCAGTAATGGAACTATTTTGTTTCTCCCCCCCAGGACTAAAGGGATCTCCACCTCCCTGGAGGACTTGTCTAAGCAGAGTCTTCCGGGATTGGACTATAGTACCACTGGAACATGCAGAAGAAAAGTGGTACGGGATTTTAAAGTCTTTCTCTTGCTGCGCTGGGGAGGTCTCCCAGGACGGGCTGATTTTAGCTTTTAACCACCCTCTGTTAATGCTGTAATCCCTGCCCTATAATAGACATGTGTAATAATAATAATCATCTCCCCCTTAGTCTTTTTATAGGTATGCTGGCATTTTCCTTTATAAATCTAAAATGAATTCGGATTGGATTTTTGACATCCAACAGTTGTAGGTTGTGTGACGTGTTGTACCCTTTTTTAAATTGTTTTTGTATTTGCTGGTTTTGGGCTATAAATGGGCTAGAATCACTAAGCATGTGCTCTTGTACATAGGGCACCCATGTATTTATTTATTTTTTTAAAGAAAGAGCAATACTCCTACGCAAACCTTACGTTCCTGTACCTGAAAAACAAATACACAAAGCTGTTTCTGAACTTTTGTAGTACGCCTTGGAGCAAATCCTTAGGGAATTTGGTCCAAAGGAGTGTTCTGGGATCTGCAAACGTAAATACGGCACGCCTCCTGTAGAGAATGTCACTGTGAGGTGGTTGATGCCAAACAGAAGTTGGGAAAACTGCAAATCCTGTTTTCATACGTTTCTCTAAGACGGGAAAACGCCACGAGATCTTCACACACAAAGGTAACCTGTAACCTGGCAGAGCTACTGTGTGATGCAGTTTGTGAGACGTGGCACAGAATCATAACCCAACAATCGCCCTCGGCTCTAACTAACACCTCCGCAGACGGTTGTTTCTCAAAGGGGCGCAGGTTTGAGAAGGTAGTCAGATTGGCACTTTTTCTTCCCCCCCCCAAAACGATTTGAGGCAGTTTGAGGGGCGCGGCTGCTTTTGATAAACGGCTGCAGCTTGATTTTTGAATTCTCTGAACCTTTAGGAGTTTGGGCATCACAAGCGGAGGCTTGCCCTCATGCGCAGTCGTCTGATCGATATAAGTGCGGAGATGGAAGATATGGAGTACTGGACCTACCCCCTCCCTCCTATTACCCCCGTCTCCCCCTTATCCCCCAAGGGGAAGGGGCAGGTACAACACTGGATTGAGGGGCAGGTTTAACACACTGGTGGAACTGTGATGAAATCATTGTGTCTGTGTACTGTAGCTACTGGTTTAATGTAGAACAGTATTGATTTGTAATGAGGCTAACTGGTCTCCATGTCCAAAAGCTAGGCCTCTGTCTTGATCGTAGCTATTGGTATTTTTTTTTTTTCATTAAAACACATGTGCCAGTAGATTTAAATTCAGTAGCTAACGTAACTCTTTGATAATTTGGTGTTTTAAGATCTACTGGAAATCAAACATGTTCATGGCTAAAACATAACATAGCTAATTGTAACGGGTGCTACCTTAAAAATAAAAAAAATTTGCCTGACAGCAACACACAGGTTTTACACAGTTCCTTCTCCGGGTGCAATGAGGTGCGGAGGGTATCTGTGCATACAGCCCCTGTCTGGGGTAACCCAGTGGTACCTGTGTAGAGGACTGGAGCTGGGTTGCTATACGGAGACACTACTAATATTCAGGCTGTTTTAACCTCCAGCTATTCCTGTGCATGCCCAGTGTACCCCCTGCATAGACACTTACACTGTGCCTTTTTCTATTGCTGGGTATTGAATCTCCAGGTACTGTGGGAGTCCTCTGAGTCGCTTGTTAGGAGGCATGATGGGAAAGTTACCCTGCATTCTCTCCAACGTTACCCTGCATTCTCACATATATAATGCCTGTTTTCTTCTTTTCTTCGCAGTCTCCTGCCAAGTCCTTCGCAGACTCGGTGAAGCAGCCCAACCTGAAGAGACGCGTGAACGAGAGCCCAGGCCACCAGGAGACTGTAGCTGCCCCCCAGGCCCAGCCCCAGCCTCAGCCCCCGACACCGGACTCCAAGTACGATACAGATACCGTCCCGTTAGCTGAGATAAATGACGTCATTCTAGTGAAGAGAGACGCACTCGTGGGAAATCACCCCTGCTCTTATGTAAACCAAAAAAAGCTAAAAACAAGACAGTGTGGAAAACGATGCCGGCTGTTTTCTTTCCAAATATAGGAATAAAAACACTTCCAGGGATTTTTTTTTTTTAGATTCCTAGAATTCCTTCCTGTAATGCGCTCATGTTAGTGTCCGTTTCCCAAGGACAGCTGGAGCGAGCGGCTTTGCTCTCAATACAGAAGATCTGTAGTAATATACTTCCACAAAGCTGTCCTGAAATGGCTGCTGAGGTGATGTGTGTAAATACACAACTAGCAGATGATGCCCGATGTGTTAAATAGTGATCCATTATTGCATGTTTGTTCAGTGGTGGGGGGTGGAACTGGGGATCTAATATTTGTAACACAAACGAGAGAGTAGCTAGAAACGTAGAAACCATGAACCGGATGTGGTTGATGCATTTCTCTTCAGATCAAATATTAAACGGAGAACTGCAAGACCTGTGTTCCGGTGTCATGAGCCAACACACATGGTTTTAACTCTGAGATTATGATTTAATAAACATGTGACTAAATAACGCAACTTTGTGCTGTAGTTAATATTCTCCTTTAAGAACTTGAATTTGGAGAAGCCTCTTTCAATTGTTAATATTAGTATTTAAAAAAAAAAAAAAAGTTTAACAGGGATGGAAATAAGACTCCCATTGCATAGCAGCTTGAGCCCTTCCTGGTTTTGCTTTGAATTACACACCTGAGCTTGTTGCCTATACACTGACTAATCAAGCTTGTAGTAAAACCTGGAGTTGGTGAAACTGCTATGCAATAGGAGTCTTATTTCCATCCCTGTGTATGCAATGCTGACGGGCTCTGACAGACGTTCTGTGTTGTGTCTGTTCCAGGCCTGGCTTCTTCCGCAAGATCCTGAAGAAACACGATAAGCGTTCTAACAAAGACTTGCAGACGCCGGAAGAACCTGAAATTACGTTTTCCCAGGCTGTGGCTGAATGCATGCAGATGAATAAAGTCAGCGAAGGTAAAAATGTTCACGAAGAACAGGTTAAAAAAAAAAACAAAAAAAAAAAACAACTTTGGCCACCCCTGAATTAGACCCTCGAAACACTCTTTCTCCACCTCCTCCTGCCAGTAACCATCCAGGGATGGAAATAAACTCCCCAACTGCATAGCTGCTGAAGCAATGGTGAAGCACGGTGTGGGAAGCCGGTATTCGGGCTTTCTCACAAAGCCATGCCAATTCACCCCAATCATTCCCTGAAGGGCCCTGCACTGCTTACACTGCTCTCTTACATTATACTGACCTCTAGTGGCTTCAAATGCTAATACTTTCACAGGAGCATTTTATTAATTTTTTCCACCCACGAAGGCTAGGTGTTGTGTGAACCCACACCTCTAACATAAGTTTGTGGAGTTTTTTTTCTGAATTTTTTTTTTTTTTTAACATTTTTAATGGTGCTGTTTAGATCCACCCCAGTTTTAGATCGATGCAAATAAATAAAACCCTGAGGTGCTCTCTTCCAATTGAGAATCCACCACGGTTCTACAAACAAAAGCCTCACTGCTTCTGTACAGCAGCACCCTGTGTCCTGTGCTTTTGCCCCCCAGTGTCTTGTCTATCTCACTGAGTGTTCTTTCCTGTGCCCAGGACCCCCGCAGCACCCTGGGGACCCTTCCCCAAAGGCGAGGAAGAACCCAGACATCAAGATCAGCAACGCCCCCCCGTGTTCGGAGCAGTGGCACACCTCCCTGCAGCGCGAGATCACCAACACCAACGAGCTGAAGGAGCTGGACGAGTTCCTCCGCAACCAGGTCCGTCTGAGCCCTGCTCCCCTCGCTGGGGGATCCGTACCAACACTCCTATTGAGCACCTACTGCTTAGAAACTCATGGTGCCAAAAATTGGGGGGGAAAAAAATCCCATGGCATAGCAGTTTGATCCATTCCTGGTTTTACTAGGAGTTTAATAACACACCTGAGCTTGTTACCTGTACACACTGGAGCTTGTATTAAAACCTTGAATGGGTCTTTTTTTTTCCATCCCAGCCCACCAGTTCAGAGTTTATTTCTTTTTGTTAAGTGAACTCTCTTCTCTGGCCAGGTGAACGACCTGCGGTCTCGTGGGAAGCAGCTGTCGGACACTGAGAACATCTTCATCATGGCCACCATGCAGTTCCGAGAGAATATCAAGACCATGTACAGCCGTCAGGTAAAACAGCACAAGAGCATCGGAAACCAAGGGTTCGGGCACATCGATGCAGGTTCCGGTTCCTTCTACTCGGGTACTCAGACTCTGTTTGTCTTGTCTTCGTTCCAGAACCAGCCGGCTAACATTCGCTACAGGAACCTGATGAAGAACTACCAGTTGAAGGTGGCCAGCCTGGCCGGGGAGAAGCAGAAGGCCGAGGTGCAGCTGGTGGTCAACCTGTTCCAGTCGGTGCTGGACGGCTTCATCCGGGCCGAGATCAAGAAGGAGGAAGCCGAGCCCGCCAAGGTAGAGAGCTGCCCGGTCATTCAGCACCGCAACCGGGCCGCGAAACAGAGGATTACTTTGAATTCAAAAATACATTTACAGAGCAACGGGTTCGGTAGAATCGTTACTGCTGGACCTGTGAGCACTTGAATCGGATTAAACGCCCTCGAACCCGATTCCAAACTGGTTTGCATGCAGAATATTTGGGAGACGATTTGGGATTCCTCAAACGGGTAGCTTGGATCTGATTTTAGCTTGGGCGCATAAACAAGGCAATAGTGACTCCGGGGCTATCCAGAGGTGATTTAGAAATTAAGAACACCCCTCCCCAGTCCAGCTAATGAACAGCACAAGGGTTTTTTTTTTTAAATGTTCCTTTTTATTTTTTTCCAGCCCACAAAAACTCGGAAGAGAAGAAAAAAAGACAAGTGTGTAAGTATGAGCCGTTTCTCATTGGGGATGGGAAGACTCCAGATGGATGATGTTTACTGTACCATAAATAAGCAGACCTGCTTTCTCAAGGGTATCTGCATGTGCGTTACAGATCTGGCTATCGGCTTTTGCTAATGCAGCGCTTCCCAAACCCGGTCCTCGGGTTCCCAGTATCTTCTGGTTTTCATTCCAACTGAGCTCTCAATTACTTAACTGAAACACTTACTTGAAACCTAATGTGCTTCATTTGACCTTTTCTGATTGTTTTCAGTTGGAGATTTCAAGTTAACTATAACATTTTGAAAACTGCAACTTTTTAGGAGAGCTCAGTTGCATTGAAAACCAGAAGACACTGGGGTCCTGAGGACCCAGTGTGGGTAGACCTACTCTAGTATCTAAGGAAATGTACTCCCAAGATCAGGCATTGATCAAGCAATCCATTTATTTATTCATGCTATTTATGAATGTATTAAATCTACTGTGCCCACGCCCAACTTGTAGAGTCCTAGAGCTGCACCTGTAGGATCTTTGTAACATTTCAAGTGTATTTGATTTTGAAACCCTTTTGTTTCAGTCGGAGAAACGCATGGGCCACGTGCTCAGCAGCTATCAGGTGAACATCATCCAGTCCTGTGATCAGTGCACCTCCTACATCTTTGCCATGGAGAAAGCCCTCATCTGCAGCTGTGAGTGTTCTGTGGGTCTAGCTCTGTTTTTCGATTTGCTCTCCCCCGTTTGCATACATTTTGAATGCATTGCCGGAATCTCTGCAACCAAACAGCAGTGAGGCAAAAAGACATCTGGAGATATCAGCAAGCCAGGGGACGTGTCCTGTAAAAAATTTTTTAAAAAAACAGCCACTAATGCTGCTTCTCTTTCGTCTCCTCAGACTGCAAGATTATCTGTCACAAGAAATGCATCAGTAAAATCCAAAACGAATGCACTTCCTACTGCGCGATGAAGGTAAGCTCCATACGCGGCAGTGATCTGGGAATCTGATTGATTGTGCAGTAGAGTTCAACGTATATATTCATTTATGGTTTTGTAAAAATAGCATTCCAGTTCATAACTTCTGGTCGCGAGCCCTTGCCCTGACTGGTGTAAATCAAACCAGTAAATACTTGCATTGGCTGGCTTGCACAGAGCAGTCGATTTTCACAGTACAGCTAGTGTATTGCTGGGAACTTCTGGGACAGAGCACAGACCAATCCCGGTTTTCTTGTTTGACAGAATGAGACGGAGGCAGGCTCCCGGCACTTTGGCGTGCGG
Organism: Acipenser oxyrinchus oxyrinchus; assembly: GCA_030684275.1. Classification (NCBI taxonomy): domain Eukaryota; kingdom Metazoa; phylum Chordata; class Actinopteri; order Acipenseriformes; family Acipenseridae; genus Acipenser; species Acipenser oxyrinchus. The sequence continues at coordinate 3,142,250 of CM060272.1, forward strand.
GTTTGTGCCCTCACAAGCGAGCGGAACCCGGTGCCCATTGTCCTGGAGATCCTGCTGGAGCACGTGGAGATGAATGGGCTGTACACAGAGGGTATCTACCGCAAGTCCGGCTCTGCCAATCGTATGAAGGAGCTGTGGCAGAGGCTGGAGGCAGGTGGGTGAAGGGCGAAGGACCAGGGATGAAAACAAGACTCCTGCTGCATAGCAGTGTTACCCATTCCAGGTTTTATGATGAACTTGATTAGCCATTGTTTGTATGTAACAAGCTCAGGTGTTACATACAAACAAGAATGGATCAAACTGCTATGCATTTGGGGGTTTATTTGTAGAGGTATTTCTTGAAGAGTGTGTTTGGGCGTCTAAATCAGGGGTGGCCAAAGTTGGCCCTTCCACTTCTGGTCTTTGTTCCAATCCTGTTCTAAATTGTTTAATTGAACCAATTAAATCGCCATCCTTGAAATAGTTGATGATCTAATTGTACCTATTAAACTGCAGTGGAATGGCCCCCCCAGGACTGTGATTGAACACCCTTGCTCGAATTCTTTTACTGTGTTTTATCTGACAATCACTCATTCACCTAAAACAGCTTGTTAACCCCCAATTTCTGTGAAATATTGAAAAGCTTGAATTGCTGAATTGTGGAATAACGAGTGAACACTGTGTACTCTGAATGCCAAATCATCCAGTGTGAGTTCTTTTATTTTATTTTATTTTATTTTATAAATTGTAAATTCATGGAATAATTCAATCACCCCTCTCCCCTTGTCCTGTGTCTGTCCTCCTCCTCTACAGATCCCACCGCTGTGAATTTAGAGGAGTATCCTATCCATGCTGTCACAGGCATTCTCAAACAGTGGCTCAGGGAACTCCCTGAACCTCTCATGACCTTCACCTATTACAATGACTTCCTGCACGCTGTGGGTAAGTGACACTGCGCGCCACCTTGCCCTCTTTATACAGGACCTTGGCGAGCAAGCCAGACTGGTCTGGACTAATCTATGCAATCTGGCTGTACAATAATGATAATGCATTGAAGACACTGAAATATTCTAGTCGAAATGTTTGTCAGATAAATTGATGAAAGTCTGTTTCACAAAACCAGATTGTTTATGGCCAGGCATTTCAGATTTTTAGTAACATCAGGCCCTTTCACGTGGGTAGTGTGGGTCCCAACTGATTGTGTGTCTCTGTGGGTGTGTGGGTGTGTGTGTTTCTGTCTCTGTGTGGGTGTGTGTGTGTCTGTCTCTGTGTGGGTGTGTGTGTGTCTGTCTCTGTGTGGGTGTGTGTGTGTCTCTCTCTGTGTGGGTGTGTGTGTGTCTCTCTCTGTGTTCCTGCAGAAATGCCAGGGAAGCAGGAGCAGCTTCAGGCCATCTATCGCATTCTGGAGCAACTCCCCCAGGCTAACTACAACACCCTGGAGAGACTTGTCTTCCACCTGGTCAGGTAATACACTCACACCAGCAGCATCACCGCCACTCTAACCTTCCCAGCCAGGTGAAGAACGTCAGGGAGCCTCTTTATACAACTGGGAATGAACTTGGTACAGACCTTCTTTATGCACGAGTTCAGGCCTTTGGTTAGTTGGAGTAAAGGATATATATATTGAGAACTCCCGGGCTCTGCACTTCTCCAATTTCTCAGATGGCTTTTAACTTTGGTTAGGTGTGTTTGTTCCATGTTTTGTTGATGCAGCTCACAGTAATGTTCTGTTTCTATCCTAGGCAGTGGTTGTGCATGTTGCTGTCTGGCACTTGTACCAAGTTTTGTTGTGTTTCCTCTCTTGCAGAGTGGCCAAAGAGGAGCCTCATAACCGGATGACCCCCAATGCCTTAGCAATCGTGTACGCTCCCTGTATCTTACGCTGCCCCGATAACGCAGACCCCCTGACCAGCATGAAAGATGTTGCAAAGACCACTATGTGAGTGACCAGCATGGGGGGGTGTCCCGTCAGTGTGTTAGGGAGGTAGTCCAGATCAAGCTGCAGTAAGAGGGCAGGGTGCCTCCCTCCCCAATTCTGACTCTATTATCTATAGCAGTAAGTTGGCCCTGCTTGGCTTCTGAATGCCTACCTATATATAAAGTTGCTTATGTAGGATGTCTGTTTGAATGAATGTTACACAATGTTTAAGGTGTAACCTAAAAGATCCGATATAAGCAAACCCAGAGTCTGGAATTAAGTTGCCTGGGTTTGTTTTGCCTGCAGGTGTGTGGAAATGCTGATAAACGAGCAGATAAGAAAATATAATGAGAGGATTGAAGAAATCGAGCAGCTGGAATATGCAGAGGCCCTGGCTGTCAACCAGCTCAAACTGAAGAGACAGAACACGGTAATCTAGAATGAGCTCTGTCATTAATTCCGGTCGGACGGCACTATGCTGTGGGCGTTTTGTCATTCATTACAGGGAGCTGTAATCCAAAAACTAAGCGTGGATTTCAGCAAAGTGTTTGCAACTTTTTCTTGAATCCACACACTGGTGCAGATATACTGCATGTGTGGAAAAAAATTTCAATCCAGGTATCAACCATTGAAATTGAGTAAAAGGAAGTTAAGAACAGAAGGTAGGAAGCACTTTTTACACAGTTATAAATGCATGGAATAGCCTACCAGGTAAAGTAGTTCATCTAAAACACTGGGAGCATTTTAAAAAAGACTGTGCTTTTAAATGAATTCCCTCCCAGTAGGAGAGAATGGTGCGCCAACAAGGGACGAGCCTTGATGGGCAGAATGTGAACGAGAGAACTTTTCTTATGTCCTTTTAAAAATTGAACCAATTAAACCCCTACACAGATCCTAATGCCCTTAATCATTTCATTCTTCCTGTTTGACCTGGAGTGGAGTTGCCCTGGGGGTACCGGAGGTGCCCACACCTGATACACGGTGTAATTGCAGGGCTCCCCTGGTGTGGCGTGGGGGTCTGAGCTGGTGACAGGTTGTGGGGATTCTCTCCTGGCACTCTTTGCCCTGTTGATTTTGTTTTTGTTTTTTTTTTTTTCTCCTGGTTTCCTTCTCTCTGTAGCTCTGGCCTTTTGAACTCAGGTTCTCTCCTTACAAGGGAGTGGTGGTACGTATCGGCCGTGCCTGGTCCCTGTAGCTGCTGCACGTTTACTCTCTCGTTCTCCTACCCATTCTCCTGCATGGCATGATGTTCTCTGCATCCTATTTCATTACCAGCAATGCACAGCGGTGGTTTTATGTTGGTTTTCACCGTTCGACGGGGTTGCGTTATCCAGAGCGTCGCTGGATCGCCTCCTTCATGGCAGGCTGTTTTTCCACAGCAGCAGCCCAGAGTGGTCTCCTGATTTTTATTACACAGCGGTGCCCGTGAATACCGCTTCACTTTTCATTTTGAAATCCTTTGTGACAGTGACAAGACCTGCTGCTAAAGAAAACTGTGGCATATTTCAAACTGATTTGTTCCATTGACAGTAATATAGGTAACATTTCTGGATAGTAATGATTTTGTGCAGCAAGTGTACAGTTACACCAAATAAAAATAAAAATAAATCTATTTTAATAAAGTAACAATTCTAGTAGTAGTTGAACTGTATTTCAAGGGTTCAGAATGGAATATACCAGCCTGCATATTTCATTGCATGAGGTTTTGGTTGTTTTTTTTTTGTTTCTCCTGTAGGGGGCACTATAGGACTGCCCTTTTTCATTCCCAGCTCCCTTTTCTAAGGGTTCATTTGCTGCAGTTCCCTCCAGGGGTAGCCTGCTGGACATCCAGCATTTGCAGACTGCCGTTCTCCAGAGCCCATCCACCTTCCTTCCAGTCATCAAAAAACACTAACACCTGCACGGCATGATCCCAATGTATCTGAAAAGTCACACTTCTCCATCACCTCTGTACATTCACCATTGCCTTTAAAACCAGATGGTAGATTCACTTTTGAGGTTGCACTCTATCTAACCTGGCGCTAGCTGCCATCAAACATCCTTTAACTTATTTGTTTAGGCTAGTAGTCTAACCTGGTTTGACGCACAGTATAGGGATAACTACTGCTCTGGTAGCCCTGGTAAATGCAGCCGCATCCCTGTGTTAATGAAGTCTCCTCCCTGGTGCTCCCCAGGTGAATGAGAAGTCCTCTGTGGATCTGAACCCTGTTCATGAGGACAGCCCCATGGACTCGGACATCGAAGCAGAGAAAACTCTCATGGAGCGCATCAAGTCCATCAAGGAAGAGAAGTAAGTCCTCCTACCTGATCCCTGTGGAGGCCAGGTAGGCTAATCATGCCTAGACCCGTTCTGCTGTCTGTTAAACCTCACGCCATTCAAAGACCTGCCACCACTTCAGCACCGGGCAGAACTCCTAGTAACTTTCGAAGAGCAATGTGATTTATTCTTTATCAAAGAGTTCTGTAGCTAATTGACTTTCAGCTAAATTTCAGTGCTGCGTTTTTGATCTCCTCCTCCTCCTCCCAGGGAAGAGATAGTCTACCGGCTCCCGGAGCTGGAGCAGCCCGGCTCGGATCAGGAGAACCTCGACTCTGAAGCCTCTCTGAGCACCGAGAGCCTGCTGGACGAGCGGACGGGGAACTTGGACTCCGAAGGTCAGTATTAAGGTACAGTCGCCCTGCTTTTAACTTCCTATTTACTTTGCATGCTGCATTGAGCTCGCAGTCCACTGGGTGTGGGGGAAGCACATAGAAAAAGGGCTGCTTCTGAGACTTAGGAGAATGGGATTTTAAAACTTCAGGGGATCAGCAACTTTTAATGTGACCTGTCCTTCTCATCAGAGACGGTGGTCATGTCCCTATTGAGCCTGTTTGTGTTTTAATTATTTATTTATTTATTCATTAATAAACATCATTCATATTTTTTAATGTGTAATGCTAGTTTTGTATACCAATAGCACAAATGTTTGGGTCCACGGTTGTACTTTTATAAATATATGTATTTTATGTGTATATATTTTGTTTACGAGTGCTGGGATGGAAATAAGACTCCCATTGCATAGCATTTTGAGCCATTCCTGGTATTAGTAGGAGTATAATAAGACTTGCCTGAGCTTGATGCCTATACACACTGTGGCTAATCAAGCTTGAAGTAAAACCTGGAATGGGTGAAACTGCTATGCGATGGGAGTTGTAGTTTGTGTGTGTGTCTGTCTGTGTGAGTGTGTGATATATATATATATATATATATATATATATATATATATATATATATATATATATATATATATATATATATATATATATATCACATCTCACACACTCACGTTTTAGATGTCCTCTGACTAACATCGATAACTAATATACTTTGTCTGCTTTCTCAAGCAAATCTTTTACTTTCTCAGGACCTGCAAAGCGTTTGGGAAAACAGAAATCACACCCCGTTGCCAAGCCTCCCAGGTCCTTCCTGCACAATTCCAGAGCGCTGCTGGTGCAGTCAAACTCCAGCCTCCCCCCACCCACGGTACGATCCTCTTCCGCCACTCTGCACGGCATCAAGCTGCCCCAGCGCGCCCCGACCATGCCCACCTCCAACATCAAGCTGCCCCTCGGCCTCCTGACCCGCACCAGCTCCCAGACCCTGCCTGTCCGCAACGCCGTCGTCCTGCGTCTGGTGAAGGGACGAGAGCAGCCGGCGCGCCGCAAAGACTGCATCCAGTCTGTGTACGTCGTCCCAGGACAGGACCCCTTCCCAGCCCAGCCCAGACCCAACGACTGCCATCCCAGCACCGGGGTCGGCAGGAGGTTCTCCGATCCTGACATTCCCTACACTGACTGACTCCTAACAAGAGCTCCATTACTGTCGTCATGGCGGCGATGGAGATGACAGGACAGTTCAGTCTCACTTCCGTTAAGGGGGTGAAGCAGCAAGACTGTCTCACGAAGCACTTTTCTATGTTAGTTGATTTTTTGTTTAACCCAGTGATGTCAAGCTGAACGTTTTTTTTTTTTGTATTAATATTTTTATACTTTTTTTTTTATTGTCTGAGAAAACGGGGATTATTATAAAACGTGGAACAATCTTGTATATTGCTGTGTGTATTTTTGAAAGGGACTACATTTTAATCTATGCTGTAAATCTGGCTTGTTTACACCATTCCCTGCTGCCTTCTCTGTGCTGTCTAATAGGACCAAAGGAGTAATCGGACTCCCGTCTTCAAATTGTGCCTTATTTTTTATTCTGAATTATAAAATGCATGACTGTTTGTTTATTTGTCTTTTTTAATGGGTTAACTAGGGTTTTAAACTGGTGTGTATGAGCTTACTGGAAAGTGGACCAAATATTTTAAGTATTTCAATGGTGCCTAAACTCTGGGCCTATACCCCCCCCCTCCGGCTTTCTTAATGCCTGTACATAACATATATTTGCATTCTGGGTTTTTCTTTAACAGGAAACATTAACTCTTCTCCATAACCTGCAGACTTTTTTTTTTAATAGGGTTTACAACACCAGTCTCTTCCCTCAAGTTTGTTTTTATTGTATGCATCTATCGAGGCTGTTGCTGCTTATTTTCAAGGTAGAAAGAGGAGTTTATCAAAAAATAAACAAAGCATTTTATTATTTTGGTCCCATGGTGTTTCCTGTTGTGCCTGCGAGAGCCACACAGTAAGAACAATTAAAGGGTGATGGATGCCATAGCTAGTATTGTATACTGTGCTAGCTAGGTGCTGGAATGGAAATATTCTGCAGAGATGGGGTGTTCTGTATATTATGTTGCTTCAGTCTAGAAATGAGCACTACAGGGCACACGGGCCATTGGGTTAGCATCCCTGCACCCCAACGATTTGCTTTTTTTTTTTTCTGGAGTGAAACCTCTCGTGCTTTCGTTTCCGCTACGACAGAACCATCGCCCCTCAGAAATAGGAACATACAGTACAGGGGTAGTAATTGGAAAGAAAAAAAGTCTGATATATAATTGACACAAACTATCCTTCTCCGGAAGCGTGCCACGGAAAGCTTGCCAGCCTTCCTGCGAGAGGGGCTCCCAATGTCTCTGATTTGAAATAGCCCAAAAATAATGAGCCATTAGCTCACCCAGCTGATGCTGTGCCATTTTACACATCTGTCATGCAAGTTTTATTATACCTGTATACACTGACATAGTCGAGATTCCCAAATTAGAGTATTGCATGCAGCCTAGTGCACACACACATCTGCCTATGTTAATGAATGCTAATTTTAATGTTCTCATAATGTGTGTAAAATCTTATTATTGAGCCTATCGGAATCGTAGAGGAATAATGGAATGGATGTTGGAAAACATTAGATGGTATAATGTACTTTTTTTTAATGTAAAAAAATATATATATATATATATATATATATATATATATATATATATATATATATATATATATATATATAAAATTACTTTCAGTGCTTAAGACCCAAATCGTTTCCCTTGAATGTTTATGAACTACAAGATGATAATCCTAGTAATTTTTCAGCTGCATTAAAACTGAAGTTGCTTTATTTTTCTGAAGTCCCAATAACAAGGCGTCAAGGTCCTCCTTCAATCTACAACAGTGACAACTTTCACTGCAGTGTGTAAGCAGGCTGTCATAGTATCCCGTATTCCAAAGTGATCTAGCACGTCGTTATCACAATGGATATCTTTTGCCCCCCCAAGTCCAGTTTCTGACCCAGGCAGTGTTTGCAAATTGAATTGAATTAAAAGATGTATTTATAATACATATTTCATTTGTCTATTATTATTATTATTGTGCTCCTTTAAAGCAAGGAACCACTGAGTTTTCAAACTCCATTCTCATTGGAAGAAGCCTCTAATGCAGTCCCCCTGACTTTTATAATGAGGGTGCACTGTATAATTTGATCAAGCTTCAAAGCTAACTTATAACACCGGTACTTCTGTCATGGGACTGCATATGCATCTCTCCTTGCATCGTCAGTACTGTAATTGATCAGTTACAGGTAGTGTCACTCTGTAAAAGTAAACTGCAATGTTCTGCTAGCGGAGAAGTCTCTATGACAGTAATTTACCTTTACCTCCTGTATGCTGCCCCCTTTGCATCAGGAAACGGCCATTTCCAATACCGCATGCATGCAAACTAATGTTACACCATTGCAACGAGTGCATATTGCATTAATCTGTCCAGTCTGTACACTTGCTGCGATATTTCATGCAGAAGGCTTTGCATTGTATAGTTGCTAGGTAGGAGACTGACAAGCATGGCAGTTGCAAGTAAAGGTGAAGCGATCAATCACTCAGGTGCCTTGATTGATACAATACTGTGTTTTGTTTTTTTGGTGCTGTCTAGCACTAAGCTGTATGGACCAAATCCTTGATATGCAATGCATGAATGTATTGTACCAAAAGGTGTGTTTTTTCATGAACTTTCTGGAAGTTTCCATTTTAGATGCAGTGGTGGGGGGTGTGTGTTTTTTTTTTTTTATATATAAAAGGACGTTGTGTGTAACTGAGGAGTTGAGTCGTGTGCCTGTGTAGGTCTGATCTCCCTGTTTTAATTTGTTGGTTATCAGGGTGTGTGACGGTGATCAAGTGTACTGTACAGTGTGGTGAATGAAACCTGGAGAGAGTGTAGTAGGGTGTGTTCCTGCTCCTGTGTGGTGATTTTCTTCTCTAATTTGATATGACCCTTCCCACTCATGAAGTACATGGATGCTTTTGTAAGAATGGTCTTGTAATGTATTTCATATTTCAGGATACAATGTTTTTAAAAAAAATTCAATACTTACTCCCAAGGGCAACTTATGTGTACTGAAGCCTAATTACACACGGGCGATTGAAGTGCAGAAATATCTTTTAATGCCATACAAGTCTTTGGGTGCATGTTGTTTTCAGCGAGAGAAAGCAGGTTGAAAGGGATGTGGACCACCTGTTTATAAAGCCAGATTTATGTTTTCTTTTCAAAGAATAAAACGGTCCAAGCAGGATGCAATTGTTGATCTATTGTCTGTATCTTTTTTACCTGTATGTTTCTGTTTTTTTATTTCATTTAAATATATTTATGCAGGGGTATATACACGTGTGTTTCTTGTGTTGTTCATTTGCATTGTGGCATTTAATCTAATGGTCCTAAAAAAATATATATATATGCTGGTTCAGGGATGGAAATTAGACTCCCATTGCATAGCAGTTTGATCCAAGACACACCTGAGCTTGTTACCTATGCACTGTGGCTTATGAAGCTCATAGTAAAACCTGTAATGGGTGAAACTGCTATGCAGTAAAAGTTGTATTTCCGTCCCTGTGGTTTAATTAATAAACTCTGTGTGTGTAATGCAAGAGGTGATCGACATTCTACAATATGTGGGGACAGTCTATTGAAACTGAGCAATCTATCATAAGGGTTTATTATAATGGACCTGAAGCCCTAAATAAATTATTTTTTTAATCTCTTAAGTTACACAAGGAATTGAGCGCTTGCTGTTCAAACGGTTCAGTCTTAAAATACATTTTGAGAGCGACTCAAGCATCACGAGGAGGAAACTGACAATGAGGTTTTGTCCACCTCATTGTAAACAAAGTTAGCATCATTTTATTGGTGGGACACAGTTGTCCCTTGTACTTTTTTAAAGGATTAAGTGCCAGAATTCTAATTGGACTTCTAGCAACAAATAAAATGTTCTCACACTAATTACATCGGTTTATTTTAGCGATTAAATGTTGTTGTAAACTCTGTCTGGCAAAAGCAACTGTGGGGGAAAAAAAGTATTGCTTTTTTAAGGTGGGGTTGTAGCTGCATCACACAAAGACTGCACACGTCTTGCAAAACTCAAACAAATGTTTGCTCTGACTTTAACATGCTGTTGATTTTGTATAAATGCTCATGGCTTATGTAAATAACAGGCACAAGCCTTTTGTCAACAGTGATGGATATACTGTTGATGAGAACATAAGCAGCTGTAAGTTTCCACACACAGATATGGGCAGTGTTGTCTTAAGCCTTACCAAACAGTTGCCAAAAAATTCCTGCTATGCAGAACTTCTAATCATCTTAGCTAGGGAATCACGTGGGGAGGAAAAAAATGGTTTAGTAATTTATCTGTATTATAATAAACGTGTTTCAAATGTACAGTGAAACTTGAAACATATTTCCACTATGATACTTGATTGCACATGGTGGCATATTTCTGTGCTTTTTTTTTTTGTTGTCAAGTTTGATTTATTTCGTCTAAGTAGCATACGGGGTGTGTTCAAGGCAGGTCCCTGTTTGATCTCCAGTCACGGAGGCTGGGATCCAATTAAACAAAGCAAAAGTTCCGACTTTCTTAGTTGGATGCAAAGGCATGGAGTTGTTGCTATGACAATAGTTTCCATTACTGTTCCTGGTTCACCAGCGCAGAGGTGGGAGGGATTCTCTTGTTGACGACCTCGTTATCCAATCACCTGCAGGGTCGTGGCTCTAGCATGTCCCGTAGAAGCCAATCAATTGAAAGACTCTGAAGCTGGGGGCGGCAGCTTGTCAAACCGTTTAATTTAGGATGCCATGTTTGGTAATGGCATAAATAAAGATTAAAAAAAAAAAAATACTATAATGTTCTGTACTTGCGTAAACTTCTTTTTTTGACAATAAATAATAATAAATACGGTAATGAAAAGCTACACGATTTGATACACTACTTTCTAGCTGTTTAGTATATTAGGAATCATTCATTTCTTCATTATTCAATAAGAACACAAACATTTTTTTCTGTTAGTCTAATATTATACTTTGTTGTAGGATACAAAAATATTGGACTCATTATTGGTCAGTAGTTGGACATGTTCAATGTAAATACTCTGTATTCCCATTGAGAGAGCTACATTTTATTTGATAGCAAACGAGTTATTTTCCTGTAACAATTCGGGTAGTGGCTTCTACTAAAAGCTGTGTCCTGAATGTCATTTGATTGAATTGAAAACCCTTTTAATGGCAAATGCAGCAACGTCATTACAAAGGTACACTTTAGTTACACCAAATTTACACCGGAGACTAATCTATTTACCATAACCAATATGGCAGTCTGTAGCTTCAATACCACCCAAAAAAACAGCTGATGATTTGCACTAACAGTATCTAGTTGGCGTAGCTTTCTACCAATCGGAAAAGGACATTTTTCCGATTGGCAAGCGGGAGTACCAATCAGATAGAAGAATGCCCTTGAGGTGGGCGGGTCTTTGTGTCTTTCAGGAAGATGAGGTTAGCTAAGATCGGATCGTTTCAGTAATTTTGGTTTTTGAATGCGGGTGTGCGTTTCTTTACTGTAGGGAAGGATGGGAGCACGTTTACAATGACGGGAGACAAAAAGAAGAAAAAACGGCTCACCCGCAGCAATCTACTGGCCAAGAAAATGATTATAAAAGATGGAGGCACTGTGAGTTAAATATTTATTTGTGTGTTAGGTGTGTAGGTGGGTTGTGCACTTCGTGTCATCTGTTGTTGTTGTTTTTCCTTTAAGGTGGTCCTGGTGTGTGTGTGTGTGTGTGTGTGTATACATACATACATACATACATACATACATAGACTGTACCTTTACTGTAAAATGTAATTGAACTGCAGTTTTAAAAGGATCGCTAACAGTGACCAAAAACAAGTTTATTTGTTTATAGCATAAATGTGTTTTAACTTTTTTTTTTTTTTTAATGAGTGTTGTTAACAACATGGTCCCAATAACGTAAACATGTAGTAAAATGCTGATATAAAACAAAGTCGTTTTTACTTTATACAAGTATTTGAACGATTGCGTAATAGGTCTCCGTATTATCTTATCTTAACTATACTGATGTAGAAATAATTTGAAAATATCTATCTATCTATCTAATATATATATATATATATATATATATATATATATATATATATATATATATATATATATAATCCACATTGCGATTATTATGCGGTGTCGATGATAGCGTGTATAACTCCAGTGACAGAAGTCATAGTTTCCCCTAAACTGAGTCATTTGGATTATGAATTGGTTTGAAATATTGTTTTTAAAAAAAGAATCAGTAACGTGATTTTCCTTGAGGATACTGATTGGTGCAGCTGTGGTGTTGTTTTACGGTACACTTTAAAAAGTGCTACACCGTGTACTGCGCTTGAGCAAATAATTTTCGCTCAGAGAACAAGGAAACGCCCATTTGAAAGAGGTATGATGTACTGAGTTTGGCCCTTAAAGTTATTTTGAATGTCATTTTTTTTTTTCTTCACAATTGAGCAAATGTATGTGACTTTAACTGATGAGCAACAAACTGGGCTATCAAATAAATTGATGAACTGCCGTTCTTCACTCTGCATATCTCAATGTGTCATCTTAACATTATTATGCCATCGGGTTGAGCTGCTGTGTGTGTATTTTGTTAAAGCAAGTCTGGGAAGTGTTGCAACATTTTCAGCATGCATTTTTGACAGTTGAGCGATGAGCAATAGTACTGAACTGATTGTTTGCATACCTTGATAAATCCGTGGGTTATTTTGGTTTTGATTTTTTCCAGTAAGGCAGATTGCACAGTAGTTTTTTTCCACGGACTAATTATGCGTTGACTCATGCAAGGCGTTAATCTGTTGGTGCTTGTGTTGTCATATTGAATTTTTTAGATGTTTAGTTAAAGTAACAGAGGAGGGAAGATCAGACTTCTGAAAGCTACTGGTCTACTTGGTTTTGTAAAAAACCGACACCCCCTTTTAATGCACCGGTGACCCTCTAACAATTAAGTCTCATGTCACCCATTTCTTTAACTGGGAGTGAAGTTATGCAATTATTATTTATTTCTTAGCAGATGCCCTTATCCAGGGCGACTTACAATTGTTACAAGATATCCACATTATTTTTTACATACAATTACAATTATGGATGGAAGGTGCCCACTTGAAGACCCCAGAGATGTACCCTACTTAGCCCAATCCAGACGGTTGTCATGCTGATGCGCTGGGGAGACCGCACTGTGATTGATCCCCGGAGCCAGCATCGCAGCCGTTGTGTGTGCTGATGCGCTAGGGAGGCAATAAGCTGATCCCTGGAGCCAGCATTACACTTCAGCCATCAACACCAGGCAGAAGGATATCTACATCATCATATGGAAGGAAATGCAAATGGATGGAGACACATATGGATCACATTAGTTTACTGTGAAGCTACGTCTTAGTTGGTGCTTATCTTGGCGAGAGCCGAGTTCAAATCAGCATGAAGTTTTAACATCTACTCTCGTGTAATGGAAATCTCATTTGTACAGTTGGGTTTTTACTGGAGCAATCTAGGTAAAGTACCTTGCTCAAGGGTACAGCAGCAGTGTCCCCCACCTGGGATTGAACCCACAACCCTCCGGTCAAGAGTCCAGAGCCCTAACCACTACTCCACACTGCTGCCCACAGTAAAGTTAAATTCAAATTGACCTCATTGCCTCCCCTGAGCCTCCTTGCTCCTTGCACAATCCCTGATAAACAAAAACAAGCAAAAAACCCCAATGATTTACCATGTCTGTGCTAAAATGGACATAGGTCTTTGGTTAAACATTGAAAATCTTCACGACTGAGCTGTAACCAGCTGCTCTCCAGCTTGTAAAACCTGTCCTGGGCGATCACCCTTGCTTCTCAACGAAAGCGGTCTGCTGCTCACTCAATAGCAGGTTTTAAAGCATGCAACAGGCTTCATTTGTTCTGAAGGCAAGAGGTCTTTTAGGGGAGCGTCCGTTCTCCACCTATTCACTGCCCCCAGGCAGCTCAGCCAGTTTAGTGCACCTGTTGTTTATATGAAGAGAACTTACTGCAGCTTTTGGTAAATGTGCACTCTGTGTGCATTGCAGCAGTGTGGAGTAGTGGTTAGGGCTCTGGACTCTTGACCGGAGGGTTGTGGGTTCAATCCCAGGTGGGGGACACTGCTGCTGTACCCTTGAGCAAGGTACTTTACCTAGATTGCTCCAGTAAAAACCCAACTGTACAAATGGGATTTCCATTACACGAGAGTAGATGTTAAAACTTCATGCTGATTTGAACTTGGCTCTCGCCAAGATAAGCACCAACTAAGACGTAGCTTCACATGCACATTTACCAAAAGCTGCAGTAAGTTCTCTTCATATAAACAACAGGTGCACTAAACTGGCTGAGCTGCCTGGGGGCAGTGAATAGGTGGAGAACGGACGCTCCCCTAAAAGACCTCTTGCCTTCAGAACAAATGAAGCCTGTTGCATGCTTTAAAACCTGTTATTGAGTGAGCAGCAGACCGCTTTCGTTGAGAAGCAAGGGTGATCGCCCAGGACAGGTTTTACAAGCTGGAGAGCAGCTGGTTACAGCTCAGTCGTGAAGATTTTCAATGTTTAACCAAAGACCTATGTCCATTTAGCACAGACATGGTAAATCATTGGGGTTTTTTTGCTTGTTTTTGTTTATCAGGGATTGTGCAAGGAGCAAGGAGGCTCCGGGGAGGCAATGAGGTCAATTTGAATTTAACTTTACTGTGGGCAGCAGTGTGGAGTAGTGGTTAGGGCTCTGGACTCTTGACCGGAGGGTCGTGGGTTCAATCCCAGGTGGGGGACACTGCTGCTGTACCCTTGAGCAAGGTACTTTACCTAGATTGCTCCAGTAAAAACCCAACTGTATAAATGGGTAATTGTAAGTAAAATTAATGTGATATCTTGTAACAATTGTAAGTCGCCCTGGATAAGGGCGTCTGCTAATAAATAAATAATAATAATAATGACTGGCATTCAGCCCTGATGGAAGTTGTGGTGCAGGGATGGTATAAGACTCCCATTGCATAGTAGTTTGATCCATTCCTGGTTTTACTATACTAACCCTAATCAACCTTGTAATAAAACCAGGAATGGATGAGACCATGTCTTATTTCTATCCCTGTGGTGATCCTGAAGGAGATTGGCCTGTAATTGAATTGAACACACATCTGGTAGTACCAGATTACACAGATTTACCAAACAAGATTTGTAGTTAATTTGGCTATCAATAAAGCACAACTTTATTAAAAAAAAAGTTGCAAAGGTATGATATTTATACTGCTGTATATTCACAACCTGGTCATAAAATAACTGGATATTAATTTATGTTTTTAGTCTTGTAAAAACGAAACTGCTGTCTTTTAATCAAAGTCCATTTTTCACTATTGAAGAGCAAATCTAGCGACGCCAGATAGCTTTTTAGCTTCCCCACTCTCCTATTTCTCCAAGGCCTGAACTGGATTGTCAGGAGCTGCTCTTAACGCTTCAGTAACGATACAGAAAGATAACCCAGAGATAACGTATCTGTTCTGCGTCATTTAAGTAGCCTATAGCTTCTTCTACGGCATAGTATCTCTCAAGCCATTAGAAGTGCAGTCTAGTTAGAAAGCATTAGGTTAATGTTTTAACACTTTGCATGTTTTGTTTTGTACAGTGAGTAGCAACACACGTGCAGGTTTGTGTAAAACTGACAATACTGTAAAATGATCTTGTTTGAGTTCTTGCTGTAGGGTGAATATTCCTACCCATATAACTAAGAGGTCATCCAACATTATCATCAGATACTGCAAGCGTACACAGTGTGCTCTTTTTCAAGCCCCCCCCCTCCCCCGCCCCCAAATATTTATTAACAAACACATTTCATCCAGAAGGAATTTCATAAGCCCAAGAAAAGCTTCAAACATGTACACGCGGAGAGGACATTTTTTGTACGCTTTCAGAAAAATCATTTGTGGACGGCCCCTGAAGTCTTGAGCTTTAGAAGAGTTAGTGGTTCAGATCGCACTCTGTTCTGACCCACAGGGTACAAAGCAGTCCTGAATGTACTAGCGCCCTGCCCTGAAATCTACAGCACAGCTCTGTGTTGTTGCAGCAGGTCCGCTGGTCCAGTTTTGAATGAGGACAGGCTATTTACAGCTGCTGTAGTTACATCAACAACCTCTGCAATCTGCATCTTATTGCCATAGCTTCCCTGCCCTTGTTTTTATACCACACAAAACTCCACCCAATTGGAATTTTATAGATATATTTGTAATTGGTCCTTGGCAAGCTTCTGCTGTAATTATAATTGCAATTCCATTTGACCCCGGGTCTGCCGATAACAGCGTGCAGCTGAACGTCTGATCCAGAGCCCTCCCTGCTGGAAAGCATTCACTCCTGGATTGCATTGTGATTTGTTAGTACTGTTGCTGCAGTTGTAGACAACAGGAGGAATTTTGCTGAGTGTTGTCGACTGTAGCTGAGATATTACTATACACTCGTCTGTATAGTTCTTCACTTGCGTAATATAGGATCGGTTCTTGGGGCTGAACAGAATGACTTACAAGTGCTTATTAAACCGGAGAACCCTTTAAGTAAATCGCAGTTCAAAATCACAATGAGAAAATAACTACAACATATCCCTGGATGCATGTCAATTATCATCTGGTTTGCATTCAGTCTAGTGTATGTGTCAAACCCTTGACTCATTCCATAAATAAGCCGTATTTTCTAAAACTATAGCTAATTACCTTTGAAATGACCCCAATGTATATGTGTATTATTTGGAGGATTTTGACTGTGAGGTCGCCTCATTTGTGGAACTGCCCAGTAGAAACAGGATCCCACCAGTTTAGTTGACAGAGATAAGGCTTCAGGGCAGGAGCCACTTGTGTGCCTGCAGCCAAAACTACTGTCCGGGAATGTAAACAAACTGGACAGTCAACCGTGTGAAGTGCAAACAATGACAAGATGACTGCGAGACACAAACGTCTTCCCATTATTGTTTTCAAGACACGTTTGCATCAAATATCCGAGATGGTATTGCAGGCACTGTGGTGGTTCTTTTGTATTTAGGCAGCTGGTATTCATGCAGACAGTGTGTCTCTTTTACAGCACATTCTTCAAGTGATCTGTGTGTTCCAATGTAATATTAAGATTTATTAAATTATGAATTTTAGTTTACAGTCTACGAATATGAATAAATCAGGCGACAAAGACACAAGAACTTGCACCAGATCAGCAACAACCAAGCATATACATCACATGGCTCAGCAGAGCTGGGTTGCATGCTTTATATATTTCTTGTATACTACCTTGAGGTATATTACCAGTATGTGAAATACTAACCCAAGTATACAGTTCACCTCCTATCAGATAGACATTCTCACAAATTGTGCTATCTTAAAAATATCTATACCACTCTGTAGCTGATTTAAAGAATTCATGCTATCATGGTTTTTTTTGCAGCCGCAAGGGATGGGAGAGCCCAGCGTCTACCATGCAGTGGTCGTCATTTTCCTTGAGTTCTTTGCCTGGGGACTGCTTACAACCCCGATGCTTACTGTAAGTACTGTAATCCTGTGTGCACGGCTGCTTCACAGAAGACACCTTGCATGCATTAGTGCGCTAAACATTTGCTCTTCAGTGCCATAAGGGGTGGAAACAAGACTCCTATTGCATAGCAGTTTCACCCATTTCAGATTTCAATACGAGCTTGATTAACCACAGTGCAAAGCTATCAAGCTCAGGTGCGTCTTATTAAACCCGTAGTAAAACTAGGAATGGATCAGACTGCTATGCAACGGGAGTCTTATTTCCATCCCTGTCCGGTTTGAGCCCTCATTGAGGGTGAAGAGATATTGATGTGCAGGATCTGGGTCTAGTGATTAGTAGACGTTGGGAAGTCATCTGTAAGAAATGTTTGTTTTGAGTGTGAATTATAAGGAGGTGCAGATTCATAACAGAAAGGCGTTCCAGGGTTTTGTCATTTTTTATTTTTGTGCATGTGGCTATCATTGGGTTGTCTAGACAGCCAGTAAACTTGCCCTACGGATTCATCATTTCCTGCAGTCAGGGCAGAGATAAGAAAAGAAGTCACCGTTTGGGACGATATTCTGTGATCAGTTGCTTGCTTTAAGCCTATTCATTAGTGAGCTAGATGTTTCCTGTTCTAGCACCGGCTTCGATGAAAGATTTAATAACGAACAAAAGCAAACTTGTTAATTTGTCACTTCCTCGGCGATCAAAGAGCCAGGCAAATCACATCTCAAGCTCGATGGAAACTAAGAAAATGACTGCAAAATAAAAAATAACTCTGTGACACAAATATTTAAACTCATGATTTTTGATATCACTTGAACATGGCTCTTACCAATGAACCGAGAAATAATTTTGAACGCCATGTAACAGATTCTGTCCAGTCGCACTCGAGGATAAAAGGCACTTTTGTGTACACAGAAGCGTGCAATCACAGATGTAATAACAAGTTGTGAGAATGTAAAGTAGCTGGGAGATTTGGATCCCATTTTGAACCACTGGCTTAAGCAAAGGACTGTTCTCATTAGAGAACTTTGAGTGGCTGAGCTTTTAAGAGTTTTTCCAAATGATGCTCCATTTTGTGGCATCCTTTGACGGGAAGTACCAACACTATTGCCAGGGCTTGAACATTATATTACATTCTGTCCTCCATTAGACATGTTGCAATTTGTCAACTTCAAATGAAATGGTTGCTTAGCTCTATAATGATTGCAAAGCTAAAGATGCTTGGCTTAAGAGCTGTATAAAGTAGTTTTGTGTTGATCCACGTTGCCAACCGGTTTGGTCTTGCCTTGCAAACACACTTCCATGTGTTTCCATGTGTTTCCATGTGAACAGATTCTCATTTACAATGGTGACCTGACATTTAAGGTGGACGTCCTTCTAATAGGTTTTACAGCAGCCTTGCAAAGTGGGTTGCTGTTTTTTATATATATATATATATATATATATATATATATTTTTTTTTTTTTTTATATTTTATATACAGTGGTTCCTTATTTCGCTGTCTGACTTCGCGCATCAGAAAAATCGTGAAATATTAAAAACCCTATAGAATGAACACATTTTGCTTCATAAAGTCGAATGAAACCTGCTGAATAATATGACGTTAACATAATGAATTGCACAGCGCTTTGCGGTTTTCCATATTCTTAACGAAAAAACTGAATTCAGGAATCGTTATCTGTATTCTTTTAGAAGAAAAATGCGTTTGACATTCCAGGTTCTCCTGGATAAATATCATTGAATATAACCCTGTATTTTCTCTCCTCTGTTGCCCTTTTCACAGGTGTTGCATCAGACTTTCCCGCAGCACACATTTCTAATGAACGGGCTTATTCACGGCGTCAAGGTAAGATAGGAGCCGTGTTGCGATAAGCACACAAAGGAATGGGATATTTCCATGTCTGCCTGACGCCTGTCAAAGGCAACTGAACGAGTATCAGTATCTTATATAGACTTTATCTCAGGCTTATGATTGTGTAGTTATAGACTATACAGTTATGCAAAAATAAATTTTATAATTTTTTGAATAGTTGATATTTTCAAAACACTTTCTAGTCTTGGAGAACATTTAGCCACATTCTTTAAATTAATAAAATAAAAAGAGTTTCAGTGGCAGCATTGTAAGTAGTAAGCGGCAAACAACCAAACCTGTTGAATCAGGGAAATAGTGCGCAGCAACCAAACATGCAGAATTTCCTCTTCGAACTGAAAGGTCTCTTCATTCCTTTTCAAGCGACTTTTGAAAGGTTAGGAAAGCTGGCCACTCTAGAATTAATTTCTGTGTCTCTGTCTGTCGAATCCTGTTTCCAGTTGAGTCCTAGCGCTAATCGTTGAGAGGAGATCAGAGAGATCACTAGCAGTGTTTCACTCGTCTTGTAATGTTCTGTCATGTCACGATCCAGTAAGCATCACTATATACTGGTCATAATGCGCCAAAGTCCTGATGGGATACCTGTATGATGTATAATATAAATCGTTAACGATGGGCTACTTTTGTTAAAAGACAAAAAATCTAATGAGATAGGGAAGGCGGTATATATTTATATGATCAGTAAATCACACTTATTCTTAATTTCAAGAACCATTTGGCGAACTGCAACAAGCTTTGCCGTGCTGTGGGCCTTGTATCTCAATACAAACGATGCATACCTGTATTGAGATGCAATATATATCGCATAGACACAGTATCGCGATTCCTGGATATGGAATGAATCGTTGCATCACTAATGTTCGCTCCCCTTGTTCTCTCTCTCTCTCTCCGTGAAGGGGCTGTTGTCATTCCTGAGCGCCCCTCTGATTGGGGCTCTCTCGGACGTATGGGGTCGGAAGTCCTTCCTCCTGCTGACTGTGTTCTTCACCTGCGCCCCGATACCTCTCATGCAGATCAGCCCTTGGTGAGCCTCGCAGTCACGCTCTCATTTCAGCGCCCCCGTTACTGCTGCTAGGACTGTACTTGGATAGCTTCAACAGAGCAGGCTGTGTGTGTGTGTGTGTGTGTGAACGCTAGATTTGAAATGAGCAACTACATGCAGGATGTTGGCTCTAAAATGTAACATTTATTTTCACATGAACGAATGCAGTTTTCAGTATGCTGTAGGCCAGGGGTTCTCAAACTTGAGGCCCACCTCTTCAGCTGCATTAGGCACTGCGGCCCACTATTAGCACTTCTTAAGAAAAATGAAAAACACTTTTAAACCTTATTAAAATCTTATTTCTTCATTAGAATTTTGTTGTTGCTTTACATTATTATATATATAATATAGGCAGTGTGTTCCAGTGTTTAAAGACCAGGGTTTGTAAGCAGTAGGTCACCGGTTCAAATCCCACCTCTGCCACAAACAGACTCACTGTGTGACCCTGAGCAAGTCACTTAACCTTGTGCTCCGTCCTGCGGATGAGATGTTAAATCAATGTCCTATTGTAAGTGACTTAGTTCACAGCCTACCTCTGTAAAGCGCTTTGTGATGTTGGTCCACTATGAAAGACGCTATATAAAAATAAAGATATTATTATTATAATGTAATATAATATACAGTGTGCCCACTGTTAACAAAACCCCAGCACCACTTGCACATGGATTAAAAGCCTGCTGTTGTCATGCCTGTTTGCTTCCCTCCAGGTGGTACTTTGCAGTAATCTCAATGTCTGGAGTCTTTGCTGTTACATTCTCAGTGATATTTGCCTATGTCGCTGACATCACCCAGGAGCACGAGAGGAGCACCGCCTACGGCCTGGTAAAAACAACTCTTGCATTTACATTTCATTTGCATTAAATAAAAAAATAATAATAATATTTCCAGGTTGCTTGTAGAAAGGAGTTTTTTTTCTATAGGTTCCAGTGAGGAAAGCCTATGTGAAATCCATTCTAGAGGTCTGTTCTTGGTAATGCGGACATCCTTGAAGCACCGTATAAAGGATGTGACAGAATAGCAACTCCTGTGCCGCGCCTTTTGAGTTTGCATTTCTGTTTTCTCTACAGTTTCACGTGAGGCTTGATGACCGTCCCAGGGCGCTTCGTAACGTTCCTGTTTTTGTTCCAGGTGTCGGCCACGTTTGCTGCAAGCCTGGTAACCAGCCCGGCGATCGGCGCCTACCTGTCTCGCGAGTACGGTGATACCGTCGTCGTGATCCTGGCAACCGCCATCGCACTGCTGGACATCTGCTTCATCCTGGTGGCAGTGCCAGAGTCCCTGCCCGAGAAGATGCGCCCAGCCTCCTGGGGGGCGCCCATCTCCTGGGAACAGGCAGACCCCTTCGCTGTGAGAGCTCCTCTAACATCAGTTTTGCATCCCCCCCATAGAATTAATTTTTTTTTAATTGTCTCAATCCTAAAATTCTAGGTGATCCAAAACCTTTGTCTGTAGTTGTATATTAGTGCTGGGACAAATCTTGAAATCGTTCGAAAGAAACGCTGCTTGAAATGTATTCGGGTGCAAAAATGTTCACGTTCATATTCTTGCCTGTAAACGACTCGGAGATACTGTGCAAAAGAATCCAATGAAGAAATGACGTCTGAAATAAATAACAGGTAGTTAATAGGTGAGGTGAGGTGGAGGGGATGCTGTTCATGTCACACCTGGAAGCAATTTGATTAAACAAAGCACCCGCGTTGTGTAAGTGCAACGTTTAACATTTCTTAAAAGGAGCGCAAAAAGCTTTGACAGGTAACCTGATACAAAAACACAGCATGCTTTAACCCTTTGACGTTGTAATCGTGCGGAGAGTTCAGTTGTATGCAAGAGCCAGAGTTAAAGGATAGGTAATATCTTTCACATGATCCATTTCCAGGATAGGGTTGCAATCTTCTGCTTTTGATAAAGGGTGGAATGTTAATTCCGTATTGCACTGACTGTGTATCAATTCCTTTCCCTCCCCAGTCTCTTCGTAAGGTGGGCCAAGACTCGACGGTTCTCCTCATATGCATCACCGTGTTTCTTTCCTACCTTCCTGAAGCCGGACAGTATTCAAGTTTCTTCCTTTACTTGAGACAGGTAATATAATATATCACTAGCTCCTTGATTGCTACACTCACTGGGTGAGTATCCAAAATAACAGCACAGTGGCCAGGTTTGAATGTATGAAAAAAATCAGGCAATTATCTCTGAATATGCCAGTCAACACCACTGGGATTTAGAAGCCAAACCCGCACATACTTATTAGTTACAGTAACTCAGACAATCGTACAAACATGACTAGGCAGTCGAGTGTCTTGGGAAGCACCTGTCTGGTTTTAGAGAGAGACCGACATCTCTTTGCATTGACACAACTCTTCCAGGATCCAGTTCTGTCTGTCTGCCAGTGTCCAGCCTGTGCTGTTATCACTAGCAGTTCTGCTCGTTTCTTCAAGGTTTAAAACTGTAGTATTCACTGAGATCCAATTAACTTCAGGTTCTACTGGGAGCAGGAAGAATACAATAGGGCTCCCCACCTGCTTGTATAAATAACAAAGCAATCCTACTGAGGGAAGTGGAGGTGGGGTTTCCAACAGAACAGCTGCCGCCCTCTGGAATGAACACATTGATCCCTTTGCAGTGTGTGTGTGTGCAGCAGTTCAGTCTAGACTTCTAAAGGGAGGCTTGAGTGATGGTCAGAGGGGGGGCAGGTGCAAGCTGGAGATGGCTAGAAAAACATCTGCTGTACAAACAGGCGGCAGTAGAAAAAACAGCGAACGCTTGGTGTGAAGAGACCTGTGGTACGCACGTTTATGCATTGAAATGTCACTCATTTAAATACACAACATTGATTCTGTATATATAGTGTGTGTGTGTCCTTTTTACATAGATGTTTAGCTATTGTGCAAAAAAAAAAAAAAGCTATATAAAAAAAGTTCTGCATTTAACTGGGCCGTTTATGGTTTGTTTCACAGATCCTGATAAATTGAAGTCTCAAGATTTGTTCTAACTCGCATGCTGCACTCGAGCTGTTTAACACATTAATTATCAAATTGTTTCCTTTGAAAAAATCAGAACACAAGCTGTATTTACATAATTAGATGCGTTACATTTAGACTTAACGTTTGCGGTGAACAAAAGTTTTCAAAACGGTCAAGCTAAAGAGAGTAATGGAGACAACGGCACTTTGAGTAAAAGTACAAACAGAGTAAAGCTCTTGATCCTTGCATGCTGGGCATCGGGCTTCTGTTTGTAATATCCTATCAAACTTGTCTTTCCTCGCTGTTACCCTGCAAGCAGATTCAAATCTTTGTGCAGGTGATTGACACCCTCCCAGCTACTGTGCTTGCTACCTATACCAAGGGAAACACAAAGCCCTCCAGTCCCAGTATTGACTCTTTACCTACACTGTTTGTTTGCTGCATTGTGAGGTGCAGTTTGAAACACTTGTGCCTAATGGGGGGGGGAAAAAAGAAGTCTGACAATATTGCACAACTCTGAAGGACAATAAAGTTCACTTAAGCCCAGTTCTTCCAAGATTGGGTGCATTATTGGTTAAGCATTTACTAATTTTAATCCAGATGGACAAAAAGTAATGAGTCTGTAAAAAAAAATTATTTTCCTGATGCTTTTGTAGGTTTGGCTTAAAATAAAAAACAAGTTGATTTTAAAATTCAATCTGCATTCACTACACATCGCCAGCTCACAAGGTTTATCGTCGCCAGCGGTCTGTTTGCAGGCGGTACAAAGGCCCGTCCGTGTGTTGTGAAATGCCCTTTTGTTTTGCTGCCGCAGTATGGCAGTGTGTTCTGTGCTTCATGTCCGCTTGCTGATCTTCATCTCCAGGTAATTGGGTTCACTTCTGAGACGGTGGCTGCCTTCATAGCAGTGGTTGGAATCCTCTCTATATTGGCCCAGGTGAGCGCTGCCGTGTTTTACAAGCCTGCTGCTAATCTGCCTGCAATCCTCTTTTGTTTTGCGGTTTAAAAGCGCTCAGCAAGTAGATTTAAAAAGTCAAGCCAGTATCATATATTGCACTGAAGAAGGTTGCATGAGCGACAGACATGTCTTTGTTTATTTTGTATTAAGCACTGATGCACTTTGTCTGTCTGTTAATCAATCTGCATGTCTGGGCAGTCAAATAATGTCTTGGATCAGACTTGTTATCTATTCGTGTGCATGTCCATTGGCTTTGACAGGTCATTTTGCACCTATTGAGAATTCTCAGTTTTTGAATTATTAATTTGTGACATTTGTATAATATTTGTCCAGCCAATCAAAGGCTTTTGTGGCATAACGCAGGCCAATCAGAATGCAGACGTGTTCTGCAGTGCTGAAAAAGATGTATTGATTTTGTTTGTTTTTTTTAGACAGTGGTTTTGGGTGTCTTGATGAGATCCATAGGGAACAAAAACACCATCCTTCTGGGCCTGGGGTTCCAGATCCTGCAGCTAGCCTGGTATGGCTTCGGATCACAGCCTTGGTGAGCACCTCCTTTCCTACCATAAACTGTGTGAATCGCAGGTTAAAACAGCACTGTGCTAGTAAAGAGTTCTGCTATCCTACTGCATTGGACTGCATTCTTTAGATTGACCACAAGGGGCAGTCAAGGGTTAACATCAGCTTGATTTTTTTATATATATATATATATATATATATATATATATATATATATATATATATATATATATATATATATATATATATATATATACAGTACTGTGCAAAAAGTTTTAGGCAGGTGTGAAAAAATGCTGTAAAGTAAGAATGCTTTCAAAAATAGACATGTTAATAGATTATATTTATCAATTAACTAAATGCAAAGTGAATGAACAGAAGAAAAATCTAAATCAAATCCATATTTGGTGTGACCACCCTTTGCCTTCAAAACAGCATCAAGCATCAATTCTTCTAGGTACACTTGCACACAGTTTTTGAAGGAACTCGGCAGGTAGGTTGGCCCAAACATCTTGCAGAACTAACCACAGTTCTTCTGTGGATTTAGGCAGCCTCAGTTGCTTCTCTCTCTTCATGTAATCCCAGACAGACTCGATGATGTTGAGATCAGGGCTCTGTGGGGCCATACCATCACTTCCAGCACTCCTTGTTCTTCTTTACGCTGAAGATAGTTCTTAATGACTTTCGCTGTATGTTTGGGGTCGTTGTCATGCTGCAGAATAAATTTGGGGCCAATCAGATGCCTCCCTGATGGTATTGCATGATGGATAAGTATCTGCCTGTACTTCTCAGCATTGAGGAGACCATTAATTCTGACCAAATCCCCAACTCCATTTGCAGAAATGCAGCCCCAAACTTGCAAGGAACCTCCACCATGCTTCACTGTTGCCTGCAGACACTCATTCGCATGCGCTCTCCAGCCCTTCGCGAACAAACTGCCTTCTGCTACAGCCAAATATTTCAAATTTTGACTCATCAGTCCAGAGCACCTGCTGCCATTTTTCTGCACCCCAGTTCCTGTGTTTTCGTGGCAGAGTTGAGCCGCTTGGCCTTGTTTCCACGCCGGAAATATGGCTTTTTGGCCGCAAGTCTTCCATGAAGGCCACTTCTGACCAGACTTCTCCGACAGTAGATGGGTGTACCAGGGTCCCACTGTTTTCTGCCAGTTCTGAGCTGGTGGCACTGCTGGACATCTTCCGATTGCGAAGGGAAGTAAGCATGATGTGTCTTTCATCTGCTGCAGTAAGTTTCCTTGGCCGACCACTCCGTCTACGGTCCTCAACGTTGCCCGTTTCTTTGTGCTTCTTCAAAGAGCTTGGACAGCACATCTGGAAACCCCTGTCTGCCTTGAAATTTCTGCCTGGGAGAGACCTTGCTGATGCAGTATAACTACCTTGAGTCTTGTTGCTGTGCTCAGTCTTGCCATGGTGTATGACTTTGACAGTAAACTGTCTTCAGCAACCTCACCTTGTTAGCTGAGTTTGGCTGTTCCTCATCCAGTTTTATTCCTCCAACACAGCTGTTTCTGTTTCAGTTAATGATTGTGTTTCAACCTACATATTGAATTGATAATCATTAGCACCTGTTTGGTATAATTGTTTAATCATACACCTGACTATATGCCTACAAAATCCCTGACTTTGTGCAAGTGTACCTAGAAGAATTGATGCTGTTTTGAAGGCAAAGGGTTGTCACACCAAATATGGATTTGATTTAGATTTTTCTTCTGTTCATTCACTTTGCATTTAGTTAATTGATAAATATAATCTATTAACATGTCTATTTTTGAAAGCATTCTTACTTTACAGCATTTTTCACACCTGCCTAAAACTTTTGCACAGTACTGTATATATATATATATATATATATATATATATATATATATATATATATATATATATATATATATATATATATATATATAATGTGTTTGTCAAGCAGATGTTAACCCTTGGCACCAGTCATTAAGGGTGTTGCGTTGTTCCAGCACCTCAGACACTGCTTGCCATTGTATACCTAATGAAGGCGTGTTCTGTTCTTTCCCATGCAGGATGATGTGGGCAGCAGGCGCCCTGGCTGCCATGTCCAGCATCACTTTCCCAGCCATCAGTGCTATAGTGTCCAGGAACGCGGACCCCGATCAGCAGGGTAAGAACCGTTTTTGTGCGGGAGGCCTTCCTCGTGGCGAAGTTTAAAGTGGTGCAGCGTGACTGGGTGTCGGCGTGCCCTCGTTGCTTTAGAATCCGATTCCCGGCAAGTCAGGTGTGTCTGGAAATTGTGCTTCTGCTAACTCTGACTGTGCAAGGACCCTTTAACTGATTCGCTGCATTTACACGTGTTGTCTGATAGCAACATAGCAAGGAAGCACTGTCTGGACATGCAGATCCTGGGTAGATTACAAGCCTCGTTACTTTTTTTGTTTGTTTTAATAGAAAGTCAAGTGTTTAGCCTTTATTATTTAATTTTGTTACATGATAACATTACAGTTATTTACAAGAAATTCAGGATTTAAAAAAAAATCTATTCCCGTATCCACTTTGCACATGCTTAAAAAAACACTTTTAAAGTCCTTGAGGGGAAATGCTGTAACGAAACAGCAAAAGTGTATTGCTTTTTTTTTAACTTTTTGTAAAAATGTTTGTTCATGTGTTCTAAGCGAGTTGAGCATTAAACAGCAGTCCTGGTGTGCAATCTGGAGGGTTGAGTCTCTGTTCCCCTGACCCGTGCTTCCTTCCTGCAGGAGTGGTGCAGGGAATGGTCACAGGTATCCGGGGCTTGTGTAACGGTCTGGGGCCGGCTCTCTACGGCTTCGTCTTCTACCTGTTCCACGTGGAGCTCAATGAAATCAATGTTGGGGAAAACATGGACAAAGCTGCCAAAACCAACATGGCCAACCCCACTGACGAGGTAAGGGATTCCTGTCGTGAAAAGGAACGGTTTCCAGTTTTGCAGTAGATAAATAACTTAATTCACTTTGAGCCAGATCTGTGCGTGTACGTTTTGAATGCGCCTTGGCGATCCAATGCGTATTTATTTTTAGTATTTCAGTGGCTAGCTTGTAGCTGTGACATCACGAACGGCCTACAGCAATGGCAGTGTCCATAAAACAGAGTTAATTGGCTTGATTTGAGTCTCATCATTAGTACATGGTTAATTGCGTGAGGGACAGAAAACATGATGGTTCTTTGTGGGTAACTCAAAAATGGTCAGTTTCTGAGTAAAGACCATTTCTGTGTTTAAGTCTTTCCTCGTTCGTTGATTATTTTTGTGTTGCCCGTTCGTCTCTCGTTTATTTTTTTATTACTTCCTCTTCTTTTAGAGGTCCATTATTCCCGGGCCGCCCTTTCTCTTCGGAGCGTGCTCCGTCCTCCTCTCCATCCTGGTTGCCTTGTTTATTCCTGAGCACAGCGGCCCCAACGTGAGGCCAGGCAGCTACAAGAGGCACAGCAACGGAGCCCAGAGCCATTGCCACAGCCCCCAGCCGGGCATCCTGGACAGCAAGGAGCCCCTGCTGGAGGATAGCAGCGTGTAGCCAGGGCCGCGGGGGAGCAGGAGCTTCTCCACCCGGTTCAGAGATCAAGAATGCTTCAAGAGAAGGGCGTCGATGCACCCAGCGGTGAGGATCAGCACGGATTGGGTCTGCACTCGGTGATGAAGACAGGAAGAAGGGCAGGCATGGACTTTGGCGCTTTCTTTATAATGAGGGGCGATTGAGGAGTAGAAGGGTGCTTCTGTCAGACTGTTTGTTTGTTTCTTTTTTTTTTCTTGCTTGTAAAATATGTTCTCCTTCTTCTTCTTCTTCTTCTTCTTCTTCTTCTTCTTCTTCTTCTTCTTCTTCTTCTTTGGTCTGAAGTAGCCTAAACAAAATCACTAATACTCCCAGTCCAAAGGTTAAACTGCAGACTTGGATAGACTGGGTAAGAACTAACAAAAGCCAACCTCATCGTCAAACTTGAAACTCTCAAATGCCATGGTTTACTTTTATAGATTGAGGCGAGATAAGTGGATGGGTTCAACCACTCAGGTTTGAAAGGAAATCACTAGATATGCAATGTACAGCAGAATGCAGGCTTGTAGTTAATTTCATTGAGCATTTCAATAGCACATTAATTGTCCATGAGATGCCAAAAATGTTGTTGCGAAGATCAGAAATTTTATGTTTTATATAAAATGTTGGTTTTTTTCTTCTTATTTTGTATTTGTTGTGGGTTGGGTTTTTTTAGTATAATGCTCTTTGTTCTACCAGCCATTTGGTTTCCTTGGTACATTTTGGGTAAATGCCACAAGTAAAAGTTGTGTGGACTGGTTCCTTCTCTGCATGGGTGGATGAGCAGAAGCTACAAAAAATCTCTTAGGAAAAAAATAAATAAATAAATTGCCTTACAGTGACTAACATTACATTACCTGAATGAAGAATTGGCATTCTGAACGGTTAGTAATCTTAATGTTGCTCCCATTGGAGCAAGTATATACATACATATATTTATATAATCCTGTTCGTCTTACTACTCCTAATACCACGTCTTTGTAAAGGTCAACATTACTTTAACAGAAATGACTTAGTGATTTTTGTACAGTCAAGGTTATTTTTGAAAGTCCTGCAGTCTGGGTGTGGTTTAACTGCAGACACACAGTTAAGGTTTCTACTGTTGATCAAGGATCTGACTGTAAATAAGAGTTCTTTGTTGCATTTTGTGCTGCAGCAATAGGAAGTTAAATTTATTATTATTATTATTATTATTATTATTATTATTATTATTATTATTACTGTGATGCATTATAAAAAGGATTGTAAATGTTGTAACTGATTATTTAAATTATTAACACAATTAAAAACATTTTTTTAAAAGTCTTTAAAGACCCGTTTTATTTTTCCTGGCTTCAGTGGAATATTGTTTGTATGTGGCTTAAAGAAAATGCAGGGATTTTAAAATAAAACAAGAAGAGTATTGGTCCTGTCTCCAGTCGTGGCTTCAGAGTTTTAATTTATTAACAGATTGTCCAAGCAAGAGCCTTGCAATTAACTTTTAAATAGGATCGTGTGCTGGAACTATAACTGTAACCATGACTCTCAAAGGAAAGTAATAGTAACCACTTCTTTATTAATCTCGTTTTTGTTTCATTTGCAGTAATACTGTTAAATTACAAACTTGGATCATTTGGGCTTGAAGCAAAAACCTTGCATAGTTCTCTGCTGTGCTATCAGAGACTTGCATTGTGTGCTCGAATATGATTTAATATAAGATTATAGCTTATATTGAAAATATCTTCGTGAACGCAAAGCAAAATTATCAGTATACAAAACTGTACTTTTGTATGATTCGTATTAGTTATTATTGAAACCATTTCAAGTCCAGAAACGGCTTATTTTAAACGTGTGACCTGTTTTAGCACTGAAGTGCCGAGACAGTGAGTAGTCTGGTTAAGCAGTTCTTAACGATTAATCATTCATTCATTTTTCTTATGCATGGTTTCCCGAGTAAGCCAACAATGCTGGACAGCTATGCGTTATTGTTTCAATTCTCAGATAAGGCTGGGACTGCAGCTTCACATCATTGTCACTTAGATCATTGCTTCTGTGTGGGATGCATACAAGTCGAGTCACTTGAAGTAAAGGAAATCATTGCTGTGCCATAAAGGATGACTTCAGGGAGCAATGTGCTTACAGTAAACTACTCCTTAACGGCTTTGAGTGGTCATGTGCTGTTACTGGAAGATAACGCTCCTTTGGGTACTGACGTTGCAATCCGCAATAACATGCTTAATACCAGCATCAACGTTTAATGAGAATTTACACAGAACATAACTTGTTTTTCCAAGCTGTATAGAAACTACAGTTGCAATAATCTAACAATGTGTTCTTGGCAGCTGTTGCTAATTTATCAGCAGATAACAGAATGGGACAGCGTGTCTGTGTGTGCGCGTGTGCGTGTGTGTGTGTGAGTAAACCCTTTAAAAACAGCCCTTGGGCTCCCGAGTGGTGCATCCAGTAAAGGCGCTCCATGTGGAGTGGAGGATGCGCTCTATAATCTGGAGGTCGCCGGTTCGAGTCCAGGCTATTCCACAGCCGACCGTGGACGGGAGCTCCCAGGGGGCAGCTCTCAATTGGCCGAGCGTCGCCCGGGGGGTAGGGAGGGTTAGGTCGGCCAGGGTGTCCTCGGCTTCCCACGCACCAGCGACCCCTGTAGTCTGGCCGGGCGACTGCGGGCTTGCCTGCAAGCTGCCCGAGAGCTGCGTTGTCCTCCGACGCTGTAGTGGTGGGTCCGCAGTGTGAAAAAAAGCGGTCGGCTTATGGCACCCTCTTCGGAGGACAGGGTGTGTTCGTCTTCGCCCTCCCGAGTCAGCGCAGGGGTGGTAGCGGTGAGCTGAACTTAAAAAAAAATAATAATAATTGGCAATTCCAAATTGGGAAAAAATAATGAAAAAAAATAAAAGAATTGGCAATGACTAAAAATTAAAAAAGAAAAAAAAAGAAAGGTTCAAAGTGAGGCTCAAGACTTTTCACAGTGTTTCCCTTTTGCACTCGAGGGACAGATAAGTTTGTTTGGCCTGAAATCTGCTATTTGTTTATCCTTCACATTTCCTATAGCAACCCCGCTAATTCAATTATTCAATCTTTCTGTGTTTCAAAGTATTTTATCTTATTACAGTTTAAGGAAGTGCATTGTCTCCCGTGCTGGGAAAGTCTGTCTGTGTTTTTAGATTGGTGACACTCTGCCCCCTGACTCTCTCTTCTGTTTCCTAAAGTATTTCTTATTTTTATAAGATTGTGAACCAGTTGTGAACCTTCACCCTGCTTCAACAAAATGAAACCCACTGTCCCATCTGTTTTTCGTTAAATTGACTTCAAGCCGCTGTCATCCATTAAAGGACATAGCATCCGCTTAAAGATTAAAAAAAAATAAAAGAAAATGTGTGTGTGACCTTTTAACTCTATTGGCTCCACCTGCTTCTTGCTATAGTGTACAGTGTATAGTGTACAGAGTCAACAACAGGATGAGAAATCTAATCATGGTAAAGACAGAACTCCGAACTGTTGGGGAAGGGTACATTAATAAGGTGTAAAGCCGGTTTCTTTTTTAGATACTGGCTTCATATTTTAAAAGAATACATTTCTTTTTTTTTGAGGGAAAAAAACAAACATGTTAATTATAAAACAAAACCACACACACAGGTAAAATACCCACATTATGCACGTGAAAGGAGTGCAAATCGATGATTTTGTTACATCCTGTGTGGTCCAGTGGTTAATGAAAAGGGCTTGTAACCAAGAGGTCCCCGGTTCAAATCCCACCTCAGTCACTAACTCATTGTGTGACCCTGAGCAAGTCACTTAACTTCCTTGTGCTCCATCTTTCGGGTGAGACGTAGTTGTAAGTGACTCTGCAGCTGATGCATAGTTCACACACCCTCGTCTCTGTAAGTGGCCTTGGATAAAGGCGTCTGCTAAATAAACAAATAATAAATAACATCGTGTGACCTTTTGCTTTGCATGGCTTACGTTAGAGTCAGCATTTCCACTGGCCTGCCCCTCCTTCTGCTCATGAGGGGAAACTGTAAATTGCACATCAAGACTTTTGAAGTAAAAGTTGTCTCGTTATAAAGGAAGCAATAGGCAGGACAGTGTTATCACCTGCCATTGTCCTCGTCAACACTTAGTCCAGTAAACTCATTTGGAAGTTCCCGAGGACTTGCTTCCTTTAAAATCTCCCTTTCTTGTAAAGCACACATTTGCCAGGTAACATTAATAGAACTAGCCAATTCAGCAACTTCATTAAAGGGATTGACCTTGAAATATAGTTTCTTACTCATCTTGTATCATAAACCTGTTGAGTACCAAATAAGTTTATATATATATATATATATATATATATATATATATATATATATATATATATATATATATATATATATCTCTCAGAACACAAGCTGTATTTATGTAATTTCATACATTCTAAATCAGGGCTGTCAATCTCCGTTCCTGGAGGGCCGCAGTGTCTTCTGGCTTTCATTCCACCCGAGCTCTCAATTACTTAATTGGTCTAATGATTTGATTAATTGGGAGGGGGAGTCAAGTTAGATGTGGATGCAATCAAACCAGTGAAATTTCACGCTCGCTTTGAAGCGCAACACGTAGCTTTATCATCACTGTGGGGAAGAAAACACCAAGACATTTATCATTCTTTAGGCTTCAGTTTCTTATTTTATATTGAGGAGTCATAAAACCATCTGAATATCTAGATCTGCAGAATTAACAGTCACATTAAGACCTCACTTTTGCAGTTAACAAAATCAGAGCAAGTTATCATAACAATATAGTTACAAAGAACATTTAAATAACAGATAGATATGACAGTTAAAAATGCTTCACAAAATGACAAAGTCCTCAAATGAGGACAATGGCTTTTATTGGGATTGTTACAGATGAGTCTTTAAATACATTCTCATGACATACAGTACTGTTGATTAATCTTGTGCAAATGCCCTTGGTCATTAATCCAATGAAACGAACAGAAGTTACAATAAGTGCCCTAAAACAATACTACAAGTTTAATCAATTCCATTGTCACATTCCCCTTAACAACTTCCTTCGCCAGTTTTTTCCGTTCATGGTCACACTCCTTCCTTTTGTATTATAGAGTGCAGTTCATCTTGTGGGTTCCTGTGGAACAATATAGTGAGAAAAACGTTTTCTTATCTTCGAAGGAACCGTCATATCCAGTGCAATGGGGTTCATACTCACAGGATGCCTGCAAAAAATAATCGACCCAGAAATCTTACTGGGGCTCGTAGCTGAACTGCTCCCTCGCTGTATATATGACCCCTGTTCATAACTCAAAAGACAAGACTGTAAGTAAATACCACATTGCCGGAATCGGACAGGAACCTGTGATACTTCATACCTTTCTTTAGATCTCGCTAAATATAAAACTAATCAAGCGTGTCACACTGATGGAAACAGCATGGCTATGGCCAAAAGTTATGCAAGTTTTCTCTATAATAAAACTGGTGAATAGTAAAGTTTTATAGATACAATTGCAGCAGTTTGGAGTCCAGCATGTCCCCTTGGGCGAGCTGAGGTGCTAAATCTCCCATAACTGGCTGGATTATTTTTAAATGAAACTTCAACAGTGGACTGTGGCATTCCCCCAATCCATCATCCTTGCGTGCAGGAATCATAACAGGAAAAAAAAATGGTTTAGGTTTATAGAACACTGTGATATGACCAAAGGCATGTTCCGTTCAAAGATGGGAAATCTAGGTAAGCTAGCCAAGGTTTTAATCCATGTTCTTACCCCTAGTACTATTAACACTCTTCCTGTAAGGTTTATCAATTAAGGTAAACATGGAATTAACTACTTTGTTACGCTAGAAGGGTGAGACCAGACCATGTTTTAAATGTTAATAATATTTTCCATTTATCAGTTCTGAAGTACCCACATTACATTTAACATTTATTTATTTAACATTTATTATTGTTTATATACAGTATGTGCCACTAGTAGAGATAGGCAAGTGATCAGATTACCTGACCCCCTGGAAAGAGCCCTCAGACTGATTCACTGATGGTCCACCATGATCCTGGCGCTATTGGGAGCTTCTCTGTCTGTCTATGCCTCTATGCCTGGTATTTATACTATGGCAGGCTCAGAACATATGTGACTACACTGAGTTTTTGTTATCTTAGTAACTATCAATAGATATTAGTTATTCAGCTGTTACTCCATTCAAGTGCAACCAACCGCTAACTACTCTCTTTTACAATGTTGTTGTGGTTAATGATTCACCATATTTCATTCCCCAGACAGTTCTGTACATGTTTTGTCTCTCTCTCTTCCTGGTGCCTAATCGCTCCAATGGAATAAGCGGCAGGCAGACCATGTGACCTACAGCAGGGTGCAGACGTTCATCCATAGTGTTGTGTGTGAAATGTTTGCGTATCCTGATTTAAAGCATCCATGTAACAATATCTAAGAGAATAAGCATTTGGGTTTTAGGGCAACCCTTTATCATGACACTCTGTTGATCAAACCCAGCAAACCGTTTCCAAGTTAAAAGCCTCACCAGCTTCCATTGAAACAAACCAGCAAAAATGCAAACAAGGACATATTTTGCTGCCAATACTGTAAGAATGGTGTAAGTTTTAGGACAAACCATAGAATACCCGCCAATATATATAAGCAATATTAACAACAATGGCTTGTATTTGCTAATCAATCAATATTTATTTTTATATAGCGCCTTTCATAGTGGACCACCATCACAAAGCGCTTTGCAAGATAGTGAGGAACAATGCATAATACATTAAATACAGGCATAATACACTAAATACAAGGCTTGGATATGAATTGTAAACGTTGTGGATGCGTGTGTCATACAGAATCATACGAATAAGATGGAGTGAAAAACCTGAAATAGGAATTTAGACAACAGCTAATGACAGATATCAGGCTTAAAGAGCATTGAAAGAAAGAGAGAGCAAGTGTCTGTAAATTACAGGCTTATTGTCCACTCTATAGCAGATCTATGGTGTTTTTGAGAGCATGTGTGTGTGTGAGGAGAGGAAGTGTGTGTGTGTGTGGGTGGGGGGACGGGGGCAGAAACTAAGGGGGATTTTCCTTACATAAATCATGTTGGGATGTATCAGCAAAAAATGAGGGAGGGGGTCCCGAGCATTCAAATACCACCGCCCCCCCACAACCCTGTTTCAGATCACTTCAAAAATACAATCGGGAGACAAACCAAACCAGCCAGCAAAACAGAGACCTCAGGGCTTCACGTTGATCTCCTGGCTTTCTAGCACAGTCTCCTCGTACTCTTGTTGTTCATTTATCCTCGTTATACTGCAAACCCTAAAACGACATTGCCATTGTAGAAGGAGCTCTGAAGTGAGAAGAATGGAAGTCTTGCTCATCTTTACCTTTCTGCTGTTGGCTCCTCAGTGTAAGTGATCTGTTATTTTATTGTTTAATATATTCATTGCAGACCTTGCCGCCCTGGTGTCTGTGAGCATACATGATGTTTTAATTGGATGTCTTAAAAACAAGGTTTAGTAACTTTATAATAGATTTTTTAAAGCTGGTATATATCAAACTTATTTGCATATCTAAATATTTGCATAGAAGCAGAAAAATGGTGATCACAGTATTCTGCCCCCATTACTCAGACCCTTTCCTCATTGAATACGGGGAGGCAGAGTGGAGTAGTGGTTAGGGCTCTGGACTCTTGACCGGAGGGTTGTGGGTTCAATCCCAGGTGGGGGACACTGCTGCTGTACCTTTGCGCAAGGTACTTTACCGAGATTGCTCCAGTAAAAACCCAACTGTATAAATGGGTAATTGTATGTAAAAAAAATGTAATTGTCAAAATAATGTGATATCTTGTAGCAATTGTAAGTCGCCCTGGATAAGGGCATCTGCTAAGAAATAAATAATAATATTAATATGTTGGTATGCCTGAATGGATAAACTTCCCATCTTATACTGCATACAAAATATTTTAATGTGAGTGCTCTTCATTTTTCCCAGCATTAGTTTAGGTGTTTTTTGGCTCTTCTTTTAAGGAAATATATTATTATTTGTTTATTTAGCAGACGCCTTTATCCAAGGCGACTTACAGAGACTAGGGTGTGTGAACTATGCATCAGCTGCAGAGTCACTTACAACGACGTCTCACCCGAAAGACGGAGCACCAGGAGGTTAAGTGACTTGCTCAGGGTCACACAATGAGTCAGTGGCTGTGGTGGGATTTGAACCAGGGACCTCCTGGTTACAAGCCTTTTTCTTTAACCACTGGACCACACAGTCTCCTTAGAAAACCACATGCAAGCCTCGAATCAGATGTAATTTTATCTTGCAGCTCCAGTGATCTCTGCAGACGACAGAATAGCAGTCAGCCCCGCTGATGCCACAGTGCAGATTGGGGGAAGCATCACGCTGATCTGCTCCACTACCTGTCCCAATGGAAAGCCAGAATGGAAGAAAGGTCTCGACGCTCTCCCTTATAAACCTCGCACATCCGGGGAACGCAGCGAAATAGCAATCCAAGACGCTCAGACGGAACACGAAGGAGAGTACATGTGCATGGTCATGTGCGAGAGAAAAACAATTGGAAAGAGACTGAAGTTAACAGTCTTCTGTAAGTAACAGCACGCCGATTCTATTAAAACGTGACGTTGACTTCCATACAGGACCATGTGTACGTCATGCATGATGAAATGGTGTTTAAATTTAGATGCATCCGTGTATTCAAAACAACTTTACACATATAAACGCAGAAACCGAGGAGTTGATTGGATTAATCTGACGGGTTAAAACACAGATTTAATTTTTTTAGAGCATTTTTGCCAGATAATCAGATAATTCTTGTTTTTTTATAATCCCGGGATAACCACACATAGGTGACTAAAGCAATCCAGAGAGATCGTGGTGTGCTGCAAAATGCTCTAAATTCCAGCTCCTGCCAGGAAATAGACACAGACTTGTGAAAAAAAGGGTCTTTTAACAAAAATTCTACTGGTGTTTATTAAAATCCTTTTTTAGCTAGATGGTGCTACATGTAAAAGATAAACAAGATTCATAAATAAAATGCATTGTGGGGAGTGGAGGGTATGCTGTACTTGCTGCATATCTTTCAGTATGCGGTACTGAATTATTTGTGTGTGCCTTGTTTGTGTAGCACTACCGGACCTGACCGTGCAATGTGATCCCAAAGAGCCGGTCTCTGGTCAGCCCTTCAGCCTCTCGTGTTCCTTGCATGGGGTGTACCCTCCCGGCTCAGTGAAGATGCGCTGGTTACACGGGGAGCGTGTCATCGAAGGACCCGCCGGCGCGGAGGAAAGCGCAGAGGAAAACGCAAGCGACACGTTTTACAATTACGAGCTCAGGACAAAACAGCAGCTTCACGCCGCAACTGCAGAATACAGATGCGAAGCAGACCTGGTTTTACCAAACAAGGTGATAAAAACTAAAAACCAAACCCTGCCGTTACATTTTCAAGGTAAGCCATTTCAGTAAGCTTTCGGGTACATTTCGGCACTTGTTTAGTTAACAGTAACACTGAAATGTTTGCTGGCAAGAAATAGTCACACATTTCTCAAAATATACATGCCTGCAAGATGAGGAGAATTACTGTAATTCAATTTATATAAAGGATATGTATAACTTTCACGTGAAAATATGTGTTGCAGTAAATATGTCCACAGTGAGTGAGACATCCCTAAAAGGAAGTTGCCGGAGATATTTCACTTTTTACTGTATTACTCGAGTACAGCAAACCAGTTAAAGGCGCTTTCAGCTCAGTTCAGAAGTAAAAACAACGCCATTTACGCAAATGTGCGTGACGCATATCCCACATTTTTGGTGACATGGGGGGTTTTGCAGGAACAAAACGCCTAACTCACAGAACAAATTTATATAGAACTTTAACTGGGATTATTAATACTGGGCACTTTTTTCCCCAGTTTAGAAAATGAATCTCCTCATCTAACCCCATCACTTGTTTCGCAGTGGTTCCTGAGAGGCCTTCCATTTCCAGCTCGTTCCTGCGCAAGCACCTGGGAGAGCCGGCCTCCTTCACATGCAATGCAGATCCCTCCTTCATCATCTCCTGGGCAAAGACAGGCAGCCAGGGAGCATGGGGTCCCCCGGGTCACTGGAATCTCACTATCAGCG
This sequence comes from Acipenser oxyrinchus oxyrinchus, assembly GCA_030684275.1. NCBI lineage: Eukaryota > Metazoa > Chordata > Actinopteri > Acipenseriformes > Acipenseridae > Acipenser > Acipenser oxyrinchus. The sequence goes on from CM060272.1 coordinate 3,180,447, forward strand.
CGGGCCTCTCAGTGGTGCACATAGAGGCACTGCAGCCGGACGACAGCGGAAACTACAACTGCATCCTCAAGGACGAAGCCACCAAAGTGGCACTCAGCATAACCATTGAGGTTTCCTGTAAGTTCAGGGATGGAAATAATGTGAATGTGTGTTTAAGTTACAATCCAGTTTAAAATCTCTAATAGGACAGGGGTCATTGATCAAGATGTATGTGATAAATCAAAGCTGTAAATGTATCAGATCTCACAAAGTGGGCAAGGCTTGTAAGATCAATAACTGGACATGAAACCTCCAGGTGACATCTTTGTGAATTCTTACAGACGCTCCTAAAAATACCTCAATGACCCGCTCTGAGCCCTCGGTCAAGGAAGGAGACCCCCTGACACTGACCTGCAAGGGGGACGCCAGCCCAGAGCCTCAGATCCGCTTGACTAAACTGAACTCCACATTACCAGACAGCTGGAGCCTCTCTACAGGCAGGGGCAGTCCACACTGACAGCCCCTCCCTCGCCCCGAGCACAGCGGCACCTACCAGTGTGAAATCAGCAGCGGCATTGGCAGGGAGGCCCTGACCACAACGCTCGACGTGCTGTGTAAGTTCATTTAATATACAGGAACACTGGGATGTTGCCCTCTGTGAAAAGCGACTGTGCCCTGTGTACTGATTACTAAAGCTATTCAAATTAAAAAGGGTCCCTGTGGCCCACCTTGCTTAGGCACCAATGAGTGCAGTGTGAAGCATGCAATCCGGAGCTTGCTGGTTTGAATTCTGTTCACGTCAAATTGCCGATCTTGACTGGGGGCTCCAGGAGTGGGCTCCATAGTATAAAACAGGTGGAGCCAAATGAGTTGAAAGCTCAAAGCATCACGTTCTTGTAGTGGTTCTGTTGAATTACCATATCAGGCCACCAGATGTCGCCCTTCACTTCTATTTTGAAAGTCGCAGCTGATCTGCTGTGCAGTATACAGACAGGCAAGGACAGGTTGAGTTCCTGCTGGATTGTACTTCCTGCATGCGCTAATGCGTTATTCAGCAGTGTTTAAGGTTTGCAGTGTCGGACGTGTGTGTTGGACCGTTATGTAAATAATAAACTGTCTGTTATCCAGACTGGAGGAGTGTCCCCAATACTTTCCACTGGAGGACATAAAGTCACCATTACCCAGCCCTTTATATGAACTTTCCATGTCCTCAGTGTAGTTTGGATTCAAGGGTTTCTATTGTAAAGCTGGTCTATTGGTGCATTACAGGGTGCATTGGTTTGAAGGCTCTAATTGGGTGTGCATGACTGCTATCCTGCAGGACCCCTTGAAAAAAGATGTGCATTGCAGAGGGCTTTATTAGACAGCAAAAGTTTCACATAACTAACTAGCTAACTTAATAACTACAATACATACATTTAGTGATACTTGAAAAAACTGTGCTTTACAAATGTGATTTGTCAAGAATAAAGGTACAGGAATATATAAAGCAAGCAAATGCTTCCATTCTTACAGGCGCTCCTAAAATACCTCACTGACCCGCTCTGAGCCCTCGGTCAAGGAAGGAGACCCCTGACACTGACCTGCAGGGGACGCCAGCCCAGAGCCTCAGATCCGCTGGACTAAACTGAACTCCACGTTACCAGACAGCTGGAGCCTCTCTACAGGCAGGGGCAGTCCACACTGACAGCCCCCTCCCTCGCCCCCGAGCACAGCGGCACCTACCAGTGTGAAATCAGCAACGGCATTGGCAGGGAGGCCCTGACCACAACGCTCGACGTGCTGTGTAAGTTCATTTAATATACAGGAACACTGGGATGTTGCCCTCTGTGAAAAGCGACTGTGCCCCTGTGTACTGATTACTAAAGCTATTCAAATTCCAGCTGATTGATTTATTCTGCCATTCCTGGGTCTATTGTGACCGTGCAGCGCACCCAAACGGCTTTACTTTAAGAACAGAGGTTCTCAACCTGGGGTACGGGAGCAAATTGAAGGTGGCTTCTGAAATGCAGCTCCCCATTTCCACACAGCCAAGCCAAGGGCTGTACTACACGTGACGTAACACTGCAGCACATTAACACATAGGCTCTGAGGCTGCTTACAACATCCTGTGTGCTCTTCATACAAAAGCTCCTAAGATTATGCAATATTTCCCATACTAGAATTAACCAATCTCCGCTAAGACGTAACTGCATTTGCAATTACGATGCGATTTGCTGAAAGGGACAGCTGGAGTATTGGGGTATTATTTGATATGGCCACTAGGTGGAGGTAGTGATAGGAGACACAGAATGTGTCTGTACAGTGTGTGTGCTTAGAGAAAATTGTTTATTACAATAGTACTACAAAACTTCAGACTGTGAGTGAATCGGATCTCATGGGGTTGTGTGTTTAAGTTACAATCCAGTTTAAAATCTCTAATAGGACAGGGGTCATTGATCAAGATGTATGTGATAAATCAAAGCTGTAAATGTCTCAGATCTCACAAGGTGCGCAAGCTTTGTAAGATCAATAACTGGACATGAAACCTCCAGGTGACATCTTTCTGAATTCTTACAGACGCTCCTAAGAATACCTCACTGACCCCCTCTGAGTCCTCGGTCAAGGAAGGAGACCCCCTGACACTGACCTGCAGGGGGGACGCCAGCCCAGAGCCTCAGATCCGCTTGACTAAACTGAACTCCACATTACCAGACAGCTGGAGCCTCTCTACAGGCAAGGGGCAGTCCACACTGACAACCCCCTCCCTCGCCCCCAAGCACAGCGGCACCTACCAGTGTGAAATCAGCAACGGCATTGGCAGGGAGGCCCTGACCACAACGCTCGACGTGCTGTGTAAGTTCATTTAATATACAGGAACACTGGGATGTTGCCCTCTGTGAAAAGCGACTGTGCCCCTGTGTACTGATTACTAAAGCTATTCAAATTGAAAAGGGTCCCTGTGGCTCACCTTGCTTAGGCACCAATGAGTGCAGTGTGAAGCATGCAATCCGGAGCTTGCTGGTTTGAATTCTGTTCACGTCAAATTGCCGATCTTGACTGGGGGGCTCCAGGGAGTGGGCTCCATAGTATAAAACAGGTGGAGCCAAATGAGTTGAAAGCTCAAAGCATCACGTTCTTGTAGTGGTTCTGTTGAATTACCATATCAGGCCACCAGATGTCGCCCTTCACTTCTATTTTGAAAGTCGCAGCTGATCTGCTGTGCAGTATACAGACAGGCAAGGACAGGTTGAGTTCCTGCTGGATTGTACTTCCTGCATGCGCTAATGCATTATTCAGCAGTGTTTAAGGTTTGCAGTGTCGGACGTGTGTGTTGGACCGTTATGTAAATAATAAACTGTCTGTTATCCAGACTGGAGGAGTGTCCCCAATACTTTCCACTGGAGGACATAAAGTCACCATTACCCAGCCCTTTATATGAACTTTTCCATGTCCTCAGTGTAGTTTGGATTCAAGGGTTTCTATTGTAAAGCTGGTCTATTGGTGCATTACAGGGTGCATTGGTTTGAAGGCTCTAATTGGGTGTGCATGACTGCTATCCTGCAGGACCCCCTTGGAAAAAAGATGTGCATTGCAGAGGGCTTTATTAGACAGCAAAAGTTTCACATAACTAACTAGCTAACTTAATAACTACAATACATTCATTTAGTGATACTTGAAAAAAACTGTGCTTTACAAATGTGATTTGTCAAGAATAAAGGTACAGGAATATATAAAGCAAGCAAATGCTTCCATTCTTACAGACGCTCCTAAGAATACCTCACTGACCCGCTCTGAGCCCTCGGTCAAGGAAGGAGACCCCCTGACACTGACCTGCAGGGGGGACGCCAGCCCACAGCCTCAAATCCGCTGGACTAAACTGAACTCCACATTACCAGACAGCTGGAGCCTCTCTGCAGGCAAGGGGCAGTCCACATTGACAGCCCCCTCCCTCGCCCCCGAGCACAGCGGCACCTACCAGTGTGAAATCAGCAACGGCATTGGCAGGGAGGCCCTGACCACAACGCTCGACGTGCTGTGTAAGTTCATTTAATATACAGGAACACTGGGATGTTGCCCTCTGTGAAAAGCGACTGCCCCTGTGTACTGATTCTAAAGCTATTCAAATTCCAGCTGATTGATTTATTCTGCCATTCCTGGGTCTATTGTAACCGTGCAGCGTCCCAAACGGCTTTACTTAAGAACAGAGGTTCTCAACCTGGGGTACGGGAGCAAATCGAAGGTGGCTTCTGAAATGCAGCTCCCCATTTCCACACAGCCAAGCCACGGGCTGTACTACACGTGACATAACACTGCAGCACATTAACACATAGGCTCTGAAGTTGCTTACAACATCCTGTGTGCTCTTCATACAAAAGCTCCTAAGATTATGCAATATTTCCCATACTAGAATTAACCAATCTCCATTAAGACGTAACTGCATTTGCAATTACGATGCGATTTGCTGAAAGGGGCTGCTGTAGTATTGGGGTATTATTTGATATGGCCACTAGGTGGAGGTAGTGATAGGAGACACATAATGTGTCTGTACAGTGTGTGTGCTTAGAGAAAATTGTTTATTACAATAGTACTACAAGACTTCAGACTGTGAGTGAATCGGATCTCATGGGGTTGTGTGATTAAGTTACATTCCAGTTTAAAATCTCTAATAGGACAGGGGTCATTGATCAAGATGTATGTGATAAATCAAAGCTGTAAATGTCTCAGATCTCACAAAGTGGGCAAGGCTTGTAAGATCAATAACTGGACATGAAACCTCCAGGTGACATCTTTGTGAATTCTTACAGACGCTCCTAAAAATACCTCAATGACCCCCTCTGAGCCCTCGGTCAAGGAAGGAGACCCCCTGACACTGACCTGCAGGGGGGACGCCAGCCCAGAGCCTCAAATCCGCTGGACTAAACTGAACTCCACATTACCAGACAGCTGGAGCCTCTCTACAGGCAAGGGGCAGTCCACACTGACAGCCCCCTCCCTCGCCCCCGAGCACAGCGGCACCTACCAGTGTGAAATCAGCAACGGCATTGGCAGGGAGGCCCTGACCACAGCGCTCGACGTGCTGTGTAAGTTCATTTAATATACAGGAACACTGGGATGTTGCCCTCTGTGAAAAGCGACTGTGCCCCTGTGTACTGATTACTAAAGCTATTCAAATTAAAAAAAGGGTCCCTGTGGCCCACCTTGCTTAAGCATTGATTGATTGTAATTTAGAACCGCAAGCACCATCTAGACGAGAGCCCAGCACATATAAAACACGTGTACAAAAATAATAATATTTGTTAATCAATAAGAGCTGCAATCAAGTAGCGCTGTGCATGTTTGATCAGAGTTATTGTTTGTTACAAAAATCAGCAATCGGCAATCATCGACAATGGTTTTCATGGCAGTGGAAAAACAGCATTGGTTCAGAGTATAGTTGCACATTAGATTGCATTTCCTTGCCTTATACTTGGACTGATTTTAGTTGTTTTCTAATGCTTTACAACCGAATATGACGCACTGGTTGAGGTATTGCACACAGTTGTATGCCATACAGCTGTGCCAAGTTGAACGCGGTCCAAGTCTCACTGAGAATAAACAGGAAAGCATCAGAATGGTGCAATTTTTCCTCATCAGATTTCGACACTCACTGCTTGTCAGCATGAGACCGCGTAACTTCAGTGATAAGAAGATTCAAGAGAATGTCGTGGGGGGAGAGAGAGAGAGAGAGGGGCTCTGAGAGGAGAGAAAAACAAAATGAGAGGGCTTTAAATTCTGCAGTGTAATATTGTAAAAGAATTTCCAATTGTATTAAAGCATAGGGCAGCATGGTAACGCACTGTTAAACTCTGGCAAATACGTATTCTAGGCATGGGAAAAGAACGGCAAGATTGTCCCTGGACTCATCTGCTTTTGTCTTTTTGTTGAAATGAAACATCTCTTCAATCACACTTCACCATCTGTTTGCCACAGTGTTATTGCACACAGTTTCTTGCAGATGTCCCATGGTTCTACAATGCATTTTCCATTGTTTGCCATTTATATATATATATATATATATATATATATATATACAGTGCCTTGCGAAAGTATTCGGCCCCCTTGAACTTTGCGACCTTTTGCCACATTTCAGGCTTCAAACATAAAGATATGAAACTGTAATTTTTTGTGAAGAATCAACAACAAGTGGGACACAATCATGAAGTGGAACGAAATTTATTGGATATTTCAAACTTTTTAACAAATAAAAACTGAAAAATTGGCGTGCAAAATTATTCAGCCCCTTTACTTTCAGTGCAGCAAACTCTCTCCAGAAGTTCAGTGAGGATCTCTGAATGATCCAATGTTGACCTAAATGACTAATGATGATAAATAGAATCCACCTGTGTGTAATCAAGTCTCCGTATAAATGCACCTGCACTGTGATAGTCTCAGAGGTCCGTTTAAAGCGCAGAGAGCATCATGAAGAACAAGGAACACACCAGGCAGGTCCGAGATACTGTTGTGGAGAAGTTTAAAGCCGGATTTGGATACAAAAGATTTCCCAAGCTTTAAACATCCCAAGGAGCACTGTGCAAGCGATAATATTGAAATGGAAGGAGTATCAGACCACTGCAAATCTACCAAGACCTGGCCGTCCCTCTAAACTTTCAGCTCATACAAGGAGAAGACTGATCAGAGATGCAGCCAAGAGGCCCATGATCACTCTGGATGAACTGCAGAGATCTACAGCTGAGGTGGGAGACTCTGTCCATAGGACAACAATCAGTCGTATACTGCACAAATCTGGCCTTTATGGAAGAGTGGCAAGAAGAAAGCCATTTCTTAAAGATATCCATAAAAGTGTCGTTTACAGTTTGCCACAAGCCACCTGGGAGACACACCAAACATGTGGAAGAAGGTGCTCTGGTCAGATGAAACCAAAATCGAACTTTTGGCAACAATGCAAAACGTTATGTTTGGCGTAAAAGCAACACAGCTCATCACCCTGAACACACCATCCCCACTGTCAAACATGGTGGTGGCAGCATCATGGTTTGGGCCTGCTTTTCTTCAGCAGGGACAGGGAAGATGGTTAAAATTGATGGGAAGATGGATGGAGCCAAATACAGGACCATTCTGGAAGAAAACCTGATGGAGTCTGCAAAAGACCTGAGACTGGGACGGAGATTTGTCTTCCAACAAGACAATGATCCAAAACATAAAGCAAAATCTACAATGGAATGGTTCACAAATAAACATATCCAGGTGTTAGAATGGCCAAGTCAAAGTCCAGACCTGAATCCAATCGAGAATCTGTGGAAAGAACTGAAAACTGCTGTTCACAAATGCTCTCCATCCAACCTCACTGAGCTCGAGCTGTTTTGCAAGGAGGAATGGGCAAAATTTCAGTCTCTCGATGTGCAAAACTGATAGAGACATACCCCAAGCGACTTACAGCTGTAATCGCAGCAAAAGGTGGCGCTACAAAGTATTAACTTAAGGGGGCTGAATAATTTTGCACGCCCAATTTTTCAGTTTTTTATTTGTTAAAAAAGTTTGAAATATCCAATAAATTTCGTTCCACTTCATGATTGTGTCCCACTTGTTGTTGATTCTTCACAAAAAATTACAGTTTCATATCTTTATGTTTGAAGCCTGAAATGTGGCAAAAGGTCGCAAAGTTCAAGGGGGCCGAATACTTTCGCAAGGCACTGTATATATATATCCCCTTCAGTCACTGTGTGCACAATTGCACCATGTTAAGTTTCCTATCTATGTATCTATTTTATAATGCTATTTTTTTTTAAAAGTTATGGCAGGTCAGCTTTTTGAACTCACATGAACTGTTTGAAAGTTTCTAACAATGTGTAACCAAAGGGAATATGCTTCCCATACCTCTCTCGGTTTTGCAGTGTTTTCCATACTTTCACTTTGCTTTATTACATTTCACTGTGCTTTTACTATCGTAAACCTTAATAAGGGTGATGCTGATGTCGCTTGCTTTGTTTTCCAGACAGTCCCAGGAATATCGGAGCCGACTCTGGAGTCATCACAGGGAATAAAGGCCAGCCTGTGAAAATCAACTGCAGCTGGGATGCAAATCCCAAGCCGGATATCCAGTGGTTCAAACTGGGCTCGGAGAAACAGGATCACTGGGAGATATCAGAAAACGGGAAGAAATCCCAGCTGAGGATCAATGCTCTGGGATCTGATGATCTCGGGGTTTACACCTGTCTGATCAGAAACAAAATGGGGGAAATCCACAGGAACACGACAGTGAGAGCGACGGGTAAGCACAGTCAAGTCGAAGCATTTATGGCATGTCGGCACCGCCAAGGACAGCGTGCATCAGGTTCTCAAATGTGTGGAGGCTAACCCTGTGTTCTCTTTGTGCTTTCAGATGAACAGGGAGTGCAGACCATGACCATAACGATAGCCACTGCGCTGCCCGCACTGGGCTTGTCATTACTGGGAGCCCTTGTGGGTTGGTTGAGAAAGAACAGACAGTCTTCACTCAGTATTAACCCATAAGTGATTGCATGCTCTTCCCCCGAGTTTACCTTGTTTCGTTGTGGCTTTTGAAGCGTAGCGGGACAATGGTGCTGGCTACAGTAAGACACCGTGCCTTGACCTTCACCCACCCCCTCCCCCTGTCTGACATTCACCTGGGTGGTCAGCTGGGCAGTGACTTTGTGATGTGGTCTAATGGTGTAATGTGGGGGTGGGGGGCTAAGTTTTGTGTTTCGTTATCTGAGCTGTATTTTGAAGCCAGCAGAGGTGCAATGCGGCAGAACCCACTACTCCTCCTCACTCCCCAGCTCTGTCCTGTCCTCCATGGATCTCAGGACACAGGCATTGAGACTTTCACACTCTAATCAGCCCAGACTTCGATCTGATTCAGCCCACTGTGGCGAGGTAGATTGGGCCATCGAAACTGATAACGTCTTCACAGCTAATCTCGGTGTAAAATTTCGGCTTGCTTTAATATTCTGTATTTCCAAAGATGTGTAAATATTTTAATTGTACGCCTCTGCTTGTTGCTGTACATGTACTGTTATGAAGGAATAATGCTCCGTTCTTGCAGGACAAGTTAGTGTATGTTACCGTCTGTGCCTTATTTCACAACTGCTAGATTAAATATGTATTCTCATATCGTTTACTTTTTTTTTTTTTTAAAAGCATCTTATCCAAAACATCAAAACTGCTTGTCCCAAAGCTCAAAGCTATTGCTCATTGCTCTCCTTTCTGATAATATTGTGCCAGTCGCTTTGAGAATCTAGCCACGTTAAGCAATATGAAGCAATATGTATATTTAGCAATTTAGAGTGGTTCCGAGAATGGGTGGCAATGCACCTCTTTGAGTGTCAGATGCTTATCAAGTCAAAAACAAAGCCTTATCGCATTATTCAGCAAAACACTGCAAAGATATTTTTTTCTCTGGGCTAATACTAAGGAAAATAATATGGTAGATCAAATTGATTTTTGATTTTTGTTTTTTTAAATAGGTAACGCCTATTAGGGTTCTGCTATAAATCATTATTAATGCATCTGTAAATGACTAGCATTAATATTGACTACAGCTGTACAGTGTTTTAAAACATACAGTATTGCACTGTAACATATACCTAGGGCTTCTGTTTTTCAGTTTTTATTAATTGTATTTTTCGGTGCTTATTTTTAGCTATTTTCGAGTTTTATGTCAATCGTTGTTTTTTTCGGGGCTTTCGCTTTTTATATACTGTGTGAAATTATTGTTTTCGGTTACTTTCCAAAACAAATCCCTTGTTAACAATCTCAAACACCTGTATCAACTTGCTTATAATTGTTTGTAAAAGGAAACTAAAAGTTGACCGATCAATCATCAGCACTGATCAATAAATCAGTATATTGCTCAGTGGTACTGGACTGAATCAGGGCACCCTGATGTTTGAGAATAATCTGCTGAAAAAGTCTTATCGCACATTTATTAGCAGCTAAGAGTGCCAGGAATTGACACTTCAGGGTGTGGTAACATCACACATGCACCAAACATCAGACAAGCCAGGTTAAGTGTAATTTTAGCACTGCCTTTAAAATCGACATCCTGTTATTACAATCGTTAAAGGTGTGATAGCATCATTTTTAAAGTGTCTTTTTGAGAAGAGCCAGTGCTTATGGGGTACGATGTTTAGTGTTTATTGTGAGTAAATGTATGTCGTTGATAACGCCCTCTAGGATTCAGGACTGGTTAACTAAACTGCTTATCGCATTGACCGCAATTTTATTGCGCGCTGCATGACGCGACATGCATTTTTATAGCTGGCCGTGGCGCTAGATGAAATAGTTCAGTACTGAATGGGTTCAACAGAAAACTCTATTCGAAAGCAAAGCCTTTTATATTTGAATCACTGGTATAGTGTCATGTGAGATTTTGCTCTATTTTTGACAGGTTTCTGCTGTTCAAATATTCTATGTTTAGACTTTTGGTGCATATGTCAAACTGCCAATTTTACCCTTACCTTGACTTAACCTGAAATCCATACTGAATGTTAACCCTAGTATTGCAATTTGTATGTTTCTATTTTAGCAAAAGGGACTGGGAATGGAAAGCATTGCTGCTAGGGCAGCAGTGTGGAGTGGAGGGCAGCAGTGTGGAGCGGAGGGCAGCAGTGTGGAGTAGTGGTTAGGGCTCTGGACTCTTGACCAGAGGGTCGTGTGTTCAATCCCAGGTGGGGGACACTGCTGCTGTACCCTTGAGCAAGGTACTTTACCTAGATTGCTCCAGTAAAAACCCAACAATGTAATTGTATGTAAAAATAATGTGATATCTTGTAACAATTGTAAGTCGCCCTGGATAAGGGCGTCTGCTAAGAAATAAATAATAATAACACAACTCTAATCATTACTGTGTTTTTGCTTGTATGTGTATATGTTGTTATGGCTGGCTGTTGTCCAGTCCACAATCACAAACCAGGCCTGGTTGGCTTTCCAGTTTGTTTGAATCCCCTAAAGATGCAGGCACCCATTATGTGTCTGTTATTTTGATAACCTGTCACAGGACATGTATCAAAGCCTACCTGTGTGTGTCACACTGCTGTTATGTATTGTGAGCACCGTGGATGAGATGAGGTTACAAGCACTGTATGGCTCATGAAAGAGAGACTGGTTGCCGATTTAAACGCAGCCTCACTCTGCTACATGAACCCTATTTTGAATACTGGATGGGATATTACACCTTCATGAGGGCATCAATTAGAATAAACAGATTCTGGTACAGTAGTAGACTTATTCGGATAATCTCACCTTCTGCACCAACAACTGAAAGACATCTAGCTTCTGGGGTTGGGTTGTGGTTTGAATGCTGCCTGCAGTGTCTGTTTTGATGAGGTGATGCGCCACTCCCAAACAGGTCAGTTCCCACCTCAGGATGTGGTGTCGAAGAATGTTTTTTTCCTTTTTGCTTTTCTCTGACGTGTGTTTCGAAGACAAACAGGACCTTTTTTTCTGCAAAGAGATGTTCGCTGTGAGATATACTGCCTTGGAACTGCATGAGAGTGCCTAGTTATCTAGTTTCTTAATAGCGCAGCAGCAAAAAAAATAAACTAAATAAAAGTGTTCATGAAAACCGGCTGTCCCAGGGCTTCATTTTTGTCACAGAGATTAGTTTCAATACCTGTTTCTGTAGGCAGGGCCCCCTTGGCACAAGTTTCTATTTTGTATTAGATCAACCGCAAAGTTTTACTGTGACGCCCTAGGAAGATGCCACACAATATAAGAGCATATGAAAGAATGGCAAAGCATGAAAAAGCATGGTAAATGCATACACTGGAAACACCAGCGTCGCAGTGCACATTTGTAAAGTCTTATTGCAGCATGTGCTGTAGCTGGGAATCACTTATTCACATTGTATTGTGTGTCATCACAATGCAATTACAACATGGAGGCTGTGTGGTCCAGTGGTTAAAGAAAAGGGCTTGTAACCAGGAGGTCCCCGGTTCAAATCCCACCTCAGCCACTGACTCATTGTGTGACCCTGAGCAAGTCACTTAGTGAGCTAATTGTAAGTGACTCTGCAGCTGATGCATAGTTCACACACCCTAGTCTCTGTAAGTCGCCTTGGATAAAGGCGTCTACTAAATAAACAAATAATAACATGAACCGTTTAGGCAGTAGCTAAAGCAGGCAGTACCCCACAATCCTTTAAAAGAATCACAGCCCCACAGATCAACTGCTGTTTTGTTATTTATTTATTTTTTTACTATATTATATTTGAACCCAGGTTTCTGGATGTAAATCACATGACACCTCTAGACCCCAGAGCTGCACACTCTCTGCTATTTTTAACTATATGGGGCACTGCACCTGTATCTGTAAAGTATCGAGACCGAAAGACTAATAGGGTACTGTGGTAAAACATTAAGATGAAGTCCCTTCAGTTGCACACAGCAAGGTTTCTATAAGCTTCAGCGAGTAGCCATTTAACCAGAACCGACTGCAAGTTGATTTGAATAAGGCATGTGCAGTTACTCATGGGAAAGTAAAACCACTTTTTTTTTTTTCTCAGCTCTGAGCCCTTAAAAAAAACCACAGTTCTGGCAAGAAGCCAATCGACTCCACCCAGCTGAATGTTAATTTAGCATGATGATAGTGGAATTGCATTTCTAGATACTGGACTGTTAAAATTATAAATGTGATTTTAATAACTGATTCAACTCTTCCTCTTTTTCTTCAAGTGTGTCAGAAAATGTGATGAATATATTTTCCTCGACAAATTATAAATCCGGCCACAATTTAATTGGCTTTTTTTAATGCATACAAACAAACGTTTTTAGACTGTAAATACACTTAATAAAATGACAGAATTAAAAGCTGCATTTGAACAATACTGTGCAATGCTCTACGGAGTTTATGCCCTGCCTTAACATCTAATATGTAATATGTATGTATATATATATATATATATATATATATATATATATATATATATATATATATATATATATATATATATATATTTGTCGGGAGGGTTACAAACAGCTGTTACTCGGTTTCTGGGCTGCATATCCCCAATGTTAATGAAGGGTGGGGACGTGTTGCTTCATTTGATAAAGCAGATTTCGATAGTTCCGGTCTGGTTTAAGTTACCTTATCATTTCTGAGAAGTCTTTGTAAACACGCGGAGCATTGTTGTTTTCAAGTGTAATGTGGCACGCTTTTGTAAGAAGCTTCAAATGTCGCATCAAGACCTCGCGTGTAAATTGCAATGCTAAGAAAAATTACGAAATGTAAAAAGCATTTTTAAAGTTACAATATAGCTACGGTTTAACTACTGTAATAATAATTTTAAAAAAAAATCATATTTTTGCCCTCAAATAAGTTAACTCTTACAAAGTATTGCCTATTTATTAGCCATGTAGGTTCATAGTGTAAAAATAGAAAATTCAGGTTAAATATGTTTCTCCAGTATGAGACTAAATATTTAAAGATCCAGAAGGTAGGTAGTGGGTTTAAATGTTTGTTTAAAAACAAGCCCTTTACTTAAAGAAATGGACAGCTATGGGAACCAACTCCCCATTAATGTTGTTGAAGCTGACACCCTGGGATCCTTCAAGAAGCTGCTTGATGAGATTCTGGGATCAATAAGCTACTGACAACCAAACGAGCAAGATGGGCTGAATTGCCTCCTCTCGTTTGTAAACTTTCTTATGTTCTTATATAATATTCCATAAACATGTCACTAATCATGTTCTTTACAGTTACTTTGACAATCATCGGAAATAATAACACTGAATCACACGTTGGATTTTTTTATTTTTTTTTGTTTTTTTGTTTAAGGTGTATAAAAATGATATAACATACCTCAATACATAATTAATTTATAGAAAATATACATGCACTTATAACGGGTCCCTAAACTAAAATGTTACCAAGAAATGTCAGTTTATGAGCTCTTTCATAAAACCATGCCTTTGAGACGCACCGAGGCAGGGGGTGCAGATAGTGCTACAAGCGCTCGAGCCGAACAATCGAATAATGGGTTCGTGCCGTTCTGTTTGCAATACAGGCGCACCCTTCTGCACGCGCGCTGTCACACAGTAACCTGCCTTTGAAGATTCCGGTCTCTGAAGATGGTGTATTACTCCACCTCGTAGCTTACAACGCTGAACATGGGTGGCATAAACCTGTGAAGAAGCTAGAGAAAGTTCACTTCCCTTATTCTATATATAACCAGGACGCATCTGCAGATACAAGCCAGTGTGTGGAGGAGACAGGCTGCAGAGCGGAGCAGCAGTGAGAAGGGCTTGCATCAGAGGAAACCAACGAGTAAGTGACTCATTGGGAGCTATTGTAATGAGTATAGTGGAGGTTTAGTGCTACATTGTTTGAAAAACATCTGCAGGGTAATCCTCTAACAGAGGTGATATTACATCTAGTAACACTGACATTGCAAATGTCTATACAGATTATACTTGAATTACCTGTGCAGGCTGAAACACTGCGTGCATTTACTGGAATCAATTAATCAATTAATCAATTCAGGTAATCATGTAATCAATTCTGTGCACTAGAGTACAGTAGTTACATTACAATTACTATATATATATATATATATATATATATATATATATATATATATATATATATATATATATATATATATATATGTGTGTGTGTGTGTGTGTGTGTGTTTTCAGTAGGTAGTGGATTACTGTTTGTAATTATACAGTAAATACACACTCATATGTGATGTTACAATGTAAATGTGTAATAACTAAACAACATGTAATTAAACTGTATATGAATATCTGCATAAATATTTGTTTATGTATAGAAGCGTTTTGTATTGTAAATATATTTGTATATTTCCCATGTAACTACATTTTGCCTACAGTATAGTACATGTTAAAGTGTTTACACTGCGTACACAGCAAACAATACCTTCTTATGTTAAGCTCTTTACTATGAAATTTACACCGGAAAATATTTCTTACAATAATAAATTCACTTTTTTTCAAAACATGCGGTTCTTTTATGTGTGGTTTTAACATAACCAAGAGCGCATGAGAGTTTGGGACAAGTGCCGGGGTGTCACGCTACTAGCGCTATTAGCATCCTGCGTCCTATTAATTGCTATTCTGCTTTCTTTGCATAGCCCAGCTCCCTGGCAGTGTGTGGTTTGTTGAAGTCATACACGATACGTTCTCCAAGGAGGCTTCAACAGGACAGAAGCAGAGTCCCAGAATTCAAGGAGCTTCAGCTTTTTGCTCACCATGGAAAACATCAGCTCGTGCTCTGCAATGTACGGCATGTGGAACTCCAACATCATCTTGGAGCATTACAACCACACGGGGCGGCTGACAAGGCGGAGGCCGCAGACGGACGGGGTGGACGGGGTCAAGCTGGGCTTCATCTTCATCAGCTGCTTGATCATCATGGAGAATCTGCTGCTGCTGATGGCCATCGTGACCCACATCCGCTTCAGGAACTGGATCTACATCTGTATCGTCAACATGGCCCTGAGCGACCTCCTGGCTGGTATCGCCTACATTGTCAACCTGTGCTTGTCCGGGAAGCGGACCTTCCAGCTGACGCCCAGCTCGTGGCTCTTCCGGGAAGGCATCCTCTTCGTGGCCCTGGCCGCGTCCATCTTCAGCCTGCTGCTCACCGCCGTGGAGCGCTACACCACCATGATGACGCCCGTGTCCTACAAGTCCGCCCGCAAGAGATACCGCGTCTACGCCCTGATCGCCCTGAGCTGGGTGATGGCCTTCGGCATCGGCCTCATGCCTCTGCTGGGCTGGAACTGCCTCTGCAACATGCAGGACTGCTCCACTCTCCTCCCCTTGTACTCCAAGAACTACATCCTGTTCAGCGTCATCATGTTTAGTGTCATCCTGGCCGGGATCTGGTTTCTGTACATCTCCATCTACCGTCACGTCCAACACAGCGCCGAGAGAGTGGTCAGTTCTTCACGCAGCAGGAACAAGTCTCTGAGGCTGCTGAAGACCGTCATCTTGATCGTGGGCGCTTTCATAATCTGCTGGAGCCCCCTTTTCGTCCTCCTGATCCTAGATTTCTTCTGCAAGCCCAATAGTGCCAAGCTCTACAGCATGGACTGGCCCATCGCCTTGGCCGTCCTCAACTCAGCCATCAACCCCATCATCTACTCCTTGGGCAGCATGGAGGTGCGCAAGGCCATCATCAGGGTTCTGTGCTGCTTCTGCTTGAAGACCGGCCTGGTTGACCCGTCCTCTCTGCTGTCCATTGAGACAGTGGTCTCCTCGGAGAGCTCTCTTAAAGTGCGGGAGAGTTTCAGGAACAGTTTCCGGAAAGCGCACCACGTCAACTCCCCAGAGGCAGGGAGAGTGAAGAAGAGCCGGCTCAACTCCACCAACTCCTGCTTGTCCATGTCGATGTCCCTATCCAGTGGGTAGGGAGGCTTTAAGGGGTGCAACAAACAAGACAGTTGTGTAGTTACAATGCCTTTTTTGTAATTGCACTGTACAGCTTTGACCAAAAGTTTTGCATGACCCTACAGAATAAACACATTTTGCTTCTAAAGTCGAATGAAACCTGTTGAATAATATTACGTTAGCGTATTGAATTACATACCGCTTTGTAGTTTTCCTTATACTTGACGAAAAACTGACCAAAAATTTAAAATGGGATTTTTCAAAATCTAACATGAAAAACTGTACCACTCTTATGGCTTCCGGTAGACTTGTGCGAAATCATTTTGTGGTTTCTTTGATTACATGATGTTAAGTAAAAGATTTAAATTATGTTCACATTGGGGTTTTTTTTTTAATTGTGTCTCAATCCTAAATTTCTAGGTGATGCAAAACTTTTGGCCACAGCAAAACTTTTAGCTATAGCTGTAATGCGAAGAGTTACTGCAGTCCAAAAAAAAAAAAAAAATTAGATTCTGCGATGTACAAAAGACTCTTAAAATCCCTGGAATCAGATAAGCATGGCCCCCTATGGATTGCATTCCCATCCTTGGTTGGTTGATGATATAAGTCCTCCTGTTCTGAAACATCAAGCAGTGTACTGTATCTCAGACTAGATCCTGAAATGCAGTGAGTCCCATCATGCATTGCTGTTTCTCTGCTCCACATCCAAAGAGGAGCTTCTCAAACAAGATTTGCACGCAGCTGTGGAGAAGGAAGTCAGAGCGGGCCAGACCCTAACACTGTCACTGACCCTGACTGATAATCATGAGTGCTAAAAAACTTGCAGACTGAGCCAAGATCTGCTAGCAAAGCCCTATTAACCAATGCTGTAGATGCATAGCTACAGCATGCATCTACAGCATTCACCTACTTTAATTGTGATGCAGCACAACATTTGCACCAGGCTGTGACTACTGTATGTGTATTTGATGGATTGCACAGAGGCTGCAGTTGTTGCATCTATAGGCTGTGATTGCTAAGCTCTTTAAAACGCTTCAGTGCACAGCAAAGCATTGCATTATATGGCATGGTTACTCTAGCAATTGAACAGATTTACTCAGACCTGAAATTAAAACTGTATTGCTTTGTCACTCGTTGTTGATGTATGTAAATACAGAGGTCCTGCCCACGTATCCAATGGATTATGAGGGATGTAAGTCTACCCTGTATTTAAAGACCACCAATAGACGCCATACTGGATATAAAGACCATTTGTGCCTCTATTAGCCTCTATTAGCTGTACCATTTGTGCCTCAAAGGAGCTGTACAGAGAGGTGACCTTATACACTGGTTTGGCTGTACATTTTAATTATAGGGGATTATGAATGCATCTGTAAATTAAGCAGTCAGCCTGTTGTGTATTATAAAATATTTTTAAAATATAATTTTAAAAGTAGATGCTCTTCTGTTAGCTTTATATATAATTGAACTGTTGGAGATTGTGAACAGACTTGACGCAAGCTGTGAGCGCCCTCTAGTGGGAAAATGCTGTAAAACTGTACTTGAATTGAATGTAGGGTTTGAGGCAATACCAATAAAGATA
Organism: Acipenser oxyrinchus oxyrinchus; assembly: GCA_030684275.1. Classification (NCBI taxonomy): domain Eukaryota; kingdom Metazoa; phylum Chordata; class Actinopteri; order Acipenseriformes; family Acipenseridae; genus Acipenser; species Acipenser oxyrinchus. The sequence continues at coordinate 3,198,363 of CM060272.1, forward strand.
ATTATTATCAAATGGGACCCGCTTATTTTTGACAGAATCAGTTTTCCTTTCATCCAGATTTCTTTTACTTGTGATCAAACTCTCAGATTCTGTTGACGACAGAAAAAAGGAAAAGAACCCCTAAAACTAAGGAAGATCAAAACTTTTGCACGTGCTGTTTCGCACTTTTGCAACATTAACAAATTGTTGAAGAAGGGGGCGCTGTTACATAACAGAATGTGTGTACACTACTTTAAATACAATATTATAAACTGTAGTAACATACCGAATATGGAAAATGTGTAGAGGCAGTTTATAAAAAAAAAACAGCCAACATGATCTTTAAAAAAAGGTATAATAATAATAATAATAATAATAATAATAATAATAATAATAATAATAATAATCCCTCAAAAGGACTATTTCTCTCCAAAAGTATCAACAATCTTATAAAAATAATGATAAAATGAATTTGATTGATTTGATTTGATTTGATTGAGAAGCGCTTGCTATAAAAGGTGCTATATAAAAATCATTTGATTGAGTGATTGATTGCTCGTGCCTGCTCCAGTTCATAGTAATCACAGATTGCATTATTTACAGTGTTTTGTGTTCTAGATTATAGTTCATTACAACAGCAAGGTATATACCGCAGGTTATTAACCTTGCATGAAATATTGGCACATAATGAATATATTTTCCATTGTTTTATACAGGGGAAAATGACATCCTCATATGAGGCTATCAGGCATTTGCATCTTCCATATGTTCCCATATAAAGACTAGAGTTTTTTTTTAATCAGTTCCCACATGAGGTCGCTATGCATGAAAGGGTTTTAGTGAGTGCTTTCTACAGTTACATCTCAGCGTGGGAAACAAATAGCTCCACAGTCTGGGGCAACACAAGGAGAATTGCTTTCATTTTTCACAGCTGGAACACAGGTGGCCTTGTTGAGTGGGTTTATTATTTTGTGTGAAAAACGATGCCTGTTTGTTTGAGGCTTATTACCTAAGTTCTCATCTGAAGAACGGAGCACAAGGAGGTTAAGTGACTTGCTCAGGGTCACACACAGGGAGTCAATTGAATCTGGAACCTGCTGATAACAAGCCCCTTTCTCTAAACACTGGACCACCAAGCCTGCCTGTAAGGAACTGTTAGAAAAATTAAAACAGAGGTAAAGGAGATGAGCCATATGGTGTGTCACGTGATCAAGTGTGCAGGGTATAAGGATTTAGAGGCATGTGTTTAAAATTAAAGGCAAACAATAATATCATAAAGTGGAGGTCAATCATACCCAATAAGAAGGCTAGGTTTTTTTGGCAGCAAAAGGTTATTTGAAAGTATTATTGTTGTTATATTTCAATTAAGGATTTCCGAATCCTTCATTTCCTATATATATATATTTTTTAATGCTTTTTGTATTTTTCCTTTGGGGAAAGTTCTAACAATAATTACAGTAAAACCCTTCCCACCAACGCCTCTCTGCAAAAAAAAAAACAAAAAAAAAACAGAATCATTTTAATAATACAATCCCTGATCTTTTAAATGCAGAAAATGAGTGCCAACGATAATTAAGCATGAAAGGAAACATTGCCACAACACCTGGGCACTGTGCATATCCCAGGACTTGTCCTGTCTTGTAATCTTCGTCTAATAATTAGTTACTCAGGAGGTAATTTGAAAGGCATTCTGTAAAAGCAATGTCTGTGCCAAATGAAAAGAAAAGAGAGTTAATCAAAAAAAAAAACATCCAGGATTTGCATTAGATTAATTCTCCATTCACCTGCCAGTCCCAAAGCCCTGATTGTTTAAAAGAACCACAGTTTACTAGAAACTGTCGAGACAGAGCTCAGAGGGAATCAAAAGGGGGGGAAACTGCGTGGTTACAAGTTCAAAACATGAACATGAACATGTGCAGAATGGGTGCTGTGGCTCAAGGGCTTTGGCACAGGAGTCCAACTCTTTTTAATGTAGACCTAAAACGTTAATGAATCTGTCATTTTCTTTTGCACACATGAGATCTTGCTGCTCCTAGCCTAGATCACAGGAGCACAGTCTCATTTTCATGTATTAGTGTCTTGACCTTAAAAGTTTACCGCAATGTCAGTTTTTCCCATGCTTTCCCCATGGCTATACTATGAATTTATCATAGTTTAAAATGCTTTACTAGACCTCTCTGGGCTTTACAATGCTTGTCTACACTCTACCATGCCTTTACTGTGTTTTATTACACTTTGTTGTGCTTTTATTGTGGGGAACTTTTATAGAGGCATCTTAAACCAGGATCAAAGCCAGGAGGCGTACTGTATTTGCAGTGGATAACCCTGAACAAGATGTTGGCTCTCGATGGACATTTCCTGTTTTTGGTATCACAAAAAAAAAAAATATTGCAATATACCTTGAGAAAGCAAAGGACAGCACAATAAAAGGAAGGTGCAGGCCATGTAAAGTAGGTAAGATGAGCTGAAGAAGAAGCCCATCTGGTTCAGCAATGCTTCAGAAATTGCAGTCCTTTATAACGTGGAAACTGCCTGCCTTTACAGCTGGGTTTAGTTTTTCCTTTTTTGTTTGTTTGTTTTTTTGTTTGTTTGTTTTTTATGAAACGGCAAGCTGGTGTCTTGAAAAAAACACATTCCTGTAAAAGAGTTTCACGACACCCTCCGACAGCACCTGGCACCCTGCCAGCCTCTGAAACACAAGTCTTCCTTCGGAAATTCCTTTGTTGATTAACTGATAAGTTACCTGCCATAAATTATCCAGCGTGTCACAAACTGATCCCCTTGATATCCCTTGATGCCTTCTCTCACAGCAGTCCTCCCCTCTGTCTCGCTACACCTGTCCTGATTGAAATGTTACACTGTGAGTTCATACAAGGCTCTTGCGTGCAGACTCGGTATCCTTCTCTTTACTGAAGGGAATGCATTCAGGTGTGGTGCAAGGGAGCAGGCAGCCAGCCATGAAACCCTTCCCAAGCCGAGCAGAGTGCACCTCCTTGCCTGATTGGGCTTGTTACTGTCCTTAGGTATTGTGTGCCCCAGGGTGTGGGTCTTTTTATTGGAAAGAGAGCCTGTTCCACTCCCTTAATATTAATCTCCATCCTGCGTTACTCCCTCTGTGTACTGTTCTGCTCAATGACACACCAGTATCTGGGTTTCATTCTCCTGTGTATTGTCATTTGCTTTCGATTTTTAGTAGTTCTTTAGCCAATTAAGTGTCATGGTCTTCATTTGAGGACTTATGATATCAGATTCTTTTAAAGAGGCTATGTTACAGGTGGTGGCAGCCAGTGGCACTGGAACAATACGGGGGTGCTGAAAGCCATTGAACAAAACTGTAACCCCTGTATATGATGGAAGTCATGTAAAGCCAGCGCCCCTGGTGGCAGCTGAATGAATATAAAAGGACTGCTAAAAACATTGTGGCCGTTGAATGCAGCACAGCAGGAAGCTAATAGCCTGTAAGGAGATGCCAATCAGTCATTGCAGACCCAGACAGAAGCTCGGGCTACACAGTGTCTGGATCTGCTGCTTATGAGTATGCAAACAAGCAGAGTATTACTCACAAAGATAGATCCCCAGTATGGGGTTTGCTGTTTAAGTGAATACATTTAGACAACCATTCATAAAATATGTTGTTAATAAAATATTTTATTTTCCACTCGATTAAAAAAAATTAAAAAATCCTTTCATTTTCAGTAATATGTTCAAATTTAGCGTTCTACCAGGTGGGCTACAGAAGCATCACCACCAGCCCAGCCAGTAGAAGCTCCAAACATTACCTTGGCGGTTCTCTCTCCCCTCCCTTTTTTACAGCACCCGTCACGTACCAAATCAAAGCCAGTAAGTGTCAGAAATCAGAAAACGAGGCTTTTTAAACATGTAACAACCAATCAAAATGCTACGCGATCTGCTGGTTTATGTAAAGGGTCTAGGGAGGAGGGGCTTGTGGTTGGATGTTTGAAGGTACATTATTGGCTGTGCTGCAGGTTTTCTGCACTCTGATTGGACAGTGTTGAATTGGGCTTCACTCCTGTTCCTGCTGAACTGAGCCAGTATTCTGTAGACACACTGATGTCAGCTCAGTAGGCACTGGAGATCCAAACCCTATTGGTGCTGCAAGTCAGCTCAGAGGGAACATTGCTTTGGGTTGGGTCTTCATGGCCAATGCAAGTGGAATAAAAAAAAAGACTTCACAGCCCATGCAGTGACCTCCAGTAAATAGCACATGTTTTGTTGCTCCTTAAGAGTATTATTATTAACATCAGCTGAATCTGCTGCTTCTATACATTTCCTATCATCTTATCCTGGGTCAACAAAGCTATGGCCTAGAATTCTAGGATGGAGACATAATAAAAAATAAAAAATAAACTATACAAACATGATTTAGATCTTTTATTTAAAATCATGTAATCAAAGAAACTACAAAATGATATTGCAAAAGTCTACCGGAAGCCATAATAGTAGTACAGTAGTATTTCATGTCAGATTTCAAAATATCTCGTGTTTCAGTTTTTGTCAGTTTTTCGTTTAGTATATGGAAAACTACAAAGCGGTATGTAATTCAATATGTTAACGTAACATTGTTCAGCAGGTTTCATTCGAATTTAAATGTATTAATTCTAGAGGGTGATGCAAAACTTTTGGCCATAGCTGTATAGTATAGTATGGTATAATAATAATAACCAGGTGTAGCAGACTTACTGTACTTGAAAAGTTCCCAGCCGCACACGACACTGGGCAGGGTGCCTGTGATCCTGACTCACCTAAAAGTTCCTAAGCTCTGGCTGTTCTGCTGTAAACCTCCTGTTAATTGTCAAAGGCACACGCACTTTTGTTTGAGTGAAGTGGAACTCTACAGGTCTGCACTGGCTCGACTTGCATGCAACATTCCTGAGTGCTTTTTGAGCAATCTGCCAGCCTCCCTTCCGGGCTGCTGCTTTAGATTCCCCTTCCTTGAAAGGCAAGCTCGCATCTTGGACTCATGCTCTGCATCCAATCCACTTTTTCTCCTAGGGCACTGAACTTAGCCACTGTGAACAACATACCAGGAGGAACAATGCTCGCCAATTAGCTAAGCTCTGTGCCTTCAGAAAGAGATGCTGGATGCTGCAGAAAAGACGAGCCCCTGAGAAAAGTAACATGGATTTTACTGATGTTTTAGAATGGAGAATATTCTCGGTTTCGTCTGCTGTTGCAACACGTCCCACGAACAGTGACAGCTGGAGTCGCATCCCCAGTGACAGGCTGCTGAGGACTGTGGCTGTGTGGAAATCCCTGGCAATGTGATTTTTTATTCCGTTTTTGCATCAAATCACGATGCCAGGAACCCACACTGCCGCAGCGGTCGGGGGGGGGGGGGCTGACACCTGATCCTGCGTGGCTGCGGACCCTGTCAAAGACAACAGATACACACAATTCAACGATGGGGAACCCTTATAAACGTTTCCCATAGTAGAAGCACAGCAAAGTGTAATAAAGCCCAGTGAAAACATGCCAAAACACAGGTAAGCATTGTAAAGAATAGCAAGGTATGATAAAGCAGATTAATAATCATGGCAAACCAGGAAGACCGGCGACTTCTCACAACCAGGACTGTACATGCGCTCCCCTGACTGTCTCCGTTAACTAGTTTTGTGGCCCCATTGTTGCAGAGCATTGATACAAGTGGGTTAAAACTAAGGCATGGTGATGACGGACATCCTGTATCTTACAAACCTGAATGATTCTAAAATCCCTTATGCTATCCCACTGAGCCAGCAGCTCCTCTAACATTCATGTCGTTTTTATTTATAACACCTGTGCTAGCCCAAGATGATATACAGCTTGCTTGTAAGTGATCTATTCGGGGAGAATGTAACTTTAAGATCCCACAATAGCCAGTGTCTTATTTAACAGCTTGTGTTGCAGATACTAGAGCTGGGGAACAAAGGAGCTCTTTTAAATCTGCATCCTTCAGCCCGGTCACTGGGATAGTGTTCCCGAGTCCCTTCCCTCCCCCCACCCCTGAGTTTCGCAGCTTAGAGCCTCTTAGATAAGAACAGGTATCCATTTCACAGAATAACAAGGTAACACAAAGTGTGAACAGGGTCCTGGAAGGAGCGTTTTAAAAGTGGAAAGTGGAATCAGGGCCCAGTTGTAGCAATACATTTACACCAAAACAGCTCATTAAAATAAAATGATAAACCTTACAATACAAAGTTATTCCACACATGTGGAGGAGCCCTGCTTTGAAAACCTGCACCCTTGATCTCCTGGTAGTGTATCCTGTTTGCAGATTACCTGATTACCAGATTAATTTAGCAGGACAATCTTAGAAGAAGTGAAATCGCCATAGGAATCCCAGCGGGTTGATATTATTTTACTTTTAAGTGCTTGGCGCCGTTGTTTTAACCCAACAGGAAATAACAGTACTCAAACTAACCAAGCCTCTCGAGGCACATCATCTGCAGTACGTGTTAAAACACTCCTGCTCTGTTTAGTGTGTGTGTATCTGTCCTGCTTCGCTCACCGGGCTGCCCGTCCCTACAAAGGGGGCTGTTTAAGATTGATACTGATTGGTAGCTTGGTGGGCTGCAGTGTTATCAGTCTTTCTGTTTCCCTGACAGGTTGAAGTCAGAGAGGTTTGGAAGGGGGAGCTGTTTTCCTCCACGCTCCTCGGCACTGCTGTTTGACAGGTGTGTGCAGCAGGAAATGTTTCTGTGTTGACATCACTATCCACTAGACGAGTCCTGGGTAATTATTCCCAGGCGCCTGCAGCCTTGGCTCTGGTTCCTCTGTGACTTCATGAAAACCCAAGCTGAATGGAGGCACTTGTCTGGGAGTCAGACAATGAAATACCTAGATGGTGTGCAGACAGAACTTTTTCAACCCAGTTTTGTTTATTGATAGAAAGAGTTCAGACCCCAAGGTTAACACGTTAAGAGAAAAAAAAAATAAAGCTGTCGTGGTCAGGGCTTTGAGACGCCAGCATTCCCCTCAAAGCTTCATAACTTAAAAACGTTCAAAATAGAAGATAAGAATAAAGTCAAGGAGACAAGTTTCCCTTATTACCCTGAGTCAGAAACTTTCTTTACATTTCTTTAGAGGCTGGGAAAGCCTCAATTGGCATCATATTTACAGAGGGATAGCCTAGGCAGTGGCACTGCCAGCTTCCCTGCTCTGCCCGCTGGAATGCCACAAAACTTGCACAGGAGGCACCTTCTTAGGAAACGAGGAAGCAGTAAAAAATTAAGGTTGGCATAAAATGCGGTGCATAACTTTCTAGGCAGCTTTTTATTTAAATACTGAGATGCAACGGACATACTAAGCAGTTACTGTTTGTAAATACCAAGGGCTTAGAAACGGTATGTGAATATATATAGATATAGATATATAGATATTGCACACATTTTATATTTTATATTCTATATGAGTTATTGATACAAATGACCACTTTAATAATATTAAAAAAAAATTTAAGTTCAGTTTGTAATTTGTAAAAAAATATATATCACAGGTTGGCTATAGTATTTCTCGCTGTGGGCTAATTTATGAAGGTTCCCCCTAGCATAATGTTATAATACAAGCTTCTAGTCATATCATCTATGCGTGCCCCATAAGTTATTTATAGATCAGTTTTTCAGAGGAAACCAAGGGTCTGCTAGTGGAAAGAAATCACATTACATGACAAGAGCTCCTGGAACAAAAGCGTTCTCACATAGAATTAGCTTGAAAAGACTGCAATCACATACACGTTAATGCCTTCCAATAACATGATGTCATTTATAGAGAAACCTGAACAAATACTGCACTGACAGAGGCTCACAGATGATTGTAGTACTGCAGCAAACTTCTTTAATAAAACTAAGTGTCACGCACCCAAAACAAAGAACAAAGACACGTAGCTTCATATTTCTATTCTGTAAGAAGACGCACGTCAACAGTTTAAGGCCTTGCTTTTCAGTCTCCAAAGATTTTTACTAAACAATTTCCCACGATATAAAAAGTTATACTGCAATTCAGTTTTCTAAGTCCACAATTTGGCCCAGCCAGACATAATAAGACCACTAATAAAAGTTTACCACAGTCATTTTGCGGTTCCCCTATGCTTTTCCAATGGTTATACTGTGCATTTACCATAGTCTACCATAGTTTGCCATGTTTTTAATATGCATTCCCATACATACCAGGGCTTTACAGTGCTTACTGTACCTATGCTTTACCATGCTTTATTACCATGCTTTGCAATGATTTGAATATGGGGAACTTTAATAAGGAACTATTAATACCAAACAAACCCATTTCTTACCTTACATCTACAGCTCTGGCCAAAAGTTTTGCATCACCCTGCAGAATGAACACATTTTGCTTCATAAAGTCGAATGAAACCTGCTGAATAATGTTACGTTAACATATTGAATTACGTATAGCTTTGTAGTTTTCCATATACTGAACGAAAAACGTACAAAAAATGAAAAATGTGACATTTCGAAATGTCACTATTCCGGTAGACTTTTTGCGATATCATTTTGTAGTTTCTTTGATTACATGATGTTAAATACAAACTTTTAGCCATAGCTATGCATGTACAGTAGGTCTAGGTGATTAATGGTATAATAAAGCCATTCTGGTATCATCTGGGTACATTATTAAATACATTTAAAATAACAGTAATATAGTAGTATTGTGAATAGGGACCTATAGATGTGTTCTTACGAGTGGGTCTTTAATGGCCCATTCAAGAATATAATGGTAAACCTGTGCAATCTATCAGACTTTTACCATGCGTGAACTATATTTTTTATTACAGAGCTTTCCATTACATTCACATTGTGTTTACTGCCACTGTAAAACACAGGGAGGGTTTTCCAGTCTCTTGTAGGACTAGAGCAGCTGGCAGCTATCGGACCAAGGCGGTGCTGATGGTACGAGCCCCGAGGTCCCGAGCAGGTCCACGGGCCACAGGATCCAGAATGCTGTACAACATTAAAATGTCATTTGGCTTTTGCTGTGTGGGACTGAGGTGCTGTTTAATATGCCATTTGTCACAGAGCTTCAACTAAGCACAAAGCCAATAACTTGAGATGCTGGCGCCATTAGTGGAGGTAAGTGACAAGTCCTACTTTTTGAAACCGGGAAAAAAAGTCAACCATGTTTGCATTTTGAGACGATTGTGTTTAGAAATCTCACATTTGATTAAGTGTCTTTTAGAACTTCTAAATGTGGCTCTGTGGAGTGTTTAATAGTTATGGATGGTCATGTGATTTTTCAGTTGCATGTCTGCTGATTCAGAGACTGACACAATAAGACAGCGCCTGTCTGTGATCAGCTGCAGCATCGGAAAGGTTTACTGTTTCATTTCAGCCAATAGAACGTCAGTTTACTGAGCGATCAGATAAAATCTGGGTCACAACAAGCAGTGTTACTTGACACCGGCAAATTGCAGACAAAAAAATAAATAAAAGCATTGAAATCCGGTCTTCTCGGCTTAAAATTACAATCCGTTTCAGTCTGAAAGAAAAACAACTACATAAAAGCAAAACCAATAATCACATTTCAGAGGCTGATAACTGGATTAATAGTAAGAGCTGCCTTACTACGCCCAGGGTGATTGGCAGTTCTGTTGGAAGAAACTGGTTGAATCTGATTTCAATGTCACTTCTATTAAACAGATGGAAAAAATGATGGAAGGCCTGGACAACAAGCGTCAAGTCTTAACTAACTCTTAATAATAGTAGCAGTATAAGTAGTAGTAGTAATGAAGTCTTAACTAACACTTTTAAATCTCAATACCGGTCGGTTTAAGAGAGATAACTCCTCTGAAAACGTTGCCACTTTCATAGAATGTTCAGTCCCCTGTGGTCTTGTCAAACTCAACGTACAGTCTCAGCTGTGCAGAGACAAGCTTCCTTACCCCCCCTTTAAACTCGCTTTTCACCGAGGTCTGTTTCATAGTTGAAACAGTGGCTTCACAATACCATCCTGAAATGTATAAACCTGATTTTTCTCTCCCCTCAATGCTCTGTATTTTAATATATACAGTCATGTTATTAAGGGTCGCGGTGGTATTTAGAACAAGCTGTTTAGATAATTAAAATAGACTCCACTACAGCGTGGCTTAGAGCAGAATATGTTACCTTGAGGGATGGGAGTGCAAAATTTTCATGTCCAGTACAAAACACGTTTGGAACCCTGAACGGAGAGATGAAAAGCTAGGGCATGGGGCCCACTGTGCCACCAAGACCTGAGGGGGTTATTTTGACTGGCAAAGCAACTTGTGTTCTTTCATTTCTATTTAGCCCTGCAATAAAAACAAAAATTATTAGAGACTGTCTCATGCAATTCTCAGGCGCCTAGCAACCTGTTTTCCTCTCTATGATTTAGCAGCAAAACAAATGCAGCGAGCTGGGTTTCCAGGGGTCTGAAGGTTAATTAGGATTTGTTTTGTTCCCTTGTTCTTCGATAATGGATGCAAACAGCGCTCTCCAATAAAACGTATTCACTCTGTACAGGTCCTGTGACTCGCATCTGCAACCCCACACCAGTGACACCTGTTCTGTGCTGAAGCAAGGGAATCGCTTCTCAAGTTTCTTCCACAAAGATTGTCTTTTTAAGGACAGCCCTAAAATGTGCCGTGCCCAGCCGTTCACACGAGAGAATCGATAATTATGCCTTCTGAGTTCATTTCACCCCATGGCATGGGCGTCTCGCTCTCGCACTGAGACACGAATGCATGAAAAAAATTACCGTTTGGATGAACCCTAACAATATTGTGTGCAATTAGTTTTATTGCATGGTCTTGGATGTTAACCCCCCCCCCCCGATAGCCCTGTGTAACAGGCCTCTGAGCACCTGAGCTGAGTCCTAGTTGACTCTCTGTTGTCCGTGCTTCCTGCAAGACTGATCTTTCCACTCTGTTGACTCCTCCTGCCTCGACACAAGTTGAAAGGTCACCCTGTCACGCGATTTTTCTGGAATCAGGAGGCGTAAACAATGGCCAATTTAACAGCATGGATTCTCTCCATGCTGTTAAAGCGCTGAGCCAGGTGTCGGCCTTTTTAGAGAATAAACAAATGAATCTTGAAACTCAGTGCCAATCAGAATGCATTTGTCTTATAAAAAAAGTAAGGCACGTTACGAACGCTGTTTATGAAGCAGTCAACTAGCGCCCCCCCCCCCCAACTCCAACGCCCAGCCGGTTCCATTACCAGAATTGTTCCCTGCAAGGTGTGGTGTTTGAACCCTCACCCTTCCCCCTGAAGCACAAACAATTATCTGCGGCGAGATGTTTTGGTGCGTTTGGTTATTTTGACTGCTTCGTTTGAGCTACTTGTGAACAGTTTTGATATGTCTGCCTGAATTGTCTCATCAGTCTGTATATTTCCTCAAAGTGGCTGCTTATAAAGATTCCAATGTAAGCAGGTCTGTCTTCATTCTTCGTATTGTATATATAGACACTGTTCTAAAGTTTGTGCTTGTATGTTTAAAAGAAAACTAAGTAGAACAGACTTTTCCATTATAACCCTCATTTTTGATTTACAGTGGCACATTTATATACAGTATCATATTAAAATTACATTGAAACTGATACAGTACAGAACATAAGAATTAGACACGGGTTGCAACTTAAAACAAACTCGAAACAAAGTTTGGCAATACGGCCGGGAAAAAAAAAAAACTTTACAAGAACTGTATATAAGAGCTGAATATAAGACACAGGATTTCACAGTAATGTGAGTTATAAAGTGGAGATCAGACACAAAAGCACAGTAGAGAACCTACCTGATCCAAAAACTGATCACATGCCAGGCGTGGAGCTCCAAGCAGAGGAAGAATAGCGAGTTTAAAAGAAAAAAAGATCCCAGGGACTGGTTGGTTTCAGTCCGGTCTTCTTCAGACTGTAGACTCCTGCCAGCCAGCCAGCCAGCCAGCCAGCCCACTCATCTTCCCTTCAAGACAGAGCCCAATCCACAGCGCTACTTCTGCGCTGTGTATTTACATACACAGCTTCTTCTCCAGAGCAGTCAGGAGTTACCAATGATGAGTCACTGCTGCTAATGCATGACCAACAAATACAGAATGCAGGAGGAGAGAGAGAGGGAGGGAGGTGGAGTGAGGGAGTGAGAGGGAGAGAGAGAGAGAGAGAGAGAGAGAGAGAGAGGGAGGGAGTGAGGGAATGACAGAGAGAGAGAGAGAGTAGAGAGGGAGAGAGAGAGAGGGAGAGAGGGAGAGCAGAGGGAGAGAGTGAGGGAATGACAGAGAGAGAGAGAGAGAGAGAGAGAGAGAGAGGAGAGAGTGAGGGAATGAGAGAGAGAGAGAGAGAGAGAGAGAGAGAGAGAGAGAGAGAGAGAGAGAGAGAGAGAGAGAGAGAGGAGAGAGAGAGAGAGAGTGAGAGAGGGAGAGAGAGAGAGAGAGGGAGAGAGGAGAGTGAGAGAGAGAGAGAGAGAGAGAGAGAGAGAGAGAGAGAGGGAGAGCAGAGGGAGAGAGTGAGGGAATGAGAGATAGAGAGAGAGGGTGGGAGAGAGAGAGAGAGGGGTTTCTATCCAGAACAAGCACACATTTTCTCAGTCAGCATCGCTCCTCTCCCTCTCTCTCTCTCTCTCCACTTTTCTCTTTTCCTTTCTTCCCATTTGCTGAGCTCCACCCAGACTTCTTGATTTGTTTCAATTGCAGTGGCCTTCAGCCAGAAGACTCTCCTGTCTCTAATGAATGCTCAGCAAGGATATTCTCTCTCTCTCTCTCTCTCTCTCTCTCTCTCTCTCTCTCTCTCTCTCTCTCTCTCTCTCTCTCTCTCTGCCTCTCCCTCTCCCTCTCTTTTTGTTTTTGCTCCTTTATATCATTTACTACTTAAAGGGCCAATGTCTCATTCCCCCCCCCCCCAAGGAAAATTCCCTTTAGGAAATTCCAACACCAGCTGGTTTACTGATTGGGAGCTTGGATCTCGTGCTTACTGACCTTGTCTCTTGTTACCAGTGGATTTGATTAATATTTAAGTGAGGATGTGAATTGTGTTTTAGCTGGTGTATGTGTTTAGGGGGGGAGGGGAGGGGGGGAGGGTATATCAGTATAACTGACCTGAAAAATAATGAAAAAAAGGCTTTACCCTTTAAGGTGTGTTTGATTACCTTTGTTGCTCGTGGGATTGTTCAATACTGTATCGTGACACAGGAAACCTTTCAGGGTTTGTAATGAATGCAGGGGACACATTAGAGAGTGGAATTGCAGCCGCACAGGCCATTTAAAGTCTCATTTTGTCAGATTATGTTATTTTCCTCCGAAATGAGTTATTAAAAGTGGACTAAAGTAATTATGCTGCAACACAGTGAGCTGGCTATCATCGCTGAGACAAGCACTGATGCGTCCCTTTCATCCTCCCCTAATTTAATGATTCACCAGTTTCAGGTTTCCACGAAGGAACAAGCAGACGTGGTTTTGGTGGATATGAGAAGTGATCAACAAGACCAGGCGTTCGTTCACCTGCATGTCCTAAAACCATGTGTCTCCTTCAAGATGGGAGCTGGGCCCAAAAAGAGGGAGAGCTCCAGATTGGCTTGAATTGAATTGAAATCGGGGGTATTGCCATTCAAACTATTGCCCCGGGCACACGCATCCAGTATAAAGAAAATGTTCTGCGTTCCAGCTGGGTAAGGGTAGACGCTGAACTTTTTAAATGAACGAAAAAATACAAAAAACAACCATAATAACAATATACATATATACATATATACACACATAGAGACAGAGGCCCTGCTCTGGTGTGAAATGCACACTCAGCGCGGGTGGGAGAGATACGGATACACACGCTGATAAAACGAGAAAAGGCTGCTGATAAGCTATTTGAAAAGGTGTGCAAGCAGCACTCAAAGGCAATTTCACACACAGCCTTTTATTACTGCCGAGGTGAAACACAGGACGCAGGGTTCATGGGAGGGCCAACTGCAAAACGAGAGAGCTGTTAGGGCTGTTAGCTTTTCAAAGCCTCTTGCTTCTTCATGAACTCCTATTAATTCCACGTCAATTGAGAAATGCTAACATTTTAAAAAACGTGAGAGAATAACTGTGCAAAGTGTTTAACTAAAGCTCTCTGTCATCAACTGCAGTCCTGTTTCATGGTGACTGGATTGCTTGGTCTAAGGAGGGCGGTGATCGTACAGAGAGGAGGCAGACGAGAATAGCCGTTAATGCTGGATCCTACAAAACGAAATAGCTCCGGAATTATGTGTCCATCCAGGAAATGCTTGCTGCAGATGCACAGAAGAGGCTGTAATGCACATTTGCACTCTGCATCCCAACTCTCTCACACACACACAGAGACAGCGATGGATTAAAGTGCTGTCTCTCAGGACATGCTGTCTTAAAAACAGGAGCCACGCTGCAGACGGGTGGCTGTGTAATCCTCCTATTGTCTTTTGTTGCACCTCTGGGGTACAGTCTCCAACATGCCTGCCTGGCTAGAGCCTACCTCGCATTACAAGCTCTACGCCTGAAATCCATTTGTTCTTTTTTTCTCTTTCTTTTAATTTTTTATAAATATATATATTTTTTTAATTTGTAAATAATGTATATACAATCTGATAACACATTCTCAAATATATAACTTTAACATTCATACATGTAGAAATCTAAACCCCAAACCCACACCTTCAGTGATAATTATTACACAATATGAACAGTATGATACACATTTTTAAAAGTTACTATAGTAAGCTAACAGCAATATATATATATATATATATATATATATATATATATATATATATATATATATATATATATATATATATATATATATATATATATACACAGGGTGATTAGATTATAAAGTAAGTTTACCACATCAATGATATGGTGCATTGATGTGGCAAACTTTATTTACTGATAATGTTATTAATGTGCTTAATTGCATCAAGAATTTGAGAGTCATCGATATGGGAACACTGTGTGAGCAAGAACGAGTTTTCATGAGATTTCAACACCCTACACCAAAGGTAATCAGCAGCTATACCAAAATACAATGATGTGTTTTATCAGCTTCTAACCCACTTGTGTCAGGGCTTTGAAACTACATTGTGAGGTCATAAATTGCTTAAATGTGGTGTAAGTTACAGGGAACGACACCACTAGTACTAGCCAGTCACTTCTCAGTACTGCATGCTTCCTCTTATGCATTGCATTGCAGCTTCTTGGAAATCAGTAACATGTAGCAGATGTGCAATCTCCTGTCAACACGGTCTACACGTGAACCTGTGAATTATGGAACCATGAGGGAGCCGACAACAGAATATATCAGCTCATTCTTATCTGAGAAATAAGGCTGCGTGGTCCAGAGGTTAAAGAAAGGGACTTGTTACCAAGAGGTTCCTGGTTCAATCCCAGCTCAGTCACTGACTCGCTGTGTGTGACCCCGAGCAAGTCACTTACATCATGTAAAACCAAGGTAAGGGACTATGCAGCAGCATTTGTGATGCATAGTTCACCCCTAGTCTCTGTATCGCTTTGGATAAAAGTGTCTGCTAAATGACGAATTATAATAATAATAATATTAGGAACATTGAGTCACGCCACCCTGGTTCAGACTTCACGTGGTTGAATCTGGGTCTTTGTAACTTACATTAGGCCAGCAGCATGGAATAGAAAGCTGATTCAAGCCTCGATCATCTCACCGGCTCATTATCATATCACTGGCAGTGGCAGACAAGCAGACGCCTTCAGAATTACATTTAAGCTGCTTCACAAAACAAGCAATCATTACTGTGTGCATGGAGCTCGCACAGAGACCAGACAGATAGTGCAGCAGCACACCCATTTTAAAGGTAAGAAGCACTTTCTTTACACAGAGCGTTATTAAAGCACTGATTGGATGTTAAGAGCTCTGAGTCTGTAGTTTCCTATAGTATGCTACAGTACATTGTTAGTATTTCTTTATGATGGAAATAAGACTCCTGTTGCATAGCAGTTTCACCTATTACAGGTTTTACTACAAGCTTGATTAGCCACAGTGCATAGGCAACAAACTCAGGTGTGTCTTATAAAACCAGGAATGGATCAAACTGCTATGCAATGTGAGTCTTACTGCCACCCCTGCTATTGTGAATATTAAAGAACCCCAACACTGTAGAATACACGTCAATACAGCCAACAGCGTCAGTCACAAGCACACTAGAACACATGGCAGTACCTGAACACATAAACTATTGCCTCTTCAATGCACTGCTGTCATAAGCAGGCTAGGATACTGAATGTAATCTGGGTTTGAAGAATGTGTCACTCCACGTCCTGTATTGCTTCAGCAGCCTGTCCACAGCATGCTGTTCTCACTGCCAGGGTCTCGTGTGTTTGGCAATGGCAGGAACACAGCAACACAATATAATAATGACTGTGTGCAGCTGACATTTCCCGTGGAGTTTTGAAAGGTTCTGCTTTTAAAGAAACGTTTGCAGGAACAAGAACAGCTCTTGCTCCAGCAAACAGTGTGTGCCAATTATTACATGTGGATGCACTTCCTGCTGAAAATTAGAGAAACTTTTATAGTGCTGGGGACTAGTTATGAATGAAGTAAACCCCCCTGCAGATTTATTATTGGATACTAGAGATGCCCAACTAGCCATGGCTTTTGTTTTGCAAATCTCAATAAAAATTCAAGGCTCCCCAGGGCGCAATTTCCTGCGTTTAAATAATAGAATGAATAGTTTTTATAGGTTTCTCGATGTATTTTACTTAATAATACGCAGTGGTATTTTGAAGGCCTTTTGTGAGTGATCTGCAAGAAAGTAAAGAGGTTCTCCATTGCTTCCAAAAAAGAATGACTTTTGTGGAAAAAAATCACAGCTCACTGGCTTAGCCCTAAAGGGTTTATGAGTCGACACTTATATGCATTAGCGTTGGTACCAGTATTCTTCAACACTGGTGACAGTAAAAGTGAACTACTGGAAAGAAACTAGGAAAGACAACAGTGGTGAGTGCCTTGCTTACACATGGCTCTGCAACAGGAGTCTTATTTCCAGCCCTGAACAGTACAACCACATAAAGAAACACTAACAACGTTCTTGAAACTAAATAACCATGCAGTTGGCTTCTGGTTCTGCTGTTCTGCCCGGATTTAAATTCAGAGAGAACAAAGAGCTTATGTATGTAAGAAATAAAGCACACATAATGATATTTTCTCCATTGCATCGTAAATGTAGTCTGAATGATGTTGCAATGTTAAAAAGGGTTTTTGTGAGTTTCTGGCTGATTAATGGATATGAAACACCTACAGATGCTGTCTGGCGAGGCCCACTGCTGTTTGTATTAACAGATTAGTGGCTCAAGTAAATAAAAGATATTAGGGAGTGTATTCAATTCATCTAAATACCGATGCTATTGCGAGTCTTGTTGGAGCATTATTGCTGTGAATGTTTTCAAAACGCCAGGGAGGGCTCTATCTAAAGGATTAAAATGTTGGAGATCATTGAGCGGGAACAAACGAGTTTGTTTCGCTGGAAGTTCTCAGAGCTGAAAAGGAATGATGTGATTTTTTTTGCAAACAGGGAGTATTTAAAAGGAACCGGCAACTAGGATTCTTCAGGAGTCTTACACACAAACTGAGTACAACAGACATTCTGATTCTAGCTTCTAAATACAGTACATGCTAAACGGAACATTTACAATTACTATATAGCCCAAAGTAATGTTAAATTGCTGTATGTACAATGAAACCAAACCCCAAATCCCATCCCATACCGAAGGGGTCTTTGTATAACATTCAGCACAGGTCATTACTGTTGTTACAGCTATCTTGCCGTGGTAAAGATGTGAACTTCAAACCACCTGCCACCTGTCTGGAGCATTATTGTTATTATTATTATTATTATTATTATTATTATTATTATTATTATTATTATTATTATTATTATTATTATGATTGCTGGCTTAATGCTGCCCAGGTGCACACTTTCAGGTGAAACAGACTCAAGTGAAAAAATAAATAATCAAGTGATCGATATCATTCCCTTTTCTCACAATAAAAAAAAAGCTAATATGAGTTCCATTACTAATTCATGCACAAGTGCGATCAGATAGACCACACTTCTTGCCTTTGCATAGTCGTAAATGGATCTATTTACTGTGCCACTCTGATGAAAGTGCTGTGGGAGTTTAATTGCCCTGTGTTTCCATTGCTGAGTTTATTACATTAAGGGCTCAGCCCACACGGAACATGCTTTCCACCTGATGCAATTTGCTGCTTTATTTATGACCCTTTCAGATGCTGCTTCAAAGAGAAAGAGTCTACAAAGGTCAACAGAACCTTCTTGCAGTGCCGTTCTGTGGCAACGAAGGTTTGCAGCACTTAAAGAAAATGCATCACCCCTTTCAGAAATGTCTGAGTAATCCAACATCAGCATATTAACATGAAGAAATCTCAGCTGGCAGAACCGTCTGCAGACCACAGCATCACTGTCACTGAACAACACAATGAATTTGGAACACATATGGTATTGTGATAGGGCACTGTGCTGCTGCATTACCAGCGTGTACCATTATATCAAAGGGTTACACCATTGTATCTTATGACAGAACTATAGCTAGAAGTTAATAGGTTGGGTGTCTCTCTCTTATTGTACAAGAGATGTTTCATGCATGCAGTTTGGGTATGAGAACTGCAATGCAAACTGTACAAAATGATTTTTTTTTTTTTTGTATTTTCAAGTTGTTCTCTAGTGTCCTATGCAGGGGGGTGACATCTGTACACAGGATAAGATGAACTGGAACTTTGCAAACTTAGGACAACTACTGCAGTTAAAAACACCTCATCATGCTATGACTTAGAACAAATAACAGCAGGCTGTGAATGAAGAGTTTTTAGTTACACTGCGGTAGATTCTGATGCACCCCAAAAACTATTTCATGCACAGTCTGGTGTCGTTATATCATGTTTCATAGCATCATGTCCAATCATGTCCAGACAGAGGTTTCGTTTCAAATGCAGCTTGGTAATTTTTTTTTTTTTTTTAAGGTGCAAGACCGGTTCATTGAGAGACACTGCAGCGGTTTGGAGGAAGGAGTGGTGCAGGGTGGGTCTCCCTGGTGATGCCAGCGTGGTTAACGAACGCCGGGAAGTGGTTAGGGCCGTGTGACGAAGGAGCTGACACAAACACTTTCACAGACGCAAACTGCCTCAGATATATGCAAAAACAATCGTTAAAAAAAGATCACATCCCCCTCGAAGGTGCTGTTGTTTACACATTTGTAACAGGATATCTTTTTTTTTTTTTTTTTTTTTGACAAAACAGAGTACATGCTGGTCGAATACTGCAATCGTTATTTTTAAGTAGCGTCATGATGTTTGCAATAATTCTCTTATGCCTCTTATTGCAATTACTCAAATGTTGTGGGTTTTTCCCCCCTCTGCGTTTAATTAAAAAAGTACAACATTTAAATAATTGCAATAAGAACCACTCAGAATTCTTGCAAACATCTTAAATGAAGAAGACAGTCACAAAAAAAGTAGAAATTATATTTGCAACTACTTACTTTTTAAATATGAATTCAGTCTCAGAGAGATAGATATTTTGATTGACAAGCTGCATGTGCGTCTGTGTAATGGGTATGGATGTGACATGTTTAGTGACGCACTGATAAAGGTACTGATAATACTGACCCCTACTGGTGAGGTGAAGTAACGGACCGTAAGTGCTATTAACTACCCGTGCAAGCTGATCCTTCAGCAGAGTGGTGAGGGGAGTAAGGTAACCGGTTTGCACACAGCCTTTGGAAAAATAGATTCTGTATCCATTTGTGTTTTACTTTCTATGGGTAGTTTTGCTATGTCATATTGCTTCGAGTGGTGTTTAAAGTGCTTCATTGAGGTCGGCCAAGGTGTCCTTCGCTCACCGTAGGTGGTATGTGGATTCCACTCTTAAATATTACTAGCGGTGACCAAAAAATACCAGCAGCAGTCATTTGGAACGAGTGTGCACCCCAGAGTAAAGAGCTCTGAAATGAGATCTAAGAGAATGACCGGTCTCTTAACTCCTGAGCACACTTAATGCAACCTAATGGAAAATCTGGCTCCGTAAAACCTTAACATCCATTATAGCAGGCTTAGTGTTACAGTAAAGATGTTCCTTCTCATTAAGATGGCTTTTTATGTCACTGCCAGATAACTGCTTCACTGGCCTTGATAACTTATTTATCGAACCAGGAGCTGTGTTGTTCCTTTCTGAAGCTCAAGCATTTCTTTTTTTTATTGTGTTTATTTATTTGAAGATATCTGGGGTAACAGCAAAGGCTTCTCGTTAAGAAAAAAAATTCTTGCAAATTGTTTAGTTTTTAAGAATTAGAGTGGAGCTCACTTATTATGAACCTGCCACGGCCACTTTGTGCTCCTTGTGCAGCGTGCATTAGAATCCCACATGCACACATTTAAAGGAATACTTATTTCTGTTTGTTTTTTTTATCCCATGATATGTGGGCTTAATCATCTTATAGTACTGTTTCTGCATCCAGATGGATATTTTCCATTGCATATCTTTAACAGACTCAATGTTTTAGGAGGGAAGAAATTATCGGTCGCACCAACTGGTCACTTTTAGAATGGCCACATTACAGAAATTGCTAAGGCTTGCTCCGAGACAGCCCCAAAGGTCAATATGACTTTATTAAGCACACCAAAATCCAACAGTAATAAATGATGATTTCAAACACATTAATTGAGAGGCATTCTCTTTAAAGTTCACACTTTTATCATGTTTCCCCTTATAAAAGTTTACCCGGCACTTGTGCACTTTTCCCATGGCTATACTATGCATTTACCATAGTTTACCCTGGTTTGCCATGTTTATTAATATGCTTTACCATACCTCGCTATTCTTTACAAGGCTTACCTATGCTTTACCATGCTTTCATATTCTTTGCTATGCTTTTACGAGGGTAAGCTTTTAGAAGGGTCTGGTGGGATCTTATACCTGCTGCACAGGAAGTGGACCTACAGTGTGGTTAATATAGCCAGAGATAAAACTAAAGGTAAAGCATACACAAAGTTCCACACATAACCCATTTGGTTTTATCATGATGGAACAGATTTGATTCAGAAAACAATCATATATACAGATTAAATGACTGTATATATTACTCTTTACATTAGTATATATACAGTATCTATGGATATATAATACATTTCTGTCATTTTGACTGCCTGTCAAGATTTTGCACCAGGAGAGGAACATAAATTGTGTTTCTAAGCCCTGCACCTAAAGGGTAATTGCTGAGGTACGTGTAAAATCATGAATGAAAAACCGTGCTGATGCCTTGCTAACTTAATTGTTTTTGGTGGTTTTGCTTTGCTTGTTGCAACGGAAATAATGAAGCCAGATGTCCATTAAGTGCGATTAGAGGGCATCGTTTTGCCATTTATCTTCCACTTACTGGAGAGGCTTGCCAGCAAATCAAATGACATCATCGCATTTCATTGCTGAGCCGCTGCAGGGGCGAGGTGTCTGGTCGTCTTCGCTCCCTGCTGGAAGCTTCGTCAAGGCTGGAAGCATTGATTTATCATTTAGCAGAAATCGCCGAGCCTCACCCAGCCACTTAACATGGCAGATTCTCGAAGTTTCCAGTGAAGCCCTGATAGCCCCTGTTCACTTCGGTATAAAAACCCTGTGCTGATTTTTTTTTTTTTTTCTTGCTTGTTTCCTGTGAAGCACATCTGGTCATGTGAGCTTCCCGCTCGCTGTGTGTCTCCTATCAGCTCCTATCACGCACAGCCTGATAAAACCTTGTGATGGACAGGGGCCAGTTTTCATGGGCCTTACGGAGCACAGATTATGTTTTTTTCTGGGCTCTTGAAAGCATTGGGAAAAGCCCTGGTGCGAAGCCCAGAAAGAGCAAGTTCAGCATGGGGTGGTTATACTCCCACTGTCCCTCAATTCTGAATGCTTTCATTCTGAATACTCTGCCCCCTTTGCATCCCAGGTTTGCCGAATGCAATGAAACGGACTCTGGGTTGAGTAAAGGAAGCTCAATGTATAGAGGCTATATACTGCTGCAGCCAGTGCTGGGCTAATCAGACTGCTAGACTCCATTTCTATTGATTGGGGAGCTTTTCATAGTCACTAAATGTAATTCTTATTGACATTATATGAGAAAGCCTTCTGGACGTTGTTGCCAAGTGGAAAATTGAACTGTATCTAGCCTGACAAGTCAGCTGTCTATCAAAATGATATTCTAAACTAAATCTGTACTATAATAGAAAATACACATGGGGTTACATGGGAACATACAGAACATGTATTTTTTTTTTAAATCAGGGTAAATAGACTCGTTGGTATGGTACTTTGCTTTCTGTTTAAACATGGGTAATGAAACTCTATTATTTAGTCAATGTCAATCCTGTGACAGTACACAAAGTATTTAATCCCACCCCTTCTGCAAGTTCATGTTGTAGTTTTCCATTCTCAAAACTAGCATATGCATTAACGTTACATAAGCATGCTGTACCATTCCAGTCTGCGATATGCCATGCCTTGCTCTGCCTGAATGTGCTCTACTTCACTTTGCTTTTACCATTGTATGTCTATTGACATTGCTCATTGAAAATTGCTGAAACGCCTTTGTGTTCAGTGTAATACAGTACAGGTATATGTTTAAGAGTTACTACCAGAGTGATCATATAAACTAAATGTAATATCGAGTGCAGAGGAGGTACATGTCAGTTTTTTTTTAATTTTTTTTTTTTTTTAATGCAGCTGTTGACCGTAATAATTACCGTCCGGGTCCACAAGCGTTTTTATGCTTTACAGGCTGTAACAAACATCAAAACAGAAGGTCTTTGTGAATAAACAATTGACGGGTTTTGCAAATGCTCAGCACGTGCGGTTGCTGGTTTTGAAAGGCAGAGCGGCAGCGCCCCCTGGTGTTAGGATGAAATAACAGCCATCCCAATGCCAGTGAAATAAATACAAATCTCTCTTATACACGACGACTAAGCAAGCAGTGAAGTGTAATGGTCCATTAACATTGCACGGTGTGTAACTATCTCACAACAAGTATAAAGCACAGCGTGTATTTAATTAGCATTCAGTAAAAAAAAAAAAAGATTAAAAGAAGGCTTCTTCTGCTCTTGCATTATATTGTTCCGTGCACGTTTGGCTAACCGACAAGTCGACCTGCATGCGCGGCATAGTAATAATGAATTGTCCAGTGGCTTGAAGCTTCTTAAATTATTTATATATCGGGAAGTTTCCAATCCAAATAAACATTACTTCAACGTACCTGTACCATTTGGACAACTACAACATCCACAATCCTTTGCTGCAACCAAGTAGGACCGCAGAGAGACGCCTGAGAGATTCTGAAAGACCTCTCCATTCTGAACTGCTATCATATTCACAGAAATTACATTTAGTTGTATTTATCGGTTTGTGTGACTCGAATTTCTATTCGCTTTTTGACACCAATAAATCTTTAAATATGAAAGTGCCCTTTTCTTGCCTGAAGGGCCCTTTCAATTTTTTTTTTAGCCGTCTTTCACGAATGCCAGAAGGACCTTTCTTGTAAATGCCCGTGTGTGTGCGCGTGAGCGAGCGATAGCTGTCACTTCCAAATCATTGAATCAATTTTTTTTCTTTTTCTTTTCTTAAATTGATTTTATTTTAAACTTTTCAGCGCCCGGTTCTCCTTCTCTTCTTCTTCTTCTTCTTCTCCAGTCATCATGTTCGAGGAAGCCAGCGAGGTGTTCGAGAACATGTTTAAAGCTTCTTTTCCATTGTCTTTCATTGTGTTGTTACCGGCGGTTCTGTTCCTGGTGTCTCCGCTACCCGCGGAGGCTGCTCACGAATTCACGGTCTATCGCATGCAGCAGTATGATCTGCAGGGGCAAGCCTACGGTAAGTCGACTGGGAAAAATAAAAACTGAAGAAAAAAAAAATCTATATAATATAACGAAATGCTTCGTGCGTGTGTAGAAAGTACAATACTAGCCCTTGCCGAGCATTGCGAAAGACGCGTAGGCTGCACATCACACACCTGCCCACAGGCCCTCTCAAAGATTAGTTAAATTTGTGTATGTAATTAGAAGTAGTATTTTTCGGTTTTTTTTTTTTTTTTTTTGTAGTAACTCCCTGGCTGTGTTTGATGCGCGCCTCTGTGGAGCCAACCGTTGTGATAAACAAAAGTTACTGGTATTGTTTGCTGTTTTTAGAATGTCTTCAGCTGGGACAATAGAGCGATAGGACCAGGGACAGCTTTCCGGTGGACAGTGTCCAAGTCCATTGTAGAAAGCTCGCACATCGAGAGTGGGGGTTGTCCAAAAATGTGTCAAATAGCTCCTTAATAAAAGTGAATTATTTTCACTCAGTGATGAAATCTGTACTCGGAGAGGGTCAGATCGGTTTAACCCATTAAGAGGTATTGTCCTCATTTGACAACAGGGTACTTTGAGTTTTTTTTTGTTTGTTTTTTTGAAGTATTTAACTGGTATCATCTACCTGTTATTTAAACATTAACTGTATTGTATGATAACAGAAGTGAAGTTTAAATGTAATGTATTGAACTACATAAACACAGCTCGGGTTGTGTATTTGCTACTTGATGGGTTAATCTTCTATGTGCAGTGTAGGCGGAATTATACATTACTGTGGTTACTGATAGTATCAATGTGAAGTCCAGCCTCACAGCAGATGGAAACAGGAAAGAGTGTATCTTGGCACCCTCCTCCACACTGCAAAACCAGGCAGGTGATTGATGAGATTTAGGGCTGGAGATTGTTCAAAGCACTGCAGTGATTAAATGTCAGGCTGTGTCTTTAGATATTGCGTGCATCTGGCTTGATTGCTTGTGTGATTTTATTGTTTTGTTTTTATGAATGAAAAGCTTTTTGCAGCCCTGGCCCATTCCCAATGCGTCTACTGAAAGAACCTGCTGGAAGCATCTAGAACAATCCAAGGCAAGGACCAGTGCTAACAGGGTCTCTGTCCAGTGATGTGTGCATAGTAATAATAATAATCAGCATCCTATCATCTATTCAGTATGAGTTGAGCCAGTGAGTCCTCCTGTTCTCTGAAGCACTTTCCAGATAGCTTGCTGTTCAGTGGCCGTCTTGCATCAAAGCTTCTGAAAGTTTTGGGGATCTTGATATTTTTAATGGAGGCTGCCAGTACTGGTGCAGCGTTCGGTGTGCTACCAGTCTTGGAGGTCTGCACTGAAGAGCTGTTCAGTCTCAGTGTGTAATGCTTCGCTGTTTCGTTCTCTCTCTCTCTCTGCACAGGTACCAGGAGCTCAGTGTTAAACACGGAGGCCCGCACAGTGGAAGCAGATGTGCTCAGTCGTCGATGCGTGATAATGCGGCTGCTTGACTTCTCCTACGAGAAGTATCAGAAAGCGCTCCGCCAGTCCGCGGGGGCTGTGGTTATCATCTTGCCACAAAACATGTCCACTATGCCCCAGGACATTGTGCAGGTAAGGGGAGAAAGTGATGAGACCCAGAGCTGGTTCTTGGGTTTTTCGACAGTCGAAGCTTTCGCTTCGGGGCAGCGCTTGGTGTCGTTCTGAAGCACTGCAAAGCTCTGAGGCAATATTCCCTAAATCAAGCGGGCAGTCAATTCTGGCTTTTCAAAAGTGCATCTTATCACTGAATATCATTTGCATTACAGTTGAGTAAATGTGGTGAGCAGGCCGCTAAGTTTAATGTATGCTCAAGGTCACAAAGGAAAAGGTCTGGCTGTATTTGCATGGCATCTCCAAGTATTGCTTTCAATTTAGCAATATCAAATGCTTGTTATATTTTAAATGTGACCTATAGAAACCTGCTGCTGTTGCAAGCGCTGGCATGTCAATCTCTGATTCTGGTGTTTGCCTTCAGGAGGGTTTGCAAGAAACTATATTAGTCTTGCTTGACTTTCTCACTTGAGGTTTTAATAATTAAAATGTTTTGATTACCTAGTGTGCATGGGCAATCAGGGATGGACATAAGGAAACCATTGCCTAGCAGTTTAATCCATTCCAGGTTTTAATACCAGCTTGATTAGCCACAGTGTGTATAGGTAACAAGCTCAGGTGTGTCTCATTACTCATAGTAAAACCAGGAATGGATCAATCTGCTATGCAATAGGAGTCTTATTTCCATCCCTGGAATTTGTTACGAGTTTGTGGTGTGATCTAAATACCCCGATTTAACTCTGTATTGATCCAACTGGGGTTTTCCACAAGGGTTGATTCACTGACCACTTATTAAAAATATTACTTGCTGTATCAATGCAATGAAATGTGGTCCCCTAAATATCTTTTGAGGTGGCATTATTGAGATACGCCACGGTTCAGATCATTAAAATAGACACCTTTTTGGTATGGGATTCTCGCTTGTGATCTTGATTTCTGCTTGACCGCCTTTCCAGCAATTCATGGAGATTGAGCCTGAGCTGCTGGCCACAGAGACGATCGTTCCTGTGTATTTCGCTCTGGAAGAAGAGGAGCTGCTCTCGATATACGAGCAGACCCTGACCTCCTCTTCCTCCCAGGGCTTGGCCTCTGCTGCAGAAGGTAGGGAAGCTCCTTGTTCTAATGTGTTGTTGGGGTTTCAAATCTATACAGCAGGGGTGTCCAATCCCAGTCCTGGAGGGCTGTTCCACTCCAGGTTTAACAGGTGCTTCTTTACTACCCTGGGGTACTGCAAAGCAGTGTTTTTGCAAGGATTCTTGATAAACCAATGCAAAGCCTAAACTCTCCCCTCTTTTAAGGGTTAGTTGTTGGAGGGGTACGGAGCAGTTACTGCAGACGTTTTCCATTGAATTCTAGTGATGGATTTTTTTTTTCCTCCTCCTCCTCCTCTCTCCCTCTTCCAGTGCTGCTACACACAGCTACGGCAAACGGTTTCCAGATGGTAACGAGCGGAGCACAGAGCAAGGCTGTCAGCGACTGGGCTATTACAAGCCTGGAGGTGGGTCCACATCAGTGAAGACTTTTTCCAAAAGCACTTGACTTAACCAGCTCACCTGACGAGCGACGGGGATGGGGTGGGTTTATATCCTGAAAGCAACCATGGTGTAACCTTTCCCCATTATCTGCTAATGCCTCCAGGCTTGATTTCATAGCTCTGCTCTGCTGCAGTAAAATCAAACCTAAGATTGAATCATTACTGTCAGTAGTTCAGTTCTGAATAATTCGAACAGTGAGCTGAGAAGATGCCAGGGGTTGAAAATAAAACTCCTGTTGCATAGCAGCTTCACGCATTCCAGGTTTTAATACAAGCTTGATTTAGCCACAGTGTGTGTGTAGCAAGCTCAGGTGTGTCTCATTAAACGCATAGTAAAACCAGGAATGGATCAAACTGCTTTGCAATGGGAGTCTTATTTCCATCCCAATAATGCATTCAGTGTTTCATAGTCAAAGACGTGGGAAGCTAAAACTGAGTGGGTTGTCTTGACTTAATCTCTAAAGCAAATAGCAAGGGTCATTGATTAAGGAGCGTGATGTGTGTTTTTTGTTCTCTGTGGTAGTTTTCCATTAACTTTTATGGTCTAGCAATTTGAGGATGCTTTCAGATACTGAGTAATGTCGTTTTAGGAACATATTCACAGAACACGACAGAGTTGCACAATTAATTAGCCAAAGTATGTGCTTTTTATGTGGAGGGGGCTGTGTGCATTTAGCTGCTAAAACGATCCTGGTTGTATAAGAGTGGATGATAAACAGAGGGGGATCTTAAGCTTTGTATAAGCAAGCTCATCGTGGTGTTTACTTGAGAGGCTTTGCTGTAAAGCTGTAGCTCTCCACATCCGAGCTCAGTCTGTTTCATTTCGTGCAGTTACTGCAAGAGTAGCAGTAACGGTACCATAAAGGCCCATCAAATGTAATCCAGTTCACGAGGACTTAAAGTAGGACTCTGTACGAACACTAAGAGCAGTGCAGATTGAGCTTATCTTTGTGTTTGAAATGCAAGTTGGTGGCAGAGGTGGGATTAATGTAACCTGTCCGGTTCGAACCAGTCTTTCGCTCTCTTCACCCTGCAGGGAAGGCTAGCTGGTGTGGGTGGAGAAGATCTTCCGACCATTGTCCTCGTAGCGCATTACGACTCGTTCGGTGTGGCTCCGGTAAGTGACGTTTTTATGCTGCAAACACGCCTTTGTGTCCGCACCCCCGTCATGTTCACACCCTGCATTTGTACTTTGATCACATCCTATTGAGTAGTAATGTTTTGTGCAGCTTGACTTAATGCAATATTTAGGTTTCAAGGTGAACCCCTTTTTATAGAGTAACTGAGGTTTGCAGTTTCATTTATTTTAACATTGTGGTGTTATACTGTTCGATGTAGCATTATTATTATTATTTATTTTTTATTTGCTTTTTTAGTGCACTGACGCTCAACCAAAACGTTTGTCTGCTTGACTTGCTGTTTTATCTTGGAATGTACTGAAGTTGCATTGGCTTACACGTAACAGTAAAAAAAAATAAAAAAAGTACTGCCTGCATTGCAGGACGTCTTTGTGAAAGCGACTGGAGCCTCTCAAGGTTTTACTATCCCGGCTGAGTCTCCCCGGTTTGTGATTTTGTTTCTGTTGTGTTTGTTTGTTTAGTGGCTGTCGTACGGGGCTGACTCCAACGGCAGCGGGGTGTCTGTCCTGCTGGAACTGGCCAGGCTCTTCTCAAGGCTCTACACCTACAAGAGAACACATGCTGCGTAAGCTGCTTCATTCTATGGGGTGTTTGCGTGGGTAGTGCCTTCACTGGGGACTTCACCCCCTTCACCCCCACACACTTTGGAGTTTTTCTACAGCAGGGGTGGCCGAAAGCCACAATCCTGCAGGTCTTCTGGGTGTCTTTTTAAATCATCAATGGTAAAGACCTGGAAAAAAATGTTAGTGTTGACCAAATTAAGAAAATAATTTGGTGGAACAAAGCCCAGACGACCCTGCGACTCTCCAGGATCAGGGTTAGCCACAAGATCTATCCTGAGCCAGCTGAGGTTTTTAAATCCAGGCTTAAAACACCTTTTGTGATTGACCTTTTTTTTTTTTTCTCCCTAGCATTGCAGAGCTTTTTAGAGTTGACCTTTTTAAAAACGCCTTGTACTTGAAAGATGCTACATCTCCTCCTTCGGTCACATATTTAATTCCATTTTTTAGAAATTGTAAAATCGTTTGTGTGAACTCCATGGAGTTCAATAAGTTGTCCTGCCGTTACTTTGGGAAAAAAAAACACATTTATGCATTATAAAATACACATGGATAGGAAACTTAACATTGTGCAATTGTGCACACAGTAACTGAAGGGGATATGAATGAAACTGATATGTAGGGAAGGAAATAAGACTCCTATTGCATAGCAGTTTCACCCATTCCAGCTTGATTAGCCCGAGTGTATAGGTAACAAGCTCAGGTGTGTCTTATTAAACAGAAGGTTTCACAGACCCCGATCAGCACTAATCAAGGTAGTCCAGGATCTATGAAACCAGACACTGGTAAAACCAGGAATGGATTAAATTGCTGTGCAGTGGGAGTCTTATTTCCATCCCTGGTTTTGGGAACTGGCATGGTATTATATTAGGTCAATTGTGACGTGTCTGATTAGGATTTGTGCCCCATATACTATTTTGATCAAGAGGAAAAATGTAACTGATGGATCTAAACCACTGAGGAACCAAATTTGGCTAGACTGACGTCAAGTTAAACCTGACTCATGATCTATATATTCTATATACCTCTCAGTAGGACTTGAGTTAACCTTTGAATGAAGGTTTAATCAGACCTGTGTGTGATTGATTGAGAATGCCTTTGAATGAAGGTTTAATCAGACCTGTGTGTATGTGTGATTGAGAATTATTGATTGAGAATGCCTGTGTTTTGTCCCCAGATATAACTTGCTGTTCTTCGTTTCGGGAGGTGGGAAGTTTAATTATCAAGGAACTAAACGCTGGTTAGAAGACAATCTGGATCACACAGGTACAGTAGACTTACCCAAGCCGTGTTATTTTAAATGCATGTTAAACTTATGTTGCATTGACTTTTAGGAATAGAATCTGATGCAGTCATTTCACTAAGACTGAAATAGATAAACCATACAGCATTGTAAAAGCTGCTACAAAAGCACAATACATATCCATTACTACCAACCCCCTGTACTGTACTTACACAAGTGGGAGCCACTCTAATTATCCTTGTCTGCAAATAATTAATAGCTGAGTAAACACTTCCTTGCGTTTGATGGTTCAGTCGCTAAAGATTTCCATACATACCGAGGGCTTTTAGTTTTCTATCTTATTTTTGTAAGTCTGCTGCCTTTTGCTTTCAATCAAGTAAATGGTTTCACAGAATACTAGCACTTTTGGTTTCAAAGTGAATTACCGGTATTTACAAAAAATTTTTATTGTCTTATAAAAGTTATCTATGAAATGACTACCTGAACCTTTCCTGAAGAGTACTTCTGTAAAAGAATAAATACTATTATCATCTAATAACACCTGCTGTTTGAGAATAATGATATGCCCTTGGATGATGTTCTGACTGTACTGTGTTTTGTGTAAACGGTGACAGTGTTTTTGGTGAACCAGAAGGCTGGGTTCCTGTCTAACCAGCTGTGGCTGGTTTCACATTGAGTTCTGTGCTCTTTTGTATACCCTTGTAGACTCCAGCCTGCTGCAGGATAACGTGGCCTTCGTCTTGTGCCTCGATACGTTGGGGAGCAGCGACAGCCTTCACCTGCACGTTTCCAAGCCCCCGAAGGAGGGGAGCCCCCAGCACACGCTCCTCAAAGAGCTGGAGACAGTGAGTTTGAGATCTGAAATGCCAGCGTCGCGTCAAAGGGGCCCTTCGGTCACAATTTCTTATTTTAAAACAGTTCATGCGAATGCTGTGGAGTTTGAGAAGCTGCCCCTCAATAACTTTGAAAAAAGCACATAAATGCATTAAAAAATAGATAAATAGATACGAAACTTAATGTGATCCGATTACATACGCAGTCACTGAAGGGGATCTGTACAAATCCAGCCTGTATTTGTATAAAGAGCACCAGGGTTTCCCCATTTTTGTATCTCGATTCTATCATTAGATCCTGACATTTCTGATTACAAAACACACACGGAAGAGCTTCAGTCTTTCAGCGTGCAAGGGAAGCACATGCTCACTGTAGCTACCTGCGTGAGGCTCCAAGCTGAGCACCAGAGAGATAAATCGACCAAGAAGCTCACAGTCTAGAAGCCATGGGGTTTAATAATCAATCTGACTCCAGTAAGCCTTCGTCACATCTGAGCACTCCTCTCCCTCTCTCTCTCTCTCTCCCTCCCTCTCCCCCTCTCCCTCCCTCCTCAGGTGTCTTCCAGCCAGTACCCGGAGGTGAAGTTCTCCATGGTGCACAAGAAGATCAACCTGGCGGACGACACTCTGGCCTGGGAGCACGAGCGCTTCGGCATCCGCCGGCTCCCCGCCTTCACCCTGTCCCACCTGGAGAGCCACCGCAGTGCAGCCCGCAGCAGCATCATGGACGTGCGGTCAGTGCCAGGCAAAGGGCATGTGTCACTTACTTGGATATTTTTGGAAGGCGTGGGTGGAGGGGGGAGGGGGAGTTAGGGTTCTATAAATGGCAGGACCAGCAGGTGTATTCTTTATTTTTATTGTTAATAACTGATTCTAATAAAGGGGTCTTCTTTTTTCTTTCTTTTCTTTTTTTATTCAGGACCCA
The DNA here is from genome assembly GCA_030684275.1 of Acipenser oxyrinchus oxyrinchus. Taxonomy (NCBI): domain Eukaryota; kingdom Metazoa; phylum Chordata; class Actinopteri; order Acipenseriformes; family Acipenseridae; genus Acipenser; species Acipenser oxyrinchus. The sequence goes on from CM060272.1 coordinate 3,229,968, forward strand.
GGTGGATGTGCAAACTCTCAGCCGTAATACTAAAATCATAGCAGAAGCACTGGCTAGAGTCATCTATAACCTCACTGGAAAGGTCTGTCCTGTTTTTGCTAATTCCAATTAATTTTTAATCATCCCCATCCCCCATCCCATTCCCTCTTAATCCATTCCAACACATCATTGATCAAAATTGCAATTAGCAGTATCGTCTGTTAAAATGAGCTTTTCACAGTGGCAACACATGACTTAGATTGAAGTCACTGTTCGTCCATTTTAAATTGGTTTCAAATGAAAGCAGTTGAACAGTCACAACAATTATTATGTCTCTAAAGTATCAATTGATCTAGCTCGGAAACGGGCATATTAGACTACTGAATGTTTTTTTTTTTTTACTGCAGTGTATAATAGGTGCCAGAGATAATCAAAGTATAACAAAGTGGCTCATAGACTTTAATTCACAAACCTGAAAGGTTCAGGATCCCTTAAAACCCTGCCTTGTGTTGTTCTCTTCCCAGGGAGCCCCAGAGGACCTGCAGATCTTCACCGAACAAATGGTAAGTATCTGCAGTAACGCTCGCCTCATCCCGTTCCTGTTTATTCATTAGATTTAGTTCTCATCCTTCCGGGCCAAGTGTGGTAAAAGAGAAAACACACACACAACTAGTGCAGACTCCCTCCTGGTGTTGAATAACAAAGAGATTGTGGAGATTTGATCAAGAGATGAGAGTAAGACAACAGCTTTGCCTGGCTTTGAACTTTTTCTTTTTAAAAAAACTCATTCCATTCAAATCACGTGACCGGGTGACCTTTTAAAGTGGGTCCGTAGTGGTAACGGTGTTGACAGGCTGTGCCGTCCCCCTCAGCAGGTCCAGGAAGAGCAGCTGTCGTCCGTGCTGGACTGGTTGACCTCTCAGCCCCGGGCAGCGCAGCTCGTTGACAAGGAGAGCCCTGTAGTGGGCACACTGGAGTACTACCTGAGCCGATACCTCAAGGACGTCAAGCGCCACTACGTCAAAGCAGACAAGAGGTAACGCGCGGGGCTCTCCGCAGCCTCTGTGCTGCTAAATCCACATGCAGGCTGATGCTGGGGTGGTTGTGTAACTGATTTTAAATGTTTATTTATTTTTGTCTTTCTGCCAGAGATCCAGAATTTGTCTTCTATGATCAGCTGAAGCAGGTCATGAATGCATACAGGTAAATCGGATTCCATTTAAAAAGAATGCTGAATTCAATCATTCTTTTCTGGAGTGCACCCAGCAGTGCGGTCCTGTAGCCTTTTACAATACATGTTCTAATGCTGCACAGGGAAATGCATGCGCACCTTAGGAATCCATGGCTTATATACACTTGAACCGAACCTCTAGCTGCTTTTAGAGAATTAACTTCCCGAACATCAGATCGGTCTTGTATTGACAGATGTTTGTATTGTGTTTTTCTAGAGTGAAGCCTGCTATCTTTGATCTGCTACTTGCTCTTTGTATAGCAGTCTATCTGGGGGTGATGTATTTAGCGATCCAGGTAAGTTTTTAATGTGAGGGAGGTGATTTATCATTGTGACAGTTACGGCAGGGCTGGGGTTGGAATGAAAATGTTCTGTTTGTTATGGCGATCCTTTTTTAATCTCCCCCTGTCTCTGTATTCTGTTTCAGAACTTCGGGCTTCTCTACAGTGTGGTACGGAAGGTGACTCAGCCCAAGGCTAAGCAGCATTAAACTTTTTATAAGACTTTTCACTCCTTGTGTGTTTTTGCGGAAAAATCATGATCGACCAAAAAAAAAAAATCTTAAAACTTTTTTTTTTTTTTTAAATGTAATTGGAATTCTCCCTGCAGAATTTAAACTGAGCCTAAAGCTGCTACCCCTTTACAGGATCAATAGGTTGAAAGACCAAGCCCCTGTCTTTCTCTCTGCAAAGTCGCTATACCTTTTTCAATTAATTAGTGCGACTGTCCATACCCTGCATGTAAGCTACAGCCTGTGTGGGAGCTTTCATTTTTAAAGGTGTATGTATAAAATCAATTTTCCTATCCAGGTGTGCCCCAGTTCTGTTTTGATATTCTATGTTCTACTGGATTCCCCCTTCTCTGTAGCCATGTGAACTTTCACGCTTCAGGTTTTCAATGTGGCTCAGATCTCAGATAAAAAAAGCATGTCAAGTATAGGATCGTACCAAAGCTCTGTGTTTGGGGGGGGGGGTACGTACGTTACGTTCACTCATCCTGACACATTCTGCTGCGCCTCTTTCAGCACAGAGATTTGGAAAAGTTTATCTGGATAAAATGGGAGAATTTAGATTTAGGATACTGGAGGAAAACAATTACAAATACAAATATACCTTAAAACAAATACTGCCACCCCCGTCACTGGTTGTTCTGCTTCAGAGTTTGGCCAGAGGTATGTGTCCACAGAACATGTGACAAGTCAATTGATGGAGACTGTACCAGTAACCACTGGAATCCCTGTGTGTACTTTATTCATGGGCAGATAAATGACACTGTTTATGACAACTGCCAATAAAAAGTGTAGGAAACAGTGGAGTCTCGTGTATCCAGAGTTGGTGTGTTTTTGACGGTTCAGAGATGTCAGATCTCCAAATACCAGAACAGTGTTTCAGGAAGGACACGTTGCTAAACTTGTCCAGACCCCACTTTCAGTACCGGAAGTCTGCGCAAGGAGCGGGCATGGTGCAGTGCTGTATACTGCTCTGAAAACCTGCAAACCAGCTCAGACTAAAACCGCAGACGCTTGGAACGTCTTGATGCTGCTGATGCATGGCAAGCCTGTCCGTTCTGGCGCTCAAAATGATTGTTTTACTTTGCTAGGTGCTGTAGTGTTCTCATACCTTGCATTGTCACAACGCAAAGGTACTAGGATTTGACTGATCATTTTTTTTCAAACCCACTGTTTTTCAATGGGACTGTTGTGTCTAGTTTCACAGACCCTGCCCAGGACACCCGTTCCTAATTAGACAGCTTAATGCTAATTAGGGGTTTAACTAGCTGTAACGCAACACAAGCAAAGCCTTGGTCACTGCATGCACCTGTGCTTACAATTAAAAAGATGTGCTGCTTCAGATGGGCGGCTCGATTAGAAATGAAGTCAAATGTGACATTTGAAAAGGTAATGAATTCTCTGACAGAGACGTAAGAGCTGGTACTTTGCTGCCTTTATTTATTGAAGCTTGTAATTATTTATTTTGGTTCTCCGTGGCGCTCTCTCTCTCTCTCTCTTGCCCTACTCTGAATCATTGTGTTGTACATGATCAGAAGAAAAACCTTGAAAGTTGCCGGAACAAGAAATAAATACATTTGTTGAAATGTTGTGGCTCTGGATCTTGAGTTGATGCAACATACCGTAAACAACGAGCATATATCCAAAAAAAAAAACAGTTTTATTTTTGTGAACTGATAACATTTCAGTGGTTTTAAATATTTACATTTTATTACAAAGAAAAATATATACATTTCTTATCTATGTTTTTCCACTGAACATGCATGCAGAATTAGAAGGATTGGGGTTCAACATTTCTTGCCTGGCACGAGGAGAGGGGTGATGGGTTGAAATCTGTGTGTGGATATGTGCAAACACTTGGTTCGGGGTCAAATGGAAACTGCAGATCAAAAAGACCCAGAAAAAATCAGCAAATGTGCAGATGCATTTTCTGTGCTGTATTTGATACTACTAGGAAATAGAAAAGATTAAAAAATAATATTTTTAAGCAAATCTAAGCTGCACAGACACTGCTAAAGCTAGTCGCTGGTACATTATCAGGCTCCTACTCTGTAAAGCGCATGAATATTGAGTTCACCACCAGTTCAAGAGGATTGAAAGGAAACTACAATGCCAGCAAGAAATGTGATCCTCAAGCCTGCGGTACACCGAGCAGACACGTGCAACGACTTGCAGGAACTCCGGTACGGGACTAGTGTACCCGGGTAGCTTAAGAACCACATCTCTGCAAAACGTTACATGTGTAAACTAGATCTGTGACAACACTGTCCAGACACCAACCACAAAAACCATGTGCAGTACATTAAATATGGGACTCTAGTTTCATTTACACAACTCTGGGATTATTTTAAAAAAAAAAGATGGAAACACATCTGACTTTAAATACAAAATCTATTTTTAAAAAAAAAATGGTTTTAGCTTGGCGAAAATATTGATAGTTTTGGTCGGCGATGCAAATGTGGAGTTAACCATTTGTGTAGTTCCCGTTTGTGTAGATTAAATCTAATCTGTGTTTTAAAACCAGCTGTACAGTCAATACTATATTTATAAAAGGTTAGAGAACAAGAAGACAAAACTGATTACAGTAGTTCAGGTGTACTTTAAACATCCACTGAGTGATACAAAAATTAAAATCGACAACTATACATACTAAAGAGACTTCAGGCTAGACTCTGATCAGTGTGAAATAAAAGAATTAACATAATTCACATGCACTGTAGGTGTTTATTTATTTATTTATATATATATTTATATATATATATTTATATATATATATATATTCATCCGTGGGCATTGCTGTATGGATCTCTACTATTATATCACTTTTTTAGAATACAAAGATGCTGTGTGGGCAGTTACTGTTTGCAATCGATGGACCAGTTAATACATTATGAAGGGACTTTTGATTAACAACAGAACTTCTTAGATCGCTAGAAATCCGATGATGTTGATGTACCAGAACCGAGTGCAATTTCCCAGAGTTACTTTAATAATTCCTACACCACTGTAACCCCATGCTATGCTATGAAATGTACAGCGAAACTTGGTGTGCATTCTAACTTCTGCAGTGCTGAAACCAAAGGAATCATTAAAAAAATACATTAGTTCCATCCTAAATTATATTTAACCATAAAAAACCGAAATCTAGAGAGCTTTGTGTTTTACATTTGCAGAAACTCTACAATTAAAATATATAAAATTATGCAACAAAAAAAGCATTTATACCCAGTTTGGGGAATGAGGGGACTTTTCTGTAACATTAACAAATAAAGGTTTTGAAGAGGCACAAAAATACTCTCAAGAAACTCTCAACACAGGTGTCGGATCGCTGCGTGCATTTGCTCAAAAACATGTTCACTGTGCAAAAAACGCAATCCTCTGACTTGTCAAGCGAACAGCAAGATATATACAGCTGCATGCAATACTGTGGAGCGGGTTCAAAACATCGAGATCATTCGGAGCTGTCCTGCTGTGGAAAAATCTGCATTAACTTCTCAGTGTTCAGCTCAGTTCAAATCTCAACAGGATTCGTTGTGAAGAAGCTGGAGAGTGAAAGTCTTTCTTAAAAGAATCGAGGAATGTTCAGTCAAGCGTGGATTCCCAAGACGCTCTTTTACCAGGCAGTCTACTGGTTGTGTTATCGGTTGAGCTCAGTTTTTCAGATGTAATTTCACCTGGAGGATGTCCAGTACAGACAGCGTGGTTTGCTAGAGGCTTGCTTGAGCTCAGCAAAGTGAATCAGGTGTGGATCCAGCGTAACAAACCTTCACAATAAGAGCTGCGTCTCCAGATCCGATCCCTGGCTCTTCCAAATACAATAAAGAGGCGGCTTCCGCACACCAATTCTGCTTTCTATGGGCACCAGAAAGCTCCCAAGATCAGGAGTATTCTCTGTAGCTTTATTAAAAGGTATATGGAGTTGGCAAGTCAGATACACAGGATTTAGGAAGTGTTTATATACAAGATTTCATGTGCAACGGAGGGAGGGTGATGTCACTGTAGAACGTCTCATTACATCCTACCCCCCCTCCTTAAATAGGGTGACCTTAAGACGTGAACCCATTTCCACTTACATGTAGTGTAAGCCCTCATTATTCACACTGTTGTCTTTCTTCTTTGTTTTGGGATAGAGACAGTGGCACTAGATGCAGTCAGGTAGATGAGGCAGGCAGGTGCTATAGGGCCGTCCCCTCACTGCTCCGCCAGCGAGCGCGCCTCTCTCCTGCCTGACGTCAAGTCCTGAGCCTCTCAGTACTAGAAAAGGCTGCCAGCTGCGCTGAACTGTGCCTGTGGCTTTGTAACATCCAGAGAAGGGCCTGGCTGAGACCAGCAAACTCAATTCACTTGTGACCTGAGCCCGATTCATGCACGATGAGCTAGTGAATTGACATTACTGAATTCAAATAGTTTTTTTTTTTTTCCCGCAAACCCAGCCAAGGTCCCCCAAATGTTTCTGATTGATCCCGCGCCCAAATTCACTCGGTTTTGAAGGCGAAAATGAGAAAATTAACTCAAACACACTAAGACTTTTTACAGTGCAATTTGGGAAAAAAAGGGCGTCTAGATTTTTTTTTCTAGAATTGCAAAGCATATTTACATTGACTTAGATACAGAGCAGGGGTGATCTTCTGGGCTTGTAGTGCAGCTCTCTGCCACAAGGTGGTGCTAGCGGGGCCGTTACAAGCGCTTGTCCTTTACAATGCCGTTCTTCAAGCGCTTGTCCTTCACAAAGCCGTTCTTCAAGCGCGTCCTAAAATAAAACAAATCATACCGGCACATTCAAACAGCTGCTAAACATTACTATTCCCAGTGCTACTATTGCTATTACTAAAAAAAAAAAAAACATTTTCTAAGCAGAACATCTTTCTTTCAGTCTCTTGTCATTGTTTCTCTGAATCATCCACTTTTGCCGGCTTGTTTCGTTGACTCCATTTACCCCTTTTACCCAGCCCCTCACCCTGTTAGATTCACTCGCTTGTCGTGAGTGAGGTATACATGAAGTGGAATCTACAGTGCGGGCGTCGGGATTAAATGGCACAGAAGAAGACGTTTACCGTTCTTTCCAGGAGTTGTGATGGGGTCGGTCGTGTTGCTTCTTGTGCAGAGCGGTCTTCCTGCTATCCTCGATATCGTACTCCCGCACATCGTTCACTTCTGTCATCTGCCCTGTCAGCACCTTTACCACGAACAGCACAATGTACTGGAGAGAGGGGGGACACAGGAGTAAACGAGGGAGGCACCAGGGTTTGAATACGGGCCAACGGGCCATTGTCTATCCTGTCTTTGGAATTCATTTCCTTCAAACACAAAAACAGCCTCTTCACAGTTCCTTTTTAAACCTGACCAGGGTTGCAAACCCTGTACATACTGGAACGATTCTAACGAGCAAGCTGTTGTTTTCTATTACTGTTTTTAGGATTGTTTTTAGGGGAGGGGTTTTGTCCTGTTTGAACAATTCGTCTCTTTTTTTTCCCCCATCTATTTTAAAATGTTACTTCTTGCCAGGACCCCCTTGTAAATGAAATGTATAGCTCAAGGATTATATCCTGGTTAAATAAATCCATTTGAATTCTAATCGTATGTACCGCAGTATACCACAGCTAATAGTTATCTCCACAGTAAAATTTAAAACAAACAAGGCTGCTTTATTAACTGTCAATTCTTAGTTTCAGAGATGAATGCTTGCAATACAGGAAGGATGAAAAAGAAAAGAAAAAAACAGACAAAGACAGTAAAGCTGCGTGTGAACGTGTTTCACTCCAGCTCGTTAGAGTGGGTCGTGAGCGAGGCCACAGGCAGGTGGGGGCAGCCCAGTGGGTCTACTCACCAGAAACCAATAGATATTCATCAGGGTGAGAGCAAACAGCAGAGTGTTGAAGAAAAAGTAGAAAGGGATATTGGGCACAGACTGCAGGCTGGAGACACAGGTGGTGTAGAGGACTTTAAGAGGGAACCAGTAAAGTCGACTCCAGAACCTACGACAGGAACACAGACAGAGTCATACAGAGAGAGAGAGAGAGAGAGAGAGAGAGAGACAGAGGCCCTCATAGACCCTTAAGTGCCACCAAACCCTGCGTAGAAGTCTAAATCTGAAGATGAAGTCAATTTTCTAATGTAACGGTTACACAAAACAAAACAGCTTTCTTTCAAGTCTCTGATGATTATTTCTACGGTTGTCCAGGCTTGTTTGGCTTACTCCATTTACCCATCACACTAATACAGTGACTCCTACTGGTTACCTAAGGTAAGTTGGCATTGTGTTGCAGCGGGCTGGTTTCACCAGGTGGTGCCGAAGCTCACACAGCCCAGGCTGGTTTCACCAGGTGGTGCCGAAGCTCACACAGCCCAGGTTGGAGACTCACCAGGTGGTGCCGAAGCTCACACAGCCCAGGTTGGAGACCAGGTCGTTGAGGAGGTGGTAGACTCCGGCCCGGTTCTTCAAGTACACGTTGAGCTTGGTAAACTCCAGCTGGATGTCGTTTACGTCATGCAGGAAGAGAACCAGGATTCCCACGTTGTGATACCTGGAGAGGAGGAGGAGGAGGAGGAGGAGGGAGCTGACACACACACAAGAGGGAGCGCTGCAGATACACACACACACACGCGAGGGAGCGCTGCAGATACACACACACACACACACACACACACGAGGGAGCGCTGCAAACACACACACACAAGGGAGCGCTGCAGAAACACACACACACACGAGGAAGCACTGCAGAAACACACACACACATACACACACACGAGGGAGCGCTGCAAACACACACACACACAAGGGAGCGCTGCAGAAACACACACGAGGGAGCACTGCAAACACACACACACACACACACACACACGAGGGAGCGCTGCAGAAACACACACACACACACACACACACACACACACACACACACACACACACACACGAGGGAGCGCTGCAAACACACACACACACGAGGGAGCGCTGCAGACACACACACACACATACACACGAGGGAGCGCTGCAAACACACACACACACACGAGGGAGCGCTGCAAACACACACACACACATACATACGAGGGAGAGCTGCAGACACACACACACACACACACGAGGGAGCGCTGCAGACACACACACACACACACACACGAGGGAGCGCTGCAGAAACACACACACACACACACGAGGGAGCGCTGCAAACACACACACACACACACGAGGGAGCGCTGCAAACACACACACACACGAGGGAGCGCTGCAGACACACACACACACACACACACGAGAGGCAGCACACACACACACACACACACACACACACACGAGGGAGCGCTGCAGAACCACACACACACACACACACACACACACGAGGGAGCGCTGCAGACACACACACACACACACACACGAGGGAGCAGCACACACACACACACACACACACACACACGAGGGAGCGCTGCAGACACACACACACACACACACACGAGGGAGAGCTGCAGACACACACACACACACGAGGGAGCGCTGCACACACACACACACACACACACGAGGAAGCGCTGCAAACACAAACACACACACACGAGGGAGCGCTGCAGACACACACACACACATACACACGAGGGATTGCTGCAGATACACACACACACACGAGGGAGCGCTGCAGAAACACACACACACGCGAGGGAGCGCTGCAGAAACACGCGAGGGAGAGCTGCAGAAACACACACACTCACACACACGAGGGAGCGCTGTTGCTATTGAATTAACTCAATTATCTTATGGTTTTTTTTTTTACTTTTTGATATTTTCAGTGTTTAGGTTCTTTGAGCTGTGTTCAGGAGTTGCCCGCAATAGACACACAGAGCCCAGGCTAGATCATCTGACGTGTGTATACACTAAGGCATGTTAAACATACCGAAACGTTGGAACGTACAGGATGAACCAGGGTAGTACCCGTCTTGTGAATCTCACCTGAATGCGTAGGAGAAGGTGATGAGCGCCAGGGTGATGACGTGGTGGAGCAGCATGACGGCCGAGTCCTTCCTCCAGGCGTCCATGTGCAGTGTGGCGTAGATCGCGTGCCCGTAGAAGCTGCCCTGGATCAGGTAGGCCACAGCGATGTCAGTGGGCACCGCCATCCCTCGCTTCCAGCCTGGGACAGGAGAGCCACAGAGGCGAGGCAATTTTATTAGTATTTTTTTTTTTGGTTTTATTATTTCAGTTCTTGTAAAATATAGATTGGCAGCACAGGAAGGCTCTCCCCTTATAACAGTTTACCACAGTGCATTTTTCCCATGCTTTTCTGATGGTTATTCTCTGCATTTACCATAGTTTACCATAGTTTAATATGCTTGCCCATACCTTAATGTTCTTTCCAATGCTTACCTAAGCTTTATTACACTTTGCTATGCTGATGCTCTGGTCAAAGGAAGTTTAAACATAGATCCACTCCACAATGCACTTCCGAAAATGAATCCCCATCTCCTACAAGCAGGGGGCGGTGACTTTTTTGGTCTTCATTAAATGTGGTTCTATTTCTTTTTATCCATCCCCCACATGAGGTCGCCATGCATGACAGGGTTAAAGACTAACAGGCGGTTCTAGGCTCAGCCTAGCGCTTACCATACCGTAAAAGGCGGAGGGCGGGTCATGGAAGAAGGTGTACTGAGTGAAGAAGAGGAGGTAGAAGCTGTAGGACCAGGATGCCGTGTAGAAGAGCAGTTTCCACACGCTCTCCGGCATTTTAGACGCATCCTTGGGCTGCAGAGCGCACCAGCGTCCCAGTGGCTGGAACGACAATTCAAACATAACACACAGATGACGGGTTTATCCCAGATTCCTAGCAGAACTTTACAGATTGCAACAGGCTTTGTCATCTCCTGTGCTTCACCGTGCTTTTACAATGCATCTTGCTAGATACTGTCAGATACTAATATACTTGCCAGGCTTTTACCGTGGTTTACCACACATAGTAAACTTTTATGAGGGTAGTGCTAAACCCACTTTGCCAGGGCTTCAGCATCAAGTGCTGTCAATAATGCATTAGGGAAAGGAAATGTCATTATGAAATAAATGCTGTCAGCATCCTTTAATGAGTGGTGAATGCCCTTCTTGGCTTGGGCAGTATCTTAGATACCTAATGGACATACATTCAGCAGATGAATTATGGTACAGATTCTATATATATATATATATAGAGAGAGAGAGAGAGAGAGAGAGAGAGAGAGAGAGAGAGAGAGAGAGAGAATTCAAAAACAGCAAAGAGCTCTCCATCCAAGGAGAATCATGATCCAACAGGATTCTCATCAATCACTAGAAATTCTTAATGAAGAATCACTATTTTAATAATGAACTGCAATGTTTGGGCTTCCTCCTTCTTCAGATAGCATGGCAGAAATAGCAACGTCAGGTCTGGTGGTTCAGTGGTGAAAGAAAAGGGCTCAGCCACTGACACTGTGTGTGACCCTGAGCAAGTCATGGAACCTGCTTGTGTGTGCCAATCCGTGTGGAACTGACTGTCCACTCCGGGGGTCTTCCCAGACAGCCCGAGTTATACTGGGGATAGCCTGGGCTCGATACGCTGTCCTCTGACATAGAGAGACTGCAGAGCGTATCTAATGTGACTGCATGGGTTGCATAAGTGCCCCTTGCTCGTGCTAACTTGAGCAGCTTGACCTGCTGTGAATTTTAAACAATCGGGGGTGTTTTAGAACAAGAGGGCTGATTTCTTTTTTTTTTTATGTAACCGTGGCGATCATCTAGTAACTCTCAGTTTCCACAGCAACGGTAGAACGATGCCAGTCACTGATGCTATGCAGCAGAAGAAATGTCCTCCTCTCTCTCTCTCTCTCTCTCTCTCGTCCTTAAATTTGAAATGTTCCCTGCAGGTTATGTATCCGAGATAAATACAGCTTGGGATAGGATATTCATGGTGAGATCCATCCATTCAATAAGCCCCTCTGGCTGCTGCCAGACTGATAACAAGCTTTGTTCTAAAGGGTTTTGTTCAAACAAACAACCTTGGGTATGCGTTAGCGACCCACTGCAGCTCACAATCACTATCACTCCCTTTATTTACGCAGCTAGGACCAGCTGTGATCAGGCTCTTGAATAACTGTCTGCGGTCAGGAAATACTGATCCTAAATATGCTATAAATTGGGCATTAATTCCACAACAAACGCAGGTCGGATCTTGTATTGTCTGAAGATTAAAAACCAGCTAACCACACGCTTGTCTCTCCCTGAAGAGTCTGCTTAGTTTATTGCAACAGGGAGCACAACAATAATCTCCACTTGGTTTTGATTTGCATGGAGTGCATTTTGCGCCCTATAGCCTGGAGGTCGCCGGTTCGAGTCCAGGCTACTCCACTGTGGGCCAGGGTGTCCTCGGCTCACCGTGCATCAGTGACCTCTATAGACTGGCCGGGCTTCTGCAGTCTTGCCTGTAAGCTGCCCAGAGCTGCGTTGTCCTCCGACGCTGTAGCTCTGAGGTGGCTGCATGGTGGGCCTGCAGAGTGAAAAGAAGCAGTCGGGTGACGGCACACGCTTCGGAGGACAGCGCATGCTCGTCTTCGCCGCTCCCGAGTCAGCGCAGGGGTGGGTAGCGGTGAGCTGAGCCGAAAATACAATTGGACATTTCAAATTGGGAGAAAAACATGGTTAAATAAATAATATAAAAATAAATAAACAAAACAATGTAATAATATACCTGCTTGGGGGCTGATTGTGACAAACATGCAAAGATACAAATAGCCAAATTCATTTAACCCTGCAATGCCCAATGTTTTAAAAACATGATAATACAGAGGTGTGGCTAAGCCTTGTATCCGATGTGACACAGAAATGGGCATTACAGGGTTAAGGTGTACTTGTAGTCTTCATAATTCAGAACACTGCAGACCGCATGCCCCGTCTTCCTTTGAGTACTGGCATTATAACTGAGGGACACTGAGGGAGAACCGGACAGACAAACGGTGCTTTAAACACAGACTGTGCATTCCTTCATCAGATGCGTCGCTGTGCGTTAATTGTGCGATTGTTTGAAGTGTGCAGTCAGACACTCGCTTACCCGGAATATATACACAGAAAGCGCCTGTCGCAGCACTGTCCACCCCACGGCACACACCGCAAACAGAAGGATGTCGCTCCAAGTTAAGATGGCGTTTTCCAACAGCGTCCTTTTAGACAGCTCAAAACCGCAGCCCCGGCACTCGTTGAAGGCACTGAGCAAAGCGGAACAGCTCCTCGTTATAAGATCCGCATAACCGGGCATGGGCTCCACCGCCCTGACGCTGATATTACCGTCCGCTTGAGGTGGTCTTCCCATTTTAAAAACCTCTATTAATAAAAGAAAAAAGACGAAGAAGAGGCGGCGGTCAGTTTTAGCCGCTGTTAGCTATCCAGAACGTCCACCTCCGTGCCTCTCAGGACAGAACAAGGTTGTCGATTTAGCTTATTAAGCTATTTTCTAATGCGAGACACAGTATCCCAGCCTCATTTCTCAGTCACGCCGTATGGTTCCCCAGCCCCCTAACACCGATGCAATTCCGCACTGGGTTGATTCAAGACAACTGGCAGGTGTCTCGTTAAAAAAAAATAGCGTTTTGTTCTGAGATACACTTAAAGCGCTACATTTTATACAAAACCTTTAGGCTGTACATAAATCTGCAGTGTTGTCTTCAATTGCTTACTGTGTCTGTTTCAGTGCAGCGGTTCTTCTGATAAATAAATCAATGCAATAACAAAACAAGGCAATTGTGGTGCAGCAATCTGTAAAATTCAAATCCCGCGGCGTTTCTTTCTTTATTCTCGAATGCAACGCAACCTCCAGATTATCAGTTAGGGCACTTTTTTTTTTTGCTGGAGACAAAGGACTGAAGAAAGACTTGAAACATGGAAAGGGCACGTCGCCTCTGCCAGCCCGTGTTAAGCAATGCACCAGACTGATGTAACCGCAACCAGCCCCGTTTGTTCTGTATTTAAAGGCGCAGTGTTATTTGTTAACGTTCTTTTGTCTTTAAGAGTCCAGAGCCCGTGTTCAGCGGGACATGTTGTATTTCGTGAAGTTTTGGTGTGGTATCTTGATGGCTGATACTGAATCCTTTTCAGGTGGATTTTTTTTTCTCTTAAACGGTTAAACTTTTTTATTTTTATAGCAGTCAACCTACCGCTAAACATGCATGAGTCTAAATACAGAATGCATCACTATATAAAAATACACGAGCAACGTAAACGGCTATAGAGCGGGATTACTTTGCCGCCCTGCCGCTGTAGAATTCAGTGACAGAAATAACTGATAATGAACCATGCCATAGACTTGATGATCAAACTACAGTGGATAAGCACACACCCACCCCCACAGGAATCTTGGGTTTGACATTAGACTGATACCGATGACTTATCAGCGTATCCAATGTGCACTGGAACGGCCCGAATGGAATGTGCTGGGGTAGAACTCAAGCAGACCCTCAGCATGGAGCTGCAAGCAGATTCATCACAGTTTGCGGTGTGGAAATTCATTAATAAATATCTGAGTAGCAACTGTTTTTTCATAATCTGGTAAAAAATTTAAAAAAAAACACAAAAAACAAATAGAACAAGTTGACTTTTTATTGTTATTAATTAGAATAAAACAAGGAATGCTTACGTTAAGGTATTCAGACATCTTACAGTATAGTCCTCTGTGATGATGTTACCACTCAGAGATTAAAAAATTGTCCGGCTATATATACATGCAGCCACAGCCCTGTATAGACTCTCTCCTGGTCTTGCGGTATGTGTTTAAGTAGAAATCGCCAATACATTAAATGGGACAAAACACTGAATTGTATTTTTTTTTTAATTTATTCAATCAAATCAGCTCTTGAGTTATGAAAGAATTAAGAAAAAAAAAAAATCCTTTGTGGAGCTCTGGGTTTTGCACACGTCCTGCTGTTGAATTTGGGAAGGGGTCCCATGCTGCACGCTTCAGGATGGGTAACCCCTGAATTCTCATCCACTGGGAGCGTACTGCATCGCTAACCGGTCAAACTCATTCTCCTGTTAGGCACAAAACAACAAGAGGATTGTCATGAGAGAGCTAGATATATGTACGCATGCATATTCTTACTGCAGTCTGCAAACATTTCAACATCATCTTTACTGCGCTCTGTATTAAAGAGCAACATACCTCTGCAACAGATGTAAGAACACCAGTAAGAACATACAGCATTACGTACATGTGGTATGTCTTTAATCCACAGGGGGAAAGGTTACTGGTTACACTCTGGTGTACCAGATTTGAGTATATATGATTCCGAGAGGCTACATGAGTGCTTTGAACATCTGATTGATTAAAAGTCCCCAGGATTTGAGGATAGAAACAACAACTATTATACAAAGTGCATCTAAACAACAATAAAACAAATTAAAAGATAAGGTTACAACGCTGCTTTTTAAGAAGCTGGAATGTGTTGCAATGTTTTTTTTTGTTTGTTTGGAGCAGGCTGTTACCACTGCTGCAGCGTCAGCAGCACTCAGCACATGAAGGCGGTCTTCATCTCTTACCTTTGCCAGGTACTCTTTAAGAAAAGGGTGTCCCTTGTGTCCATCTTTCAGCTGAGAAAGGTAGCGGTTTGTTACCTAGGACAGCAAATTGAACAAGTTATTGAGAGACGGCGGTATAAAAGGCAGGAGACAGGACGTGCAGACTTGTACTGCACACGTTTATGATTAAATCAGAACATCAGTGTCTCGAAGCCCATCAGAAAGACTCCAGGTGTCTATAGAGAATCTGGAAACCCCCATACAGACTCTGATCACTGTGGTTAATCGAGGCATGTACAGTCTTACCTCAGTAGCCTTCCCGAGGTGCTGTGTCAGTACAATGAGGTTTATGAGAGTCTCAGGATGACTGCTGTCCTGCAAGAGAGAGAAAAGGTTTTATACAACTGCATTGCGACATGCAAACAGGGAAACCCACTGCACGTGGAACACAATCTCCCAACCAACGCCAGGGTACAGATTCAATACAAATCAGACAAGTGGTTCCTTACATACAGCAAAAGTGCATATAGATCCTTACATACCCCTGCCCTAAAATGCCCACTTCGTTTTTTTTTTATAACAAGGTTGTAAGACGTTAATGAGGTGGGGTGAATAAATTACCCCCGGAAGGGGACACACACCAACAGGGATTAAGACAGAGTCAGAAATCCTGTGAACAAAATCGATCCTGAAACTAGACCCCATTGTTACCTTCCAATACAGAAATCAGCCCCCCTGGTCTATGAAGTGCAGGGTGTCAGCTGGGGCGTTAGGGACAGACCCTCGCACCCCTACCTTGTCCAGTGCCTCCTGCAGCACCCCTTCTGCGTCCTCCCACTTGTTCTGTGCCATGTGGCAGACCGCCTGCCCGTTCAGCAGCAGCAGAGTCGGGGAGTACTTATCAGACATCTCCTGGAAGATGTAGTAGGCTTCCTGCAGCTTCTCACCTCCCTGGCAAACAAAGACTTATTGAAGGGTCCTGCTTGACATGAAGACCAGCCCTCCATTAAGACTGTAAGTACTCAGAGGCTAATACAGTCATATTAGAGGGATTCTTCTAGATTGCATAGACTGTGTCTGCTGTTATTTTGTTTGGACCCATGATGTAAAAAGTTAGGGTAGGCGAGTAACAATGCTGTTTTCTTTACCAATAAATATCAGGGATGGAAATTAAGACTTCTTGCAGAGCAGTTTCGCCCATTCCAGGCTGATTAGCCACAGTGTACAGGTAACAAGCTCATGTGTCCCTCTGACTCACAGTAAAACCAGGAACGGATCAAACCGCTACGCAACGGGAGTCTTATTTCCCATCCCTGAAATAATCACCATTTGAACCAGCACAAGAGACTTTACAGTGCAAGATCACCGATCAGGCTCCAGTATATACCCCAGCGTTAGCATGTACTAATACGGGGGAAAGCTCATGTCTGAATCAAACAGTCATCTCAGTAACACGTTGTATTCCTCAGCTTTCACACTCACTGGACAATACAAATTGTGAAGCAACATGCCAAGGGTCCCCTGTAACAGTCCGTAAAGACTCTTACCATCCCCAGGTTCACCCAGGCTGTGGCAAGCTGAGTCAGGGTAGCATCTTCATCCTGCTCCTGCATCTTCTTCAGCTCCTTGCTGCAAAAAAAACCAAACAGATTATATAATGAATTACACACTTCCATTTACGGGTTAAAAAACACAAACTCAGGTTTATTCATTTGATCATGTAGAAGGGTCGTTCTTCAAATAAAAACATTTAAACAAATAAAAGACGGCTTTATAAACTTCAACAATGCTGCATATCGTACCGTGCAAATTAACAAGCACTGCTAGCGTGCATTTAAAAAGTTATTTTAAAAGGTGTTACAGTGATGATTTCACTTGAACAGGGAGATATCTTTTTATTAATGCTCTTTCTTTGCTTCAGTTGAGTCAAGCTAGCATCCGACTTCACCCAGAATGAACTTACCGTGCCAAATCAAGCCTGTCGAGCTTCAGCAATACCTGTATCGTCATTGCCATGCTGAAAGCAGAAGAGAACAACAAAAGAATTTAATAGTCATGGCCCACTGTTCCCCAGCCCTCCCCATCCGTGACTCTCTAGCGACACTTGCAGGTAGATGGAAGAATGGAGCAGGAGAGTAATGTCATGGGGACAATCCTTGCACAGGCTTTTGCAGATCACAGCTTGAATTCTTCAGACAGCAAAATCATTTCATGAAAACGTCTACACCAGGGGTGGCCAAAGTGGTCCGTTCCAGTCCTGGTCTTTGTTCCAGTCCTGGTCTTTGTTCCAACCCTGTTCTAAATTGCTAAACCTGGAGTGGACCTCCAGGACCGTGATTGGACATCCCTGGTTCTACACGCTTGCTGCTCTTGTCAGAAGCCTCTACTGAGCACAGGAGTTCAATATAGTCCCCGTACAGCCACTTACCACTCGATGCTCTCTCCCTGGTGCAGCGTGCGCAGGGCTGCGTCAGTGTTGGAGTCGTGGAAGTAAATCGAAGCCGCCATCAGCAAGAACGAGGTGTTGGAAACATCAACGCTCTTCCCCATCCTCTTATCCAGCTCGGCCACAATGGCGTCCCTGGAATTATTACAATGAGAACAGATCTGTTCTGAAAGCGTCACGTTATGAAGCTGACTACCTAGCAGATAATAAACACTCACTGTTGCATAGCAGTTTCACAGAGTCCAGGTTTCAACATGAGTTTGATTAGCCACAGTGTACAAGTAACAAGCTCAGGTGCGTCTTATTAAACTCATAGTAAAACCTGGAATGGATCACACTGCTATGCAAAGGGAGTCTTATTTCCAACCCTCTAGTGGTTTCTTATTAGTTATACATTTAATGTATGTGCACACATACCACAGAACAAGTCTCACCTTCTGGCTTCATTAGAAAGATATTCTGCAAACATTCGGACAGCCTGAAGTTCCGCTGAAGAGCTTGGTTTCACATCATCCAATACCACACCGTATTTTCTCTGCATCAAATTCACACACAATATAGTTAATAAAGTCACTGAACAGTTCACTGGTCTATTCTGGCATGTCCATGGCGATTTCCTTTAAGTAGAGCGGTCCTCTTTAATATTAAATGTAATATTACTCTCCTACAATCAAATGGCACGATACATGGTTCTAGTTTGCTCTGTCCAGGTAAGTATTTCTAAAAGATCAGAAGCCATGGAACAATATGGGAAGGTGCAACTTTTAAAACAGTATCTGTCAGTTATTTTTATTTTTTTTTTATGATAGAGAAGTGTAGTGGAAGAGACTGTACAGTACCTACCTGGGCAATGTAAGCCCTGTACAAAAATACATCTCTCTCGACTTCTTTCTCAGGGCTTGATGGCTGAAAAAAAAAAACTATTACAGTAACGATAGAAGCACGACTTCAGCTGCATGCTTCTTCATCTGGGGTCGTTGTTTCCTCGGATCTAGAAATACATCTTGAAGCTGCAATCCACGGAGTTGTTCTGCTAGGTTACTGATATAACAGGGAGGGCAATGAGACGGTTTTACTGTGATTTTAATAAGACTCCCCTGAGCTCGTTACCTGTACACTGTAGCTAATCAAACTCCATGTAAAAACCTGCAACGGGTGAAACTGCTGTGCAATAGGAGTCTTATTCCCAGCCCTGTGATGATAATAATAATATTAATACTATAGCGATACCGGTAGCAATCAAAAAACGTAACAGACAGCAGTTCCAGCTCGTTAAACAATAAATTAATTCATAACAATGTTTCGTTAACCATTCGCTTCAATATCCTGCCGTTCTGCCAGATTATCAGTCACCTGACGGAATGTACGAAACGGATTTAAGTTTTTATTTCTGCGTTTTTCATAAACAGCCCATCAATCGCTCCCGAGTAATGAGCGACGGGCCTGTAGCTTTTAACCAAGTCTAAGAAACATCGGTCCCTGATATTAGTCGCTTCCATTGGGATTTTACCTTGATTTTCTGTGCCTCGTTGATGCATTGCTGGTAGCTGCCGATATAATAGGAATTTTTCACATCAAATAGCTCGTCAATTTCACTCTGTTGGTAGGACGCCATGTTGACTGAATGCAGTAACTTCCTGAACACGTAGAAACAACCACGTCATCTCCGAACTCAAAGCCACGTGGTACCCTACCTATCAGAGCGCTGTGACTTCTGGGCAATGTAGTTTTTAAGTCCTTGGACGAGTCCTTTTTTGTTTAAGTCAGTTTATAATAAACGGCACACATGGCAAGTGTCAAGCGCTCCCTGCAGCATATTAAGCACATCACTCCCACCTGCTGGACGATTAGCGCATTACACTTGCATATGTGTCCTAATGCAGGGGTTCCGAACCCAGGTCTGGGGGACCCCCTGTGTCTGCTGGTTTTCATTCCAACCGAGCTCTC
The DNA here is from genome assembly GCA_030684275.1 of Acipenser oxyrinchus oxyrinchus. Classification (NCBI taxonomy): domain Eukaryota; kingdom Metazoa; phylum Chordata; class Actinopteri; order Acipenseriformes; family Acipenseridae; genus Acipenser; species Acipenser oxyrinchus. Next base: position 3,249,571 of record CM060272.1, read on the forward strand.
AATGACCTAACGATACCCTTAATTAACTGATAATGTGCTTAATTTGACCCTTTTACTTGTTTTCAGCTCTTAAACTGTTGCAGTTTTTCTATGTATTGCTGCAAATCTGCGCTGAATTAGCTGGAATTGTGTCAATACACAGTTATTACCGCTAAAGTCGTTTTAATGGCGCGGTGGAAAATGAACACGTTTAGAAACCTCAGTCTGGAAAGGCGTTAGGAAATCCAGCACTTCCCTGAAAGTTTTTTTTTATTTTTTTATTCATTGAACGGATGGTTACAGGAATGGTCACTCTTCCGGCCCGGGATGGAACACCGATTATGTCAGGACCGGTGACGGGAAACTAGATATTTTAGGAAACTATGGGAAACCACGTCACGCGCTTTGCAATCGTTAACCCATCTGAACAAAAATGTGTACCGCATTTAAATACTTACATTGTAATAATTGCATGCCATTATCGAACCATGACAATTCACATTTCTGCAACGCCTTTCATCACAAGAATCCCAAAGCGCTTCACACACACACAAAAAATAATCTTGTAAGCGTCTCCAAATTACTAAGTATCTAACTTCTCACGTATCACTATTGTAAATACGATCCAGGATTACTGCTAAGCAACCCGTTGACGAGCGCTACTGGGATTCTAGAATGTCTCCATGTGCCAAATTGAAATTCTTTTCATTCTAGAACTGTTCAAGGCCTCTGCGTGGTTTTTGAATAGGTCTCTAAAATGCATGGGATTATCCATTTGTGTTGATTTTTTTTAGAACAATCACAGAATTGCGATCTAACTGATTTGCACAAGCAAAATGTTACATTATTCGTCGGACAAAGCTGTATTTTATATAGCCTCTCGTGTTTGTATTTTACATGTGCGCGGCCCCTCATTGTTTTGCTATTGTACATTACCTTTGGGAAACAATAGACTAGGGGGGGTTTTGAGGGATAATTGCTGGAAATGGGGAGACGGGATAAAGGAAAAAGAGGGTGTCACCTAACCTTTGTTCTGATCAACCAATTGGCCCGTTTCAAGGCAGACCCGAGGGTTTTTTATTGGCTAGCTTCGATGTCAATCAAACTGTCACGCTCCCACTTTTCAGTCCCTCCTCAAATTTGAAACTTTTTCTCCGGGAGTCAAGTTTCAAGCGCTTGTAACCGATCCCTGGAAAAAAAAAAAAACCTTCTTCAATTATTTACACTGGTGTTTACCTGAGGGCTCCAGAGTGGGCACGACACGGCTTGAATTTTAAGAACTGGGGGATTATTTCGGGCAAAGAAGGGTTCGTTTGGAATAAATGTCCCGTCCGATCACGATGCGGATTCGGGAGTTTGCATCGAAGAAAGTTTGAAAAAAAAAAAAATTTCACAAACGAGTGTAACTGAGCGGAGTTTTTTGTTTTCAGACGCTAGTGTCCGGTGGAGAGGGAAGCGCACACAAAGGTAGGAAATGAGTAATTTAAAACAAACAGTGAGATATTTAGGAGTGGTATAAGTCAATTTAAAACAGAAAGAAAGAAAGAAAGAAAGAAAGAAAGAAAGAAAGAAAGAAAGAGAGAAAGAAAATGGCAGCGTCGGATATAAACGTATAAAGAATTGGAAGAAAATACTAGTTCTGTACGCAAGACTAATATAATAATTGCCTCGTCAGGAGGAGGCGTATCCACGCGAAGAGATTTCAATTTTAAAACGTCAAAGGTTAGTCGTACATACTAGATGAAATGGCAGCCGTGTCAGTCCAGAGATGATAGACACAGAGAAGGAGATGTGATCGCTTTTTATTGCACTAACTAAACCATAATCAATCACACGCTTTCAAGAGATCTCAAAGGTCTCTTCTTGCTGCTTTCACCCGAAGAAACCTTTTGAGGTCTTGAACGCTGGTGATAAAAAGTTAGTCTGAAATTCTGGTCAATTATTTGTTTTGTTTTGCATTTTAAAAATTGAATTTCTGATTATAAATAAATAAATAAATAAATAAATAAATAACTACGTGGATGTATTAATAGATGGTGTCAGGGTTTTTTTTAATATGACAGCTGTCATTCCATCACAGTCACCTACGCGTGGCGACACAAGCGTGTTTGACACAAGATATTGAGAGAGAAAGTATTCTGGCTGATAAAATTAGCATTTCAAAAAAAAAAAAAAAAAAAATCTTTTTGTAAGATTTTGTTAGATGGAAACATTGAGGTGTGTAAGACAAAAATGACATGAATAATAATGGGAATCACATTTTTTTATATTTTAGCTAGTTATATGTGTATTTTTTGCAGGGATTGAAATAAGACCCCACTTGCTTAGCAGTTTGATCCATTCCTTGTTTTACTGCGAGTTTAGTAACACACACCTGAGCTTGTTACCTATAGACTCTGGCTGATGAAGCTGGTACTAAAATCTGGAATGGCTGAAGCTGCTATGCATTAGGAGTCTTATTTCCATCCCTGTTGTGGTGTGTGATCAAATATAAATCAAAGTCACTTTTAATGACGATACAACTGCAATAATTTGTGTTATGTATCTATGTATGTGTGTATGTAAATAATTCGTGTTCGACATTTAGTTGAAAAGTCCCATGTCTTTGGCTGGTGAAGCTTACTAATACCTTACATAATATATTTTCTTACACACACAAACAATGAGTTGCAGTATTGCCAATATCCTGATTCAGGAACTAGAGGCGTAGTCCAAACAAACTTAGCAAACGGATGAAGTCAGAGATACGACCTTTTAAAGTCGTGACTCTTTGACTACAAAACAGCAGACGAGAGCAAGACTTTGAAAAATAACATCGGCTGAATAGGTACAGTATTTTTTGTTGTTGTTGTTTTGTTATAAAAAAAGAGACACTGTGTTAATTGTACATGCTAATACATCTTTTAAAATAACCGTAACAGTAAAGAATGCATAAGCAATTCACTAAGCAGATTTCCATTGCATTATTATATAGACTATTTATTTATTTATTTATTTAGGTATGTTTGTTTTATTTATTTATTTACACTATTATGGTTTAAATTGGGGTTGATTACGGATCACTTGTAAATTGCGAGCCAGCATTGAATGAACAGAATTTTACAGAGCATGATCATAATATACCGGTAACAGTGAATATGTTTTACACACGAATCTGTGCCGTTACCTGACAGGTGTGGTGAGTGACAGATTGAAGAGCTCAGTGATTGGTTCTCGTGGAGTTCAGCCACTCAACACAATTCACATGGGCGGGGCAGGTCGGGCCTGGCTGTCGCCTTGGCAACGGCTAACAAAAGTGAGACGCGTTGTGAAACTTTTTGTCGAGGTCGAGGGGATGGGTGTATAAAATCAATACAATAAATAAACAAACCAACAAATAAATAAAACTGCTGAGAAATGGACACAGTTAATATTGCTGTTTGTTAGACCTTTTTTTTTTGTTGCAATTATCTTTTTTGCTCCTTTCTAGTTTGTTGTAGTTAGCAATTTAAACTGTGAGAAGTTCATTCATTCACCGTGATAAATGTCGAAGCCTGAAAACCAATCCTTTGGAGGAGGGTAAAAAAAAAAAAAAAATCTCTATATTTAGACTTAGTATTTACTGTACCCTGGGCAACCCTTTCACTCAGGAGATAAAATCTTGTTGCCTTAAAAAAGACTCTACAAGCATACCATGATAAGTTCTGAGACAGGATATCCAAACTGAAGTTAAGATCAGGCGAATGTTTCTGTAATGTCTGGTTAGCAACTGGCTTATCTGGGTAAGATAAGAAGCAAGGTAGTAAATTGTCCTGGAGTGTTTCCCTGTGTCAGCTGGATACATCAGCAGTGTTATATGGCTGGGAGCTGCCCTGAGGCAGGCTGTAGCTATCCTGTCATTGCTTGCTCCTGATAGTTGCACGGCTGTCTGTTGCATGGCAATATGAGTCTGCATTTTACTGTGAGATGAATTAAATAGTCAGGCCCGAGATTCATTTACAAAACAAATTCAGGTTGGCCAAGCTCAAACACTGCTGCAGTGCGTCCCTGTAATGAACCGATTTTAATTCAATAGGTAAAGGTACGTTTTATTGTTAGGAAGTACAACGCGCAGGAGTTCATTGTGAGATCGCCACACAGTGCTCAGTAATCAACAGTGCCAGGCAGTTGAAAGCAATAGATTATGGATCATACTGTAACCCAGCTTTTGCATGCATTTATAAATAGACGTCATTCTTGCGTGATCCTGGAGTTTTATCATGCCTGCTTATCTGAACCGTTTACTTGTGGTTTATTTTTGGGGGGCCCCTGGGGGTCCGTGAGATGGTTTTAAACATCTACAAAGATGCTCTTTTTTTCCGAAATGATCGTGACAAGCAATGCTCTCCACAAGGGCTGCTGTTCGCGTGGGTGCCTGGGGTTATTTCGAATGTAACATTGATGTCAGCTGGTGCCTGTGCTAACAGTATGCACCATTATGCAACAAAAGGGTGTGACTGTCAGGAGAACAAAGCAGGCAATTGCAGTATATGAATACACTTTATATTTCTAACATTTTTTAAAATTTTAAACACATAAATAAATGCATAGCGCTCCTGCTTTCCTTTGCAGGTTTATGCTGCATTTGCAGTCAGACACAGTACTCAGCACAGTAATTATGGAGCAGTTTCTCAAACGTCACAGAAATTGTCAGCGAAGCTCCTGTCTGTCTGTTATTCTGCCTAACTTTTGTTTGTCATTGTTACAGTGTAGTAAATTATTAATATACGAAGAATGTGTGCATCACTTTAACAGTAATAACAAATCTTCCTGGAGGTGAAAAAAACTCAAGACAACAGCAGCATGGCCAAATTCAGGAGTGAAAGAGTATATTAAAACAGACAGCTGTGTTTGTGTTGCATTTACAGGAGGTGCTAAAAGATGTGCATGAATTGCTTTATATGCAATTGTCTTATTTTCGTACAGCACACGCATTGGAAATACGTTTCATAAATGCCCTTGTCGCATCTGTCTGCTGTTTAAGACAGGGGTGGGCGTGTGTGTGTGTTGGTGAGGTGGGTGCGATTCTCAAGCACTTTGACATGTAAATATGCTTCACTTCAGTTCCAGATCATTAGGACCAGGTAGTGAATTTAGATTTAATGACTTTTATAATATATTTGTAAGTGTTCAGTGGCTTCCTCTAATCAGGTTGAGAGTGTACCTTCTCTTGCACTCTTTGTATGACACAGCAAGGTTGAGAAATGCACTCTCAGCTTGATTAGAGGTTGCCACGGAGCACTGACACATGCTATATTACTGCGTGTAATAATTTGCTACTGGAAGGTTTTTGTGAAGTGCGGTATTCCGATTAGGAATTCCTGGTTGCGTTTCTACAGTATTGTGAATATACAGTGTAGGTGTGGCTGTGACTGCCTCAGAGGTGGTGATGACATCATTCCAGGTGCATCCGTCCCCTTTACCTGCCTCGCTGAGTCCAGGGCAGGCAGTCTACTCTCTGTCACTCTCTGTCACTCACTGAGGCACAGCTACAGCCTGAGACATCACAGCTTCTTTCAAATCCATCCAGTTTAGTTTACAAATTAAATAAATAAATAGCCATGGAAGAAGTGGATGTGGACTCAGAGCTGCTGGATGGTGAGTAAGTTTAATGAAGGTTTAAATACTAAAAGATTAGAAGATTCAATGACATTCACATTTCTTTCATTGAATGTAATCTGTGTTTTATAATTAGAGATTAAATACAACTTAAAGGTGTTTTTTTTATTTTATTTTATTTTGCTGCAGTCCAAAAAAACAAATGCTTCCACCCGTGTCAGTGCACAGAGTTCTTACTCGGATATGAAAGTTGTTGAAAGTTTTGAAAAAGGATTATTTTTGAGGGGAGGTGCTAATGCATTAGATCCAGTTAACTGCGTCATGCAGTTGTAGGTGTATTTTATAGCCGAGAAAGTTATTTTAATAGGGGAAAAAATAAGTACATGCATATATCTAATTCCAATACGGAATGAAGTGAAATAGTTTATTTATTTATTTATGTATTTATGTATTTTGGGGATTAGCACACTGCTGGATCGTCTCATTAAGGAAGAGGGATAGCGTTTTGGTTTGACTTAATGTACTGACCTTGACTTACAGTAGCTCCGAGATATGCTTTAAGTTTTCATCTGCTTGTTGGTTTCTTGTCTTATTCTTGGTGTCAGTAGCCACCTTTGCTTAGCCTTGTTTTAACATAATCTTCAGATCAGACAAAAAGGTATGGGATCTGGGATGCAGTGCAATCCGGCACAAATGAGCTCCTGGTGGACAGGGTCAGCGTGGGTGAGCGTGGGAGGAGGAGTGGGTGTTAGGTTCATCTTTTCTCTTTTGGTTCTTTGACAGCCCCTATTAAAAAGGTCACTGCTTCAATAGGAGTGTAGCTTTGAAAGGCAGCAGCTGCTAGTCCAGAGCAGTTTGATGTCTCTGTTTGACTGCAGTGCAGCAGCTTCTATTCTCTCATGTTATAAAGCCTATGGGCTTGACTGCAGTGCTCTACCTCATGCAACAAGCAGCATAGCGTGGCTGGAAACTGTAATCAAAATTAAAAAAAAGTTTGCATTCCCTGCAATCTTCCAAGTCTTTTATAATTTGTATTTTTTATAGCAAGATAAAAGTCAGTTACACAGCTGTTGGAATTCTCCACCAGATACAAAGGCATATCCTGGGTACAGCACTGGATACAGGCTAAAAAGGTTTGAAGTAATGTACCTTTCAAATTAAAATGAAATATGTGCTGATTTATTTATTTTTTAATGTTTTGCACTGTAGTAAAAGCTTTGCAAAGTTAAGTACAGGATGTTACGGGATGGCATTCAATAAGTGGTAAAGCATTGTTAAAAAAAACGAATCCTGCATGGGAAAAGCATGCACATTCATTATGGCAGACGTCTACAAGGAAATAATAATTGTGCAGAGGCTCCGGTAACATGGTGCAAATATTTGAGAGGTTCCGATTGAGAGACACAGAGACAATTCGGACTCCGCCTGGCCCCTGGCTCCCATTCGCTACTGCGTGCCGGGATGCATTCCAGAGATTCCAGCCTTGACTTTTCCTGGGAAAGCAGGGAGCCAGATCCTCGAGTACAGGCAGAGCACAGGAAGCTCTGGAAGAGTGGAGATGAAGAAAAAGCTGTTTAAACTGCAGCCACTCTGCCCTTTGGAGATGCAATGTAAGAGGGGAAGATGTTTGTTTAAATCCTAGGAGCATAGTGCCCTTTTAATTTTAATTTTGAATATTCATCGCCCCCAACCTCACTGCTATAAAATGCAAACTATTACTTTGCTGTGCTGTTTTAAACCGTGATGTCAGAACTGAAGTGGTCTGGGCCGCTACAGCGGTCTCTGACTTCTGTATGCATCTGATCGGGAGAATTCAACGACTCAAAACTGTGCTTATTCTGACAGTTTGTGTGCAGCGATGGCCAAATGTTTTCACCAAAAAATGATTTTGCAAAAGTCTACCGGAAGCCATAATAGTAGTACAGTATTTCATGTTGGATTTCGAAATGACACATTTTTTTAATCTGCCAGTTTTTCATTAAGTATATGGAAAACTACAAGCTGTAACGTTATTCAGCAGGTTTCATTCTACTTTATGAAGCACACGCAGGGTTAAACCCGCCAGGGGGCTTCGAACAGAGGACCCCTTCTCTGCAAGCCTGCAGCCGTCTCACCTCCCCCCCCCCTCCTTCAGAGCTGGGAGCTTATCGGCCAATCAGAGACCAACATCTGCCAAATCTGCACAAGAGGAAATGCAAAAATAGCCCAGCCCAGTTCAGAGAATTGCGAGCAGTGACAGAGAGGCATTGTACTTCTCCTCTTAGATAAGAGAGAGACCGGATCCTGCTCTCTATAGTGGTCATTGTGTTCCTCACGGTGATGTGAGACACACACACACTCCCACACACACACCGCTGGAGACAATGAGGACTTTGCATACCTAACAGTCCTGCCACAACTGCAGCTTGTGGGCTTGTGAAATAAACCATGGCATTGTCTCCTAAGGTCACAGTTTTGCATGTTGGTTTAGGTAAATCATTCCCAAATAAGCCTCCCTGTTAATTGATTGATCACCCAGCAGCCAGTTAAACCCAGCCAACACAGCAGGAAAGCCACTTTCATGCTAGAATAAAATACAGAGCTGGCAGTCTTCACCTCTGGTACCTAAGTCAGGGAATTTAACTCACTGCGTTGAATGCAACTGACTGCTGGTTTTAAATAGGCATAGGGGCTGGATCATTCATTAGTTGTGCTTTGCTGCTAGTAGAAGCTAGGGGTGTAACGAATCATTGTGCTTCGATGAATCAGGATACTTTCAGCACGGTAACCAAGATGAAAAAGTTATTCTATGCTAGAGCTCTCCACACTGTCCCAAGTTCGCCATCTTCCTTCATCTCTCTGCCCTCCCCTATAGAGAGCATGGGCCCCTACAGCACTAGGAAACTGGCCCTCCAGGGTTAGGGTTAGGGTTAAAAAAAGTAATAGATCTCTCAACGCTACGATCTGGTGTTCTCATATTGTATGTATCTTTCCACACTGTCCCAGTCTCACCGTCTTCCTTCATCTCTGCCTTCCCCTGTAGACAGCATGGACACCTTCAGCACTAAGAACCTGGCCCTGCAGGCGCAGAAGAAGCTGATGAGCAAGATGGCGACCAAGTCGGTGGCCAACATGTTCATCGACGACACCAGCAGCGAGGTCCTGGACGAGCTGTACCGAGTGGCCAAGGAGTACACGCGGAACCGCAAGGAGGCGCAGAAGATCATCAAGAACCTCATCAAAACGGTGGTGAAGCTGGGCGTGCTCTACCGCAACAACCAGTTCAATGGGGAGGAGCTGGCCCTGGTGGAGCGCTTCCGCAGGAAGGTCCACACCCTGGCCATGACGGCGGTCAGCTTCCACCAGATTGAGTTCACCTTTGACCGCCGCGTCCTCTCCGCCATGCTCAACGACTGCAGGGAGCTCCTGCATCAAGCCATCAACCGCCACCTGACCGGCAAGTCCCACGCCAGGGTCAACCACGTCTTCAACCTCTTTGCGGACTGCGACTTCCTGGCTGCCCTCTACGGGCCCTCGGAGGTCTACCGGCCGCACCTGCAGAAGATCTGCGAGGGCATCAACAAAATGCTGGACGATGGTAACCTGTGACCTTCTCAATGTCCGTTCCCTAATTAGAACAGGGATGGAAATGAGACTCCTGTTGCGTAGCAGTTTCACCCATTCCAGGTTCGACTACAAGCTTGATTAGCCACAGCGTGGAGGTAACGAGCTCAGGTGTGTCTTAAACTCATAGTAAAACCGGGAATGGATCAAACTGTGAGTCTTATTTCCATCCCTGACATAGGGGCTGATACTGAGTTTTTTGTGCAAGTGATAAATTAAGACTTAAATTGCAGAACGTCATTCAAAGGAAACTAGAAATGATATTTATTTTCCACTTTGGGGAGGGCTGGTTTTTACTGTAAGTCCCAAAGACTAACCTACCAAACTAAGTCAAGTGCATTAAACCCAACAGAACAAGCCCTCCACAATTGTAACGTTCTCTCGACCAAAGAAATGGGACGGGATGGACATAAGTCATGGTCATTTATATTTATGGTTTGAAAATGACAGATCTGCCATTCAGGAAAACTAACTGTTGTGAATGCAGTTAGTTCAGGATGCAGGGGAAGACTGTTATGGCAAGATAATATATATAGGACTGAGTGGCAATGCTCTGTCCAGCACCTGGATTCATTGAGGATTACCTGAGGCTGTTTATAGACATGGCGACATCTGAACATGGTGGTGTGTGCATCCCCAAACAGGCACCCCAGGGAAACGAGGACCTGTGCTGGTTATTGCTGCCGATCCTCAGCATACAATTATGCAGCCAAACACATGCGTTTTATTTAAATGTTTTATTTTATGATGTATTGTTGCAATTTGAAACGTGATTGCAGTTGATTCCCGAGTAATTCACCACAACCACAAAAACCACCACCAGTCCCGGTGAATCAGGGCTAAAATGGAAAAAAATTAATAAAACCGTACCTTGATGGGGAGGGTTTTTTTATTCAGGCAGAGGTGAGCGTCTGTGTGACGTTGAGAAGAAAGCAACGTGGATGTTTGCTCTGATGACATCGCAGTGAAATAAATTGCTGTTGCTGGATCGATCCCCCATCATCCGGCTAATGTGATCCAGAACTGAAAGCGAGTTTTTCTTTTTATCACTATCCAGCTCATAATGTTAGTCTCGTTCTTTGTTTTCTCAAATGCAGTTTGTTTTGTTTATCGTGTGTTTGTGTGTATGTGTGCCTATACAGACTTGTACATTGCTGTCTCTGTACTGCGTTCAAATGAATTCTCCTTTGCACCGCTACAAGGCGTACAGCTGAACCTCTGGGCAAAGAACACCCTCCAAGCCAAGCCTTTCATCCAGTGTGAAGAAGAGAAGACAGTATCACCCTCACCCTCCATCACTCACATTGATCTATTGGCCAAGTGAACTGACGGAGGTGGCTGGGCATTCTCACAATAAAGAAAGTGGAAGCTGCAGGGGGTCCGTGACATACACCCAGAATTGTACCTCTCCACGGTAACTGATACCCCATCCGCACCACCGAAATAATACGCTGTTAGCACACATCATACCACGCAATGGCCCAAATCAATCAAACCTTTATATAGGGTAGAAAAAGGGGCGGCTGATTTGTCCGCTGTGGTGGTCAGGATTTTTCTACTCCCCTTTAAGGTGTTGTTCATTCTGTTTTTGAATTCAGGAAACCTGTTTCCTTGTACAATGGGGGGGGGGGTTGGTGCCTATGTAATATGATATTTTTTTTATTCTTAAATTAAGAATTCCATTTGGCTCAAAAGTACACCTGACAGAGGGAGGGGGGTAGAAAGTTTAGACCTTTTGCCGAGCCCTAATGCAGGTGCATTTTGTATTTTTGCCCACAGAGGGGTGCCTCTCAGGAAATATTGGGGGGTAAGGGCAGAGGTAAAACATATCAATCAATCAATCTTTATTTTATATAGCGCCTTTCCTAATGGCTCACCATGGATACAAACTGGCTGCTGCATAGCGGTTCAAAACATTGACAAGCTAAATTAATATAGGATTAAACGTCCGTACCGCCCAGCAGCTCGCTCCACACATAAAGAAAAGTGACAGTCTGGTTATGGGGGTTATTTTTGTCTATTTGTAAATATTAATGAGGTGCAGCTGTATGTCTGATGCTGTCTTGTCTTTCAGAAGCACATTTGCACCAGGTTTTAATCATTCTCATTGTTGTTATATTTGTTGTTTATTATTGTTTTAAAATGTTTACGATGAAGGCAACATTGATGATGTACAATTTGTTGTGTGCTTAATTTTAATATATATATATATATATATATATATATATATATATATATATATATATATATATATATATATATATATAATTTGTTCTCTTTTTAAAAAAACATATTTTTGTGTTTTCTTTTTATTGCTCACAAACTTCAGTCCAGGTCTTGTGTGCTCTTGACTGTCTCTCTGCATTCTGAAGTAAATCGCCCTGGCGTCACCGCGGTTTTACTCTAAAACAAAATCACAAAGACGGTAGGCAGCTTTTAAATACTGGAGTGCCGTATGATGCACTAGAAATAAATCTAGCTGTGGCTTATCCCGGCTGGATGCTAATATTATAAAAAAAAGTAAAGAAAATGCACTGAGCTCCTTTCAATGTCAAGTGATTGTCTCTAACACAATCATTCCATAAAACCTGTTGCGCTCTTCCGTCCGCTACATCCAGTGTGCAGTTTTGAAAGAAACACATTTTTCTCTATTTCTCTACAACAGCAAATTGCAGACCTACTCCCTGAGTCACTCTGTTAAACCTCAAGAGACAGGAAGGTTACCAAAGGAGGCAAGGAACCATGTGGCATAAATAATCTGAGTCTGAACAATACTTCAGAATACCTGATTAAAATCAAGCTATTGTGTCCCACTTTACAGTCTTTTAAAGAACCGGTCGTCATAGAAACATGGTTGGTTTTCCATGCAATTTCAAGCAGCGGGATTTGTGTAATTGCTTGTGTCAATCAGGTATGAGAGTGTGTGTGTGTGTGTGTGGAGGGGATATTAATTGAGACTTTGAAATTACAGAAGAATAATGAACTGCTTACAGGACAGAGGAAATAAGTGGGAGCCCATCAGGCAGCAAAACCACTCCAACTCTGCCATCGCTGCTTTCATTAACACCTAATTATCTGAGCTATTATAAATTCACTAATAGGACCAGCCCTTAGCCTCACACTCACATTCTGTGCATCACACATTGGAAACCATGTAGGTTACCTGCGTACACAGGTGTGCAAGATATAGATACTGCTATCATACTTTTCAGCATTATCGACACCTGATCTCTTGACTTCTCGCTGAACCAGTTTATCCGGTTTTGATGAACCTGCCCATGCATGTTTTTTCTATCAGATTATTTTCCACATGCTCTGGATCTAGGGAATAGTGACCTACCATTAGAATGCTGATGTCATAGGGCAGAGGCTGGTTGGGATTTGGGGACCGCCCGCACTGCATTGCCTTAACCACTATGCAAAACCAGGCTCATTTGCAGGGGTGGTTCTAGAGTCTCGTCTCAGCTGACGGGGGTTAGAATCCATAATGGCAGTGCATCACACAAACACCTGCAACGTGAGGTACGTATATCTATACTGCCTGCTGTAAACGACCACATTAAAGCAAATGACCGAGCAGGTGTGAACCAACAGTGGCCAATTTGGAATCCCTCAAGCCTTAATGGAATCATTGGCAAATAAACAGCTCAAGCAGTTAGGTCAGCCCTTGGTGGAGGAATGCACTTTTTACAGCAGTGCTAACAGGGAGTCGCTGTGGAATTTTAAAACGTTTGTTTAAGATAATTGCACCATTTGTATGGCATCTGTGTTTGTACAAGGCGAGGTGGAGTGTGTGGGTTTATCTCATTGTGCACATCTCAGATTAGTTTACTGCTCCAATCAAATAGCCGTTCCCTAAATGTTTAGACCTAAGAGACAGCCTTGGAGTTGGTAGAGTATACAGTAACCACTTGAGTGACTCTGTTGGATTGTTTCCAGAGGATTGTCAGCTAATGAGATGATAGTACAGTAACTGTTGTGTTTTTTTTTAATGCCTTGGCTACGCTATGAGATACACGTTTCTACCAAGCAGAAAGACAGCTGGCCTCAAAGCTTGGGTCTGGATTCACGGTTCTGCATACACTGGAGTGCAGGTCACATTCCTGATTAATTAGGAAATGTTCCCCAGACGACCCCCTTGCCCCCTCCTGGCTTGTGCGTGCCAGCAGTGACCCTGCACAGGTGCAGTAATCTCCGGGGCAATCCGATCATGTCAAATCAGCAGCGCAGAGCAATCCCATCGAGAGAGGCTGTGTTATGCAACGGCTTCTATTCCTGTGCGTGTGTGTTTACTGAAATAAAGAATGAGACTGTCTGGAACAGCCAGGATAGTAAAATAATACCCTGGGGAATTCATCTCCTGTTTCTCTGAATTTCCTTAAAGATGCTGCAAATGTGCTTTGACTTGCATCTGCCATAGACACATGTTACATAGGCTAGATCAGACAGAGGCTCTATAGAAGTAAGAGACAGTGCCATCTAGTGATCTGCCATGTTGGAACCAATTTCATTTTTGTTTTATTGGAAATACACCCTCTGTGCACTAGAGGGCGCTGGCACCATGCTTGGAGATGAAACACATTATACAGCACCAGGGGAATTAGACTAGTCTCTCTTAGCCTGTCCAGTACTTCCTGACCCATAACCAATATCACAGGCCGGGTCTTCTGTGTGTTTGATTGTACAGCAGCTGTTGTGAGCTTGGATGAGCTGTAATGGCTATTGCACATGGATACTACTGGTTTGCATGGGTATAGGAATTGGGTGGCACTCGTTCAACGATGGGCCCTTTAAAGGGTAGCACTGTAACTCTCTGAACATCTTTACTAAACATCTGATGCGTTTTGATATTAACCTCTTACTATCGGATTTGAGCCCAACCAATGAGAGATCAGAACTCGGAGCTGAGCAACCATTTTGGCTAAAAGAACCATGACAAGGTGACCCAGGAATTCTTACAATACTGTTAAACCACACCACACACAGCTTCAGCATTCGTGTGCTCGTGAAACAGGTTGCATGTTTAAACACTCACCCAGCATCATGTTGTTTTTGCAAAAAACTAGAGTCCATCGCTGGGGTTTTATTTTTGTGTTCTAACCTCAAGTGTCGCGCATGCATTAAAAAAAACAATGAGTTACAAAAACAAATATGGACAGGAGTAATCAGATCAGTGCTTCAGCTCAGAGCTCACGTGGGGGACATCGCGTCGGTGTGGGATTAAAGCAGGGACTTGATTGAAGGTAGATGCAGAGCGAGAGAGAGAGAGAGAGAGAGAGAGCGAGAGACAGTGTGGGAGGGAGAGAACGGAAAACAGTGAGGTACTCTGAGTGAGAAAAGAGCGGACACAAATCAGGGGGATACATTGAGAAAGGACAGAGGGAAGCAGTGGAGAAACTGAATGAGAAAGAGACAGAGAAGGAGAAGAAGGGCACCGAGTAAGAGGAGACTGAGAAAATGAATGAGAGAAATGAAATATTCATTTAGAGCCTTTGTTGAAAATGTTATTTCTTTTTTTTTTTTAAACTTAGTGCTGCATCCTGCAGCTTTGTCAATGCTAGGTGAGTCGTGGTGATAAACTGAATTTATTAGAGACAGGTAAGGGGGGTGAGAGTGCGGGGCAATTGAAAGAAAAAGAGGGAATGAGATGGAGGGAGGGAGGAGAAAAGATACAATTGATTCCAGGCTAGCAGTTTTGCTATCTGGACCATGTCTTCTCAGCTCAGACAATCAGAACCGGGCTTTTTAGAAAAGAGCCACCAGAAACAACTGGACCTTATAGGGCAGAGCCTTTGGAGAGACCAACCCTTCATTGGACCGAATAGGCCTAGAGAAGCAGGCGTTACTGGACAGAGGCATCAGACAGAACCAGGCTTCACTGGACCACGCCGTCACAAAGATCAAGGATCTCCAAGACGGAAGCGTCAGGCAGACCTGAATTTTAACAGACAGAGCGTTCATACAGAACCAGGCTTCACTGGACCACGCCGTCACAAAGATCAAGGATCTCCAAGACGGAAGCGTCAGGCAGACCTGAATTTTAACAGACAGAGCGTTCAGACAGAACCGGGCTTCACTGGGCCGAAGTACCATTCAGTCCGGGATCAGATCAGCTGGGTGGTTCTGGATTTGGAGACAGTTCTGGGGGGACTGAAGCAGGTCCATCAGGAGATGAAGGAGGTAAGAGCTTCCGGCTGGAGTTGAAGTATCACATGTAGGGGCGATGTGTGTAGGGACATGCATTGTAACAGATCCCCACCCTGACACACACACACACACACAGAGGTTTGCTGTTGTTGTAACTTCAGCACCTGATTCCTTGGACAGCGCCAAGGCTCTTAGTGGAGTCCCTTTTGGCATTGCATTCAGGATCTGCACAGGATTACACAATCATCCTTAGTGCTGGTGTCTATTCCAGTAGCTGGAGCTGTATAGTACAGGGCTTCCCAATCCTGGTCCTGGGGACCCCCTGTGTCTGCTGGTTTTCATTCCAACTGAGCTTTCAATTACTTAATCAAACCCTTAATTGAACTAATAATTTGCTTAATTAGACCTAGAGCGTTTTCAGCTCTTTGCTGATTTGTATTGAATCTAGATCCTCTTTCTTTCTGCTGTCCCACAGCTCGTCCAGCAAATAGACCAGCTGACCTCCAAGCTTGACCTGACAGGGGAGGAGTCCGGCAACGGTTACCGTAGCGACACCGTGACCATCACCAGCAGCTCGAGCGGGGTCGTAGTGTCCAATAAGGCCGGCGGGCATCAGCAGCGGACAAAGCCAAAGGTGGCGGCTGCCTTTTCGACAACAAAACAGCGTCAAGCAAAGCCTCCACCTGCACCCTTTCCAGTATTCAGAATGTCAAACAACTGTGGAGCAGACAGGCCTATCCTAACCAAGATGGCGCCAGCAGTCAGGAGAGACCTTCCGCCAACAGCCACCAGGGGGCGACCGCAGATGGAAGAACCTGTCTGGCTGCCGAGGCGACAGGGGAAGGCGGGGGGCAGAGTCTCCCATCCTCTCTTGCAGGAACGGCCAGGTTTCAGGTCCAGCATTACTCTCTATCCTGGGGGCTGCTCTGGGAGGCAAAAGCTGCCATTCTGTCCTCCAAACGGAGAGGTTGTCAGGCTTCCCAGTGGCACAGCCTCAGCCCCAGCCAGCCGCTACCAGCCTCCCAGCTCCCTCGCGAATCAACACTACCCCACCCCACGCAGGATCACCTCAACTGCAGTGTGAGGGGGGTGAACCACACAGTGGAAACTATACCAAGCCAGCCCGGATCGGCTCCGGGCTAGTGGAAACGAGATAAGAGAGCCTGCCGACTAACGCCCAGGTGGGGAAGGACAGCTGCAGTCCCCGCAGGAGACAGAGACGCTGACATCAGCTAGAGTGAACAGGAAAAGGGGTGTATCAGGGATAGGACTGGACAGCCCGTTCCAGATTTCACTGTGAGCTTCATTCATTAGCTACTGTAAATAAACCACAAGCTCAGTCAAACCTGGAATGGATCAAACCACTCCGCTATGGGGATTCTATTTACCTGTGCAGTAGTAAGCGGTGAAGCTCGATGCTGCCATCTACTGAGATCCCAGGGAAGTGCATCAGATGGTTTGTGTAGGGTGTTGGGGTAAAAAAAGTATAACAATTGTATTCACTAGATGCAATAGGGTTAACCATTGGCTCACTGCGGTTGTTATTGTTATCAGGACTATTGTTTTTGTGTTGCTTGTTGCTTCTCATCGCTGATCTGCTGCGTTTGACCCCCAGTTGGTTTCTATAAATATTCTGGGAGACAGGCTGAGTGAGATACTAGGTTAAAGCAGCACTCCAGACACCCACTCACCACACAGAATTAAGCAAAGAAATGCACAGTGCGTTAATTAGTCACCCCTATTCAGAAAGATACGTTATTAAGATTGAATTTATTCAGATAGTTATTTTATAGTAATGTGTGATTACAGATAATGTGAAGCCCTTATTTCCAGTTTTTTTCCCCCCCGTTTGCTGCTATAAATATTAAAGCTAGTCAATGGAGTGTTCTGTTTGTGCAACACGAGTGTATTGTATGGAAATGCATGTTTAAACCCAAGCTGTAATCTGAAATGCTGGAACCCTCTCTCATTCTGGAGATGGGTTTGAACGAATGTATTGTATTTTATATAGTATTGTAGCAGCCATTTAAATGAGTGTAAAAATGGACAGGGCAAGATTAGCTAAAGCTCTGAACAGAAGACTGCTATTGAAGAATGAAGTAAAAGATGAAAAGTAATTTTATAGGGAGCTGAAGTACTAGAGCTTTTAACACAGGGAAAGTTATGCCATTGTTTTCACATCACCACTTAAACCACTTTGTGTTTGGCACCATAAAAGGCAGAGCGGTACTGAGTGAACCGTGCAGAGTAACAATTGGTTGGTTCTGAATTAGTGAATACGGGCTGCTGCAGCTGAATTTGATAATGTACAGTACAAAAGAATAAAGGAAAGCAAATGGATAAGCATGATGCCTGAAGGTTTAAATAGAATGGAACCGCAGATCATTCCAACTATGAAGTAATAGATTTGAATAGAAACTAATTCAGGCTTTTGATGCCATGGCAACTACTCTACACTTTCCCTTGACAAAGGTATGTTAAAACACACCGAAAAACATTGGAATGAAAAGACTGTCCTCCAATTACAGGGATTGCAGCCATAATCATTTTGATTTAGATCTTACATGTTAAACCAGTGACGGGTATAGGGTCAGTGTATGACAGCACCGTGCTGGTAAGGACAGAGCTTCTATTAACAGCCACCAGGGGGCAACGCAGACTGAAGAAGCACTCTGTCTGTATGTAAGGTCAATACATTGGGGCACGGTGCTGTAGGAGGCGCAGTCTTTGGGATGGACAAGCTGAGGACATTAAAGACCCATTGAGACTATTTGGCTGGTCCCAGCCACATTCCAACAGAGGTTAAATCCCCCCTGCCCTAACTATCAAAATACCTTCTGCCCTCTCCCCCCAGGACATTGAAACAAGACAGGAGATACCATATTATACAACAAGATCATGAGAGATCTTATTATAACCAACAAGATCATTTTTTTTAAATTATTATTATTATTATTTTTAACAGCTGCTTATAGTAAATCAGAAATTCTCACAAAAAAATAAGAACACACAATAGCTGGTGATCATGTAAAAAAGCATTATTCAGTAACCATGTCCTCAGTTGTGTATTATACTGCACTTGACTTTTCTTTCTACAGTGATTGGCTGAGGAGCTGGAATGCACTGCACAGTGCTGATGTCACAATGGGGCAGCAACCCGATTGGCTCCGGGGAGTGGAATGCTTGTACTGTAAGTTTCATTTGTACTGAATCTATTGGACTGTTTGGAATATCTGCAATTCTACAATATACAGGATGTGCACAGAGAACAGGCCTTCACTTCCTTTGCTCTACTGTAAAAAAAAAAAAAGATTATACAGAATCGTTAGACAGTGTTGGGGGATCCTTGTCTCACTACTTGGGTTTCTGTAGAAGTGGAGATTACTGACACGATGATTCATCGAATCCATCGCACTGTCCCAAGCAAATCCGAGCTGATCCCGCCCCCCTTGCAGTTTTAGGCCAATCAGAGCTCGTCGTGGCGCGTTCTCGCAATGATCGTGAGCTTGGACAGCTCAGCACGGAACTTGCCTTCGTTGTGTGTCACTGAAAACGATAAGAGGGATCCATGAACGCTAGGATCAAGCAAAGTGGAAGCACTGGGCTAAGGAGCCCTGCACAGCTTTATTTATTTGAGATCAATGATTGCATTGCATTTTTAAATAACATACATGCAATCTTATAACACAAGCATATGCTTCAATATGTAACGAACATTCACACATGTAGAAATCTATACCCCACAACCCTTACCCATAGCAGCGATTTTCATCACCATGTTTCATGATATGAAGCTAGCAGTAGCGCAGCACCCAGCCCTAGCTTTCAGGACTACCCTTATTTAGGAACATCACTTCAATGGAAATTCAAGGACTGATCGCACGCATCACATCACTCAGAGTGCTTTGATTCCCGTCGATTCCAAATAATTACAATGATATGATGAGAATTCCTATGCGGTTTTGCCATGAGAATAGAAATGCATACAAATTTAATACTGTACTTTTTTTTTCTTTTACTTGGCAGAACAAAGCTGGATATAAATCTTAAAACAAAAGCGGCTATCAAACAATCATCAGAAAATCATGCTTTTCAGGCATCATATGAGGCTATCATGCATTCGCGTCTTCCACATGCCCCCTATAAAAGACTAGGAGAGAGGTTTTCATACGAGGTCTCTGTGTAAGAAAGGGTTAGATTGACAGATTGAGAAGATGCAGAGCGTGGCTGACCTGTGCTTTCTCCCACCGTGTACTCCTCTGCTTTCAGCTCCACGTCTTTGTTTCCTCCGACCGCCGCCTGGGACTGCAGAGAGAGAAGGAACGAGAGAGGAGGTGTGAGGGAGAGAGAGAGAGAGAGAGACAGCGGGACACCTACAGAAGCGGATCCAAATCAACAGGGGCGCACTGCTCCCAGGGTTCCCAGTTCAAGTCAAAGATTCACAAAGCATGCTCTGCCTAGACTGCTTTCATGCTGGCATTCAAACTGAATTCCTCATGATGCCAGGGCTGCAGAACACGAAAACCAGCCTGAATGAATGCATTTAGAATTTAAAAAAGAAGCATGCAAAACAGAATGTACTTTCAATATCTATCTATCTATCCATCTATCTATCTCTATATATGAGAATATAGAAGATGAGTTATTTATGATTAATTTAGAATGTAAAAATAGATTATTTTACGGGAAGCCTTGCTTTATCAAAAAAAAAATACTGTATATATATATATATATATATATATATATAATATATAATATATATATATATTTTTTTTGGTAAAGCAAGGCTTCCCGTAAAATAATCTAATTTGATATAATAAATGAATCCATAAATAACTCATCTTCATATTTCATAATTACAGCATTGTTTTCAGCCTTCCTGACAATGTGATTACTGCACTAAAGATGTATTTTTGTGGCCAATTGTGTGCATTTATAATTCTGTTCTGTAGCAAATAGTACAGTTTATTCTCCCTGGGTGCTTGTTTTTACAGTGTGCACTTTGCATGACAGAAACTACCTGCTGGATAAACCACCTACAGCTTTCAATACACCAGAGATTCCTATACACAACATTCACCTACATGCTGTAGCTGGTGTATTTTAGGTATGGAGGAAACTCAGTTGCAAAAGGGGCATATTTAATTAAAAAAACACCCCCACACAAAAGGAAAAACAGGCTGTGCTTCAGTATCGGTGTACTTACGAATGCACTGCCGTACTCAATCTTAGCGCCAGTCACCTCGGCTTTGAACTGAGTGAAGAACAGGTAGGACTTCCCCTGGGGTCTGACCACAACGAGAGAGAGAGAGAGGGTGAGCACGCTGCCGTGGAGAGGGTGAAGAGGTCAATCACAATACTGACCGAGCTCCAGCCACTCACCTCCACACGGAGCAGGAGAAGAGCCTGTCGTCCTCGCTCAGACCCACACTCATCTGCCATTGCTGCAGGGAACAGCGCAGGAGTTAGTATAGCTTCTCATTGTAACAGAGCAGACTCCCATCGCAGTGCAGTCTGGGACCGTTTCAGGGTTTTCTGTGAAATCAATCTCACCCTACATTAACTTGATATATCCCGGAGGACACAGGCTTGGGTATGACTGATTAGTAAGGCTGTATTTTTTTTCACGGTTATCAGGGATTTCACGGCAAAGGAATTCTAACACAGTTATAAGCATTTCAGCACGCATGAGTTCCAGCTGACAAATCTGTTTATAAAAACAAACTGCTGATCCTGCAGGAACAGGACTACATTTACAGCTCTGGCCAGAAGTTCTGCATCACCTAGAATTTTAGGATTGAGACATAATTAAGAATAATTATTATATATATAATTATTATATATATATAGATCTTTTATTCAACATCATGTAATCAAAATGATATCACAAAAGTCGCAATAGTTGTACAGTATTTCATGTTAGATTTCTTAATGTCACATTTTTCCATTTTTGTCTGTTTTCCGTGGAGTATATGGAAAACTGCAAAGCAAGGTGTAATTCACTATGTTAACGTTATTATTCAGAAGGTTTCATTCGAATTTATGAAGCAAAATGAGTTCATTCTATAAGGTGATGCAAAACTTTTTATCCATAGCTGTATGCCGGGAGGTTTTGCTTTTTAGTTTTTTTTCGGTTTAGTTATATTAGGGTTTGCTTGGAGACAGAGATGTGGAGATACTCACCTCGTTAGTCCCGCCCTGGGAAGCATAGGTGAAGCTACAGCTGTACTCCCCCTGAGCAGAACAACACAGCAGGGTTAGGATAGACTTCATCATCTGAACAACGCAACACCATGCATTCCAACAGCCAGAACAACACAGCAGGGTTAGGATAGACTTCATCATCTGAACAACGCAACCCCATGCATTCCAACAGCCAGAACAACACAAAGCAGGTGTCTTTAAAACAATGTGACCTCCGTGGTAGAAGCTGCAGGGCTGGTGCACAGCACTTCAGTCCCTGGGCTCAGTCACAACTGTAAAGCTGTGGCAAGAATCATAATCCTAGCTTTTAAAATGAATTGCAGAGAAACGAGATATTGGAGGCAATACTTTGCTAATCAAATGAGGAGTTTTAAACTTTTTTTTTTCTTGCTGATGGAAGTATATTAGTAAATCTAAACTGATTTCATAAAGCAAACGTTACTTTATTTTATTCGGAAGTGGTACTGCAGCTTTAAGGCAGCGCAGCAGTCCGATCAATGTGGATATTGTGTGTCTTCTTCCCTCGGTCTCAACACTGACGTGTCACTCCAGGTAAGCGCGACTTCATATTTCACATTAAATGCAATGCAAACCAATCCAACACCGCTTAAATAGCCCCGATTTACATGCAAAGCTGTCACTTGACAAAATTACAGCGAATAACAATTATTTTGTCCTGATCTTAAAACGGAGATTGCCCTTATACACTCTGTATTGTACCTTGACTTCATCCTTTTTATAAAGATATGATTTTTTTTTAAAAAACGTAATAGTTTTCACATACAGTACTTTATCAAATAGACTTTTTTTGTCATTTTTATTTCGTCTGTATTTTATGACTGAGGTAAAGACTCAAGTCACATTGCGATGCAAGTAATACCACGTGTCGATGGAGCAAGCGATACTACTACAGTTTTGCAATACCTTTGATATTTACATCACAAATGAGAGATTACAAATCCCCGCGCCACAGTAAATATTAATACCAGCTTCTGCGCTGTGGCTCCGGGACGGTTCGGAACAGCTTACCATTTTCTGGGAGAACGAATGCACCACTCCCCCGGGTCTGACATTAAACTCCTCGGTCTTAGTTCTCTCCTGGGAAGCCGATGCGGATTTTGCAGTTAATAATAATAATATTAAAGCAACATTTAACACAAACAAGACCGGAGAGGCAGACAACTTGCAGCCGCTAGCAGAAGCCATTTTGTAGTCCGGAAGTACAGCGAGCCACAGGGGACAAACTTCTCTGGTTACAAGCTTGGTACTGTACCAAAGATACAACGCAATTATTAAACACGGGGATTGTTCAGGTCAGATGTTTGTTTGTTGCGTCATCTAGAACTTTCGTAAAATGGAACGTTTGTGTTGTACATTTAGGAATCTATATATATTTTTCAAATACATGTTCACTTGACAAAGGTATGTCAATATGAAAATATATATATTTAAAATAGCTGAAGAAAAATCTTATACAGTTGTGTTGCGACTGTAAATTCATAACCTGGGTGAATAAACTAACCGTCTGTTTATCTTTATATCCGTAGTGTAGGCTGTTTTAAGATTGTGAATGCAGCAGCATTCATGTCTGCTTTTTTGAAGTTGTAATTTTAGCCTTAACCACCAGATGGCGCACAATCTCTTCCAGAACACTGCATGCAGGTGTATTGGCAGACACGTACTGTACCGAGATTAAAATCCTACTGCGTTTACATTTTTGCGGGCGGTAGATAGTTTACCTGAAGTGTTGCTGGCAGCACCTAGATGGCGCTGTTACTTACATATAAGCGCACGTTCCTGAATCACTTGTCAAAGCACATTAACACGGAATTATCAAATTAAATACAAATTAAAAACCAACAATATTTCAGTAATCACTGAGTACTTTCTGGTGCCTCATTGTATACGTTGCAGCTTCCAAAATGCTGAAGCAAGAATACTTACGCACATTTGCCATAGTTCCCCAGTTTTTAAGGCCACTGCGTTGGCTTCCGGTGAAGCAGCACATGGATTTCAAAACGCCGCCATTTCCAAGGATATTCACTGATCAGCCTGTTTGAGTGAGTTCCTTATTCCCTGTAAGAGTTCCTTATTCCCTGTAAACCGACTCACATGAATGCGCTTCCAAATTCTATCCGGAATGCTGAGCCTGGCGGTATTTTTTTTTAATTTTTTTTTTTAGTTAGGAGCTGTTTTGGCTTGCTGCTGGTTTTTGTAAAGCGCCCTGGCATGCTGGCACACGAAGGACGCTATATAAATGAAATTGGTATGGCATGGTATGGGGAACCGCGATAAAAAGGATTGCAAACATCACACTGTTTGGTTGTGTTTGCAGATCGCTCTCCAAACATCTGCTTTTATTTCAGAGGAGTTTCACAGCAGCAGCAGTTAGACTGCAGTGTCTGCTTTCCTGTTTGCATGTCTGAGCACTTCATCATGTGTGTCTCTCTCTCTCTCTCCCTCCCTCTCTCTCTCTCTCTCTCCCTCCCTCTCTCTCCCTCCCTCTCTCCCTCTCTCTCTCTCTCTCTTTCTCTGTCTGTAACTATGCTACAAGAAACTAAGCGCAGCCAAATTCATCTTTCAACAAATCGTTTCTTCTGCAGTGTTTGGCCTCCTCTCCCCCGTTCTATCGTTCTTCATTCTTCACTCCCTCACTCCCTACCTCTATATCTCTTTATTGCCCTCTTTCCCTTTTCATTTCAATTCATTTTTTGTTGAAGTTGACAAGGCAGGAACATTACAAATTTGGTTTGGATTAAGAATTGATAATCGGGTAAGAAAAGGATAGCCAGGCCAGGTCGGGCACTTTTACAGCAAGCGGTTACCCCTGTGCCTCCAGTTGAAACCCCAAAAGTGATAACAATATGTTTAGAACAAACTTGAGCAGTACACGTGTTATAAGACTCTCTGTCTCACTCTCTCCCTCCCTCCGAGCTGCGATCTCCTCCAGCAATCTCCTCCAGATGTGTGATGTGTGCCTCGAACCCGGCCAGGGGTCATTTGTCAGATCACGTGCTAACGTTCACTGAGAGTTAAAGGCCAGTATGCTTGGCTTTATGCTAACGTACAGAATCACTCCAGCACCAGATCATGCACAGTATCTTAATAGTGCAATCATCTAAAATATAATAAAGTCGAAGTACGCGCCCCAGATGAGAGGAAAATAATCTGCCCATTGGCTGTTAAAACAGTGCGGAAGTTAATTGCCATTTATTGGTTCTCGGTTGTAAACTTGAGGGAAGGACAGCTTCTCTTGTTTGGAAATCAAAACGGATTTACTGAACACCTGCTGAGAAATACTTCTTAAAGGCAATTCCGAGTACTTGTGCTTGAGTTTCTGCACAAGGTAACAACCTTTTTAAGCATATATTTGAAGTGATCCAGGGCAGTACACTGTGAACCAGAATAACCACTACCAGACCATGCTGGCTCTGAGGGAATATTTCAGGGTCATTTGCTCACTGACATGTCCACCCATGCGATATTCAGCACAGTGTGTAAGGCAGTGCACTTGGCTGGCTTCCCCTCACACACAGAAACCCTGAAACGCTGAAACCTGATGGTTGTACCAAAAATAATAAAACCATAAAATAACAGGATCCCGTCTCTGGGCTTTGTGTCCTGAAGAAACAGGAATGCGAGACGCAGCTGTTCTGTTGGCAGCTCAGTTTTCAGAATCTGTTCTTGGAAGAACTACAAGAACTTCAGGAGCGCATTATAACTCTTCAGACAGCTTGCCAACAAACTAGCAGGGGCTGGGGAGGCTGTGCGGCTGTCTAGCACACGGTTAAATGGTGTAACCCAGACTCACTGCCTTCTCTTGCCTCTGATGAGCATTGGCAGCTTTCTCTCTAACTCCCTTATATTGCACTGAAGATCGTTTGGCAGACTTATAAATGCAACTATTGTAAAAATGTAAGGAGGCTGAAAATACTACTAAGAAAATGTAGCCTTAAATATGATGCACAGGGACACACGTTATTGTGGAGGGCAGTATGCTATGGTGGAAGGCTAGAGAAGCATGATGAATGCTTGGTGAAGAATGCTTAACACTGGAAGAGTAAATGTTTGCTCAGATAGATGGATGGACAGATGGGGGGAAGCTGTGAAAGAGCCTGGTCGTTTTTCTTTGCCTGGGAATTCCACTGAGCACAAAGCAAAGGAGCAGGCTCTGTCCGCTCCATTTAAATCTTCGGCAGTGCAAACAGGGGGGTGTGAATGGGCTCCTGATTGAAAGCAGGAGGTCAGTGGAACCGGGTGCAGGAATGTCTTCTCCTCCCCAGCGGGAGTGTTTAATCTTCACCGCCCCGCCAGAGGATCTCAGGGAATTCAAACAGCAGGGTGACACCACAGGCATGGAGCTACACCTGATCAGAGATTGAAACATGATTCTGGAGAGGGATCGGCACCCTCGCGGTGATCATAACGAAGAATCATATTGTGATGCAACATCAAAGCGCTCAATCAAAATTCAAAGGGAAAACTATCGGGAACTAAGTCAAGCAGAGCGACGTTTCGGCAAGTGCGTTCTTCAAGAGCCAAAAGATGTGTGTACTTGACTTAGTTCGCTATAGTTTTCCCTTGTCATAATCTTCTACTGCAAATACACACTATATCATTTATTACCAGCAATGACCCCCCCCCACTGCAAAAAAAACTGTTTCTGCACAGATGACTGCTGAGTCTAGTATGATAGCTGTGCTGTCCCTGTGCTGTCTAGTATGATAGCTGTGCTGTCCCTGTGCTGTCTAGTATGATAGCTGTACTGTCCCTGTGCTGTCTAATATGATAGCTGTGCTGTCCCTGTGCTGTCTAGTATGATAGCTGTGCTGTCCCTGTGCTGTCTAATATGACAGCAGTGCTGTCCCTTTGCTGTCTACTATGATAGCTGTGCTGTCCCTGTGCTGTCTAGTATGATAGCAGTGCTGTCCCTGTGCTGTCTAGTATGAAAGCAGTGCTGTCCCTGTGCTGTCTAGTATGATAGCTGTGCTGTCCCTGTGCTGTCTAGTATGATAGCTGTTCTGTCCCTGTTCTGTCTAGTATGATAGCTGTGCTGTCCCTGTGCTGTCTAGTATGATAGCTGTTCTGTCCCTGTTCTGTCTAGTATGATAGCTGTTGCTGTCCCTGTTCTGTCTAGTATGATAGCTGTACTGTCCCTGTTCTGTCTAGTATGAAAGCAGTGCTGTCCCTGTTCTGTCTAGTATGATAGCTGTACTGTCCCTGTTCTGTCTAGTATGATAGCTGTGCTGTCCCTGTTCTGTCTAGTATGATAGCTGTGCTGTTCCCTGTGCTGTCTAGTATGATAGCAGTGCTGTCCCTGTGCTGTCTAGTATGAAAGCAGTGCTGTCCCTGTGCTGTCTAGTATGAAAGCAGTGCTGTCCCTGTGCTGTCTAGTATGAAAGCAGTGCTGTCCCTGTGCTGTCTAGTATGATAGCTGTGCTGTCCCTGTTCTGTCTAGTATGATAGCTGTGCTGTCCCTGTTCTGTCTAGTATGATAGCTGTGCTGTCCCTGTGCTGTCTAGTATGATAGCTGTTCTGTCCCTGTTCTGTCTAGTATGATAGCTGTACTGTCCCTGTTCTGTCTAGTATGATAGCTGTGCTGTCCCTGTTCTGTCTAGTATGATAGCTGTGCTGTTCCCTGTGCTGTCTAGTATGATAGCTGTTCTGTCCCTGTTCTGTCTAGTATGATAGCTGTACTGTCCCTGTTCTGTCTAGTATGATAGCTGTGCTGTCCCTGTTCTGTCTAGTATGATAGCTGTGCTGTCCCTGTTCTGTCTAGTATGATAGCTGTGCTGTTCCCTGTGCTGTCTAGTATGATAGCTGTTCTGTCCCTGTTCTGTCTAGTATGATAGCTGTGCTGTCCCTGTTCTGTCTGGTATGATAGCTGTGCTGTCCCTGTGCTGTCTAGTATGATAGCTGTGCTGTACCTGTTCTGTCTAGTATGATAGCTGTGCTGTCCCTGTGCTGTCTAGTATGATAGCTGTACTGTCCCTGTGCTGTCTAGTATGATAGCTGTGCTGTCCCTTAGAAAAGTGTACTACGGTGAAAGCATAGCCTAGTGTAGTAAAGTGTATTAAAAGCACAGTGAAAGCATGCTACAGCACACGCACATGATAGATCATAGGAGCGTTTAGGTATTGTAAAACTCATGGGTAAACAGGATAGAACTATATTAATATGATTGACAGAAATGCATTGCAAAGTCACCCCGCAGATCTACAGCGGTGCACTTGTATCATGGCTGTTGGGAGAGCACTGCTGAGCTCAGCAGGTTTCTGCCCATTCATCACAATGACACAGTGCATGTGGAATTTCTCTACTCCGTGCCATTAGGGTTACACAGCCAGAGAGCCTGGATTCTGCATCCTGCAGCCACCTGCCTGCACATTAAACTGTCATTAAACTTGAATGCAGAGCTGTCTCAAATTCAGACTACCTATGACCCCTGGTATGATAATCTATATTGTTGTTTATTTTATTTTTAATTTTTTTTTAAGTACATTGCTAAAGATTAAAAAAAAGAACGGTTTCTTCCTGGTTTGTAATCACGTACTGTGTAGTGGGTCACATGGCCTGATTGAAGCTTGACGATTGGAGTAAAACTGAGCTACAGCACCAGGAAGCCGCAACTTCTATAGCATGTAAAACAAGAGAAGAACGCTGCCAGTGTTAATAAGAGGAACTCAAACGGATTTTAAAGACTTGATTGGCAGTCCTTTAATGTTAAAAACGAATCATTCATCCATAACTCCAAACACAGATAAAACATGGGGGGAAAAACGAGCCCTGTGTCTTTAAGTGTCTGGTCCCTTTTCTCAATCTTTCTTCAGGTTGACTCAAGCAGGCAACCTCACTAGGCTAAATTTTAAATAAACGCAGCTCTGCCGAGCCTGCGTCCAGCGTGTCATCGCGGATAATTGTGGGTCTGGAATTCCGAGACGGGTCGGAATGGAGTCTGGAGCACTCTGTGAGACGATTCATAAACACACCGCGCAAAGCTGGCAAACAGCAACCTGTGTGGGGTCCAAGATAGACTGAGTGAGAACATAAAAGGGTTATATTGAGCATTATGCATGACGTATGGTACTGCTGGGTAACCATTTCGTACAGCACTGCTGCTGCTGCTGTGATGTTTAAACAATGTTCTCACTCACTGTTAGAGTTGCCAAGTCCGCTTATAATAAGCGGGGTTGGGCTTGTTTTTTTTTTGAGAGTCGCGGGTTGGAATTGGGATTTGTTACCTTTCTGTATCAAACCTCAGGTCTTCCCTGGTGTGCCGTGCAGTGGCCTGAAACCTAGTCTCCAGAAACCAGGTTCCAAGCCACAGAGTGTCTGATTTTTACAGCGCAGAGGGAAGAGCGGCAGTGAGGTCAAGGATGAGCCGACGTGCTCTCGTTTACGACAGAAAGAAAAAGAATCATTCATCCCCTTTGCGTGGCCAGCGGCTCGGTAAATATAACATGACAGCTTTATATCCTTCAATCTCTGCGCTCGCACCACGCCGTCAGTAAACATGCCGGTCTGAAAACCGCGGCGGAGCTCGAGAAGGAGCTGGCAGGTGGCTTAGCGGTTCAGCTGTGGTGGACGCACGAAGATGGGGGATGTGGGATGGGGGGGTCTTTAAATAATGTGTTGGCAGGAAACCGCACTTCCATTTCGTGGTCAGCTCTTCTGCACAGGTGAAAGAATCACGTGTCACAGCGAACACGGATTTATCATTTAAAAATAAAATTAAAAAAAAACGTTTCGCGGTTTGCATGCCTTCATTCATTTCAGGTTGTCTGAAACCGTTCCACTTCCTAGGTCATCAGTACTGTCTTCGGGGTCAAAGTATGTCAGGGGCTGTGAAGTGTGGGAGTCAGTCCAGTCATTTGGAAGCAGTTGGAAAGAATTGAAGGGGTGGGGATAATTTCAGTGACCCAGAAAGTAAAGCATTCAAACAGGTCTTTCTTCAGCATAGATTTGACCAGTTATGAGTAATGAGATACCTATTCAGCTAATGGAAGTGCACAACGGGTGACACTCATAGGATTATCATGTTAGCCTCAGCCTTTTATTTGACCGTGTATCTTTTGCATTGCAGGCTGGTTCCTGCATTGATCAAATGGATCGTCATTTTAGGAAGAATGTAGGAAGAAAAAAAAAAACTTGAATATTTATTTTATGAAGCAGAGTGCTGTGAAGTCTACTTTCGTGTTTATTTAATTCTATGCAGGATATGGTTGTGTTTTTAATGAAATGTTCCCTGGCTGGACAGAGTTAGTTGTACATTCCAATGGATATTGTTGCTGGAGATGAAAACACATGAATTTTTAAGACATACAAGTTTGTGCTTTGGAATCAAATAAATGTAAGTTGATTAAGTTTCATACGAGTCTTAATTACACTTTACCGATAATCATTGATAATGACAATAACAGTTAATGTTGTAATTATAAGAAATTGAACCACAACTCTTGATGCTGGTGTGTGTGTGTGTGTGTGTGTGTGTGTGTGTGTGTGTGTGTGTGTGTGTGTGTGTGTGCGTGTCTGTGTCAGTGTCTATGAGTGTGTGTCTGCATGTGTGTGTCTGTGTCAGTGTCAGTGTCTATGCATGTGTGTTTGTGTGTGTGCGTGTGTGTGTGTGTGTGTGTGTCTGTGTACATAATGACAAGTTTATATATATATGTTTTATCCCAATAGACAAAGTTTATTGTAAATACAGTATTAAATACATGGATCTAAAGAAACACAATGGTTTAGACAGCACCGTTGATTAAATACCATTTTAAACATGACAAGAGACACCGGCATCAATGATATTTATACAACATGAGCAGAGAAAGCCCTCAGGTTCAATATAGAACAGGGGGACCCCCTGCATTGTGGACCGTGGACACATCTAGCAATACTGCGGTGTTTTACTTTTTAATATGTACTATGCTTTTGGTTTTGTGCAAAGGCTTCACTCAGCACACAACAGAGACAGATGTGCCTGTAACCCAATGTTGCTGAGCTGGGTTATTCAAGGACACTGCCTGCAGGGTTTGTATTACTTCTTGAAGGACAGACAGGGTTCCAAATCAAGTAATCCACGGATTTTTCACCTATCACCTATCAGTCTGAAACAAACCTGACTTGGTCGTGATTAATTATTGCTGCTCTGAGCAGCTCAGTACTGCACTGATTATAAAAAAAAAATAACCAATAAGTGACATGGAGGAGGAGTGACACCAGCGGAATACATCCCCCCCCCCCCCCTCTGTCAGCAATATAAAACACAGATCACAACACAGACTGTGATACCTTCAACAGCTAGTGCTGTGGAATGTCCATACAAAGTTTAATCACAGCTGGATGGGCAGTTATCAAGATATAGAGGAAAGTCACATTATAAAATATACACAGTGTTCTTCAACACTAATGCATCATCGCCAAGATCAATTAAAAAAATACTTTAATAGGAAAAACAAAATAAAACTGAAGCTACACACACCTCAATGCACCAATTAGTCCTACTAATTAGTCCTACTAAGTCCCAAAGGAGGACTCGCACGCACTGTAGAAATCGTGGTAAAAAATAAAAAAAAATCAGTTTTAGAAAAAAAACAATGAAATAAAAATGACAGCACTGAGATTCTTCCTCTTTGGTTCTTGTTTCATTTCAGTAGCTGTTGAGAGACACAGGGAGAGAAGAAGAGAGGAGAGCGATAGTAATACAGCGTGACAGAACTGTGATACAATTCCTTCTACAAGTTTACCATGCTATTTCTGCACTTTTCCCATGGTT
This sequence comes from Acipenser oxyrinchus oxyrinchus, assembly GCA_030684275.1. Taxonomy (NCBI): domain Eukaryota; kingdom Metazoa; phylum Chordata; class Actinopteri; order Acipenseriformes; family Acipenseridae; genus Acipenser; species Acipenser oxyrinchus. The sequence continues at coordinate 3,280,850 of CM060272.1, forward strand.
ATACTATGCATTTACCATAGTTGACCCCATGTGGTTTAATACCATGCTTACAGATGCTTTATTACACTCTGATCTGGAAACGTTTATAAGGGGCCCGTGCTGAATCCATTCGGATGTCTTCAATCCCCCCACTCTGTAACGCACTCACCTGGAGACCCTACAGTTGCGTGTCGACACGTAGGTGCCACTGTAGGAGATGTCGCACCTCACAATGTTGTTGGAGAAGTCTGACTCCTGCACCTGGAAATTAGGGTTCACAGTGACCTGGGAGAAAAACAGAGAGACGGGACGGGTCAATAAAACACTCCTAACACCCTTCCTTCTCAGCTCTGCTCAGTGCTGCCTGGAACCAGCGCCTTAATCACTAATGAGAAGAAAAAAAAAACACTCTCGTCTCTCCAGCACACTGCTTTCGCGTTCCAGCACCTTCTCCAAGCCTGTCTAAGCCTGTGCCAGTTAGCGTGATTCACTTTAGTGTGGTTGTTTCGTGTGGATTACTTTTCACTACAGAGTAAAAGTTAAAATCGCTAAAAGAATTGCGATCACAGCCCGATTCGAAGCCAGGCCTAAGGCTAGTGCAGACACCCCTGCCAGCCCCCCCCTCCTCTCCCTCACCGCATATCCATACACACAGCTATACAGACCACCACTAGCTCCCCTGTAGCTCTAGACTTTATAGAAGAGCTTGTCAATATTTACTTTCTTCGCTCTATAGCGACTCCCTCCAGCACTGCTGCACTGTCTGTCTGGGACACTGTGTGAAAGGGGTGCTCTATCATCCTCTCTTTTATAGCTGTTAAAGGAAATAAGATGACCAGGCCACACTAATAAAAGCTCTTTCTAAAGAGAGCCCTGAAGCCCTCGGTTTCAATGCAGTCTTTGATCTGCTCCTGTGAGGAATGCAAACACTTGGGTTGGTCCCGGTGCGAGCCCCTGCTTTTCTTTATTCAATGAAACCTGTTGCTTGTTATTCCTTTGCTATTAATAAACACGCTCGATGTGTGTGTTTTGAAATGACAAGCTTGACATTCATAAAACTTTTCCAGACAACAGTCTAGAACAGTTTCAGAAATAGCAAACTGTGTTTTTATTCATTAAAAAAAAAGAAAAACAGTTTGCCCAACCCATTCTCTAAGTATAAAGCTTGTGAATAGGACCCAGAGCATGGTCCCTGCTAACACACCATATGAAAAAATGATGAGATTCTGGCAGCACCAGCCCTGTCCTTATAAAAGCTGAACTGAGTACTAAACTTGCGTACGATAGTGGCTATTAATGGATATTCCTAGTTATCCCGAACACTAGTTCATACATCATCTTCGGTTAGTTACTGAAAGAATTCTTAATCGCAAAACTAAAATGGTTCAACTCCTGAACCAATCAGAGCACAGGAGGAGGGGGGGGAGGGGGCGTTACCTTGAGGATGTAGTTTCCTGGCTGCACGTCTGTGATGTCAATCCACTGACAGTCGATGTTAGCGTTGTAGGTGTCATAGCAACCGGGACCCAATCCCTGTTGAGAGACGAACCAGAAGTTAGAGAAGCATGTGGAGTTTCAAACTGTACTGAAGTTTCCTGAAGAATTCGATGGCCAGGGCTTGGCTGCAGTTCACCCTCCCACCTGCGTGTGCGCTGTGCAGGCGTAGCGGCGCCTGAATCCCGGGTCGCAGGACGTGTCTTCCAGGCAGAAGCTGGCCTTGTGACCCTCGGCCATTCTACGGCCAGAGGACACTTCAAGCAGGTCATAGTTACTGAAGGCGTCCATACTGTGATAGTGCCTGGGAACGAGAGAGAGAGGGGGAGGGGGGGTTAGTGTGTGAAAGGGAGGGAGGGCAAGGATTGGGGGCCACTGCGGACAGGGGCAAGGGGATGGTTCTTGTTAAATTCTAAACAGTGTGATGTTATTCAAATCCCCAAAATATGGGAACCCCAAACGTATGGTTAACTGCATGCTGGTTAATATACTGTACATAGTGATTTTAACGCTTACTGGTGGCAGCTGTGCCACTCCCATTGGTGCCTTGGCTTGACGGGTAGGAAATCTCCTGTTCCTTGGTTTTTGACCCTCTGGGGGAACCGTAGCAGCACCCTGTACTGGATGTCAGACACACCAGGCCTGTAAGCTGTCCTGAAACAAACAAACAAACACAAGATCGAGACTCATTCATTTACTTTAATGCTCTGTCATAGTTCAGAATGGCAATGAGACTCATAGCAGTTGGATCCATTCCAGGTTTTGCTATGAGCTTGATTAGCCACAGTGTATAGGAAACAACCTCAGGTGTGTATTATTAGGTTCCAGTGGCTCAAACTGCTATGCAATGGGAGTCTTATTTCCATCCCTGTAGTTAGAACACAGAGTTAGAATTAAACTCCCAATTCCTTATTGGATGCATTCTATTTAGGACCTTAAGAAAAGTTAATTACAAAAGTTTTGTCCATATTCTTTTTGACAATCCTGGATACCTGACGATAAAGAACCACCCCCAAAGGGTTAACTCAAAGTGCATTCTCTTCATGGCTGGCTGTGTCACTGCCAGGCGGGGTTGTCATCCCCACACACACCGATCCACACAGTGATGATGAATGATCTGGGACTGGCACAGGGGTTGGCATCCCCCCTCTGTGTACAATTCTCCAGCAAAACACAAGCCAAGCTAAACCTCACCGCACGGAACGCTCCATTGCGTTCTGAACTGAACAGTCCAGCAATTTCACATGAGATAAACAAGCAGTCCTCAAACACACACCAACACAGACACGTCGATCTGCGGAATGCTAACGACATCCATTCCGCAAACAGAATGCTACTGTTTAAAGATTCCAAGCTTTTCCCTGGCTATCCAGATCCAGGAATTCGTGTCCAGTTCCCAGTAATGTATCACTGAACAGTTAGACTGCTATTGTGATCTCAAACGCAGCTTACCTACAGTACACCGGTAACCTGGGGACGACCCTTAACACCTGTACCTTTGTGCTGCACGTACCTGGCTAAGCAGTTCTCCTCGGCAGCACACCTGAGAGCATACATCTGCACTCTCTGGATGTAGGTACCTGCCTGGATGTAGTAAGCGTCAGGGATAAGATCCGGGAGACCTGCACGGGAAACACAGACCTTAAACCACATTTACCGAAAGCAGGGCGTCATTGCCAAGGGCGTGCAGGGCACGGCAGCGATGGGTAGAGCTTCCCGTGGCTTCAGCGCGAAGCAGATCGCTCCATCTGACACATGCAATCATGCAGAATAGCAAAGTTTAGCAGTTGCATGCACAGCAATTGTTGCTTTCAATGCCAAACATTTTTAATCCCGCCCTACAAGAGTAGTGATTTTATTATGAAATGAATGTTAATGAAGCGGGGTTGTGCAAAAACAACACAACCACTTGATATATGGGTTATATAAGACCTAGAGCAGTTAGCTGTTAGCCGGTTCATTAGTCAGTCGGTTAGGCAGAGTCACTTTTTAATAAAGCAGACACGACCTGTATCAGTTTAGTGTTGACCTGTCTGCAGTGCAGTTAGAATGCACCCCAGTGGCAGCACGAATGGTATGATATCCCATTTAAAAAATACCTGCAGTCTAACAGCCTCGATCAGCTTATTGCATCTCCTCTGCAGTTGCGTTTATTTGAGTTTGGTTATTTTTAGTTAGTTATGATTATTATAAATTACTCAACGGCTCACCCAGATTTGAAAATCCATGGGCACATTAGCATGTACAATAGGACATGCTAACAGAGCTGTCCTGTGGTAAGCACGCAGTAATTCACCTACCGTTCTGAAAGTACCTGGTACCGAGTCCCGTCCCCGGGGGTCTCCGAGTGCGAGCCGTCATGCGAGTCCGCCCGGCCCCCGAGGGCGAGGGGTAGACATTATAGAACACCGTGTTCCTGCTGTTCTTGTACGGGTTCTGGGGGTCATCCCCCGCCATGCCCCCCACCGCCTGGGGCTCGTCGTCGGACTCGGACACCGCCACATCTCGCCGATCCGCATTGGAGCCAGTGATTGACGTTGTGGGGGATAAATTACGCACAGCGTCGTCGTCGGTTATGGTCACCGTGTCGACCGACTGGCCCCACCTGCTGTCACTCCCGGCACTAGTTCTCCCTTGTTGTATCCTGCTTCCTTGCTGGTGCAGTGATTGCACATAACGGCCATCGTTTGTGTTAGAACTCCCCGCAGCCGGCCAGACAGCAGAGGGTGGCCCTGAGTTCCTTCCTGGAACCCCTGCACCAGCCACACTGACGTCACCGCGAGAGGGATTCCTCCCGCCCCTGGGGGCCCCGCTGCCTGAGAATTCTGGAAGAACCCCCGCAGTAGTGACGTTATTCCCACCTGAACTGGACCCCAATTGGAATCTGCGTGCGCCCGGGCTGCCCGCGGATCTAGCCGAGGATGAGGGTGACGCGCCAGACTGCGGTGAACGCCTGGCACCCGAGCCATGGTTGACCGTCATATATGCTCTAGAATCAGCTTCTAACATGGTCGACCCGGGGCTGGGCGTCCGCTGCTGGGCTGGTCCCGGGTCCGAGCGGCTCAGTACTGGTGCCCTGGGTCCATTATCCACATCAAAAGATGCGCCCGCTGCACGGCGGCTGCTTCCCTCCCGGTTGGTGCTCAGTAAGACGCTGTGGGACCCCGTCCTTCTGTCTGCTGATACTGCGGGCGGGTGGTACTCGGACCCGGTGCTTAGCAAGCTGTACATCTGACCGTTATTCTCCCATTGGATCCTCTGTCTCCACGGCACCCCGGTCCGTAAGCGACCCCGTTGTGGCTGCTGCTGTCCTGCTATGAAATTGAACCCGCCGTGCAACAGGTAAAAAAATAAAACCGTGAACTTCACCATGACCATTCAAGTTTGTGAAAACGCACGGAAATGTTGTTTTTCCCCTTTTGGAAGCTGTTTGAGGCGGCGGCCCGTTAGGTTCTGTTGCGTTAATCCGAAGTGATTCGAAGTGTACGCGGCACCACATCCGCTTCTCTGCAGCGCGGTCTCGCTTTGCGGAGGGCAGAAGGAGGAGGGAGGAGGTGGAAAAGTGTAACTTTCTTAAACCGACTGAGTTTGGCTACGCATGCACAGAGCCACGATGCTTTAAAGTGTCTTGCTTAACGCTTTAGCTGCCGTGCGCACGTGTCACACAACTGTGTTTGTTTAATGGAGAGACAGTAAGAACCACACACACACACAGGTGGGATTTGGGGAAACTACTACCGCACTCCGTTGCATGTAACACATGGTAAATACGGTTTTATTTTGACTTAAGGATCAATTGTTTAATTGTAATGTATTTCAAATATTTAACCTGTAGAAAGGCAGATGAATAATGTATTTAAAGTATGATTCAGATACCCATAGCTCCGGGCTTAAAGGTGTCATTTACACGGTGAAAGTCACACACACACACACACAGTCAGCCTTGGTGTGGATTGCTCTCAGCATGAAGTAAAGCCAATTGCGTCTGAAAATCGATATAAGCAGATCATTAGTTGATGATTAGTTTGCAATTTTATGTTTAATAATTACCCGATTGACCAAGTTCCACATAGTAATTGCTAAGCTATATGCAACTCATGCTTAATACATGCCAAATAAAATACTGCCGACGCTTTCACCTGGTTTCAGCCCAGACCAGGACTACTTCATTAAACACCTTTTACAGTCTAATATTCCATTAAACACCTGAGCCTGGGTCAAATCAGCCACAAGATCCATTGTAAAGTACAGGAGGTGCCCTGAATTGAGTATATTCGGGCTATTCAATTCAATAACTAACTCAGATCAACAACACAGGTTTGTATACACTTCTAGGAAAGATAACTCCATTCAAAACTGCAGAACACTAAGGTACTGAAGGAAATATAACTCCACCCAAAACTGCAGGCCGCTTAACTCAGCTAATATACTTTGCCCATCTGTATTTAAGTTTCAATATAAGACTCTTAGCTATTTTATTCAGCCCTGTTTTTCAGTCCTGTGGTAAGCTAAACCATTTTTAGATCATTCCTCTGCAGCGCATCACCCCTGAAGAATCAGTGATAGCGCTGCTTCACAGAATTGGATGCGGGACAGCTAGTTCTGAGCTGTTTGTGCTGAGAAAGAGAATTTATTTAGCTTGGAATACGCTTCTGTTAATCCTGGCAGAACAGACTAGGGGCAAAGCAGGGCTTTCATATTTCCAAAGAGGATTGTTTTAAAAGGACTTTGTTTTGTTCGTCTCCAGTGACTCTGAGAACTTTATAATTTGCGGGGTGGGTCGCTTTGTTGTGTTTGTTTTAGATGACTCGGAGAGCATTGTTATGTTTATATGGTGAGGTTGGAGGGAGCTGTAGGCTGCTTCAACCCCAACTTCCACACTTTCCTCCCTGCCACCTCCACAGCGCCCTCTTCTGGGAAGAGCAATGTAGACACAGGGGCTAAAACAGAGCTCCAAATCTTGAACCTTTCTGGAACCAGGAAGCGTCACCAAGCAAAATCAACGCCAGGTAGGGGGACCTTTAAATAATACAGATCAGATTACATTGAACTTGTCTTACTTTTTAAGATATTTTAAATATATAATATTTCTGTAGGTAAAGATAAGTTGTATGGGGTTGCAGGCCACACTGTCTAGGGAACTTACCAATGAGACTAGTTTCAAAACTGAACCACAAGGTTCCAGAATAGAGCCTTCGTATTTGGAACCCCTAAATATGATTCTAATCGTTCTTTAGAACACCCTCAGCTGTTTCTTACTGGTTTTGGAAAATTATTTATTTATTTATTTATTTTTAAAATTATTATTATTATTTTTTTTTAAAGAAATACTGGCCCTTTTCTTTATATAAATATATAAGTCACCATCTCCTATAAACAGAAGCTTCTCGGTATGAAATAAGCACATCAGGCAGGGGGTACACGTTTTCTCCCGAAGAATGTTCTAAAAATGGACCGCTGCTTTGAAATGAGCCGAGGTGCGGTTTACCTTAACGGCAAATACCTTGCAGGAAAGCGAGACACTGGGGCAGTGTTGAGGCTGCTGTCGGGTTTGAAAGAGCTGCGTTCACATCGGGAAGTTAAGAAAGTGCAGTGATGTCCGGTTATAAAACAGTGAGGGGGAGGTTTACGCCCGTCTCTTCTCACATACACACACCGGTGTGATATATAATAATAATAATAATAATAATATGTGATTCCAGTGATTTATAGACTATATAGTAGGACAGAATGTATTTTAATTGCGTTCAGTTTTCTTTTTCTTCTATATGTAAAATTTACTAAGCCCAAATGTAACACAAAGTGTCCGTGCTTAGGTATGTACTGTGCAATCCACCAACTTGCTTTTAAAATCTCAGCAGCCAGGCACGTCACTGATTCATACGATCCAGATGTTTGGCTTGAGTCCAGGTCGTACAAAGCTATGATACTAGATGGCCACACGGGGGCAGTGTACCGCTATCGCTAAACTGGTTCTCTCTACTTAAAAGTAAAGCATCACTTACAGAAAGAGCCATGATACAGTCAATTGAGCAAAAGAACAAATACTGTGAAACATCAGAATATGTGTAAAATTTTTATTAGTAGATCGGGTGCCATCTGAGTCCTGTCAGCATGTGTTATATTCTTAATGTGCCTTTGATGTGCTTCATTATTATTATTATTATTATTATTATTATTATTATTATTATTATTATTATTATTATTATTATTATTATTATTGTTGTTGTTGTTGTTGTTTTAGTTACGGCTATTATCGTTCTTGTTGTAATTATGAAATTTGCAAAATATTAAGAACTCGTGCAGAAAAAGGCTAGGAATATGTGAGTGGCATTTTTTAACATGTTACTAAATCTGTTTTGCACATTGTAAATGCATTCACGTTGCTTACAACACTCTGTCAAGGTTATAGCATAAACTACCGCGTCAGATAAGGGGGTTCCGACAGCGACGAGTAATTTTCCACGCGTGGTAGGGTCGTCGCCACGTCCGGTTAGTCCCGTGACTGCGTTTAGCTGCGTGGGGGGCAATGTAGGGAGGGGGGCCGCGGGAGGCTACGTGCCAGCCGCTGCAACTCCAAACCAGGTCAGCTGACACGAAACTCTGAAAACGATGGGACTTCATTAACTTGCAGCGCGCGGGCCTCAGTCTTACTTATTAACTAGAATACCGTGTACAGAACTGAACAAGAGCACCGTGCTAGCAAGTGTGACGTATACCCGTCCCTTATTCTCATCAGCAGGGCTGAATACGTGCAGGACTGCGCACAAGCAGCTGTGCTGGATGCATGGCCCGGATACATGAATGCAAACACAATGTAAACCTCGTGGTCGCTGTGCTATATTGCACTATAGGATTTTATAGGATTTCCCTTATAAAAGTCTACCACGGTGTTTTTGCAGTTTGAATACGCTTTTCCCCTGGTTGTATTATGCATTTGCCATACCCAGGTTTGCCATGTTTATATTAATATGCATTACCTGTGCTTTTGTCATGCTTTGCCTATTTAAACCTGCAGGTAGTATTAAGTCTATTTATCGATTATTTGATTCCACAACATTGTGCAATGTTGAACACTGCTCGTATACTGTAATTGGCGCCGCTGTATCATTTCCATGTTAGGTCGCTTTTGAACATGTTAAACTGTCTGGGCATTGCTGGCTGCAACCCAGTGACTAAGGTACCCTTTAAATAAATTGCACAGAAAACCACCGGAGAGTTTGACCTTCTCTGGTATTATTATATAGGCGGAATTGCAGCGTGTCTGAATTGGATAACTCGTGTTCTCCCGACGTTTGAAGTGGAGCACCAAGCTTATTCCATGGCCAAATAGGTACACATGTCGAGGCTGCGGTGCGCTATTAATAACCCGGGCACTCGTGACCGGAGCGCTACCCCCTCCACCCCCCGTCATCAAGTCTATAACTGGGGTAGAGGCTGCGACTGCTGCCCGGCACAAGACTTTCTGCGTCAACCTGAGCGATTAATACAAAAAAATACCCCAAAATAGTAAGTATTCCTAATATAGCCTACTATCATGGAAATGTTTTCTTTATAATATTGACAAAGCGAAAGTTCTCAATGACGCCTGTTTGCATTTGGTACAGTATTAGTGATTGTGTTTTGTTGTTTTAATAAAACCTATTTAATAATAAAAGAAAACGTGTTTGGATTCACATTGACAAAAACCCCAAAAAAACCAAACCAAAACAAACAAAAAAACAAACAAAACCCAAACAATAAAACGAGTTAAACGGTGCGTGTGATAAATGGAAAAAAAGCTGTATAAAGTCTCCTGTACTGTGATGTTTTTAAAAACAGCATATATTTCATTTTGCAAATCCAGGTTCTGTGCTTCGCTCTGACCTTTGCTTCATGTGTGATTAAACCAAGGAGGCGTCTGTACTGTTAACCTGCAAGAAAACTCGACACGGATCCACCAGTTAGCGTTATTATAGAAACCCCCACCGAGGCGAATGCAACAGCTCCACTACTAAGGAAAATAAAGACTTTTTTTTTCAGTAAATCAAAGAGCAACGACAAAAAATGGTGTCCATGTTTTACAGTGGGGGGGAACATTTGCTTTATGCCAGATGCTTTATGGAAATTGTAGTTTAATTGTTCGTCGTGTTTTGGAAGCTGGGATACATTCTGGAACACAACCACGTCATTGAAGGAAGGATATTGCCGGTGGATTTATTAACGTTTTATTAACGCTATTAAAAAAAGAGGACATGAAAACGGTAACCCTCTTAGTACTGGTTATAAATACACCGATACGCCGTTCTACCCCAACAAGGCGATGTGAAATGTTACTGCTGCATCACTAACATAATAAAAATAGGATGACTATTATTATTTAAATTGTTTATTAAGCACGTGCACAGGGCTCTCCGTTTGATTGGCACTGTAGAGAGGCTGGGACAAATGCCAAGGGATAAGTTCACGTGATTACGTTGGTGATATTTTCTTCTTGTGGAATATTGAGGCAGGTGTAAATACATAAAAGACACCAGCAATTAATGACCACATCTGTAATTACAAATTACACTTGCAAAGGAAACACTTTTCAACTTGATGTTTCATTGTGAGAACAGAAAATAAAATCCCAGTCGACAGGGATTGTGTGGATGTGTGTGTGTGTGTGTGTGTGTAGATGGGTGGGTGGGTGTGTGTGCAGGGATCTAGGTCTGTATTTACAGTAATTACCTTGCTTCCCCTAAAAGTGTCAAGCATAGAAAAAAAGAATAAATTCCGGTCCTCACTTAAACCCCCCCCCCGAATAAACTGCATTTACATCATGTGGCCACTGGTGGCGCTGTGTGTATGCTACGTTGTATACAGTATGTATATGATTTCAACTAGATACTGTATCGCCATTAGATCAGTTGCTTTGTGGCCCACTGGAATGAGTGTTTCTGTATGTTATATCTTTACCAGCAATTATATAATCTATTGAAATGCAATAGGTTTCAATTTAAAAGGCTGAGGGGTCAAAAAAAGTCTTGCTCAAGTTCCCTGCCCTGTCCCTGAATCCATGTGATCTGTGCACACAGACGACTCGCTCAGAATAGACTGTCACTTACCCCTCTCAGTTAATATGTCTGGGGCATGCAACTCTTGCTATTCTTGGAAAGACCAGCTGCAGTGGAGATTTCCAGCTGTTGGACTTTGATACATATGCCTGATTGAAGATAGGCTTTTCCCCGGTGCTGGAAATCATAGATGTCGACTCTGTGGTGCTCTGGGGCTCAAGCACCCATGAGGAAAAATAAGAGGGTGCTCAGCACCCACTCCTTTTGTTCGATGCGATCGAGGTGATTAACGATCTGTCATGTTAAAAAGTTTAGTGACAGGTATACCAGCAAGCAAAGAATTACAATAATCCAGACGAGAGGTTATGAATGCATGTATCAGCATCTCTGTGCCCCTCGTATCCAGCACAGACTTCAATTTGGTAACATTTCTCAAATGACAGAATGCTGGTCTGATAACAGGATTAAGGTGGAAATCAAAGGAAAGCTCAGGGTCCACGATAAGGTTTTTCACTCCAGTAGAAGGTAGAATGGAATTACCATCAAAAGTAATATTGATGAGATCACGTTTCGCTAGACCCTGTTAACAAAGCCTCAGTTTTATCTGGGTTTTGGGGGAAAAAAAAACCTTACTGTGAAACGGTTTTGTCATTCGTGGTCTGCTGTTGAAATGATGCCCCCGTGAAGGAAGTGATGACATTTTAATGGGTCATTAAAACCGTTCCAACCCCCAAAAATGCAAAGGAACATTGAGTTCCTTACCCTCAAAGGAGTTCCACAATGCTTGAGGTGTCGAGGGGTGTAAGAGGGGAGAGGGGGGTTACTGTTTGGAAAGATTCTGAAAGGTCGTTGTTTCCCAGCGAGCGACAGGAGCCAATGAACAAAGTGATGATAAGCCACATGTTGCTTTTCCAAAACAGTTTGTGCAACAGTCCTCAAACAGCTGCTCTGAGGGGCATTTTGTTGGAAAGCAGCCCGCAACTGGGGGAAAAAAACAGAAGCCAGCCGTCAAAATGTATTTCAGAATATTTTGTGCACGGCCATTTTTTAAATATTGCAACATGTTTAGAAAAACAATATACCTGTATATATTGTTAAGGCAATATATTTATATTGGAAGCCAATATATTTCCGAATGTATGTGAATCTATTAAACGTGCCCTTTAGTATGATGTATTAAAAACGTGTGCTGCAGGAGTTGATGGGTTAACAGCTAGCTTGGTTTTGAATAGTTTGCAATGTAAAAATAGATACTGCCCTCCCAGGGGTGGAGACCTGTCGCCACAGTAAGGGGTGGCTTTGGGCTAATCCACTCTCTGATTGGATTCACACATAAACCAATCACGTCGGAGTGAACACAACTTGCCCACCTGTGCGCTGCTACCTCATTGGTCAGTTGAGTTGGGAAGGAACCAGGCGCATCACCTGATTATCATTTTTAATCAACGCATTATCACATCAAATCTGCAGCGGCTTCTTTGCAAAGTTTGTTATTTCCAATATCTTTTCCACATATTACAATCATCTTTTGCAAACAAGCTTGCACTGTTGTCAATGCACAATGCGTGTTAAATGATACAGAAAAGACGCCTACCTGTAGTGAACTCTTAAGAGAATGAAGGAATGTGCATCAAGTAAAAAAAATACAATTGTATTTATTTTTCTGTTATGTGCACGTTAATCTTCTTTTGAAGTTGCTTTTTGCAATATACTGCACTGTAGTGATATGTGTTCATGCCTGTGTTGTTCCAACAGACCATGGCCTTCTCTATGTTGAGATGGACAAAGTAGAATATAATTTGGGAGATGATATGTGTGTGTGAAGCCCAGCCGTGCTCCTGCAGAGAGAAGGACCCAGCAAGGCATCTCAGATTCGGTTCCTTCCAAGCGTGCTGGCATGTGGCCTGTTTCATCTCTGAGCCTTTGCAGAGCCCTGGCCAAATGCACAGGGACAGTTTGACTCAGCCTTTGCTCCCATGCTGTGCAAAGTTTCCATCAAGGGGGAAAAAAAAGTCTATTAAAAGTAACAAGCGCACATACACGTCCTTACTTAAGTGGTGTAGTTTGTATTTAAAGGTTACTTAAATTTGTTAATTTTCACAGAAAGCAAAAACAGCAATACCTTTTTTTAAAGGTATTCTTAAAGGTGTTTTTCTCTCCAAACAGCCTCCCTCTGCTCTGTACTGGTGGAGCAGTGCGAGGCTCTTATCCTCATCAAACAGCCTCCCTCTGCTCTGTACTGGTGGAGCAGTGTGAGGCTCTTATCCTCATCAAACAGCCTCCCTCTGCTCTGTACTGGTGGAGCAGTGCGAGGCTCTTATCCTCATCAAACAGCCTCCCTCTGCTCTGTACTGGTGAGCAGTGTGAGGCTCTTATCCTCATCAAACAGCCTCCCTCTTGCTTAACAACCCTTATCTGCCCCTGACACTGTTCAGTACAGCCATGTGCAGGGGGGACCTTGCTGCTGTTTGATTCAGAAGCAAAGGTCCAAACTTTGCTCTGCAGCAGAACCTCAGAAAGGGAATCGGGTTCCTTTATTGAGGTGCATTGCGTCATTGCCAGTAATTTAGTGATGAGGATGTGGAATTATACATGACGGCCCCTGCTCTCACCTTTCCCTGATTACGTTTCCCTGCAGGGCTCAGACAAGGAGGCAGCGTGACTTGCAGGGCTATGTCCAGGGCGACGGGCATCTGCCAGTCCACCGTGAGGGTATGGGAAGATAACCATCTTTATACAGGCCTATATTTACATTCCCTGACACTGCAGGCATTCATGCTGAAGACAAATATAGTCCAGCGCCTTTCAGCGATGCATCAAAGAGCAACGATGTAAAACAAGACCACGCTTTTCCCATGTTTATATTCTGTGCATTTACAGATTTCTACCATGGGACTAGTGATTAATCATTCCGTGCTTTGCAATCTGTTAACTGTGCTGTACTACACTTTCCTGTCGTCTTACTATGTTTTCCAAAAGCAAAACAGCCCATGGAACACAAGGCAACTTGCAAGCAAACTTTTCTTGCCAGTTTATGAAGCCATGAGTTTGAGCCGCACTGTCTGAACGGTCTTGATTCGAGCGACTTGAAAAGGTTTTAGAAACTGAAAAGATCCAGGGCTTAATGACAGGAGCTATGAGGCCAGGTTAAAATAATGACATCTCTTCAGCCTAGAAAACAAGAAGTGAAAGAGGGGACTTGATTGAAGTCTTTAAAATCAGATATGGTCTAGATAAAGACACTACTTCACATTTAGCACAGAGAGAAGAACAAGAGGGCATAAATGGAAGCTGAGTAAAAGTTAGTAAGTTTAGAACAGATGGTAGGAAGTATTTTCTTTTTACAGTTATAAATGCATGGAATAGCCTACCAGGTGAAGTACAGTAGTATAATCTAAAACACTGGGAACATTAAAAAAAAAACACAAGATTCTGTGCTTTTAAATGCGCTTCCCCCAGTCGGGGAGAATGGTGTGCTAAAAAGGGACGAGCCTTGATGGGCCGAGTGGCCTTTTCTCGTTCTCAGACTTTTCTTCGTTTCTTCTTATGTTCAGCCCTTCCACTGTGTTCAGTATGCCCACACTCACCTGGCTGCACAGCTCTGTCGGAACGCGTGTGACAGCACGCTTTATCGCGGAGCTCGTTGGACGGGGCAGCGCGCTCTTATTATGGTGGCTGGAATAAGCGCAGCATTTCTGAGAGGTTTGTGTTGGTAAACAAGCCTGTTTAAGGGTGGGAGAGTCCAGTCCAGCACTGAGGGTGCTCTGGGGTCTGGGTCATTTTCAGATGACAGGTTGTCGGTTCGCTGTTACTCATAGTAATGCACCCTTTCATCAGAACACAACTATGCAGATAGATAGCAACTCAACACTGCAGCCTCGTATCTGGGCGATTTGCCCAAGTGAGCTGGATCGCACCATTTAACAGGGAAATTAAACAGTTTGAGGTTTTAACAAAAACAAAACAAAACAAAACAAGATTTCATTTAGCACTGAAAGTCGCCTTTAATTTTTGTAGTATTATTTTTTTTCTAAGAGAGACCGAAGTGTACAGTTGAGTGAGCACTAAGCTCTCTCCTCACTCACTTCCAGTTTGGTCTGACTGTTCCCCCTCTCTAGCATCACAGCTGGGATTTAGAGGGACTTTCCACTGTGGAGCACCTACAGCTGGAACCGGCTTACAAGGGGGTTATGCCAGTTGCTAGGCGACCCAGAATCAGGTTTCAGCTACTGTGAGGCCTCTGCTCTCTGACACAGTTTCCGGCTCCAGTATATCTCATTTTAGCATATCAGCGCCCTGTGCCAAACATTCCCACACGGAATGATGTATGGAAATGCTATATGCAAGCATGCAGGCTAGGCATAACCAGAGCACACTCCTATTTTAGATTAGGAATGCTTTAAAATAAAGTATTGGTAATAATAATAATAATAATAATAATTAAGCAGTATAAGTTTAATTTGACATGATTTCCATCTGACCCAAATCACCGGATACAAAACAGAAATTTCAAGTGGTTGTTTCACATCAATAGCAGTCTTTACTCTATATATATATAGCTGCCAAACCTGACCCAGTAAATATTGGCTCTTGTGAACTATAAAAGATTCATTTCTAAGAGGCTGCATGAAAGCCATTGTGAGCAGCGCTGCAATCTAATTATAATCTAATAGGGTGCATGTCAGGGCAAATCACTTAAAGTCAAAACTAGAGCCCAAGACAGAACTGCGTATTGCTTGTTGTGGATTTCATCTGTATTACCAGAACTTCCTGCAATGTTTGCAAGAAACTCCTTACATTGCTTTTACCATACTGCAGCGATACGTCTATTTCTTTCAACATCAAGCCAATCTTGTTTGTGTTTCCATTTACACATCGTCATGGGTCATGAATTGCAGGCAAGAGCCTGTTCTGGATTCAGCAAATAACAGGCAGTCTATATGCAGTTCTGTACTTGCAGGGCATTCATTCCTGTCTCTTTATTTTCATGTTAGATTAATCCACCCCTCCTGGTGTATGTCAGTTGGCAGGGTGAGAGCTAATTCAACCACAAGGGAGGGCAGCATGTTCTGAGGCGGGATTCTTTCTTTCGCATTGGGTGCTATAAAACTCACTGATGATGGATGACCAAAATAAAGCGTCGGTCACAGCAGACAGAGTGGAGTGGAATGTCATGCGGACGAGGTGTCTGTGATTACAGCAGGGTCGCTATGTTATAGCTCATGACATTTTTACTCGCTGGTAAAAGTTCACCCAAGATATTTATTGTTATTGTTAATACTCCATGTAGGTGATTCAGTTAATTCAGTGATTATAAACCAGCACAGATGCATACCAATGGTTTTGAAACTAGATGGGAGTTGAAACAGCACAGAGACAAGCCAAGGTTTTGCAAATGGAAATGAGGCATTAACTGGTGATATTTTTTAATCTGCCAGAAATTAATAAAATGCTTACACATGCCAGAGCTTGAGCCCTGCAAATCCTGAGCACTAATGGCTTTAAGCATCAGGTGACCCTCTGACCAACCAGACAGCAGCCTGATCAATCCTGCAGATCAACGACAAAGCAAAAAAAGAACAAAGTACAGATTTTTAAACAGAAAAAAACTGTTTTATTATGGCAAGTCTCCTGCTCGCTTTTAATAATCCGCACAAGCCCTGCTACTAATTACACACATCTACATTACCTAGAATGTGTCTTTTAAAATCTCCTGTGGGTTAAGATCTTGTAAAACGCAGAGAATGTGTTACATTAACACCTCCGACTTCATTCAAATCATCAGCCTGCAGCAGTATTTCAGAGATATAAAGGAGGACAAAGACATATTATGGGAAACTGCAATATTGCATCAGCATCATAGGAATCCAATTATAAATCTGAAAACTGCTAATAGCCTTTTGTATTATTAAAACATTAACTGTAGATTTGCATTAAATGATAGAGAAAAACAGTTGCAGTAAATATCAATATGCCAGGTAATTGTGAGGATCCTCAATAAACATATTTTGGTGCTAGGAAAATAACTAACAGCAGTAATACATCTCCTGTATCTAAACTGATAACACCCTCTTAAAAAAAATCACATGCATTGTGTTCAGTAAAGTTGGAACATGAAAGCATACTTCAGTGCATACAGATCAGTTATGTTTATAGACAAAGTGCCACATTTGTACCCAAGCCACATCATCCTATTAAATAAACCAGCAGTAAATAAAAAGCCAAATATAACCCTCCTTCTGAAACTAGGTTACGTGACACCACCCTCATTTGATTGTTTGTTTGTTTTGTTCCAACTTCAATTCCCAGACAAGAATCTGGAATCTAATAATAGATGCCACCTATAATACCCTTGCTTAATGCAGGGTGCATCTTCACCACTACCAACTTATGCTTACAAGAGTTCTAAAAACAGCTATAGTGTTGTTTTAAAGAATTTAAAAAACAAAAACACGTTTTAAATACTCAAATCTATGACATGCTCAGTGATGTACTTTGTTCTGTTGACAGTGGTAGGCTAGTACCAGCTGTACACAAAATCTCAAACACTATGGAGCACATGTTAAGAGTTTAGTTTTCAGCATACCTCCGAGGAATGCAAGTTGCTGAATACCACTATCAGGAATACAGCTGTTTACATAAGATTGTCTAGGCTGAAGAGGAGTATAATTGAACCTGTAAACTAGCAAGCTGGAGTCTGTTCAATCTAGGCAGCAGCAAACAAGCACCCAATTGAATTAAGCCATGCAATTCTGATCAGAGTATTGGTTTTTAGAAGCATGCAATGAATTGGTTACACCCCCATCATGGGTTTCTACATAGCTAATTGGATTTGTGCTTTTAGAGAAAGACTAGATTGGAGTGGGGGTGGAGAGTCCAAATAGGCTTTACCAATAAGCATGCCACTTTACAGAAACACGTTCATATTGCCATGCATTCTGGCTTATAGAAACACATTGAACCCATGCTCCAGACTGCATGTATTGTTGTGTTGGGAAATGTGTGTGCATGGATGTAGAATAAAGAAAGACACAAGACAATGTCTGAAATTCATAGTTTTAGGAGATGGAGTGACAACCCAATGACATGGGGATAGTTGGCATTTTAACCACAAAAAAAAAAAAAAACGCAACAAGCAATTAAAAAAAGATACACAAGATAAAATACCAACAGTTACTAAAACACTGAACACTTTAAAATAACTGCGTTGTTAACTTGGCACACTTTTTGGAAACTCACTGCTGAAGTTAAATTGTTTTAAAAAAATTAAAGAAGTTTATATTCTTGCCGCTTTCGGTCCTTGGATTCATCAATACAAAATACCAAAAATAAATCCTGCCACAAATCAAGGGCAGTTTAATACAAGTCATTGTTTCTTCCAACTATTTACATCAAGATTAAAAATGCATATTTGCCATTGATAATTAAACTTAAAAAAGAAATCCTAAGGTTATTAGTACTATCCTAACTTCCTCAATTATTTACAATTATCTGTACACAGGTCTTCAGAGCTCCACAGGTCCTGCTAAAGAGAATTAAAAAGAAAAAAATCCATTAGATACAGGAACAGAGTAGGAAGAGGAAGACTTACATTCACGTTATGAATGGTACGTTTCGAAAATGTACCGTACAAATGGCTCACCTATAAATGATTTAACAATGTGTTCTGGATGTTTTCATACACCTGGTTGTAGAGCTCCTCTCTTGATTTCAAGCCATCAAGATATTCTGATAGAATCATAAAAAAAAAAGTATTTTTTACAGCACCATAGAAATGTGCAGCCATTAACTAAAATGCACCTTATTATGCCCCATAAATGTACAATAAAAAACAGTATTCAAGCCAACATAACTGACAAGATAGTTCTGACTACAACTTAAGGAGCGATGGAACTCCAATTAAACTAAATTTCACTTACCGACATTCATGCAGTGTTCTTCCATCTCTCTCCTGTGCTTGAGGTACATGGGCCAGACGTGCCCGTCAAACAGACCAGGGGGGTCGGGAACAGTGTATTGTCTTGTACTACAAAAGAAATGAATCTGATGTAAAACAAAAACACCTTCAACTTTATTCAAAACAAATTAGCAAGTAAACAGCCGTGACTTTTGACATAGAATTTTTTTTTTCAATGGCAAAGCAGCCTCATGACTAGAGCAAGCTTTCAAAAGCAAACCCAATTGTTACTATAAATAAACTATGGTTTGCAGAGATAAGGGGCACTCTGAAAGCAAATCGCACACACGCAGCACAAACTGCAAAACAGTATGAAGCTAAACAGCTGGAGATGCCTCAGCAATGTGCGATAGACTTCCATTTAGATTTTCATTTTTATTGTGCGGTTTGAACCGTGCTCATGGGGGTGGAGGGCCCAGATAATTTGTTCAAAAGGAGACAAAAAAAAAAAAAAGTTACCTACCTCCTCCTCATTTTGCACTCTTCGTATGGAATGGAAATGTAAAAGCATTTGTCACACACCTCTAACAAGGGCCTGCCAGAAACAAAATGATTATTATTATTTCTTGAATACATTTTAATCTGTTTGCAAATTCTGCTCTGAACACATTTTGAATGCAAATACTATACTTTTGTGTTGTGCAGCAGTGCCATTTTATGGCAGCGCACACATTGCTAAGGAAACAAATCAAATTAAAAACACTGTACGCTACAGTCTAAAAGATAGAGCATACTGCTGTTCCAGTTTGACCTAACAAAGTACTGCCCTCCTTAGCTCAACCTAGCATTGCTGGGACAGCATTATACAGTATTCATAGGGCAACCTTTCATTGTGAAAAGGAATATCTTATGCTCCCAAGCACAGACGTATCATATTACAGAAGCATCCTACCTGTAGTTGTACAGCAGAAAGCCTTCCACTATCAATATGTGGACCTCGGTTTCGGAATCGGGCTCCTCTGCTGTTGGTAATACATTAACTCCATGAGAACGGGCAAACTTGACTGGGTTCTCCATCCATGCACGGACAGTGTTCATCATGGCTTCCATGTCAAGGGATGTGATCACTAAACAGAGCAGAGAAAGAAGGGGAGAGGGGAAAGAGAATGAATCACTCAGATGCAATAGTCAAAGGGGAAATGTAAGAAGGTGAAGATTAGAGGCTAGCATTACAGTGCATTTTAAATTTGACCACAAAAATGTCTATTCATTATTGTAAAGGAGTATTTTAAAAAGCTATTTAATGAAAAATACTGTACTGTTTCCTACAGTGAAAACCACTCTTACCATCCCATTGTTTAAAGCCGTCCTCACCAACTTCTATCTGATCCGGAGGCTGAAATAACAGTGACCAATAAAACATTGCTGCAACCTCAAGGTGATCAGTTATTGGTTAGATCCGATCACATCCTGAACTACAGAAGCCAATCACATGCAAAATGCCAGCAAGAAAGAGGGTTAACTACACTGTATAAAATTGCCAGGAAAAGCAGTTACTAAGCAATAACACGTTAGACCAGGGGATCAAAGAGTGGAATCTGTTAACGAAGGAGACAAGTCATATTTGTATCAAGTTTGTTTAACCCTTAGCTTATGCATTCAGGTCAATATAGCTCACAAGACTTTAAAAGTACATTAGCCTTTACTTAATGATCTGACAGTCTTGTAATAAACTTGCCACAGTCATTTTATTTTATCACTGGACTTGATGGCACCAGTTGTACTTTTGTTAACCTTTGTCCATCTCTGGCCCAAAAAAAGTATGTTTTCTGGCTGCAAATGCACTTGTCTTGTAGCCACAGAAAAAAAGGGTTGAACATATTTCACAACATTTAGACCCTAAAGAGTGGATTCTGCTACTTATTCCAGTAATCTGATTTTAAGGCGGTCTTCTAAACGCAGTTGTGTTTCCTTATCTGAAAACACTATGCATGCAAAGCAATTAAAAGTAGAACATAAACTACGTTTGTGGGTGGCTTATAAATGCAGATCCACACTACACACGTTCCACCACTCCAACTACTACCAGTAGGGGTCGCTGTGGTGAAGAAAAACGACCTTCACAGCGATAGTAAACAGGGACGACTAAAATGCAAAGACAAAAGGCCATGCATTGAAAGCAAAAAAAACTTATTCATACACCCTCCTCCCGCACCCAAAACTAACTACTTTTATATTTAAATATACACGTTTATGCTTACCTTGAAAAAGCTGTCTTGATGCACCACGGAACAGTTGGGCAACGTTTTGACAAGTCTATTCGTCACCGTGGTTTTCCCACCATTGGTCACTCTACAGAAAAAAATTAACATGGCAGAAACACATCAAAGTATTGCAAGACACAAAAGGTCCACCGTTGCATTAGGTCTTGGAAGCAGGCAAACATTACGTCTTGTAAATTACATTCACCCTGTGAAAGCGAATACACTGCCATACGGTAGTACATTTTGGCGCCCTCCATTATAAAACAGGTCTAATTGACACGCAAGAACAGTACACATTGTATTAACTTACATACTTCCCTGTAACTATATCCCCTTTATTTAGCTTTTAATTTCTTGTATTGACACGTGTATATTAAAGTCAAGTTACCTGAAAATGTCTTAGATTTGTGCGATTATAATACACACAGGAAGCATTGCTTAAAATCACACAAACAGAATTTCAGCAGGCATGTTCCGATTAACTTAATACATGTTGCAGTACCATTTTATTCGTGTTAGCTCTGGTCTTCTGTTTAAAAGGCGCAAAAATGTAATGCAGTTAATCTTTATTTTAGTACACTGACAGGCCCGGTTTTTTCTCTAGCTTGTTTACAGTACATTCTTGTTAGTGAGTTATGTTTCATGCCCCGAGTACATTTAAAAACTACTACAACTCCGTCAATAGTTTTAAAAAAACGATAAAATCTCTGTACAAAACTTGTACGAGAGATATTATATATATATATATATATATATATATATATATATATATATATATATATATATATATATATATATATATATATATATATATATATATATAAGTTATATTTTACATTTATATGTTTAATGGAACTACAAATACAAAAAAAGCGATAAAATAGCCACCGTTAACGTCACCCTTTTCAGATTTCCTTCAGGTCACGTCTGAATATAAATACTTACATGTATATTTAAAAAACAAAAAGCCGTAATTTACGTTGTGTTGTACTTTTTAGTTCTGTTCAGTTAATTTGCATTTATTTTCCTGCGAATACCGTTAAAACCGAAGGCGAATGAGCGAGCTGCTGACTTGTGTTTTGAAATTGCGCGCTGCTGTTTAAATCTCCCGCTCAACATCTCGTGCCTACAATCCACACAGGCAGGAAAGAACCCAAGCCGCGCGCTGACTAGTGTTCAAAGCTATATAGAATGTATTTATTGTAGGGATTAAGAAATATCAGCTAATTAACTATTAAAATACACCATACGAAATGTTATATTTGCCATTTATTAAATGAAAGAGATAGATTAGCTGTTTAACACAGTATCCTGCCCGCCTCTCACGGCTGTGTAATAACGGGTTTGTTAGCTACATTAGTGAATAATCAATAGTCTTGAAACTATAATATATTTATTTGATCATCTAGGGTTGTTCTTAACCCTAGATAGTTTTAAAGTGTTTTTTTTTTTTCATTCAGAGTGACTACATTTAATTAATTCGTTATTGTGGTTTCAGTCTTTATTCTGTGTATTTTCCCGAGATTTTAAAATAACCAGTATTGTTTTATTTAAAACACACATTCGCTCAAAATCCATTGTAGTCTTACTTTTAATCGACAACAACACATTCAGATTTACAGATTTTAATTCAGCAAACATTTGTGCTATAAAAACAAAAATTTTGAAAAACATAAATGTATGACTTACCCTCCAATGCCTATAATGTATTTCATGCTGCCGGTTTTATCTGGGGACTTCGTCTTCTTTTCAATACAAATAAAAACGGAGGGAAAAACCACAACAAACAATATTCTCTCTCTTTCTCCTCCAGAACCTCGCTGTCTTTTTACTATTTCATTGATAAAGTAACAGCGTGCCTTTAACTTTATAGTCTCTCTGTTCTACGTCACTCCGAAAACGCCCCCAGGTGGCTGCCCGCCTTTCTCTCTCACTCTCCAATGGCTGCTTTCTTACCAGCAGCCAATCAGCCATCTTAAAGCGGTCTATGGACATGAGTAGAGCCAATCAGCGCCGCCGAAGCGCGCATGCTTATGTAAGGTCGCAACCTGCACCTGTCGGGCTGTGTCAGGTAGCGCGCAGTGCGCGTGGTAGTCGGACTTTTCCGCCTAGTCGTGGATGCTAAAAATAAACCAGGTTAGGTGCTTAGGAAGGTCGAGGGGCAATTATGCCCAAATTATTATAAGCAATCCCATCCGAGTTTTCAGGTTAATTAGTATCATGGTTGCATTTCCAAAATGGAACCACGTACAGTCAAGTACGTCTGCTAGTAATATATAGTAAAGCCTTTTCTGCGCGCTATTGCGGAAGAGGTTATTTTAGACACAGCACCGTTTTAAAACAAACGTTTTCTCTCATTATTGGTTTGTTGGAAAAAAATGTAAAAGATGCCTCACACACACACACACACACACACACGGTCGAACTGTGTACGTTTCTAGTTTCTATTCTCTGTCCAGCGTTTCAGTCATTGACTCCATGGAGGTGAGGATAGCTCTATATAGTTTTGGACATTTCGCGGTGTATCAGTTTAACAAAAAGAGTTAAACAAAAAAAAAATGCCTTAGAAATGTAACGTTGCATAGTTGTGTGTGTGATACAGGTGGCAGTGAAAAGGGCTGCGTATTAGGCAAAAGGAAGTGCATAGAACATTAAACCCCGATGTTTTCTAGCACTGTGTGCGTCGACACACAGTAAATGTATTCTTAAAGTGTTTGCAGAGTTTCTCTTAACATGCAAAGGGTGTTGCTGCCGGTCAGGTATGATGCAATTTAAATGAAAATCGAGGCATTTTTTTCCCCCCGACTCCTGCTGTATTTCCATGCCTCCTGAAAGACAGTGCTCACTTTCCCTGCTGAAGCAGTATCCCCACCCTGGCTCTGTAATTAAATATGTAGACAGACATCCTGTATTGGGTTTCGTGTATATAGGAAAAGCGTGCCAAGGCCACTGGGTAACTCAGCTGAGGCAGCAGAGAGTAGGGGGTGGGCTGCACATTCTACTGTATGTACAGTACAGGGTTCCAACTAGAACCTAACTGGGTTCTAAAGATGGTTCCAATGGTTCTATACAGAACAACACAGCCCAGAGCTCTTAAATTTGATATAGTATCAGTCCACCAAACAGAGAGCTCTCCATTTCACACTCTCTGTTATTGCTACACTTCGGACATTTTTTTTTTTTTTACTAGCTGTGTTCACATGTCTGTCAGTTTGTTGCCTAGTGTTAAAAAGTCCCCAGTCCATCAGCCCTAGCCACTAAGCTACACTGTCCACCAGTTCTCAGCTGTTTAACCACTAGACATTGTCTTCCAGCCCTTCAGATAACAAAAAGCTTCAGTCAGTCCCTCATCTCTAACATACTCACACACCAGAGGACTTAAAAGAGTTTTCATTCAAATAAAAAATACAGCGAGACAGTGTCAGATTCACTTGTAATTTTAATATTAACAGATCATAATTGCATCATACAAAGCAGAAAATACATCTGTACACAAACGGCAGCTAGCATGGTTCAGAGAGGGGTGGGGAAGACTCCAGACTGTCGATTTTAACGGTGATGCACAGCGAGGTCGTTCAGAGGAGCCAGGGCTGCATTTCAGTTACAGTCACCCTCATCCTCATCTCCTCCGAATTACAAGAACCAAGCAGAAGGGTCTGATCGCTTGCTTTCTCCTCCACTGCTCAGAGGAGGAATGCTTACTGGTGTAACATAAGCTGTTACAAAGTTTACACTCTTCTGTCCTGCTATCCAGACCAGATAAGCAGCAGCTGGATTACAGCACTGGGGAATTATCCCCGCGATTGCCTATAAAAACAGGTGCCTGATACAGTGCACTTGAAAATGCTCTACAAATCCAGCTGTGGTTTATCCCGGTATAGATTGATCAAATCAACCCTCAATGCCCTCCACATCTGGAGTTACAAGAGATTACAGACTGCAAACTTTGAAGAGGAGCAAAACCTTCGCACATTAAATCCAGTGCCGTAGGCAAGCTGAACTGTCATTTATAGGGTTCTTACATTAGGAACCAAATTGTGTTCTTCATTCAATTTAGTTATAAACCCACTCTGTTTTTTTTTTGTTTAAATAAAAACAAGTGCAATCTAATGACAAATGTAGCGCAAGCTGCATTGTTCAGATATTCTCTGTGGCATCTTTTTGACAGCTGATGCTGTGCTGATGAGCGCACTGCCTGTCCTCATATACCTTATGCAATGTGTACGAGCGTTCCGGAATGCTGCAACAGCAGGTGTGAACTTTGTACAATTAGTTCCTGTGACTGTGTAGGTCAGGTTTGTCATGAAATTTAATTCAGCAAGATGATTTATAGCATTTAAATTCCAGTGCGTGTGTGACTACTTGTAGTTTAATTCCTGATTTTTTTTGGGGGGGGGGGGGCTGAGGCACAGCGGGGTCCCGTTTTCAGTGTTAAAGAACACACTTTTTGGAACATGTTTTCAGATAGAGAAAATCTAAAAATCTAAAAATTCTCCTAGCGATAAGATCCCCCTGAAGTGATCCCAGAATGCAGTACTCATTTGTAAAACAAACCCACTGCTTAGTTTTGCCATCCACTTTTTTTCCTTTTACAAATAAAACCACAACAGTCCTGATGGATCTGCTAGAACCGATTATTCTAACTGAACTCGCCAGAGAAAGCAGGCGCTGACAGTCAGGTGAGGGTCACTGCTGTTGATCGGGCTGGTTTACTATTCAGAGTGAAACGAGCGAAGAAACAGCTGCTTGGGTTTGTGATGACTGCTGCTTTTCTCAGCGATCCACGCAAACCCAAGCAGCTGTCTCTTCAATCCTTTCACTCCGAATGGTAAATAATGTTTTCGAGGAATTGCTATAGCAGAATTTACAGAACACCCCATGAATACTTTTAAAAACAAAGGCAACCTGCAAACGAATCTCAGAAGCAGGCATAAGCACTGAGATTACTGTTCAAAGTGTACTCCATTCTGTAGAGTCTTTGAACCAGCGCAGCAGAACTGGAGGGTACTGAACACACGGACACACCTGCTGGTAATCGAAGCATGCCAATATTAAAGTCAAGAAAACGAACGTGGTAAGAATGGTTTATACAAGACTCTGTGAAGACCACACTGTTATTTAATGTTAATTTCATCATTTTGGAAGCCAAAGGTATATGAAAACATATTTCTATATTTTTTTTGTTTTGTTTTGTTTTTTCACAACATACTTAAACTACAGTAATAATAATAAACCATTTTGATATATATATATATATATATATATATATATATATATATATATATATATATATATATATATATATATATATATAATACAAAAAAGGATCCCCACCTGCTACCCTCATCCTGCTTTAATTCTACTGTCATGCCAATAAAATATTAGCAAGCAAATAAATGAAGGAGCAATATCTAAATAAATAAATACATAATACAAAAAAAGAAAGCGCTTCTGAAACTCCCAACTAGTTTCGATTTTCGGTGTCAGATCCCAAATGAAAATTGCACAAAATGAATGATACAGTTCCAGAATACTGACAATGGAATATCATTGGAATACTGGAGCGAGGGTTAGGGTGAGGGTTAGGGTGAGGGTTAGGGTGAGGGTTAGGGTTAGGGTTAGGGTGAGGGTTAGGGTGAGGGTTAGGGTTAGGGTGAGGGTTTAGGGTGAGGGTTAGGGTTAGGGTGAGGGTTAGGCTCACTTCTTAAAAATAATAAAAAAGAAATGAAATCTCTTTCTTTTCATCTCTCTTTCCATCCTCCCAGACTGTAAACATGAATTTTGTTCTGTTTTTTCTTTTGTTTTCTGCAGAAAGAGTAAGAAAGAACAAAAACGATTATATGATTATTAAGTGGGTGTTAGCTTAGGGTGTTAGGAAATAAGACTCCTGTTGCACTGCAGTTTGATCCTAATTTTACTATGCGTTTAATAAGACACACATGAGCCTGTTACCTATACACTGTGGCTAATCAAGCTGGCAGTAAAACCTGGAATGGGAGAAACTGCTATGCATTAGGAGTCTGACTATCATCCCTGCTTTGTATGTATGGCCAATGAGAAAATGACCAGAACGTACTGTACACGGGCTTCAGTGGTGTTCTGAAGACAGAATTGTTTGGGCTGCCAATGCCGGTTGTGTTACAGTGCCCTCTTGTGGTGGGAAACCGCACTGCACCACATGGAAACTAATACACACAGTACTGCAGTGCAAACATGCTCTTGTGGTAAATCATGGCTTGTGACCTGAATGAGAAGCAGCTGCGGTCCATCACCTTCACGGTTCTATGACTGCTCTGCTGTCGTTGTTCCAGGCCTGTGGTTCAAAAAGATGTCAAAAGTAAAAGTTCAGACATGATTGGATTATGATCCAAAGCATAAATACACTTACAATGTATTTCAAATCTGCAGTGTCCCCTTTATTTTTGCACTAAAATATAATAATCCGCTTACTGCGTTACTCCATACAAGCAGTTAAACCCTCTGTATTCTCTACTTCATCGGAAACCAGACGGTTTGATACATCCCCAACTTGTGATCTCTCCTTACCTCTCTGTCTCAGTCGGCTGCTGCTGCTGCTGCTGTTCCTCCTCCAACCTGTAGGGGGAAGCAAAGTGCAGTTATGTTTCCATTCAATCAGGAGCACTGTACTTGCAATGGAATTCAAGCCCACATCACTGGCTGTAGTGATGTCATGGGCAAAACAAATACATAATCCCACCCTTGTATACAGTAGGGATTTAGGGTTAGAGGGTTAGATTTAGGGTCAGGGTTTGAGATTAGGGTTGCAAGTTTCAGCTTTCGTATGCTTTTCACCGCGTGTAGTTTAAATTTGCTCATGTCTAATACGTTTCCATTGAACTGAGGAGAAAAGCAATCAATGGTTATACCTGTCCTTACGTGCTTTAATTCTTTCTTCTTCAAACCTAAAAGAAAGCACACACATTAATAGCTCAGCGGCATGGCAGACTGTGACTAGTCAAGTCAAACTGGGCTTTCATTGCAACTATACAAGGAATTTGACATGGATATGTAAAACATACACATGGCCAAAAGTTTTGCATCACCCTATAGAATGAACACATTTTGCTTCATAAAGTCGAATGAAACCTGCTGAATAATTTTACGCTGACATATTGAATTACATACAGCTCTGTAGTTTTCCATATACTTAACAAAAAACTGACAAAAATTGGGACAGTTCGAAATCTAACATGAAATACTGTACCACTAGTATGACTTTTGCGATACCATTTTGTAGTTTCTTTAATTACATAATGTTAAATAAAAGATCTAAATTACGTGCATAATTTGAATCATCTCAATCCTAAGGATCTCTTTGATGCAAAACTTTGGGCCATAGCTGGAGTTTTGTAGAGAGTAGCTCAGCCGGTCTAAACAATGAAAAGATCCATTCAGAATTTAGCTGGTATTGTGTGCCCTCTTGTGGTGACGGGTACTTACTGCAGGATACACTCTGGGATCTGCACATGCTCCATGGGGATGATCTGCCCCAGTTCCTCCAGGCTGTGGGCGTATCGGATCTTATTCATGAATTTCACACTGCAGACAGACAGACAGACAGTTAGACAGGCAGTCAGTCAGACAGACAGTGTAAGACTGGGGCTGCAGAATTGTGATCTGATAGGTGGTGCAGCAGGTTTTAAAACAAAGGTTTAAAAACAATCGCTAGCCTGAAAAACTCTTTTGAACCCTTCCAGTCCTATCTGTTTCAAAGAATACCGTGGCCTGGGGAGGAGAGAAACTCCATAAAGAGGTTCCTTTTTGAATTCTAAACTAATTCAGGGGTGAAAGGGTTAATAAATGAATGCTCTCTTGCTCTCACCTGATGAAGGGTCTGGAGATTGCCAGGATGGTGCGAATGAACCAGGACGGGTGAGCGATTATCAGGGACTTCAGGTTCTTCCTGAGCCTGTGCAAATACATTAAAGACACAGCAGGCTATTTCAATAATCTCAACCTTAAATATTCCATTAAAACCGGCACCCTTTAACCCTGTATGAAACCGACCAGGTGGTCCAGGCCCACCACCAGTTATTAAACAAACTGTAGCAAAAAAAATGATTCAATCAATCTTACCCACTTTCCATTAGCGAGTGCAGTTTCGAAAGAAGCGCATGTTATGGCAAACATAATTTTTATTTTTGCCTGTCTTTCCTGTCTTCCACTGCTTCACTCCCGTGTTCGTTTCAGCAGGGTTAACATGCATGATTTACGGGGGGGGGCAGCGCGTGTGAAAATAACCCCCACCTCCTGTTGATCATCTGATAGCACTTCCTGAGCCAGCCCAGGCCGGGCATCCGACGTCGTGGTGTGGCCCCGTTCAGGTAGATGATCATGTAGTCCTCAGCCACCAGCAGCTCCAGACTGCTGATGACATACCTGCGGGCAGACAGGGTGTGCAGTCTGTCACTGACCAGCAATAGCTTGAAACTGAGCTGCAGGACCCACAGAAAAGTGTCCTATAGCATAGACTCCTACAGTCCAAATAGCAAGCAGTGGTAGCAGTTTGATAGACCGTATGCAGGGGTGCACACTCATGCACATCGCCAGGTGTGCCTGTGCTTCACCTTGCTTTCGCTATACTCTTGAACAGCTTGATACGCCCTGGTACTCACAGGAAGAGGTTCTCCATGATGTAATGGTAGTCCGCGCAGTTACTGTCAGGGAGGTAGCAGGCGGCGAAAACGATGATGGCGTTCAAGCCCTCGCCATAGTAACCTGGGGCAAAGCAGTCACTCAAACAAGGAACCAATCATTTCAATATCTCAAGCCTTTAGTACATCCTGTCAGCCACAGTGTAGCCATTAACCTGCTCCCCCTGCAACACGCTGCTTCTTGTGAGATCATGCGGAACAAAAATTATTAAGGTCTGCGGTTCAAATTAATATGGTTTACGATTTTGACTTGTTACAACCCACAGTATTTTTTAAAATAAATAAAACAAAGCCTTAATCATAAGAGATATTCAGATATTCTTTCTGCACCTCTGCCAGTTGTTTCCCGGATTGCACGGCAGTGTGCTTGCCTTTGGCACCCGCACTCACCCCCATGCGTGACCACTCTCAGGTATGGCCTGATGACCTGCATGTCGATGCGGTGCTCCTGCTCGCCGATGATCACCGTCCTCCACAGGCGCCCGTTAGCCCCTGACCCCTCCCCCTCCTCGCTCCCTGGCTCCGCCCCCTCTCCGGGGAGCGCCTTCGCCAAGGCCACGGGCGTGTCGTCTGAAACAAGCAGATAGAGTGGGTCAGGACTTGGCTAATGTGGGGGGGACCATAGCTGGCTCTGTGTGACTCATACCACAGGGCATTCTGGTAGTTGTAGTCCTGCATCTCTTAAAGGCTGTTTCAACATCATGTAAAGCATTGCACAGGAGCACACATGCATACAGAAAGCAGCTCTACCGTATATATCTGTGCTATTCAGGAATACCTTAAACTAAACCTCAGAGGTTTCAACCCAGATTATATTTCAGCCTCGCCTATGTATTGCAGTAACTAAAGTCTCCGGTTAGGCTGTCTGGGAGTACGTTTTTTATTTGCATGCTGGAAAAGCAATTAAAACCAATATTTAGTTCCCGGTTGAAAACAACAGCATGGACTGTTAGTTAGGGGTGGGTTGCGATCCAGCCGGCTCAAACCTTGAACCCTTCTACAGGACCCCTGACCCCCTGACCCCTGACCTTCCCACTCCAGCTCGTTGCCATTGCCGATGAACTCGAGGGAGTCGGTCTCGTCGGGGGTCTCGATGTCGTCCACGTTGATGTCCAGATCGTCCGGAGTGTCGAGGAAGTCGTCGGACAGGAGGGAGCCCTCGCTCCGGTCGAGGGACAGGCTCATCTCGGGGGCCACCAGGGTGCGCCTCTTCCTGTGAGCCCCGCCCCCCCCCGCCCACATTCAGAGAGGTGGGCGGAGCTGCGGAGAGGAGAGGAGAGAGGCATCGTCACGTCGCGCTGAACGACAAGACAGGAGCTGGTTAAAGATCCATTAAACTGTCGTTGTCCTCATTTGACGACAGTCATTTTTTCGGAGCATTTTTAACTGGCATCTACCTGCTATTAAAATGTTCTCTTTAACTTTAACCGCAAAAGTCTAAATTGCGTTCTGATTTTTTCAAAGAAAAATAGAGAACCTACATAGCATTTAATACACGTGGAAAAACCTTAGAACAAGCTATCCTATGCACAACTCTTCACCATGCCTACCCTATGCTTTACCATGCATTTACTGTGCTGTATTACAATTTGCAATGCTTTTACTATGGTACCCTGTTATAAGAGAGTAGACTGCTATGGGACTTCCATTAAAGCTGAAACCCTTCCATAGTAGATTTTTCATTTTGGGCTGCATCTTGTAGGCAGTGTTCCTATCTTGTAGACCCCTGGTTTTTAACACAGTACTCTTCTGGAAGGGGGTTAAGGACGCGGTGAAGCCAGGTGGCAGTGTTCTGTACTCACAGGTCCTGTTGTCATCAGTGAGGCTGCATTCCATATCCATGTCTTCTGGCAGGGGTCTGCGGGGGAGACCAAAGCTACAGTCATCATTGGCTGATGGAGCATTCCGACGCATGTGTGGAAAAGAATGTGGAGGAGCCCACACAAAGTATTAGAAACAGACGACTCCAGAGGCGAAAGGGTTAAACAGCAACTTGGCACGGTCGCGGTTATGAATACGAAAAATCACAGTGCAGAGAAATGCGATGATCATGTACGCCAAGGGGACCAGCAACTGCAGTGAGAGAGTTGCATAGCTCTAAGTGGAGAATAATTGGGAGTCATGTGATGCTGAATTGTGTGCTCAGTGAACTGTGTATGGAAGGTAAAAGTGTCAAATGGAAAGGACTGAGCGTACGAAAGATAGGTTCAAAGACATGGTAAGAGATGGGTAAGAGAATCTATATGTACTGACCTATATTTAACCTATGTTATATCTATATATCATAAGGTGATGGATGAGTGATGAGCATAAGGTTTGGATGGAAATTGGTTATGGCTGATTTCATAGGAACAGATAAAAGGGACCCCATCTTATTTTAAACAATATATTTTCAGTATAAATAGAAGAGTGTGAATCCGAACACTCACAGATCTCCTACCCTCCCCCTGCAGCAGCCATATACCATCGCCCCCCCCCCAGTAGTAAAAAGGCTATTATCTTCAATCTGCTGTTTTATGCTAGCGACCGTCTTACATGACGAAATGTAACGGATGCGCAGTTACAGCATTTGCCCACCGAGTGGCACTGAGGTGAAATCTCCTCTCAGGACCTGCTGCTGTAACTGTTTTCAGAGATACGGCTTCAGGATACCCGAATGGCTTAACCAAACCCAAAGCCTACATCTGAAAACACCCAGACAACGCACTGTGGCTTCCTGCGCGGAACCCTTCACACCCATTTGGCCACACAATGCAAAAACAAAACATGCTGCAAACTGTATTAGAAAATCAATCTGACTGTTCAAACATCACAGCTGCAAGACAGGAGATCAAACAAGCCTTTAGCAGCAGCTATGGCAGCACGGCACAGCAAAGCACAACAAAGCACAGCACAGCAAAGCACAGCACAGCAAAGCACAGCACAGCACAGCACAGCACAGCACAGCACAGTAATACTGATACGTAGGCTGAACATCCCTTTGGGCAAGTCTATCTCTTTCTGTCTGCTAGTATATTTTTTATTCATTTTGGAAAAAGAGGCACCTGCAAATGCTTCTGCTAATAAAAAAAAATATATATATATATATATATATCTCTTTGCACACATACATAAAATCTAGCTGGAATAATACTGTCTCACTTACCTGTCTGTAATGCTGAGATTTTTATATATGTATATGTATATAAGCCTTTTCTTCCCTTGTTTTCAATGCAGTCCTCCCCTTGAAGATATGCACGCACACGCTTTGTAATAAAGCAGCCACTGCTCCTGTTATTTTTCTAAGCCAGCCCTGCCTCCATTTTCCACTGGATGCTGTTGTTTTGTTGGTAGCCCAAAGTGTCACATGACGTGGAGTTTTACCATATAAGGACAGCCTGCACCTGCTCCCTCTCCCACTCCCTGAATGGGCGGCCCTTTGGCTCAGCTCTCTCTCCTTCTCTCTCTCCGCCTCTCTCTCTCTCTTTCTCTCCATCCCTGCCTTTATATTTCCGTTCCACTGGTGTCTCTCTCATCCTCTCTCTCTTATTCTCTGGGGTGGGTCACACTGAGCCCCCCTCCCTCCCCTCCTCCCCTCTGATTCAAAAGATGCAGACAGAAGGAGATGCTGCAAATGCCTTTATTAACCCTTCCCTGTTCTGTTGGATTCTTAACTTGGCTTGACAGTAACCCTGTAACAGATGCAGGTCCGGCCCAGAACAAAATGAACTGAGGAAAGTGATCTGGTACAGGAATATGTATTTATAAATGGACAGGACTGGAGTTGAACAAAAAACAAAAAAACACAGACAGAAAATGATGCGCAAAAATAGCTATCTTCGTCAAAAGAAATGAGCCTTATTTATGCCCCACTGATGGAACCGAGTGGTGATCTCATTCAGATACAAGCTCTGTCGTCACCGTGCCACAAGCTGATCTGATGGAGGACTGACCGTTTTTCAATCAGGAACGAGGAACAGGGATTACCAGCTTATTCACTCTCACTTTCTCTCTCCTCTGTTCTGCTGTTCTCTCCCTCGCTCTCTTTTACTTCCCCCCTCTCCCTGAACGTTGTCATGGCAACATGGCTGCTCCCTCTCTCTCTGTGTCTCTCTCTCTCCAGCTCTTCTACCAGCTCCGCAGCATGCACACCAGGTCGTATTTAATGTAATGATTTATTTCCTGACTGGGAAGCAGGCAGATCAAACAAAATGGCAATTTGCAGTTCTCTTAGGCTAAACAATGCTTTAAAAAAACTGAAAGTGGGTAAACAACACTGCAAATTCGTCGACAGCGCCTTTCATGTGCAAAACCCCAAAGCTCTCTAAATACAAAACCCAAAGTGCCTTGTCACACCAGCAAGTCTGAAGCCTGCTTTCAATAGCCATCTACCACTATAAAAACAGGCAATGGTAGAGAATGCAGTAACACTAAAAAGTTTTGGTTAGAAGTCTCTCTCAGTGTCTACAGTGGCTTCAGAGGCCAGCAGCAGTTTTCTGATTAGTTAAGACAGACTTTAAAGAGTAAACGGAGCTTGGTGTCATTTTGATGAGAAAGTCTTCTCCATGCAGCTCTAGAGGAAGGCGATGCTGTCCCAGCTTCAGCGTTCACCCCTACCTGGGGAAGTCTTCATCCTGCCACTCGTCCTTCACCTCCATGTTCTCCATGCGCAGCGTTGCCTCAGTGGTGCCCATCGTCAGGGCTGGAGCGAGGGGCCGAGGGCTGCAGAACAAGGGAGAGCAGAGATACAGGACTGCAGAACCAGGGAGAGCAGAGATACAGGACTGCAGAACAAGGGAGAGCAGAGATACAGGACTGCAGAACAAGGGAGAGCAGAGATACAGGACTGCAGAACCAGGGAGAGCAGAGATACAGGACTGCAGAACAAGGGAGAGCAGAGATACAGGACTGCAGAACAAGGGAGAGCAGAGATACAGGACTGCAGAACAAGGGAGAGCAGAGATACAGGACTGCAGAACCAGGGAGAGCAGAGATACAGGACTGCAGAACCAGGGAGAGCAGAGATACAGGACTGCAGAACCAGGGAGAGCAGAGATACAGGACTGCAGAACAAGGGAGAGCAGAGATACAGGACTGCAGAACAAGGGAGAGCAGAGATACAGGACTGCAGAACCAGGGAGAGCAGAGATACAGGACTGCAGAACCAGGGAGAGCAGAGATACAGGACTGCAGAACCAGGGAGAGCAGAGATACAGGACTGCAGAACCAGGGAGAGCAGAGATACAGGACTGCAGAACCAGGGAGAGCAGAGATACAGGACTGCAGAACAAGGGAGAGCAGAGATACAGGACTGCAGAACCAGGGAGAGCAGAGATACAGGACTGCAGAACCAGGGAGAGCAGAGATACAGGACTGCAGAACCAGGGAGAGCAGAGATACACGGCTGCCCTCGGAAAAGTTCACCTCAGTAATTCTGCAGGTTTCTTTGCTATGATTTAAATTTAAAATGCACATACCACAATGTCATATACATGTAAGTTGCTTTATATGGATATGTACACAAACACACATACATACATACATACATACATACATACATACATACATACATACATACATACACACCTACACACACACACACACATACATTAATTCATGCATACATATGCATGCATACAGATAATACACATATATAGGCTAATCTTTTTTTTTTTAATGCATACTAAAATCCCCCCCCCCTGAAACTGAAGGGTATTAAACACTCACAGCTCTCTGTCTCTATCTCTCCCCCTCTTCCTCTCTTCCTTTCCTTCGCTCTTCAGTGATGGGGAGTCTGAGCAAAGGCGCCGCTACTTCCCCTCGCAATCCCGAGCGACGAGACCACCGCCGTGCAGCAGGTGTGAGGGAGCGGACCCGCAGACACAAAAAAAAAACGGAAGGGAACGAGCTGAGCAAGAACGAGACAGCGCGGAGACAGCCCCGGGGTGTGGGATGGATGGAGACGGAGCGGCGGGTCCGGCGGCTCTCTGTTTGCTTGCACTAATCACGGCGTATCAGAGCATCGGGATGCTGATGTTAGCGTCGCTGCTGTTCCCGATCGGGTATCCGCTCCTACCTGCCATGGCTGCTGGCTGCTCTGGATCTGTATAGCTGGAGGTCCCCCCCCCTCTCCTCCTCCTCCTCCTCCTCCTCCTCTCTCTCTCTCTCTCTCTCTCTCTCTCTCCAGCTGTGGTGTATTCAGGACACTGTGAGCGAGCTGCACAGCGCTGTCGTTATTCCACAGGGCTAGGAAGCAGAGCAACAGCCTCCTTGCT
Organism: Acipenser oxyrinchus oxyrinchus; assembly: GCA_030684275.1. Classification (NCBI taxonomy): domain Eukaryota; kingdom Metazoa; phylum Chordata; class Actinopteri; order Acipenseriformes; family Acipenseridae; genus Acipenser; species Acipenser oxyrinchus. The sequence continues at coordinate 3,316,448 of CM060272.1, forward strand.
TTTACAGCTCTCTCTCTCGCTCTCTCTCTGTCCCTGTCAATGCTCGCCCCATTTTCCTGAACTATAAGCACTGCAGCCGCAGTAGCGCTGTACAGTTGAGGAGAGAGTCTTGCATAGTGGATTTGAAAGCAGAGGTAGTTCACAGAGTGGGTACCAACGACCACCACCCCCCTGCCATCTACCAACCGTTGACATTGATAAACAATTCATTAACACTCCATACATGCTTATAGTGACATATAATATAATACAATTAGGCAGGGAGGAGCGTCTGATCCGCTATGTGAAAGAGACAGTCTGCAGGTGTTGGTTATATATAGCTCGCTCAATAGGTGTTGAAAGGAGCATTATGAATTCCCAGATCTGCTGTCTTGCCTATTGCGACTGAAACTGACTTGCAACAGGGAGATGCAACTTTTAGTTCTCTGTGATTACATCTAAGGGGAGCACTGTTGATCTGTCGTGTTGTCAGGAGCAACCTGTTGGACTTTTTGGAGCAAATGCCTCGTCGCGAAGCCTCCCTGAAAACGGTATCCTCGGTACTGAAGGAGTTAACTTTCCTCCCGAGTGCGAGACTGGGTTGCGGAGGGGGCTATATGAGCCTCACGTGACACGCCGCGCGGACCCGGCTCGCTTCTTGTCTGAAGACGCCAAGATGGCGGCGAGCAACTATTACGGATTCACGCATGGTGCCGGCCCGCAGTACAGGTAACTAAACCAGGGGACTGCAGGTGGGGGCAGCACGTACGAACCGGGGTCGCAACATACAGGGAGCAGAAGCCAGCACTGAAACGCGTTGAAGTTTAGGAGTTTGCTAGCTGACAGCTGCCAGGCAGAATAGGCCGTAGTCAGGTCTCTGTTTTGACAGACACAAATCCGTGTCGCTGGTTACTGTTAGAAACGAAATGCAATGGCGCTTCGCTGCACCGCAGAATAGGGACATTCGTTAAGAAAACAATCGTTATATTGTGGTGTTGTTGTTTTTTAATTCCAGGAGGAGGGGCGGGGGTTCTCTATACGGGTGAACTTGCAGAAGAACCGCCCTTCTTTCTCGCAGTGTATATTCAAGCAAAATGGCGATGGGAGGGTGCATTATTGCCCCGAGGGTGGGGGTACGTCCACTCTGCAAACGGGGAGCAGTTTTGGTTTAATGACACCAGAATTGCACAGTAAAAATTGTAAGTCGTGCAGGAAGGCGGTATACAGAGAGGGCATGCTTTGCAAACAGTTGCACTGGGTTCTGCCATGATGCAAGTCGTTATCTGTTATAATTTAATTGATCTGCAAAGATAAGGAAAATCTGGGCATTTTTGTGCATTTTTGTACAGAAGGATGTCCTTTTTTGAATTTTTTTGAGCCATGTATGTGAATGTGTGTTGTAGTTTTTTTTTTTTTTTTTTTTTGTAGCTAGGCTCTAAAGCAAATTTGCAAGAAATGCAAAGTGTTTTTTTTAAAAAAAATCTATCAATGGAAAGGTTTAGAAATAATAGCAGTACGCAGTTACATTTTCATAAAAATAAGTGCTTGTGCAACAGTTTTGTTAAGAACTGCTTCGTTGATTGATAAAAAATACAACTGTTGCTGGATGTAGCTTGTCGTAGGCACTTGATTAGAAAAAAGGAGGGGCATTTTATTCTATAATTTTAGGAAAGATCATACAGTTCTCATCATAACGTGTGACAGTCTAAAGTTGTAGCTTTGTCTTTAATGGCAGGCGCTTGTGTACATGTTTTGTTTTGTGTGCTTGGAGGAGGAGGGGAGGGGCGGTGTTGCACAAGTGGGATGTAGCCCCATTGACAGTAAGGAGTCTGCCAAGTTAATTGCTGCGAATGCTTGACAAATTCAGCACTAACCAGGATTATCGCATTTAAGCTGTTTATCCAGCTACCTGTGGTGATAGAAGCTGTTGAGTGATTTGTTTTTGTTTTCATCCCTCCTCTAAAAGTGGTTTTTATAATGTTGTTAATTGTGGTGTCTTTGGTCTACACAGGTGGTGTTCTAGTTAAAGGCACAGTTTGTATGGTGCCCCTGGCTCAAGACGAGTCAAGCAAGCTGTGAATAGATTGGGGACGTTTTCATGGGGCTTGCTTGCCTTCCTTGGGCACACAAACTGTTTATCTTGTGTGACTACACCTTGGTTCTGGAGATGTGCTGGATGTTAGACATACTGTAATTGCCATATAACTGCGTGCTTGTAGGTATTACAGGATGGTTCACAAGCTGGTATGGTTGACGCCATAGGGCATTGTTTTGACATTGTGCTCCCTAAGACATGTTGGCACAGCACTCCCAATTAAACAGGTTGTGGGTAATGCCATACTCAACCCCATTGTTTACTTTTCTTGCTGCCTGCCAAGCTTCATTGCTTTGATTTCTTTGTGTTACCCCTGCATTGCCTTATGTTAAGACCTTACACAGATTAACCCATTTTCTATCACCTTGCATAATATCATACCCCGTTTTGTCAGGATTTTAAGAACCACTCGCCATGCACCATAGGTTCTTTGAGAAATTACCTCTGTTAATTTAATCTCACAAACCTGCTTATTGCCACGTTTTGTGCAGCCTGTCAGATGCTTTACTAAGTAACCACAGGATATAATTAATATCCAAATGCAACTAACAACCAATAATCATCTCGGCTGATAAACTGACGTTTTGTGCAGCCTGTCAAATGCTGCGTGGGCGGTCTTAATGGGATACATTTGTTACAAAACCACCAAGGTCACCAGATTTCTTTAACATAGACAATCTTATACAAATGCACACAAAAAAACCCGCTAAGTGCAATGCCTAATTGATAGTTCTCATCAGTCAACATTTCATGCCTTTTTCAGATAATGACACAAACTGTTTCGTTCCAGTTAATGATACAAAACGGATGTGTCCTGTAGTAAACTATATGCACGTGTTTAGATGTGAAGAACGACTAAATGTACAGTATTAAAACACTGCTTTTTAATTCACCGTTAGATTTCTTTTTTTCTCGCACTCGTTATGTGCTGTCAGGCAAACGTGAAAGCCGGTTTATATCATGAATTATGCCTGCATGGCAATCATAATATAAAGCGGGTTCATCTGTATATTCCTTGCTTGTAATCTGCCAAATGGTCCCAGTAGTTGCAGTCTAACCTGTATTAAAGACCACCTTTTCATAAAGGACAGCTCTTGAGGGTCACTGCCTTTTGGATCTCAATAAAAACATTTTGCAGATCTCTCTTTTTTTTTTTTTTTTTTTACCTGTGAACCTGTTCTCAATTAAATTCGCTGTGTAACTCCTCTTTCTCCAGTCCTGTCTGAAAACACGCCAGATACTGTTCAACACCTGGAATACACTTTGTTGTGTATTCACCATCTGTTCCCCAGATATAATGCATAACCCGCATTCTCGCCCATTTGGTTTGCTTTCAATTAGTTTGTCCTCAGTTTTTAGAGAATGAGTAATTGGTCAATAATTACCAGTTCCCCACCTTCACTTCAGTTTTGTTTGTTGTTCACAAAGAACTTTTCTCAAACTCATTTCACAATGAAATTACAAAAACTAAATTGAAATGTTACAGTACCTCCTGTGAATGAAGCTGAAATGTAGACTTATCTAGATTCGAAAAACCATTGCAAAAAACAATTATTCATAGTTATCCGTATTGCTCATGGTACCTTTTTTTTAATGCATCTGCATGAGGAAGGCACAGAGAATTTTGAATGTGCCAAATTTTGTGTTAATCCTTGAAGGAATTGCGTTCATCACATTTTGTGACCTGGCAGAGCTGTTTTTCTTTAAATGAGTCACGGGTGCCATGGAAACCACTGTAGAACAGAGAGTCTGAAGTGGCACAAATTGTGTAAAAGAAAAATCACTCGGTGATCCTCAAAATGGCAGATTCATTGGAAGATTAAACATTTTTGTAGTTTATCTGATACAGCAGAACCCTTTTTTATCTTAAGTTTAGATCGGTGGACTGCAGGTTATTAAGGGGGCTCTACACCCAGGTTTGTTGCATGCACACCGTGGCTAATCAAGCTCAAAGTAAAGCCTGGAATGGGTGAACCTGCTATGCAGTCTTATTTGCATCCCTGTTACACTAATGCTTTTTTTTTCCCACCCTCTGTCGCCCCTCTGCAGCACACAGCCCGTTACTGCCTACTCCCACCCGACGGCGGTGAGCTATGCAGTCCAGCCGGCTCCTGGGGTGGCCCATGCCGTGACCGCCTCGTACGCCCCTGCGGCGGCCCAGTCTGTCAGACCAGTGGCGTCCGGCGCCTACCAGGGCTACCAAACCCATACAGGGGCAGAGTATGTGTATGGAGCCCGTCAGCCGGAAGCCACGCCCCCACCGCCGCAGCCACAGCCCACAACAGCACAGCAGACATACCAGGTTTATACAGCCACGGTCAGTCCATTTAATTTCTCCTTTAATCAATTGCGTGACTTTTTAAATGAATGTTGTAATTCCTGTACCTGAATATCAGATCTTCCAGTAGTTCAACTCTAACCGATGGTGTTATTGAAGAACCGAGAGGGATCGATATGCACTACAATGTTTTGTTTTGATAGCTGACCCGATTAAACTCAACACTTTGCTTTTAAGTTGGATATAGCTGCGTTGAATTGGGGTTTGACCATGAAAGTGATCTCTGCTTGAGGGACTTTTTTTTTTTTTTTTATAAAACTGCCAGTGCACAGAAATAAAGGTTCCTTCTGAAACTTTAATAGGACCAACTGTACATGGTGTAAATGAAGTTGTAAGCCCATGCTTATGCAACAGTGCCCTGACTGCAATGCCTTCTGGTAACATATTGCACAGTTTTTCTGTACGTAGAAAAACAAACCTTTATATATTTTGAGTGCTTGCCCATGTCCTGTCACTTCGTTTCTTTTAATGTGATCTGCAAGGGTAATAAAGATCACTCATTTGTCCCCAAATTTATCGCTGAAAATTGTGCCTTCATATAGAACGCTGTAATTGCGGTAATTAACCAGCAAAAGCATCACTTTACTTTGAACCCCACTTAATTGCATATCTACTCCCTGGAACAATTGAACTGTCAAGGGCTGTTACCCAGCTTTTACAAACACAAACCAGCATTACGTGCTTGCAATTTACTGCTGTACTAAATTGCTCCCATGTCATTTTTGTCACCCCCCCACCCACACCACGTGTTTACTCATGGTACTCAAAAAAAACATTTTTTATTTTACAGGATAACTATAGCTATGGAAGGGCTACAGCTGCCAGTAATTATGAGAATAAGCAGTACTATCAGGCAGCAGCAACCCAGGTGCAGCACACGCCTACAGAACCGTACTACCAGTCAGGTGGGTTACTGGGAATCCTGGCTGGGATCCTTGGATGTTACAAAGCCCCTCAAGGTTTATACATCTGGTTTCCAGATCTCAGTCTGGAAAGGCATGGTATTACAATATTGTCAACCTCCTGGCTTTTGGGGCTTAGCATATTGGTGCCTTGAGCCCCAGTGCTGGCAATCACATTTTTTGCATTTTACTGCATGTTGGGTGTAGGCAACACGTCATGAAAATATTCTAACTACAAGGGTGCACACACGGCTTTATGCTTGTTGCCCAGTCTTGTGCGGGGCAGCTCCACATCTAGGTGGTTAAAGAATGAAGTGCTAATCCTCGCTTTGTGTGTTGCAGGTGTGAAAGGGGGTTACAGTCAGGCCAGCAGTGGCTACAGCCAGCCTCCTCCTCCTCCTCAGAGACAGGTCACAGCTTTAAAGCCCATTGCCCCGGCCAGCGCTGTTTCAACCAGCTATAATATCTACCCCGTGTCCACCAGCGTACAGCAGGCTCCTGCCCCAACCTCCATCTCCTACGTGCCCAGCTCTTCCTACAACTCCACCGTCCCAGCCTCCTACTCTGGTAAGAAGGGTTAGTTTCTCTCATTTTTATTCATTCGTTTGTTTGTTTGTTTGTTTATTTATTTTCCCATTCATATATATTTTATCTGTCGTAGACGTACAGACAAACCTGTATGGCCACCAACCAGCTGTAGTAAGTGCTTCGAAGAATGCACCCCTCAATGAAATGTCATTTTACAGGACAGGATTTTTAAAGCTCCTATACAGGAATGCACAGAATAAGTATGTACCCAATTTGCAGGGATGGAGATAAGACGACTACTGCATAGCAGTTTCACCCATTCCAGCTTGAATACAAGCTTGATTGTTATTAATGTAGCTTCCTTTCAATGACTAACTGTTAGTACAATTTTTGCAACTCTAGCATGCGATTTGCTGTTGTGCTTGTTCTGCTTATGAAGGATAGGACCTGGTGGTGAAATGTTAAAACTGAAAGTACAAATTCAATATTTTCTTAAAGGTTCATCTTATTTTCTATTGAAGATTGAGAGTCTTCTAGTCTGAAAAGGTTATTCTAGTTTATCAATGTTCTTTCAATTTAGCATTGCTTCATATACCATCATTGAGTGTTTTATGGTTACGAATGATGCACAGCTAACATTTCTGCCTACATAAATCTTTTTGACAGGCTCTAGCTATTCCAGCTACAACACCAGTGGCTACACATCCACCCCCTCCTATTACCAGCCTGCGCAACAGCAGCACCAGCACCAGCAGGCTCCCCCACAGCAGCACACGCAGCCACAGGCCCCAAAACAGCTCACCAACGCCTCCTGGAGCAGTGCAGGTAACAACGTCATCACCACGCCCACTCTCACAGGCAACACCTACAAGAAACCCGTCTTCCAGAACAAGATGCAGAAGCCCAAGGGTCCACCCAAACAGCCGCAGCTCCACTACTGTGACATCTGCAAGATCAGCTGTGCTGGCCCTCAGGTGTGTGTCTGCAAGCTTGAAACTGTTCATTTATAATATCTTGTGTACAAAAAAGCCTTCCTTGACCTAATCTAATGCTGGAGCTGCACGAACCACACAAGTGAGGATCGGTGGTCTTGATTGGGCTAATTTACTATTCCAAGAGAAGAGAAACTGTTTATTCGGATTGACCCAGGTGAGGGTCATGGTGGTGTGTTTGGGCTAATTTTAACTTTCCTCTTGAAAACAATTGAAGAAACTGCTGCTTGTAGTGATTCGCTGCTCTCCTCAAAGCTGCGGTCAACTTTTCTTCGCCTCTGCGGAGAGCTTCACTTGGCTTGACCCTCGCCTGCTTAAGGTGGAGAGCTCGGTTCTAATCGCTCTGGTTTTCTAATATCTAGCCATTGCGCTGACTGTCTCGTGCCTTTCCCTTGCAGACCTACCGCGAGCATTTAGAGGGCCAGAAGCACAAGAAGAAAGAGGCAGCCCTCAAGTCTGGGAACCAGACGAACAATGGGCCACGCGGTGTGCAGACGCAGCTCCGATGTGAGCTCTGTGACGTTTCCTGCACCGGCGCAGACGCCTATGCAGCGCACATCCGGGGAGCCAAGCACCAAAAGGTACATCCTGCAGTTTTGGGGGGCAGTGGCAGAAATGCATTGTAGTCTTGCTTGCGGTTTTGCTTCGTTTGTTCTTGCACGTGTTGGTTGGTTGGTTCGCCAAATTTTTCAAATAGACAGATTTCATTTGGGAACTGTTTTGTTCTTGTATCAAGAAGGAATAGAATTTGAAATATATAATGGAACGTGGAATTGAAGATGATTGTAAGCTGTCGCCAGATGTTTTTGTGTTTTTAACCGTTTTGTTTTCCCCTTTTTTTTTTTTTTTTTTTTTTAGGTTGTGAAGCTGCACACCAAGCTGGGGAAGCCCATTCCCTCCACTGAGCCTGTGGTGGTAAACTCTGCCCCAGTTGCCACCACGGCCAGTAAACCGGCTCCCTCCACCACCACCTCCCACACTGCGGCCCCGCCCAAACCCACCGCCGTCACGACCAGCAATGCCACCAAACCCCCGGCCACCGCCAAGAAGCCTGTCACCCCTAAGATCACCTTTGTTGGTACGTCTTACAAAATGTTTTATTTTCACAGCGCTGTTAAGCTGCTCTGTTGCGATAGACGTTCCCTCAGTACTTAAAGGTGTAACTTTTTTTTTTTATTTTGACTGATCCTTTGCAGTCCATTTATTAACTGCGCGTCAGGACCAATTTATTTTCACACACGCAGTTAATTTTAGACGCGCTGTTTAAAAGTATTTTTTTCCACAGTCAAACGGGTTTAAAAGGCCCTGCATATCAACAAAGCACTCACTGGGCAGCTCCAGCCCCGCCCCACCCTTTCGTTCGCTATCGCTTTCACATATGCTAAGAAATAAATAATAATAATAATAATAATAGTCGTACATACCGATCAATCATCTCCTGATCACTCGTTTTATCACCAAACTCCTCAATAATGCAATCCAAGTCATTATTTTATTACTATAACATCTCAAAAAAGCTCTGCAAATGTCCGTGATAGTCTCTGTGCGCTGATACAGTAACAGCCAGCTTGTTTCCTTCTGACCACCCATATGTGATGCCAGGGGCAAGTATGACTATTCATGAGATACGCCTTTTTTTATCGGCTTGTCTCGGCTCCTGTCGCTCCCACTCGGCCATTGAATGGTTTTCTCGGCTTTTTCCGGAGAAAAAACGACTAGAAACCCGTTTTTTGCGTTTTTTTGATGATGTCGGACAGGGTCCGACAATGGACCGGATAGGAATAATCGCAATGTCGAACCAGGTCCGACCAAATGGACCGCAAAGGGTTAAATTGTCAGTTAACCTGCTTTGTTTTCCACACTAATCCACGTGCCAAACAGTATACAGTTGTATTACCCCATAATGTCCTTGCAAAATGTTTTGTCCTTAATCTCCATGTATACCTTTCTCCCCCCTTCCCCAAGATCTCTATAGCATTTATATACAGGATGTCCAACATCATAAGCAATAGTGTATTATGCTGATTTTAGGACGTTCTCTGATTTTAATTGGGCGACTGCACCCCGTTGACTAACAGCACAACAGATCAACCTGCATTCATTCATACTTTCCTTAGACATTTCACACCTGAAAGAAAGAGACACCACTAACGATTTAAGCCTATTATGTCTGGCTTGTGTGATGCTGTATTTTGATACTCCTAGGAATGGAGGAATGTGCGTACATGGTCATACACTGTGTGCATCAGGTTATTTCTGGTCAATGTGTTCAATATAAACTCACTCTAAGCCTCCTCTTGGATTTTGTTTCCTGATCCATGTAGGTGCTAACAAGCCTGCTGCTGTGGTGACAAAGGTGTTGCCGGTGAAGCTGCCGGTGATGAATACAGAGTCGCACAGCGATCTCGAGGACGATGGGGATGGCTGTGGGGGGCAGGGGGACGTGCAGCCCGTTGGACACGACTATGTGGAGGAGGTATGAGACGCTGCCTTGTTTGTGTTTTTTTAAATGGTCTCAATCCTAAAATTCTAGGTGATGCAAAACTTTTGGTCACAGCTGTATTGTGGGTGTAAAGGTTATAGAGTAATACTTGATTTATATTAACTGATTTACAAGCGCTAGCTTTCAAAGCATCTTCAGGTTCAAGTGGACATTTACAAGATGTTTTACATTTTCTATATCTGTGTAATTGAGTGGAGAGAGAGAACTGTAGTCCCGAGTCAGTATTTTTATCTCATTTCTGCCATTTCTTATTTTTAAACCCACGTAAAATCATATTGCATTTTAAATGGTATTGATTCAAAAATCAGCATTTGCTGGCGGCTGGATCTGAAGGTTCGGTATAAAATACACATGTTATATTTTAAATATTTTATGCCTGGTCTTCTGGTCTCAGGTGCCAGTTCCATGCAAGGCCTTCATTTTTATATAGTTTGTGGGGGGGTGTGTGTTTGGGGGGCCTAGGGTGGTATTTTACGTGCTCAGATTTGCATTTGAAACCTAGACCTTGCAGTAAGTCTGGAAGTTTAAAAAATAAATACATTTAAAAAAAAATGAATTGGTTTCTGCTTTGATCTAAACAAAGGCTGTCTTTTTCAGGTGCGTAACGATGAAGGCAAAGTGATCCGGTTCCACTGCAAGCTGTGTGAATGCAGCTTCAACGACCCCAATGCTAAAGACATGCACCTTAAGGGGCGTCGGCACAGGCTGCAGTACAAGGTGAGGGGTTAGTAACCGCACTGTTGGGGATAGTTTAGGTTGGCTTGTTCATGTGGGCTTGTATATGCAGGATCTGGCCATTAGGTGGCAGTCCAACAAAGCATTTTCACACTTTTTTCAATATTCTCTTCAAAGCGGTTTTGTCTCGAGATGGGATTTCGATGAATAGCCATGAGGTGAAATTAAGGCAGACCAATTTTATTCACCTCCTGCATTGCAAACAGTATATTGCAGTTTACAAATAGGCACCAGTGTTGAAAATCCAAGTTAAATAGACAGCACCCAGTTTAAGCAGACTAGATTTCTTTTTTTTTTTCTAAAATTTAAGCAGGAGTTTTGGAGAAGTCTTGTGCTAAAGTTGTGCATGAACTCTCGCTCTCTCTCGCTTGCTCTCTCTCTCGCTCTCTCGCTCACACTCTTAACCCTCTATCTTTCTCTCCCTCCCTCCTGTAGAAGAAGGTGAACCCTGAGCTGCCGGTGGAGATCAAGCCCAGTAACCGGGCCCGCAAGCTTCAAGAGGGAAAGATGAGGAAGCAGAAGGCAGTTCTGAAGAGGCGGAGGGATGATGAGCAGCACTGGCACATGGAGATGGGGTCAGTCTGCCCCAGGAGGAGGCACTAGCATGGCAAAGAATGGCCGTCACCTGTGAATAAAAAATGCACCGTGCTGGAACAAATATTTGTTCAAAATTCAAATGAATAGTCTTTCGCTTTTTTAAATTTGTTTTGTGTGTATCAATACCACAGTAATGAAATGGTACCCCTATCATATTACCTAATACTTTTTATTTGAGTAAAGCACTGTGAAACACTTGGTATTCCCAGGTGGTCTCCCATCCAAGTACTAACCACACCACCTTGAATAAGCCTGATCTCGTCTGATCTTGGAAGCTAAGCAAAGTTGGGCTTGGTTAGTACTTGGATTGGAGACCGCCTGGGGATATTATTTATTGTTTATTATTAGGCCAATTCCGTTACAACTGTACTGTAGAATGTGTTTATTTCAGACTTTTATGCAGCGGTTTTCTTGGCATGATCTTTTGATACTGGCATTCATTTATAAGTTCTATTATAGGAAGGAATACGAAGTTGGTCATTTTGCTCCTCATGTTTCAAGCAGTTGATCGAATATTTGTCCCAATACTAAAAAAAAAAAGTATTTGTTATATCATTTTATAACAAAGTAAAAAATGAGATTAGTAAATTCTGTTCTTGGCGATTCATACATACATGCATTCAAGGGTGATTAGAAAGTAATTTTACCACATCAATGCACCATGTTATTGATGTGGTAAACTCACTTTCTAATCGCCCTGTATTTTATTTACAAGGTCATTTGGGCTCTTGCAGCTTGCTTGCTTGCTTGCTTGCTCTGTCGTGTGCTTCCTTTACGCGGCCCTTTAAGATGCATACGTGCATTATTAAAGCAGTATTAACTGTGCGTTTTATTAATTGCTGTTTCTTTTATTACAAAGTCTGGGTGGTTTTCCCAGCAGGCGCTATGAAGAGGAGATGTACTGGAGGCGGATTGAGGAAGAGCAGCTGTACTGGGGGGAGCGAAGGATGGCACCCCCTCCCCCTTTAATGGGACGACCCGGCATGCCGGTCCCCCCTCTTCTGGTGCGTACCACTATCCGATATTAAAGGGACCTGGAATGTTCAGTATTACAATGCAAGCTTGACCTACAGTCAATTCAGTGGATGTGTCTAACTTGCTGTAATATGTAAACCATGATTGCAGGCTTGATGGTAAAATTTATAATTAAAAGGTGAGCGTAGCAAGGCTGACTTGTACAGTAGGAGTACCAATTAAACCTATTGGTAAGATACTATAAATGTCACTTGGTGTATGGGTGTGCCATTAATGCATGCATTATAGGGGGACGTTTTAGTGTAGTGCAATTAAGGTGAAAATGGTATTGTGAATTGCCTGCACCTTTCTAAATGGTGCAATATTGCCGTAGCTTCTGCTTTTAATGGGGAAAGCAGTGCAGTAGTGCTGGTGTGCTAAAAGGGCCTGGTTTTATTAGCTCTTCTCCCCCAAGCCCACCCGACGCCCAGACTCTTCCGACGACCGTCACATCATGGCGAAGCACTCGACTATCTACCCCGTGGAGGAGGAGCTGCAGGCTGTGCAGAACATCGTCTCGCACTCGGAGCGCGCTCTCAAACTCGTCTCCGACTCCCTGCTGGAGAACGAGGACGACCCCGAAAAGAGGCAAGTTAAGCCTGAGGGGCTGGGGAGGCAGTGTGAGCTGAAGCATTAGGTGACCTGCTAGAGGTTGGGGAGCTGGCTGCTATTGAATCTAGTGATTTTTTTTTTTTTTGAGCCGGTGGGTTAGGAAGCAGTGTGGAGCCAAGGGCTTTTGTGTGTGGTTAAGTATCTGTAAGGGCTGCGCTGGTTGTTTTTAAGCTGAGGGACTGGGAGGCAGTGTGGTTTGGAGGGGTTAGAGCTTAGGGACTAGAAGTATCAATTGCTTTGTGCTTAATAGGATGGAGAATGGTTGACCATCATACCCCACTCTCTCCCCCCCCCCAGCAAAACGGACTGCCGTGTGCTAAAGGGCGTGATGCGTGTCGGGATCCTTGCCAAGGGTCTGCTGCTTCATGGGGACAGAAATGTGCAACTCATCCTGCTGTCTGCGAAGAAACCCACCGTGGCCCTGCTGCAGAAGATAGCAGAGCTGCTGCCTGAACAGCTGGTGGTAAGAGAGCAGATCTTCACTTGTGACACACACCACCCACAAACCCTGAGCGTCGAATCTGAGTTTTAGGCCATCGAGTTCACACAGACTGGGGGGGGCTTTAAACTTCATGGCAGCTAACGTTGCGTTCAGGTTTTTACTGTGCCGCTCGGGTGCATGTGAGCTGTCCTTGGTGCACTTGGCTTGTAGTAGAACCTCAAATTACTCAAAACTGCAGTGCAAATTGCGACTTTTTTGGCCATGTCTTTTTAAAGCGTTGTTGTACCAACAGTGCTTTGCTTTGCCATCACTGTACATTTTACTGAAGTATTGATTCTCTGTGGCATGGGGAAAAAAGACCATTATTAGATTTTTTTTTTTTTTTTTAGAAATGGATTGCTCATTTGGTTTCTAGGTCTTGAAATATTAAAGATGTTGAATCTGACATAAAAAAATACCCTTTATTATTCAAATTATGCACCAGCTCCATATATGGAAAATTTTGTTTTTTCCTTTGTCTGGATTCTGCTAATTTTGTGGTCACTTTCACTTCTTTATCAAAAAAACTGCAGGCTTAAGAGGAAAAGGCTATAGGAATTCCCCCATTTTAAGTCCACTAGCAAGGATAACGCAAACTGGTTTCACAACACAGGGCTTCATTTTGCAGTTGCAGGATGCTTTTAAAAAGCCACGGGCCACATATTCCCATATGGCATGTTGGATACCTCTATTGCAGTGGTTTCCATCAGCCTGTTTTTGTTTTGCTTTGCAGAGTTTAACAGCACACTAAGCCTCTCTGATGATAGCTAGTCAGTTTATTCTATGCATTGGACAATACTGACATTAAAGCTTGATTTTGTACTTGGTTGAAACAAACACCTGGACTGGTAATGATCTCCAAGGACCCCAGTACTGGGAGGGGAGAAGGAAACTATGCCTTTGCCAACTGCAACTTAAGGCCTGGGAGCTCGGTTTCCATAACCAGCAGTGGAAACGTAACTTCCTGCAGAGCTGCCTTTCAGACGAGGTGTAAAACTGCATGGCCTTGAATGTTCAATTCCTTTGTACTGGAGATGAATAAAAACAGCAGATCACAACACTGAAGTCAACTCTCCGCTCCCAATTCAGAGATGGGATCTCCGTTTTTATGTACAACGGTTTCCAGTGAACGCTGTCTTTCACAACTGGTGGGTGTGGACATTTTAAAGATTGGTGGGTTATGCTTCAGTGTTGTAATTTTTGCTTTTTCAATCCACTTCTTGTTTACTGTTGGGTGGTTTCAAGGACTCGTATCGCCACTATGTCTCCTGCAGAGAGAGATGGAGCCAGCGGTTGCTGGTTCCCCGGCTGCTGTTTCTGGATACTTGCATGAACGAATCCAGAATATTACAAGCTCTGGGTCGTCGTCCCCCCCCCCCCTTTTGCCTCACCGATATTTTCTATTTCACCAAGCAAGGAATACAAGCTCAAATGTTGGTGTGTGGTTTTAAAAAAAAAAAAAAAAAGTTTTTGCAGTCTCGTTAAGAGTTTGCAGACTGCTGCTCTTTGCATTCTACATCCCTGGTACTACTTGGCAGTGTGAAGTCTGACTTCCAGTGTGATTTGATTTAAAACTATTTCCCCCAGGGTTTATGTCCCTGAAATGAGGCTGTGCAGTTTCTATCAACCAGTTACCCCCCCCCCCCTTCACCCATATAAAATATAAGAGTCCAAGATTTATCCCTATTTTGTACACCCACCCTCTGTAGACTGTGTAATTTGAGTGTCCTTTTAACCGGCAGACGTTTTCGGAGGAACAGTATGAGGTGGTGGCTCGTCCTGAGGAGGCCAGCATCGTGATTTGTTCAAGCAAGGAACCACAAATGCAGGTCACCGTCTCTCTCACGTCGCCACTGATGAGGGAGGACAGTGCCACTGAGAAGGATGAAAAGGCAGGAGACAAGGCGGCTGAGAAAGGTTAGAGGAGCCACGCTTTTAGTCCACTGCACTGTGCCCCTCTTGCTTCAGAATCCGAAGCAAAACTAAAAATTAAAAAAAAAAAAAAAAAAAAGGAAATTGGCTGAATTTAATTTTCTATAACCCTGAGCAGTTCCTTATTTTTATTTAAAGCAGGGATCTCTGACCTTTCTGCGTCCCAGTGGCAAATGTTACTCCGCTATTAGGCAGGGCTTGTTGTCTAACGGAAACTTGAGAGGGGGGCTGGGGGTGGAGGGGTGTGAATGTGGTTGACCTAAAGGTTGTTAATGCTATTGTTTTAAAACACTCGATCATAACTACAAGTAGACAAACGCTTAGATATTTTTTGTCGGAGTGAAGACATTGAAAGACGTTTTGTTGCATAGCCTGTTCGTTTAGGGACAGCAAAAATTGAATTGTGGATCCGATGCACTCAATTTGTCAAATTCCAATTTTATTATTTAAAGTCCTTTGGTGTCCAGTAGACCTGAAATGTGGGAATAACTGAAAGAAAAACTTAAATTCAATCAAATATCTCTTGACCTCCTAATTTTTAAATATCTAGCATACTGGACGCAAGGCAAATTTTTTTGCCACAATTCACACTTCATGTGGTAATGCCTTTTTTTCTGTCTTAATTTCTATTGGTGAACTGAAGTCTGCAAATGCAATGTGGCGCATAGTTTGGAAAACTCCTCTTTGTATTTTCAAGAAGAATGTCACAGTCTTTAGCCCAAATTACAATCTTCCATTTCAGGAACCTGATGCTGTAAAAAAAGAGAGAGGATCTGCTGCCTATTTGCATTGTATAAATTTGTTTATTAAATCGTTCATGTTCCCAACACAGCCGCAGCAGGTGAATCTCACTGGTCAGATTTCTGTGTTTTCAGCCCTTTTTGGTTTAGTTCCTACCCTCACTTGTGTGCAAGTCCCAATTTAGCATGCTAACACGGCCCTAGCGACTCTGCTGAACGCTGGCAGCGAATGAGCAAAAACAATATCCTCCAGCCTTGAATTAAAACGAGAGGTGCGTGCAATCAGAAATCTATTTACAGCTTTCTCAATTTTTTAGCCCTATAGGACTCCACCAACCAAACGAATCCTTGTGCTCGTCCCCACTGTGCTTGAATGTGAAATTGGGAGCCCGAAGTGCTGTTGCTATTTGCACCGAGTTAGACGTTCTCGTGTGCTTCTTCCCCCTCTC
This sequence comes from Acipenser oxyrinchus oxyrinchus, assembly GCA_030684275.1. Classification (NCBI taxonomy): domain Eukaryota; kingdom Metazoa; phylum Chordata; class Actinopteri; order Acipenseriformes; family Acipenseridae; genus Acipenser; species Acipenser oxyrinchus. Next base: position 3,332,345 of record CM060272.1, read on the forward strand.
CCCAGGAGCTCCAGCGTCTGCGCCTGATCCTCCGGACGTCCTGAACAAACGGAAGTGCCTGGATTCCCTCGCTGCCCTCCGTCACGCCAAGTGGTTTCAGGTAAGGGCACCCAGACAATCATTTATTTAAACTTGGGGAAACTTGCCTTATTCCCATTGATGGGACATTCGTGCTGTGTGAAGGATGCTGGGTTTATTTTGGGGTAGGTGGAATTATCAGCCGTAATCACTTCTGTGAGTTCGGCAATGCCACTGTCCCAATCGTGTGCAACGTTTTACACACTTGATTTTGACATGGTTTCCGATGTCATCTTGTGGTTTTTTTTTTTTGTTTTTTTTTAAGCCATGTCAACTTGAGAGAAACCAATACAAAATTGCTTGTGCTGAAGTTGATAGATAATTGGTCTGCTTATTGTCTTGCTACATATTGGAGTCTCCTTTTTCATGGCTTTGTTTTTTAGGCTCGGGCCAATGGTTTGCAGTCCTGTGTGATCATTATCCGAGTACTTCGGGACTTGTGCCAGCGCGTACCTACCTGGGGCTGTCTGCCTGACTGGGTAAGGACTTGGTATTTAGCTAGAACCAGGACCATGCCTGTTGGTATACTGGTGCAACTGTGAGTTGTTCAACTTTTGGTCTGTATTTTTGAATAAGCTTGAGGTTTCATTACAAATGTTTCTCCCTAAACTGTTTTGGTCCTTGGTTTTCTGCTGCCATAAAACCAATACTGCAGCACCTGGATCAGGATCTGACTTGTCCCACTCAAGCAGTGATTTTGGTATTCCAAATCCAGAATTATCCAGGGATAATGGACTGCAGTCTGTCTTGTAGTTCCTTTTGTAGCTATAGTTCAACTAGAAAGCAGAACTATTATGGCTAACCATTAAAATGACGTTAGAATCAGAGTGACGGTTCGTTATTCTCGGTTACAATAAGTCGACTCCTATTTTTATATTGCTGTGGGTGTTACTAGAGAGAAGAGAAACTAATGCTAAAATCTGTGGTTTTCTATATGAATAGAACTATGAGAGTTTTCTTGCTGTTAAATACTTCTAGACAATTTTAATCCTCGTCACTTTTCCGCCCCATTTGGCAATAAGCACAATAATGTCTTCCAATTGGACTCCGAGCAGCAGAATAATAGTCTATTTTGTGTTCCTATTGCTTATCTTATGAAAATGGCTTATTTTTGGTTTTATTAAAAGCAGGCAACGGTAAAACACGGGCTTGCTTCCAGTGTGTTAAGCAAGCCTCTCTGGTTTCTCCTGTAGGCAATGGAGCTGCTGGTTGAGAAGGCAATTAGCAGCGCGTCTGGACCCCTCAGCCCAGGTGAAGCCATGCGCAGAGTTTTAGAATGCCTAGCCACCGGGATTCTACTGCAAGGTTTGTATCTAGCATTCTACAAGTCACGTAAAACTTAAGTTATCTGCAGGCGATACAATAATCGGCACAGTTTAGCTTTATAAACATGTGCAGAATGCAGTGTTCTACAGAGATGTGCCTTGCAGATGTTTGATTTTATTTCTGCAACACAGACGGCCCTGGGCTGCTGGACCCCTGCGAAAAAGACCAAACAGACGCTCTGGAAAGTATGACCAGTCAGTCGAGGGATGACGTAACGGCCAGTGCTCAGGTACAATAGACAGTGTTTTGATGCCCCAGCCGTCTCAGGATTCATGCACAAAGACTGGAGCGATGTGTTTTTTTTTTTTTTTCAGTTTTTCTTATAGTCGATATTCAAATAAGAAATGAAATATATTCTAAAAAGTTAATCAGAAACCTTTTTGTTAATTTACGCGTTCAGCGTCTGCAAACCTGATTTCATCTGTCACCCACCCCCTTGGAAAGGTGTCTCCTAGATGTGTTAAATGATGATTAACCTCTTTGTCTCCTATTTCCTTAACAGCACGCTTTAAGATTACTGGCGTTCCGGCAGATTCACAAAGCCCTGGGGATGGACTCTCTGCCGATGCTCAAAGCCCGCGCCAGCGCCCGCAACCGGAAACGAAGACTCGACCCCAGCGAGACGGCCGAGGGGGAAGAGGAGGAGAAGAAAGACAAAAAGGAAGACGCGGACGATGCTTAACCACTGTCCTTGCGACACCCGCTTCAAACGAAGAAGTTCACGCAACTTTCATTTTTATATATAGACATATGGCAATTTTTAGTGGAGAGGTGGTAGAGGGGGTGGCATGGGATTAGGAGAAAAGGCCCTCCCACCTAACCTCTCTCCTTGAAAGTATGGTAGATTTGTTTTAAAATTGTGCTTAAATTGGTTTAAAAAAAAATTTAAAAAAAAATTGCGTCATTCCATTGAGAGACTTTGCCCTGGCAACTATACCCCCCCTTCGCCCCTCCCAAACACTGATAAACCATCTTTAAAGTTTCAGAGGTTAAAGTCAAATGCAGTTCCGACGCACTTGTTAATTTGAAGTTTTAATTTGTTTTTTTTCCTCTGTAAATCAGAAACCTCACTAGTAAAAGGCCAGTTTTTGTTTTTACCGGTTTATAATTGAGCAAATATTTGAGATTTGTAATTTTATTTTTATTTTTTAAACTTGCAAAGCTGTGGGTGCTGAAGGAGGCTGGGTGGATGGATGGGGTGTTAGCAGTTCAGTGTAATACAAGGCTTTCACCCTTATATATATATATATATATAATGAGGACCGGTCACCCTGAAGCAGCAGTATTATGATTTTTATTACTGTGTTGGGTATCTTCCTTAGGAGGATATAAAGTCTCTTGCGGTCATACCAATTGCTGTGTTGCAAAAAAAAACAAAAAACTGTATGTGTGTGTGTGTATGTGTGTGGCATTCTTGACAGTTCAAGTTTATGTTAAGTTAGGTACTTTCAAAACAGTAGTGTTGCCCTCCGACACACACACACACACACACCCTTGTTCCTTGTGAAGAGTAAGTCAAAGCTGTGGGATCTGTTGCTAGTTTGAAACACTCCTGGCCTTGCTGAGCCTTCGTTGCATTTTCCTTACAAAATTAGCAAAGTTTTTGCTCCTCTCAGGCGTGCCAGAAGCTCACAGTAAAATACTGAGTGACTCAAACTGCTATGCAATCAGAGTCTTCATGAGCTTGAATCTGGCGTAGCTGTTGACAGCTGGTCGTGGCTGTGGGGGAGCGAACAGCACGTATAGTCCCAGCTCCCTGCGCAGGTTTTGCCCACAGGGCGTGGGGTTTGCAGAAGTGTGTGTGATCAGTGAATGTGTGGGCTGTGAAAAGTCTGGCTAGATGCCACTTTGAGGCGAAGTGTTTGCCCTGAGCTCAACCAGTAATACATACACAGCTGTTTTCCTTTTTTTTGTTTATATAATTTACATTTTTAAACCCTGTGCATTGTTTTATGGCCATTGATGTAAAATACTAAAACAACGTTGACTTCCCATAATCTTTGCGAAATGTTACTTGCACAATTCCCCCCCTCCTTTTTTTTTTTAAATAGATTATATATATATATATATATATATATATATATATATATATATATATATATATATATATATATATATATATATATATATATATATATATATATATATATATATATATAATGAGAGACCATGTCACAATCATTAGGTCTTTTTGCCACAGTTCCCCTACCTTATTTTTTTTTATTTTATAAATGTCACAAGGACAAGCGTGTATGTGGCTTTAATATTTTAATGTCTTTGTCGTGCTGCCTAAAAATAAATTGCAAAATGAGGAAGTTACACTTCCGAGTTGTGTCTCTTTGTTTTATTTTGGAAGACTGCAGGTGGCTTGTTCTGATAACTGTGGCGATGATAAAGCAGGAACCTCCCCCATCACATTGCATTACAAATGCTCACAATGCGGTCTGAAAATGCACGTTACTGCTGTAGTAATCTTACTTGGTATGTTTTTGCCGAAGACCTGGGTTGCACTGTTAAATTAAATGTGGTGTGACTTTCATTTAATCACAATCATACACATGGTGAAACTGCCAACAATCCATTTGGACTGAAGACTTATCTGCAGTGCCAGCATGCCAAAATACACCAACATTATTTTAACCCTAAGTTTTATTTATTCTGTACAATAATTAAGGTGGGTATGTGGTTATTTTACTTTTAGGATAAATAACAATAGAACTGAACCTTCTAGCTCAAGCCCTGTCTCTACATGTTTATTTGCATGATTAGAATTTACAACAGCGTGCAGTTTTGTGGCAGTATGGAGGAGGTGAAAACCACCTGAGCTTATAAATGAAAAATACGTTGCCTTTAAAAAAGCAGAGGTGTGCCAGCGACAGGCATTGAAATTCAGTCCAGTTTATTGAAGTCACCTGTGATGATCTGCCTCTATCAAACGAATTGCCACTAGGTTTTTATCTGATGAAATAAATTTGTTTAGATGATGGTATTCTGTGTCTGTGAAACCAGCCGGACTACCGGCAATCTGTGGGCGCTAGGACCGTGTGTTGCCTGTGGCGGTCAGCTCTCTGTATTGCAGTTCGAACTGCAGTATAAGGAAATGAGAGCGCTGTTGGTGAGCACTGAGCTCCGTATCCAGCGGCAGCAGAATTACAACGGCGCCGACCAACAACGGGAGATGGCATAGCCTTGCTGAGACACAGAAACGGACACGCAACGCAGCAGGTGAGGGAGAGCAAGCCTGGTTTATATAGACGAGGTTCCTTGTCTAATTTAGGTATGATTTCTGGTTAACAGAGGAATGTTAACAGAGAAGTGTCACCGTCTGTATGCATAAATCAATATTTAATTTAGACATTATGGAACATCGTTATATATATATATATATATATATATATATATATATATATATATATATATATATATATATATATATATATATATAACAATATATAGAACAGCATTACATCATGTAAGAATAAATCATAGATTTGAGTGTAAACAATAACAAGTAGTTGTCATGCCGTCAAAAACCTATAAATACCTCCAATGTTTTGATTCAAACACAGGCTCCCTTGAGAAAGATATGTGCAACATATCGAAACGTTGGGCAGCTGGCTCTTTGAGCTAAAATATATATATAATGTAATTTGGTGTCAACTAACACTCCCTATTGATTTTGTTTTTAATTTATGAAAACCCGTAGTCGACACAGGTTGCTTATTAAAGAGATTTTTTTTTTTAAATTGTATATTAGGGTTACGTTTGGGTTTCCGTGTGTGTGCAGTTTATTACTGTAACCGTTCCTCATTTCTGTTTTGCCTCTCTGAATAATGTCATTGAACAGATCTATAACCAATCTGTGCAGTTGTTCGTTAGTTTTTTTTTTGTGTAATTGTAATTGAACAAAACAGCGTTGTAATTGCAATTTCCGCACACAATTCTGCTGTCATTGCCATTCTAATGAAGCCCAGGTCTCATACTGACCGCAAAGTGCATTGCCCTAGTGCGTCACCAAGCCCAGAGCGTTCTGTTCTCAGTTAAACACTGGCTCAATTAGATTGTACCCAGCGGCAAATGCCCAGCAGTGAAATAGGAAGTTTTAACATTCTCCCATAGCTTGTCAATCTTCTGCACACCGTTTAACAACCTGTTTAACAGCTACAGTATGTCTATAACCATCTTCACTTGCATACTAAAATACACAGGATCAGTGACTGTTTATTGAATTGTGCAGTAGTGTAGCTTATTGAGATGTGTCTGTACTGTCGAATGGAGTCTCCTCCAGATCTGCTGTACCACTGCTGACTGTTCCCCTCTCCTTCTTCAGGGTGATCTTCAGGATCCATGAACTAGACCAGAAACAGAATCAACGAGATGTCAACAGTAAGTGCCCCCCCCCCCCTTCAAAGGTCTTTGTTTTCTTTTTCTTTCAACGCTGCTTGATTCTGCCATTCCTTTGCTGGAAAACAGATTGCAAGGGTCGATCCTGTTTCTCGGACTGGCTGTCAAATACAAACACGAGCTTTTGAGTCTGCTCTTCGTCGGGCATCAATGGACATGTAAAGAACCGTCTTTGTTTTACAGATTGCTTATCAGATGAGTTGTCGGGAGTATCGACCCTTGCTCCATACACTATAGAATTATTTCTGTAGGCTAATAAAGTTATATATTGATTTACCTACACATCTGCTAAGTTTCATTTTTGTATAGGTCCGTCTGTGTGTAGCCTCGCTTTGAGTTCGTTCTGTAGTTGCCGTGAGGGCGGGTTGGGGTTCTATGTTTAACTCTGTTTGTAACCCTGTCATCCTGACTCACTTCCTCGTGTCTTTCTCAATCCCTCCAGGCTGTCTAACTGTGCTGTTTACAGATATACAAGTCTGATCACCAGGGTCTGTGTCATTTCATGGTTCTCAATTCCAATTCCAATTCCAATTCCAATTCCTTTTTAAAATTCCATTCCCTTCGAGGGATAACTGTGGTGATTAGTTCAGCTGCTTTCATTTGAAGCCAATTGAACTGACGAACAGTGACTTCGATTGAAGTAATTTGTTGCCACTGTGAGAAGCTCATTTTAATACTGCTAGTTGCAATTTTGATCAATGATGTGTTGGGACTGATAAAAAGGGAATAGGAACTGGGAATTGATTTTAAAATGATTATCACCATCACTGATCTGCATCTGCTCTGTGATGCATTTGCAACCTGTGCCTGACTAATACAATCAAGGCAAACCAGGGTAGACTATGGTGAATGCATAGTATAATGATGAGAAAAGCATGATAACCCATGGTAAACTTTTTTATAAGGTAAGAACAAATTCAGAGGAAGTGCTTTCACAATATTCATGATGTGCAATCAGTCAATATAGAACGCTACAAATACCAGCATTTAGATATTTTACACAGTACTTCCTCTTCAAGTGCTTTTAAACAGGAAATAGGTGGGCAAGAGGTGCAGTGGGTTTGTCAAAAGAACTTGACCCAGTTTGACAGTTATGAAGTGAGCGAGCTACCAGGAACCAGACTGACACTGATGGTCTGAACGGTCTCCTCTCGCTCGGAATTTGTCGTCTTGTGTTATTCAGTGAACAGAGTTTGAATGGCTTGACCTTGCAGAGATTAGTGTTCAAAAGAAAAACCACTGCAAGATCACAAATCTGCTAAAAAAATGTTTTTTTTGCGGTTTGTATGATAGTGTAACAGTGCCCACTGTTCCCTGCCGTCTGTTTAAAAAGGTCAGTCAGTCAGCAACCAAACTCCTGATCGAGTATCTGACAGGTAATACTTGTTAAATAATGCATTGAGGAGGCTTTGTTATTCCAAGGCAAGAAGCAAACACACACATGGTATACATGTTATATAATATATGCATTGAGAGAACTTTATTAATTAAAAAAATCAACTGCTAGTTTATATTATATATATATATATACACACACACACATATACAGGAGGTGTGAGGCTTGACACAGGAGGATTTATCAATCAATCAGTGTTTAGCCTGCAAAATAAAAACCATGGCAATCAATAATCTATTTAATCGATTAACTGTTGCATTTTCTTTCTTTCTTTCTCTGTCTTTCTTTCTCTCTTTCTCTCTTTCTTTCTCTCCTTTCTCTTTTTTCTTTCTGTCTCTTTCTCTCAATCTCTCTTTCTTTCTTGCTTTCTTTCTTTCCTTCTCTCTCTTTCTCTCTTTCTTTCTCTCTCTCTCTTTCTTTCTTTCTTTTCTCCCTACCCCTTTAGAAAAGCTGGGTTCCAGGCACTCAGTGCATTGCCAAGTGTGACCATGCCAAGCCCAAGGCAGGGGAGCTGAGCTACCACAAGGGAGACATCCTGACCATTGTAGAAGCTGGCCTGGTAAGTACCCTGCGCTGCTGCTATGTAGACTGTGTCTTTACCCCGATCCGAACACCGCCACCCTGCACCAGGGCTTTTAAACATGAAGCCCTGGGGCAGAATCTACCCCTCTAAAGACGCTAAGTTTCAGTTCCGAAGTTTATTCCAAGACCATGGACCAAGAACACGGAATGCCTTTTTTTCAAATTCAAACAAATTTTAGGAACTGAAAAACTTCAACATAGATCTAAGATTATAAGTACTACTATAGGTAATTAACAATCTATTAAAATAATGCATTCCAAGTGAAACAAGTGAAGAAACGGTTGTTTTGATGCGTGATGATCGCTGCTTTTCTGAGACTGTGTGGAGAACAGCGATCCACACAAACCCAAGCAGCTGTTGCTTTGATTGGTTCACTTGGCGTGGCGAATTATCCCGATCAACACCAACGGCCCTCACCTAGATCCAAACAATGGAATAATCACTTTGCGCAGCTCTTAAACTAAAGACAGTGTTGGCTAAGGCTTGGTGTGTCCCGTGGCCTGTCTGGTGTGGTGCAGCAGGTTGTGTGGTCAGTGCTAATGTTGCGTTCTCTCTCAGGGCAAAGGGGTTTACCTGGCACAGCACAACAAGACAGAGGAGAAGGGCACAGTGTCTGCCAGCTGCCTGCGGGAGAGGGAGGCTATCCGAGTGGACCCCAGCCTCAGCCTCATGCCGTGAGTGCAGCACAGACACACAAATCATACGCGTTCACTGGAGAGGATTGTGGAAAACTACAGCATTCGTTTCAGTATGGGGTTGAACTCTTTCATGCAGGAGATACTGAAAATAGCTGGAAGAAACGTAGTTTTGAACACATATTTTTCATTGTAAATGATTTAAATTTGATGTCCATTGCTTTATATGGGGGGCGGGGGGCGAGAATGGCATCCTCATATGAGGTCATCGCGCATTTGTGTCCCTATATAAAGATTAGAAGAGGTTTTTATTTTATCTGTCCCCATATGACGTCGCCATGCCTGAAAGGGTTAATAACACTTATAAATGTTGAATATGAAATACATTTCACTAAACTGAACTTGATTTTAAATGCATATTTTTATTTTCTCATTATGGTAAATGTTTAACACCATATTTTCAAAGCGTTGCCTCCAGTCTTCCATTCTCGTATTTTTTAATTAGAAACAAACTTTGCTTAGTTTGGTTCAAATTGTAATATTACCTCTTTCAAAAACACTGAGCTCCTCACTCTCCTTCCTCTCTCTTCACACTCCTTCCCCTTTTTCACACCCCTTCCTCTCTCCTCACACCCCTTCCCCCCCCCTCTCCTCACACCCGTTCTCCTCTCTTCACATCCCTTCCCCTTTCCTCACACCCCTTCCCCTCTCCTCACACCCCTTCCCCTCTCCCCACACCCCTTCCCCTCTCCTCTCACTCCCCCTCTCCTCTCACTCCCCGCTCTCCCCACACCCCTTCCCCTCTCCTCTCACTCCCCCCCTCTCCTCTCACTCCCCCGCTCTCCCCACACCCCTTCCTCTCTCCTCACACCCAGGTGGTTCCACGGGAAGATCTCTGGTCCGGAGGCCGTTCTCAAGCTCGCACCCCCTGAGGACGGTCTGTTCCTGGTGCGAGAGTCGATTCGTCACCCCGGGGACTATGTGCTGTGTGTCAGCTTCCAGAAAGAGGTCATCCACTACCGGGTCATCTACAAGGACAGCAAGCTGACCATTGACCACGCGCAGTACTTCTACAACCTCATTGACATGATCCAGGTACCACCACAGCACAAGCTTCTAGTGACTGTCCTAAATCTGTTCCAGCAGTGAAAGCGTGACTTCATGTGAAAGCTGTAGTTTAAAGTGTGTTTCAAAGAAGCGCTGCAGGGATGGAAATAAGACTCCCATTGCTTGGCAGTTTTATCCAATTCTAGTTTTATTGGGAGTTTAATCAGGCACACCTGAGCTTGTTACCTATGGACTGTGCCTCCTGAAGCTTGTATTAAAACCTGAAATGGGTGAAACTGCTGTGCAACAGGAGTCTTATTTCCATCTCTGCTCTGCGTCAGATGTTTCAGAGAAACCCCATTGCAGAAAGTGTGAAACCAGCAACAGAATGATTAGAAACTACAAAAGCTGCTCAGAAGCAACAATAACAGGTGTGAGTGACCACAGCAGAATGGAAACTTCTCGCTTCCCTTGAGATAACAAAGTCTGCTTTAACCCAAGGCCACGTACCATTGTAAATCTATATCCTGTGTAATGCGAACGAAAACTTATCAAGAATCCTTTCTCAGTGTCTTCCACGTGGATCGAACAGTCAGTTATTAAAATCCTTGGAAAAGTTTGCCATGGTGGTAATGGTAAAAGATCAGTGGCATGTAGTTTTGGGGCAGTAACAAAAAAATATTTATAACCCGTTCTCTTATTGTTTCATTTATACATATTTAACATACCAAAAAATAAACAACGCTGATATGCATTCCTAGTTTGCTCCAGTGCTGGCCTGCCGCCTCGATTTCAGTTCAGTGATTATCTGTAAGGTTTTGGGGTGTTTGCATGTACGTATGCTTTACCTGCAGCAAGTCCATGAATATCATTGTTGATGTGACCCACGGGGTACAGGCCAGCTTTGTTACCTCCTTTTTAAAAGCTATCTGCATCGAACAGTATTTTGCAATGGGGAACTTATTTGCACAGGCTCGGTCACTCTAGGCAGCAGTTCCCTGTTACGCTCGAACCTGAGGTTATCATACTGTGGTGCAGCAGTCATGAATCACGTCTCATACGACTGCTTCCTGAGTTGCAAATAGCAACCCCGCGTTTCTCACTCGGATGAAACAGAAAGATATTTTAAAAATGCTACTGCTGTAAAACCATAATTGCCAGCAATGAAGTGTGACAATCTGTTTAAAGCACATAGTCCTTTACAGAGCCTCACTCTGCATCTGCGCATGCAATGAAATGAACAAAGTGAATTAACTGTCCTCTGTGCTGATGTCTTGGTTATAACGCCACCTTGAGCTTAAAGACTTCATAGCATCTCCGATTTCCAATACGATCTGTATGGGCCTCTGTTTCTGCTGTGATTGTAATTTGCCGTGCTTACTGTTCCAGTGTGAGGTGGGGAAGCATTTTCACGTTGTGCCGCACACTAAAGCCCAGCGGTGACCATTAAATCCTGCGCAGCGCTGATATGTTTCCCCACAATCAGCCTGCCTGAAGTAGTTTTTTCAGAAACATTAGTAAGCATGTCAAGTAATGATCCAGGCAGAAAAAAAAACCTATGAATCGTTCAGAACAGGATGTTACACAAGCAAGAAAGTAGGGGTCGTATTTCTAAAGCGTTTGATCCATTCTTTAACAAACTCCTATTTATTTATTTTTTTTAAGCTGTAAAACACCATGTTCATTTTGCAAAACTAAAACCAAACAGCTAAGTTTTCGGAGTTCATTAAAGAATGGAAGACACGGTTTCAAAATAAAGCCCTAAATATCCTGCTGAACAGGGTGATAAACGGGAAAGAAGCTAACTATTTGGGAACTTGCAGACGGTGTGAAGTAGCCCATTGAAGTGGAAAGTGTCAAAGCTGATTGAACAGTTTGACACTGGGCTGTGTGTTCATTGGACTGTGTTGGTTTCAGTCTTACATGAAGGAGAAGGGAGCGATCGCCACCACGCTGCAGAAACCCAAACAGAAAGAGGGCACCAAGTCAGCCGCGGAGGAGCTTTCCAAAGGTGGGCTTTTCAATCCCGTAACGCACTGAAACATTTCCGAAACCTCTCTCTGTTTGCAAAAGATCCTGTTGATGATGGTTTGTCCTTAACTCTCTGCAGCGGGGTGGCTGCTGGACATTGAGAAACTGACCCTGGGAGAGAGTATCGGAGAGGGAGAGTTTGGAGGTCAGTGCTGTGTGTGTTGGGGGGGAAATTCATGCCCTCCATGCCCTCCTAGAGTACCGATTTAGTACATTTCTATACAACATGTATATGGGAGTCGATGCAAAGTCGTGTGTATGCAATTAAACTTTTACAAAAAAAATTCCTTCCAAATCAAGCAGGGGTTGCCTACACAGACGCTATTCTTATCTTGACCACTAGGTGGTGCCATAACCCCATAATACATTTAAGGATGCATTACAAATTATACCATCATCAGCTTTAAAGATCTCTGATCTCATTGACTGTCATCCATAAAATAAAAAAATAAAAAAAATAGAAAAAACAATGTCAGGTGGACAAAGTTTCAGGAAATACCTTTGTATGGCCCAGCAGCCAGAGAGACATCATTTACATCTATTGAATTCCGGCTGATTAGCACTGCAGCAGGGCAGGCAGGTGCGTTGACCGCTTCTGTGCTCTCTGTCGCCCCCAGCTGTTTTTGAAGGGGAGTACATGGGACAGAAGGTGGCTGTGAAGAACATCAAGTGTGATGTCACCGCCCAGGCCTTTTTGGAGGAAACCGCGGTCATGACGTAAGCATTCCTTGGTCTCTCTGTGTACCATTATGTACTATATGGACTCTGAGAGCGGTGTTGTGTTTTCCTGCTGTGGATTTCTATAGAGAGCAATGACAATATAAATGCAATAGGATTTCATCAGACCAGGCACTGCAGGCAGATGGGCGGCTCCTCCATGCAGGTTGTCTCTAATTCAGTGTAAAGGGAGTGTTATTGATTCCAATATTCAAAGATTGCACCCACACACATAAACATGATCATTTATACACGGGATTGAATTTAAAAAAAGCTATGAACATAATTTAGATCCTTTTATTTAATCACGTAATCAAAGAAACTACAAAATGATATCGCAAAAGTCTACCAGAAGCCAAAATAGTAGCACAGTATATTTCGTGTTAGATTTTGAAATGTCACGTTTTTCAATCCGTTTTTTCGTTAAGTATATGGAAAAACTACAAAGCGCTGGGTGTGTAATTCAATATGTTAACTTTAGCAGATTTCATTCGGCTTTATGAAGCAAAATGAGTTCATTCAATAGGGTGATGCAAAACCTCTGGCCGTAGAAATGCATGTTGTGAACATACCTCCGTCTCTCTCAGGAAGCTGCAGCACAGTAACCTGGTGCGCTTGCTCGGGGTGATCCTGCACGACGGGCTGCACATCGTCACAGAGTTCATGGCCAAGGTGGGTCCCCTGCTCTTCCTGTGCACGGAGGGTTACAGGTCGCTCATTCCTTTGCTGCCTCCTAAAGCACGCGTCTGTTATTTCAGGGGAACCTGGTGAACTTCCTGCGCTCCCGGGGGCGCTCGCTCATCAACGCTCGCCAGCTGCTCCGCTTCGCACTGTAAGTCTCTCCCGGCTCTCAGTCATGCCAAAGTGTCAGCATGCACACTGACAGAGAGCCCAGTCAGATCCATGCACACTGACAGAGAGCCCATTCAGATCCATGCACACTAACAGAGAGCCCAGTCAGATCCATGCACACTAACAGAGCCCAGTCAGATCCATGCACGCTAACAGAGCCCAGTCAGATCCATGCACACTAACAGAGCCCAGTCAGATCCATGCACACTAACAGAGAGCCCAGTCAGATCCATGCACACTAACAGAGAGCCCAGTCAGATCCATGCACACTAACAGAGAGCCCAGTCAGATCCATGCACACTAACAGAGAGCCCAGTCAGATCCATGCACACTAACAGAGCCCAGTCAGATCCATGCACACTAACAGAGAGCCCAGTCAGATCCATGCACACTAACAGAGAGCCCAGTCAGATCCATGCACACTAACAGAGAGCCCAGTCAGATCCATGCACACTAACAGAGCCCAGTCAGATCCATGCACGCTAACAGAGAGCCCAGTCAGATCCATGCACACTAACAGAGAGCCCAGTCAGATCCATGCACACTAACAGAGAGCCCAGTCAGATCCATGCACGCTAACAGAGAGCCCAGTCAGATCCATGCACGCTAACAGAGCCCAGTCAGATCCATGCATGCTAACAGAGCCCAGTCAGATCCATACATGCTAACAGAGAGCCCAGTCAGATCCATACACGCTAACAGAGAGCCCAGTCAGATCCAAGACTTGCTTGAAATAAACATGTCTATGCTGACGAAGGCACTTGCCAATTGTCTGCTTGACTTATTGTTTTGCTTTAGAGTTGTGATTGAGGGTTCTGAAGTTCTGAATGGCTTGTTACAGTGATATGGTCTTGCTCTCTCTCTCTCTCTCCCTCCCTCTCTCTCTCTCTCTCCCTCTCTCTCTCTCGCTCTCTCCCTCTCTCCTCTGTTTCGCCGGTAGTGATGTGTGTGAGGGGATGGAGTATCTGGAGTCCAGGAAGTTTGTCCATCGCGATCTGGCCGCGCGCAACATCCTGGTGTCCAGCGACAACGTGGCCAAGGTCAGCGACTTCGGCCTGGCCCAGGTGGACCCCAAATCCACGGACAACGCCAAACTGCCGGTCAAGTGGACCGCCCCCGAGGCGCTGAAGAAAGAGGTGAGAGAGAGAGGGGGGGGGGGTGTTTTCATTGGAATACAATACAGTACAATTTAATATTGCACCCTTCAAACCAATGCCTCACTACTGACTTCCTGATATCAGTTTGGCTTGAATTCCACAGGCGGGGGCATAAAGACTAAAAGCTCTTGCCCCAGATGATCTTAACTGGCTTTTTGTAATCACCAGTAGATCGGGAGCGAAAATAATTGGGCCTGCTGGATTAAAAGAAGGTTTGATAACAGACAGCACTAGAATGCGGAGGCCTGATTTGCTCCTCATCCTCTTTCTATTTGTATTACTATTATTTTTTGAGACTGAATCTAGGCTCTGGGGATTGTTCGGAGTTGTGTGTTTTCTGTTTGATGTGTCGCGCCCTGTCATTTCCACCAGTTCTGCTCCATTATCATCTCTTGTTACTCTCCTGGCTGTCTAGCCAGGCTAGTCCTGTACCTGGCCCCTGATAATCCGGGATTCCTGGGCTAATTACAGCCTTCGGGACACAAAGGGGACAGACTGGGGAGTGGGCCCGCTCGCTGCGCCCCACTTTTTGCTGGGAGGGGCTGGCCTGCTAATTGTAGAGGAGACAGGCTGCAGGGTTTGGGACCCCTTGCTATGCCCAATGCAGTCAGAGAGGCCTGCATGGTAATTACAGTAGAGGCAGACAGCGCTGGGGACATTAGTAACCCAATCTCTAGGCAAAGAGAGATCACTTTACAGCCTTAACCCTATAAATGCTGAGCTCTTTTTAGCTGCCGGACAGCTTGTCTGCTGGATGATAAAGTTTATAAACCCGCTGATGTCATTCCACTGTCTTTAGAGGTTGTTAATAAGGACCACTACAGTACATCACAGTGTGGTTTTATATAGAGTTAAAGGACTGGGGGTATTCTGGTCCGTCGCTATTGGGATCATTACATTTCCCCTCCATCAGTCTCTGTACTTAAAGCACCCAATTTCCTAATCCCTGATCCACATTGCGTTAATGTTTTCAAAACATGCCTATGATTGAAGGGAATCACACATTCTTTATATGCAACAGCAGCAAGGATGGAAATAAGACTCCTATTGCTTTGCAGTTTCACCCAGTCCAGGTTTTAATACAAGCTTCTTAGCCACATTGTGTATATATTAACAAGCTCAGGTGTGTCCTGTTAAACTGACAACGGATCAAACTTCTATGCAATGGGAGTCTTATTTCCATCCCTGCAGCAGGTGAATAGGGTAGAAGTAAGGTCTATAACTTTATAGAAGTTACGCTTGTAATGTGGAATGCGTGGGTTGTGCAGGAAGTGTGTTTCTGATGTTCAGATTGCATGCTCAGTCCCCTGCCAGTGATCCACCCCACACTGCAGTTCTCTCACTGTTTTTTGTTCCCGCAGCAAAAGTTCACGACTCGCTCGGACGTCTGGAGCTACGGTGTCCTGCTCTGGGAGACCTTCTCCTATGGCAGGCAGCCGTACCCCAAGATGGTGAGTCTGGATCCAGGGGTACCAACTCGCTCAATAGAGAGGGTTAATGAAGTCTTACAGTAGGGGCTGCTGAGGGACAGCTGTAATAGTTTCGCTACCTCTTAGCTTTATGATATCACTAATATAACTGTTATTATTAGTATAAAGTCTCTCCCTGTATGTTTAAACCCTGTAAAAGACTAACCCTAACCCCTAGCTGTCTCTCCCCCACTCCCCAGACCCTGAAGGAGGTGAAGGAGAAGGTAGAGAAGGGATATCGCATGGAGGCTCCAGAGGACTGCCCCCCTACTGTGTACGCCCTGATGCGGAGCTGCTGGGAGAACGATCCCGGGAAGCGGCCGTCCTTCCGCAAGCTGAGAGAGAAGCTGGAGAAGGAGCACCGAAGCTGGGAACCCACGCCAGGCAGCTGAGCCAGCGAGAGGACACACACACACCGCTCCACCAACAGAGAGACTTCTCCCGTGCAGCCTAGCGCCAGACTCCCATTGCACAGCGCTTTTAAGAAGCGCTGATCGGTTTTCAAATCCATTTTATTGCCTCTTTTATTAGCACTAGCAATATTACCACTGGTCCCCCTTTTCATTGTGTTCAAAATCTGGCAGAGCTGCAGACAGACGGACCACGCTCTTCACCTGGAGCAGGAAGACAGGCCAGTGTCAAACTGTGCTAGATTCTTTTAAACACATGAAACGTTGTCCGAGAGCCGTTCCTTGTTCTCAAGACCGCTGTACCACACCTCTTACACCTTACCCTATGTGCTCTGTTTTTATAATGGACACCGATACAGTGAACATTTTGATGGTGAGTGACATTGTTGCTGGCACTCCTAACGGTAATATTTCTTTTCAACAATATTGAGTGTTGAAAAATGAAATACCCTAAATGCGATTCTTCTATGGTCCCTAACCCGAACCCTGCCGTTAAAGTAGGTGGGTGTGTGTTGAAATTAAGAACTGATTCAAATCTTAAACTCAGTATTTGAATTCTCTCAGCTGACCTGTCTTTTCTACACCTATATTGATTTTTTTAAATTTTTTTTACTATGGAATATGCAGCGTTCTGGATGAAAAGCTACTGCTGGTTCGTTTGTGTGCTGTAGCTCAAACTGCAGTTAGACCATGTGAACCGCAGCGGTAGCACCTTGAATCCAGCAGTGTTATCTAGATGTGGCGTATACCCTGAATTAAAATGTAAAAAAACATGTTAAGATTGGCAGCAGCGGTGGGGAGGCAGTAGTGATAGGAATAAAGCTAAAAAGAGGTAAGAGAATGGATGTGAAAGCATCAGTCAGCACTCCATGGCTTCACCACGGTCTTCATTGGTCACACCTGAGCTTAGACGCATCACAGAGGCACAGGGGTCACTAGAACAGCCTTTCTGCCTCCCGCAAGGCCGTGTGCTCTTTGGTTTAGGGCAGGAGTTCAGGGAGTCATTGTGTGTAGATCGTAAAACTCAAAGGCTTCTTACCAGGCTGCGAGAGAGTGGAACACTTATGAATGTATAAACTTTTCAAACACTGTGAGCTTCTGTTATTCAGGATGGGATGCACTGCATGGGGGCCTGTATTGTACAGTCTATATATATATATATATTTATCAACTGTGTTAAAGTTAAATGTCTGTACATAACTTGGTGATAAAATCAAAAATAAACTTCAGTTGTTTAAATGCAAGTGCTGTTTCTGATACACAATACATATAAGGCAAAGCCGACCTTTCTCGCATTGCGAAACTATATACTGGAGTATTGAAAATATATGCCCTGATATTTCACAAGGTTTCCAGTCTTGTCTTTTCTATTCTGGTTGAAACGTTGGACTCTTTGCAATCTAAAATTGAAAACCTGCTTTTCTAGAATTGGTTGTAGCTGGAGTGAATTGCACATGCGAGCGATCTCGTTTTGCTTTCAATTTTGGACAGCGTGCTGGGATGCCATGGTGTGACGGGCGCTAT
Organism: Acipenser oxyrinchus oxyrinchus; assembly: GCA_030684275.1. Classification (NCBI taxonomy): domain Eukaryota; kingdom Metazoa; phylum Chordata; class Actinopteri; order Acipenseriformes; family Acipenseridae; genus Acipenser; species Acipenser oxyrinchus. The sequence continues at coordinate 3,349,974 of CM060272.1, forward strand.
ATGAAAATCCACGTGTGTTGTATTGTATTGATAAAGGATTGCCGGGAAGTGTTGATTGAATCTTTCACGGAGGGGGGAAGAGACTCAGTGCTTGAAGGGTTTCTGAGAAGGCTGTATCCAGCACGAGACAAGTTTGAAAAATCAATTCCCATCCGAACGCCCTCCTGGGAACCGTCTAAGACACAGCTGATCGTGGATTAGAGCTGAGATCTTCCAGTCAAATCATTGCCCTGCAATATGGCCAGGGACTAGAGGCTTAATGTGCAAAATCTTGAATGTTATTGCTGATGTAAGAAAGGGATTAAGGAGGAGATGACATATGGCTTGGGCGTTTGTGGACATTATTATTATTATTTTATTGCAACTTATTTGAGCAATTCATGGATATGGCAGATGGAAAAGTATTTGCTGTAGATTAATGAAACGGTAAACAGCAAGGTAGAGGATGTTTCTTCAGTCATAAAGGGAGGGGGCGTCGCTGAGGGACTGCGAGGAAGAAGGTATGGAGAAGACTGGGAGGCAGTGTGGTTTAGGGGGACAGGATTAATGGTATCAAGGTCCACCACTATATTAAGGATCCCTGTGAGAGGAGGCTGCAGGGATGCAAATAAGACTCCCATTGCACAGCTGGTTGACCCATTCCAGGTTTTACTATGAGTTTAATAAGACACACCTGAGCTTGTTACCTGTACACTGTAACTAATCAAGCTGGTAGTAAAACCTGGAATGGGTGAAACTGCTATGCAACAGGAGTCTTATTTCCATCCCTGAGGCTGTATGAGTTTTTCAATCAGCTGCCGCTGAAGTGACGTGGAGCAGGAAGCAATGTGACTTTGTTTTTTAAATACAGAGAGCTGCAGAATCGTGCAGGGGCTTGCCACTGGAATCTGTGGGTCACACACTTTAAGCTCTTGAAGCTCGTTCGATCCTGTTGCCCCGCGGGACTGCAGCAGGTTGAAACGCTTATTCAGACAGGAGAAGACAAGCCTGAGAGATGCAGAGATGGATTGCGCCTGCGTTTTCCAGAGCCCCTAATTGGATTAGCCGAAATACATTTAAAAAAAAATATATATATATATAAAAATGAAATACAAAAATGTTAAACAAATTAAAGGATTTGAGAGAAACAGCATTTGCTTTCTTAAGAGGAAAAGATGTTGCAGCTTATTGCTCAAGGGGGCGAGAGATTGTAAAAGGCAAATATTAATCCAGGCCAGAGTCACTAGAGTGGGTCTGTTTAAGGTTATTGGACCAAATAAGGACGCCGCGCATGTATGACTGCGCTGGGCACAGATGACACAACGTCTTTAAACTACTCCTTATAAATGATTACCACAGTATGTCTGCAGTTCTACGATGCTTTTGCCATTGTTATAGTATGCGTTTAGCATAGTTTACCCTGGTTTGTCATGTTTATTAATGTGCTCTACCATACCTAATTGCTCGCCTATGCTTTTCCATGTTTTCATTGTGCTTTACTACACTTTCTATGCCCCTACAGGGGAACTTTTTTATAAGGGACCTCACAAGGACTACATTACCTTGACTCTAACCGCTAGGTCACGCTGCCTCCCAGTCCCTCATCTTGAACCATTAGGCCACACCACCGTCAGCATGATGCCTTTGTCTAGCTAGCTGTTATTATCAACCACTGAACGAAGTGACCTTGTTATGTATAGCATTCATTTTTGGTTTTATTTCATTTTTTCTGCACGGTTATTATTTTCTCTGTACTAAAATGACACTATAACAATACAAAAAAGTCACCTTTGCTTTCTAACCCCATTCCAATGATTAAATAATCCCACAGTACAGAGATTTTTTTTTCCTTTCTCTCCCTCTTGAAAGGATTACTGCCCTGTAGTAAGAAGCTAAGAACAAATATCTGAAATTGCTTACATGTAGCTTACAACAGCAGTCACCTCGCCCTGTGGATGTTACTGCAGCGAGGATGGAATAAACCAGACTGTGCACTGATTGGGAACTGAGATTAGTAATGCAGGGGGGGGGGGGTTGCACTGTAATCTGGGCTGTCTCCATTCCAGATCCCCAGCGTGATTGAGCTTCCATTCTAATCCCAGCACATTACTCCATCGCATCACTTCTACACCAGTAGCAATGGAGCGGGGAGATGAGCGGGGGGAGGGAAATGAAAGCAGCCATTGATATTATACACATGGAAACGGTGTCTAGGGTTTTGCCTACAAAAAAATTATTTACAGTGGCAATTGTTACAGCTTCATACAAGCTGCCGTATTTGTGGAAATGAACTGGTCAATTGCAGCTTTCTTCATCTGTGCAATTTCTGCCCTTTTAAAGTCATTTTTCCTTCTTTGCATCCATTCATGTGAGCGTCTCAATGTGAGCATTACTGTATGAGACAGGGGTGGTATTAAGACTTCCATTGCATAGCAGTGTGATCCATTCCTGGGACTAGGAGTTTAACGAGACACACCTGAGCTTGTCCCCTATACCCTGTGGCTCATCAAGCTGGAATGGGTAAAACGGCTGTGAATAGGAGTCTTATTTCCATCCCTGCGAGATGTGAGAAATATTTTAATACACAGAGCATTTTGCATCACATGTGCATTAAGTTCCATTGCCTAAAAATGAAATATGTGGATTGCTTCGAAACCAAGCAGTCACTCATTTGGTATAGAGATTGACACCTGGGTTATGGATAGATGGACATAAATGAAATACAGATTATAGGAAGCTAATTAACACAACATAAAGCAGGGCGACAATATCTATTGATCAATATGTGATCTTTACAAGGCTGACAGATCCCGTGCAGCGTGTGATGGTGTCGCAGTTCTAGGAAAATAGTTTCTTCTTAACGCTGCTCTGACCTATATGTCTACACTAACCCTGAAGCTCTTACTGTGTGAAAATCTCCTTAACCGTTGAGACTAATAACACAGCAAGAGGAGCAGGTGAAGGACTGTGGGCTATGGGGTGAAGAGGCAGACATGTGATCTTACTAGGCAGGCTGTAATACTCATTGTATAAAAGGCAGGTTTCTACAATGGTAACTACCAGGACTGGTACAAAACTCAATGCCTGATGAGGCTCGGCAATCACCAAGGCAGAAATATATTTCAGGGGGGACGGGGATGATGAACAAACACCCCACATGACTGGATTCCACTGAGGAACTGTTTTAATGTCGCCCCCTGAGAGCCATACAATCATGTGACTCACAGGAACAGCATTGCCCCATGGGAAAGGCTGCAAGCCACACCAACCGGTGTGTCTCCTGTTCGTCATTTAATCATTGCTGTAATACAGGAAGCTGACTGTCAAACGGGCAATCAATGCTTCACCCCCTTGTCATTTCTAGAGGTTTATTTGAAGAGTGGATGGATGTCTATTCAGGGATACCAAGATGTTTACACAGTAAGCAATCGTTGTGAGTGGGGTACAGTGGGCAGCAGTAATGAAATCTGAGGACTGGTGATCTTATTCCCTAAGACTATGACCTTGTTGAGCGCCAGTAAGGTACTCAGCATGGACTCATCATTAATACAAAGACGGCTTTGGGTCTGTGCCAACTGAGCCTAGGCTATCGGCCACTGCCAGCCAGGCAGAGCGTCTAATGCAGGGAGCATTTATCCAACAGCAAGCTGAGAAGCGAGAAGCAATCCAGACTTATACAATTAGAACGCAAGCTGCTCTTTTCACACCTGTTAGGCCGGCTATTTTTAACTTCCCCCTGACCTGCAGACAACGATGACGACCGAAGAAAAACCTCCAAATACTGAGCTCTGAAATATTCTTACTAGATCTCAGTATGGTCCTTCAGTACCAAGCCCAGCCACACAAACAAGCAAGCGGCTCACCGACCTCCATTGTGTCATAACACCAGAATGCTTTTGCATGAAGTCACTCTCGCTCTAACTTTACAGCTATTGCCCTCAAGTGCTGGTACTTTATACTATTGCCCTGAGAAGGCATTTTCGATGCTACCGTTTCTCAGGGAACATGCCACTCCCCTGAGTTGCCTCCCGGATAGTAAGGGATAAGCGAGGGCCTATTAGCTCTCTGGACCAAGGTGAAGGCAGCCAGCTGAGAAGGGCTGCTTGAGTTAAGCTCTTTAGCCTCTTTTTTTTTTTTTCTCAAGCCTCACCGACACCCAGCTCCAGTAACCTTGAAACACACCACAGCCAAGGCGTAAACACAAACTAGCGTGCCTGTCTCTAAAAACACAGAGTCGCACACGACACGTTGATTTGTAGTTTCTTTTGCTTTCTGCTGTTAAAGACCCCTCCAGCTCCCCCACCCCCCGTCCCCAAGCTCACTCCACCATGTCGTTCCTGCTGAAGGCGATGATCGGAAATCCGATGAAGAACATGGCTGGCGGAGCAGCGGAGGAGGAGGAGAAGAAGGAGGAAGGCGATGGCAAGGAGACCCCGCAGTCTAAAGGAATGACCCGCGAGGAGTTTGAGGAGTACCAGAGGCAGCTGGTGGAGGAAAAGTGAGTCTGCGTGCCAGTTTGCAAGTGGCACTTTATAGGAATAATAGTTTGGAATAAGTTTGCCAGGAATTGAGGGTGACTTTTGTAGGATAATATTTTAGAAATATTTACAGTTCTGGAATTACAGCCACTTGTTGTAAACATGTAAATTGTTACCAAACTGTGTCCTCTTCCAAATGCAAAAATACTGTCAAAATAAATGCACTGGGTTTATATATATTAGCAACTTTAAGCAACTAACAAGAAGCATTTTGTAAATCTGACCCACAATGTATAGTCTATTTTTAAAAGATCCTACAAAAAAATAACTCATAATATAGGGCCTGATTTACTAAGAGTTAGACATTGGATTATTTTTTTATGTTCACAAATCATTAATAATGTTCTGCCTGTCACCTTCATTCCTTCTTAATAGTTTCGTAGCTCTGGGGCTTAGTAAATGTCGTCCGCTCACCTATAGATGTCATTAGAGTGGGAGGGGGCTGTATTTATCCAACAGGGGGCCAGTAAATGCAATTCAAATTGTTTATTATTATTATTATTATTATTATTATTATTATTATTATTAATTAGTCATTTAGCAGGCATTTTTATCCAAAGCGATAGATACTAGGGGTTGAACTATGCTTCACAACTGCTGCTGCTGCAGAGTCACTAACAACAGGACCTCGGTTTTACGTCTCATCTGAAGGCATGCGTTCATGAATTGGTGATAGCAGCTATGGTAGTTAATGGGGCAGCTTGGTTCTCCAGGTGGGAGCTTGATTTCTGCTACAGGTGCTAGTTTCAGGCATTGGGGGAGACTGGTGAGAGCAGCTGTCCTGGACTGCACTCTGGAAGTGAAGCTGCCTCTGGCAATGCAGTGACTTCACACAGCTGATGCAATGGTAATGCAGGGGTGCTGGAAATTAAACATGATAGACAGGCTTCCTTATTCGAGTTGTCATCTTCACTACTGAACCCAGATAACCAGGGTTGCAATGCTGTATTTGATGCATCGACAGACACAATAATTGAGGCACTGATCAGGGGTATTACTCACAAATGGAGATTAGATAAAGGGGCATTCAGAACAGATAATAGGAGGTACTTTTTTACACAGAGAATTGTGAGGGTCTAGAACCAACTCCCCAGTAATGTTGTTGAAGCTGACACCCTGGGATCCTTCAAGAAGCTGCTTGATGAGATTCTGGGATCAATAAGCTACTAACAACCAAACGAGCAAGATGGGCTGAATGGCCTCCTCTCTTATGTTCTTATGTTCTTACTGGTCTTGAAAACTTGTTTGTATTTAGTACAGCATGTTGAAGCTCTATACCCTTGAAGTGAATTTCTTGGCAGGGTTGATGTCAAGCTCAGAAGTCATGTGGGGTGAATGTCACTTTGAAGAAGGGCTTAGTGTGAAAAACGCAGGATTGCGCTGCCAAAAGGAATGGCAATTAGGAGATTGAGGAGATTGAGAGCCGCGATCGCAGGGTATGAAGTGACCTCTCCTGCACTAGGCCACTGAGTGATGTCTCATTTGCTGCTTGGGATGTGTGCCATGGAGATGGATGAGACCATCTCACTTACAAAGCCATCCCAGTCAACACAGCAGGAACACACAAGCATCATCTATAACACAACGCAATGATAAAGTCAGCTTACTGTAATTCAGCAGTGATTAAATGACGAACAGGAGACTGTGGCTTGCAGCCTTTCCATGTTATAACTATGGATCACGTGCCTGTGTGACTTCCTTGGGTCAAGCAAAGCACTGGGCGAGATTAAAACAGTTCCCCAGCGAAATTTCTAAGAATTCCTTTTTACTAGAACATAACAAGGTGCAACATACTGAATTAATTATTTGGTTAATAAGAATGCATTAACAAGGGAGCACTGTATGGATGGATGGATGGATGGATGGATGGATGGATGGAGTGAATTTACTTTTCTAACCTGGCTCTCTCCCAGCTATGTAGTGGTCTGTCCTCACTCTGGGAGTCACTGGCACAGCTGTAGCCTCTCGCAGTGTTTTGGGTTTAAAGAGGTAAGCACTGTAAATCAGATCTGTGTCACGTCCGGGAGACACCAGGCCAAGAGAGAGGGATTAAAGGGTAATAAGCCAGAAGCACCAGCATGCACAGCAAAACCAGTGACGCAATGCAACACCTTCACAAAGAGCACTAAACACTGCATAACTACGTGCAGGATCGCGCAGAATCACTTTGAAAACCCGCGTGCATGAAAGTATTCATGCAACCCAATGACATCCCTTATAAAAGCTTCCCATAGTACAAGCATAGCAAGGTGTAACACAGCAGTCTGAATGTGGTAAAAGTGCCTGTTTGGATGAGCTTTGACCTCCTTTTGCTCCACAGGATCGAGAGAGACAAGCAGTTTGCCCAGAAGAAGGCTGAGAGAGCCAGTCTGAGAATTCACATGAGGGACAAACACCGACTGCCACAGGTACGCACTTGCCCAGTCGGGATTTGAAGCTCCTGGTAACAAGCCCCTTTCTTTAACCATTAGAGACGAATCTAAGCCATTAGAGACGAATGCTAATAATGACGATGCTGTGTTTGCAGTGCCTGGCAACCATATCTAAATGAATGTGAGATAGCTGAAGGGGATGTGAAACCACTGTGCCGTGTCTCAGGAAAATAGATGTTGGATTACAGCCGTGTTCTGAGGAAATAGAGTGAAGGGCTGTCAAACAAGCTGCAAGCTGGAATAAAAGGCTCACACAGTGGCGTAGTGAGAGGGTATATAACGAGTTAGGAACAGGTTAGCGAGCAGCGGTAGGAGATCCATCAGTCCCAGTGTCCTCCACTCTCTGACTGGCTGGACCTAATCCCAGGTAATTATATCCCAAACTCAGAAAATGTGTTTGTGAGGATGAGAGAGTCTGTGTGCTCTCCTGACCTGTCCGCCCCCTCTCTCTCTCCCTCAGAGTGAGAAGGATGACGCTCAGATTCAGATAGTGGGTGGAGACGTGGATCTGCCCGAAGACCTCGCCAAGATGGTGGAGCAGGATGAGGAAGAGGAGGAGGTCAACGACAGCCTGCTGGGAAAGATCCAGAACATGGACTTCGAAGTCATCAAGACCAAAGCCCAGACCACACTGACCGAGATGAAAGAGGTGGCCGAGGAGAAGTACACTGTCATGTGACCAGCAGAGAGACAGACAGACAGACAGACAGACAGACAGACAGACAGACAGACAGAGAGACAGACAGACAGACAGACTCACTGCCTGATCTCCCCAGCTGGGCTGTGCATTCAGCTGCTGAACAATCACTGCGCAGCACCACTCTGTGTTATTCCCTCCCCAAGGTGACAGGTTCAACAGTACACTATATAAGTCATGTCCCTAGCTCAGGGGTAGCCAAGGTTGGTTCTTCCAGTCCTGGTCTTTGTTCCAACCCTGTTCTAAACTGTTGAATTGATCCAATTAAAACTCCATCCATCCAGACCCTGCAGTAGTTCATGATCTCATTTTACCTGTTAAACCTGGAGTGAAATAAGCCTCCAGGACCGTGATTGGACACTGACCCAGCCAATCAGGCAATACTTTCCTATTTTACTGTTTACAAGAACATCCTTGTGAAACCATATCATGAAAATATAAAGATTTTTATTTATTTTATTGATTTAGCCAAGAAATACCTGCTGAGACGACATATCACCTACCTTTTACAAGGGGAAGCATTTCAAAAACATATACAGTGTCCAGTGGAGAATTTCAAGATAGCTTTAGAGACTTAACCCATTGTCTTGCATGCATCTTATAAGCAGGGGTGGAAATGTGAATTAGGTGGCACAGACACAGACTGTTCCTTGTAATAAAGAGACAATGCTACATTGTTAATCATTAGTCTGGTGTTCAGTTAAGAACATGATTGGTCAAAACAGACCATGTTTTTGTTTATAAAAATGTATTATAGATTTGCATTGAACATTAGACAGCGCTCACAGAGACTTTTAGACTGGTTGTTGTTCAGTGATTGCTCTTACATCGTGTTACAGTATATACAGGGTGATTAAAAAGTGACTGGGCAAAGTTGACACCTACGTAATTGCCCTGATTCCCGCAGTACATCAAAGCTACCGCTAGGGGGAACTCTGGTGATTCTATGGTGACCTTTATATTAAAACAACGCAATTTTTCTTATTTGCTAGAAAGTCACAGAATAGTTTTCTTTTCGGCTTCAGAAGTCACGTCAAACTATACCCTTTAATTATACCCTTTAATTATTGAAGCATTTTAGGATTGTAAACCAAGGCTGGATTTTTTTAGAGCACTTTACAGCACTGGGGAATGGATTGCATGAATCACCCATCTGCAGTTATTTTGGGTTTCTCTCTAAAAATAGGTGGTTGATGTCATGCAGTGGCACGCCTTGGTGCTGTAAAATGCTCTAAAATATCCATCTGTAGGTTGTCCAAATAGGTTGATCAAATCACCTACTTAATAAAAAACTAAATGGACAGTTTCATGTGCCCCAACATAATCACAATTCTAAAAAAAAATAAAAAAATAAAAAAAAAATTGAAAAAGAAAAAGGCAAAGGCAAGCCCCGAAGGAGATTAAAATTGGAACATCTTAGAATTATTATTCTTATGATCTGCTTCTTTATATCTTGCGATTCCTTCCCTGTAATCCAGCACCAGAAGGAACTGACAGAAGGAAGCGATCAGGCGCGGCTGAAGATAATAAAATATGTATTTTGTCATTCGGATTGATGCAGCTGTTCCAGGAGAGAAATTGTAACGCGCTATCTATCTGTGAAATTAACCCTGTGTGTGCTCTGGTGTCATCTGCTATACCTTCAGCTTGGCAAAACGCACTGAAGCATAGGACAACCTGCAACATTGGACAGGTGAAAACAGGTTTACTACATTGCTGATATTAGTAGTAGTAGTAAGTTACCTTGATTGTGATTTTAGTAGTTTTTTTTTGGCAGTACTGTTTGCCTCAATTCTAGTGAGATTTCATAGAAGAGCATGAAGTTTGTTTTAAAACTTGTATGTTTTTCACAGGTTATAATATCACAACAAAGCAGAGTCACTGTCAGCCTACTCTGAACAGGGACATGTGTGTCTCACAAATAAAATGATGCTAACTTCCTTATTTGTGCAATGAGGTGCACGAAACAGGGTTAAACAGGGTTTAACACTTCACGGGACAGTCAAGCGAAGGTGTAGGTGTGTGTGTGGGGGGGGGGGGGTTGATTGACAAGTGTGGCGACTAATCGTCGGATTAAGAGGCAAAATACGTCAACGTTTCCTGGAGATTCACATGGCTTAATGAAGTTAAGAGTATCGGATAAAATGATAAGGAAAAGAGACTTTTCCAATTGCTCTCCAACATAGACAAGCAACAAAAAAGAAAACTGCATTCCCCCCTCTCTTTCCCTCTCTCGCTCCCTCTCTCCCTCTAACAACCTTTTTTATTTTTCCCACTGTAGATATTTGCCAGTGACACATGAAAATAATCAGATTTTTTGGATGGTGTCTATGCAAAAGAAAACCCACCACACATAAAGATGGGCTAGCTGGCTAGGCAAGCAAGCCACAGCATTGCAAAAACAATGAAACCTGCCATTTATGTGACCTTAAACCAGGTCCCAAACCAGTATGTCACTAGAAAAACAGTCAGGGGCTTGCAACAGTCATATTCTCCTTCTACTCTAATAACAGCTTCCCATAGTAAAAGTGTAGTAAAATGTAATACAGTGAGGTATGGTAATGCATATTAAAAGCATGGCAAACCAGGGTAAACTATGGTAAATGCATAGTATAAGCACGCAGGAAAAAAACATGGTTAAATTGCAATACAGCCTATTCTCCAGGTGAGTCAAACATACCAGCCTAATGAAAGATTACCACACATTTGTGAGAAGTGTTGCCCACAATCACATTGTTTAAATGCATTTAATTTTCTCCTGGAGATATACCTTATTCAATTTGCGGGACAACAAGATTACTCAAGTTCACTGGCAGTCTGCATCAACCAAACCAGGGAAGAGAAAACCAGCACAGTCACAGCATTCATACTTACAGCAGCACCTGGGCACAGCCAGGGCTCAGTTCTGTGGATTCCAAAAGCATTCCCTCGAGATTCCAAATGGATTCCAAAAGCATTCCCTCAAGATTCCAAACTGATTCCATAAGCATTCCCTTGAGATTCCAAACGGATTCCTAAAGAATTCCCTCAAGATTCCAAATGGATTCCTAAGGGATTCTTTTTCCACTTTCGCCACTGAGTCAATGAAGAACAGAGATGAAAACACTTTGATTATATCTCTAACGAGGACAGCGACTTATTGGCTGTTGCTGTATAAAAATCCATCTGGAGTTAGCAAGGGGTCTTTAATAGGGAGAGCCCAGGCCATACAGCTATGGCCAAAAGTTTTGCATTACCCTGTAGAATTAACCCTGCTGAACAAATATTAATATTTATATATATATATATATATATATATATATATATATATATATATATATATATATATATATATATATATTTTTCAATCCTGACGCTGAAATTAAATAAGGTTGGTGGAGAGGGGGCTGGGGAGTGCTTCATTGAACCATGTCTCCTGTGTTTTCCAATGACAGCAGAGAATAAGAGCTGCTGAATCGAATCAGGGAATCTGAGCATCATTACCAGCAATCCTGCTTAATCCCCCTAACATCGTTAACCTGCTTCTAATTGGGTACCAGGAGGATGAACGAAAGGATGCCAGATCTCCAGGCTTTTAATCTCAATACTGCTCTCAGCTGAATGGTACCACTGGACTCAAATGTGTTCAGTTAAGCATGATACCAGAATTGTGAAACATAGGGTGAAAGACCAGGGTAATACTTATCGATGCTTTATACAATGTGGCAGTCTTGTGAGCTCATGGTAAAGCAAAGGGTGCTGCAGTGAAGGAAAAATGCCTTGGAAATGAGAGGGCTTAGGGATGCATGCGGAAACATAGAAACAGCTAAATGATAGAAAACATAGGATCTCTTATAAGGGTGAACGCAATGTCGCTTCTTTAGTAGGGTAGCCAACTCTGTCCAACTCTGTTCTAATGTGAACCAATTAAACCTCCTGAAGTAGTTAATTATACAATTAGACCCTGTTAAACCGGGACCAGAATGGCCCTCCAGGACTGATTGGCTTAGCGGTTAGAGCCGAGGACTGGGAGGTAGGGTTGCATGCTTGTCGAGGGGAGGGGTGGGGCGGTTGAATCGAGGTGACCCAGAAGAAAAGCAGCGGCTCCACTGAAGGGATTGCGAACGGATTGAGTCCTTGGAAGCCCTAATGAGTCGGAGAAAGAAAAAAAAAAAAAAAAGCATCATCGTCCTGTGTTAGGATGTGCGTGTAACCCCTCCGGAGCCCTGCCTGCCCCCTGCTCTTTAAAACACACTATCAAAGTGTGAAATCATCATCAGAGAGCGTCACGTGGGGCCCCCTCCCCAGTATGCTGACACAGCGCCCTTTACAGCGCCAGCTGCTTTGTCCCTAATAGGATCAGGGGGGAGCTTAAGTTGTCATCTGATAAAACTAAGCAGCTTGCTGGCTGCGCTGCACCTTCTTAACCAATTTGCACTCAATTAGGATAATGAGGAAACAAGCAAAGAAGTACAGCCTTAATACATTAACGTGATAAAATGATTAGAAGCCTGGTTAGACCCACTTGCTTGCCTGCCAAAGGGAAAATCAATTCCCCATCAGCCCTGCGCTCTCGCAAAAGGCAATTATATTCATTTATTAAGTGGCTGATTGAGTTAAGGAGTTTAGGGTTATGATTTGCTGAATATTTACATACACAGTTCTCCCTCTCCCTCTCCCTCTCCCTCTCCCTCTCCCTCTCCATGGCAGTGTGATCTCCACTCTTTAATTTAATTTTGTTTTTTTCTGGTTAGAGCAGGGATATCCAATCACGGTTCTGGAGGCTCATTCCACTCCAGGTTTAACAGGTCCAATGAGATCATGAACTACTTCAGGGTCTGGATGGAAGTTTAATTGATTCAATTAAACAATTTAGAACAGGGTTGGAGCAAAGACCCGAAGTGGAAGGGACCACTTTAGCCACCCCTGGTTTATTGTTCTGGGTTGTTGTATTAAATGTGTGCAAGGTACAAAGGGAGACGTGGAATCCAGTCCGGGAATCCAGACCAGTGCTTGTATGTCAGTAGGGTAGATAACCAATCTGAGCTTCTATATGGCATTCATACCCCACTGCCGGGAGTGTCAGGAGGATTTCTGGGTGTTGCAGGGTGACAGAGTGGCCAGAGAGCTTTGAGGAGGAGGAGGTTTGTGTGCCAGCAGCTCACACAACCTAATGTAAACAAACTGGTAAGCTAACTACGCCTGCTTTCTGATGCAGTGCACAGGAGCAATGCAGCAAAACATGCACCCAGGAATCATAATGTGACCCAGAATTTGATTGTGGGACGGTGCAGCTTTAAGTGTGCTGTGGGAACAATAAACACATTCTAGCTACAATGCAGGTGAACTGGGCTAGCTTTCCAGCGTTTGCTCCAGTGTATGCTTTGCACTGATATTTGCTATTTGCTAAAAGGAAGAACAAGCTTGCAGTAAATAAACCCAGAGCTGTGTGATTTGGTGATTTGTCCATTTACTATGGGCTGGACAAGCTGGAGATCTCACTGTAATAAAGTCACTAAACCCATCTCCACTGCGTCGCCCAAAGAGGTGCATTACCCCGTCTGCACCTAGCCCTTACTGTACCATCACTTCCAGCTGGGGCAGTAAGAGCCAGCGCAAGAGCACCGTTTCAATGGAATATTATTAACCTCTGTGTTTTTTTCCTCTGCTAGAAACCGGCAGAGCTTCTTAAACTTATCTTTAGATTCCATTGAGGTCAGAGGAAATCTCCAACATGTCTTTAGCCTCTTTAAAGGGCAACGTTGATCTCTGTGACAGTTAGCTCTCTTAGCGCAGCCAAGACCTCAGCGCACAGCCCCGGCTTCTCTTAAAGCTGCAGGCCCTTATTGTCTTCAAAATTCGCTCGACATGCTCCAGAAAGCGTTTAGCCTCATACACGATCATAGAGAAAAATCCTAGCAAAAAGCATGGGAAAGAATAGAGAAGAAGCGCATAGGGGTATGGTTAAGCATACTAAATACGTGGCAAACCGTGGTAAACTCAAAGTATAATGATCTAGTTCAAAGTTTAATATTTAATATACTGGAGCCTTATCACAAACATTACAAACATGCACCCTTAGATTTAGCGCTCTAATTTCAATGGGTATCTCTATTATCGATTGGACCGATATAGCGCTCACTAAAACAAAGCTTCCTTCAGATACAGGTAAACAGGGATGTCCTCACTTATAAAAGTTTCCCATATTGAATGCATATCAAAGTGTAATACAGTATAGTGAAAGCATTGTAAAGAATTGTTACGCACTGCAAAGCACATAGGGGTATGGTAAAGCATGGTAAACTGTGGGTGTTAGGGTGTTAGCTGTGTGCTTTACGTTGTAGGTCTGCTGCAGTGTGTAATAGTTGCGTTTCTATTATAACTTTGTGCTGTCCGAATACAGTAGTACCGTCCAGGGCCCACACAGGAAATGAGTTTGTACTGTCTCTCTGTGTGTGTATGTGTGTTTTATACAGTTCTCCGTTAACAGCATGTTTTTTTTTTAAATATATTCTCTTTGGAATAACGAGCGTTGGGTAGTGGAGTAGCGAGAAACGTTGCGCGGCTCGCTTTGTTTCTAAAAACAATAGTTGTTTTTTTTGTGGCTGTTTTTCTTTTTGAATGAAAGTCTTGTCCCAGTTTCATTAGTTGTGTCCCCTCCTGTCGGGACAACGGGAGCTACATTTAGAGCAATTACTTCCCCAGCAAACAACTGTCAGTCATTCTTAAAGGGGAAGGCCCGCAATTAATAAACCCCTCTAATCCACTCGTCGTCTTGTTCCCATTCTTCTGTGTTCAATTGACATCTGAAGGGCTTAGAAAAGATTCCACAGAAACCTCCTCGGTCTCCTATTATTGTTATTATTATTATAAATTGTTTTCTTGAAGCTAGAACGAGTGAAATGAAATACACATGAACACCCAGGGAGGATCCTGAAACAAAAGTTGACTTCCAGCAACAAAGTGAGGAGAAAGTGGGAATACTGCTGTGGAAAGAGAACGCAACAAAACTAGAGAACGAGTTTCAGACCCGGAGGTACAGTAATTCGATTTGTTTCCTATTAAACTAATGTGTTTTTGTTTTTTTTTTCTAGTGTGTGGTCATTTGAAAATGCTCCTCCGTTTCAGCTTACATATTATAATTCTGATTTAGTATTATTTATTTACAGGCCTGCGGCTTAGTACGATTGCATGTATTGAACAGCGATGTATTTAACGGGGGCAAAGATACTGAGGTCATGAACTTTACAAAAATGACACTTGTTTGAAAAATGATTGTAGGATACGGACTGTTGTTTTCATTGATAGAGAACGTGGCGCGACAAATACAATTATAACGTTAGCAAAGTAGTTAAAAGCAATATACAGGTTAAATAAGGATGTGTTTATCTGTGTATGTGTTTATTAATGCGTTTATCTATTGAAGGAAGGTCTTTGGTTTGGGGGAAAGGTTTACATGTATACAGCACCGTTACAGAAGATCATTTTAGGCATCATTACAGAAGACAATGCAGAATAGACAGAGACACACAAGCAATGCTTCGAGGGAATTATTTTCTATAATATGACACTTTTTTCAAACTTATTTTAAAGTTGGTTCTACGGTGTAACATGTTTAAACTTGGAGGGTCTGAGTTTTTAACGCATAACTTTGCTTGAGGTTAATTGTTTAATCCGGACTGCAATTTATGTGAACGTTTAATTAAAAATAAAACACCGATGTGCTTGTAATTTGTACATAACTTCATACATAACCATACAGTAAAACGACAGTCGAAACGCCTGCCATTGGATTTTATACGTTTAAGTATTACTATATACCAGCAATGAGTGTTTTATAGTTATCGATTAAATAAATAAAAAATTTTAGCGCACGTTTTCGATTCTAAACAGTCACGTCACAAAAACTACGTTTTTTTAATTGTAAAATATTTAACAGACGTGCACATGGGCATGAATACTTAACAGACGTGTAATACATTTTCCAAAGCTAATTTATATAATTTAAATAGGTGATAAATGTTCTACACTTTTATATCGTTTTTTTCTTTGTATTTTTGCATTCTTTGTGGAAACGCAGTAGTATTTAATAGCATTAAATAAATTATTCGTTAATTTTGCAAATAAAAATAAGACGCCGTGGAGCAATTCTGCATTTCTTATGTTTTAATCATGGCGCTGGAAAACACGTATACAGATAAGAAAATTAATGTGACATAGATTTGTTATGAAGATATGGTAATAACAATTCTGCAGAGATAATCTTGACAAACTGTTTTGGTTTATAATTGAACACCGTTTTTTGGAGCGAATAATAATAATAATAATAATAATAATAATAATAATAATAATAATAATAATAATAATATGAAGAAGTACATTTCAGTTTTGTATATATAATCGTCCCTGATTATTGATTATAACTTGAATCAAACTAGCCGATGCATTCGGTTCATCTCGATTATTTCTGTACAACAATTCTTCAGACTGATTCTGTAAGCCTGCGCATATTTTCATTAAAATACAAAGAAGTGCTTGCAAAAAGCCTTCTGCATTTCCCATGGCATAGGGAAATACTGTAAGCCGTGAGCAAACAGACACGTATAGCTGGCACTATATATTGATAATGGTATTCAAGCATATATCCCGTGATGTTAAACCGCGTTCATCCAAATCCTGCACCAATAAGAACAGAAAGCATCTGTTGCAGATGCTGTACATTAATTAGGATCAGGGTCAGTCTGTTCAAATCGTGCATTTGTTATTCTTGTAAGGTAAGAGGGTTGATATGTTTGCCAGTAGACTGATACTAATTTAAATGAACCGGCCCATCATTTAAACACGCACAAGGCTTTTTTTTTTTTTTACTTTTGCAAAAGCTTAGCAAATCTGACCCTGCTTAAAAAGAAACACACACGCATTATAAATAAATCTACACCTTTAAGCCTCATTCAAACGTGTTAATGTCTTGAGCTTGAAATGCTACCCAGTTCAAAATAGTTTAATTTTTTGTCAACGCATTTAAAAAGCGTAGCCAGGCTTACAATATATCAGAGAACTTCAAAGCAGATTTTCCAAATTAGCTCCACAAACGGAGAGATCATTAGCGTATAATGTTCTTACGAGGCTGCACCTCTGACTAATGCATTTTTAATGCGTGCAAAAAAAGGGATTTGACCTGCTATATTATTATATTAGACTAAAATTCGTTTAACCTGTTAGCAACGTTAATGCTAAGTAAGTTACTTGCTAAGCATTTTGATAATGGAGTTAACCGGCCTGTTGCATTCATCCAATAATATGTGGCGAGGACTTAAGAGATAAAATGCCCCGCTTTAAAGCACGCTGTCCCGGCGTATACAGAAATACTGTGCATGGCAGAATTACGATGTGGTTCCTTTTCGGAATTCTTATTTATTGGGGTTCCAAATAAGAATCATCAATTAATTATGGAACCAGCTCCATAAAAAAACACGGTATTATTTTATTTAAGTATAGTTACGTTCTCCATAGATAATCAAATTGAAATACAAGTTCGAAGTATGTTCCAGGGTTACAGAAACGCATTGAAAAGTAGGATAAACGTTTCCGGCCAGTTTTTCAACATATATAACTAGCCATTAAAAAAACACACAACGGAAGCTTATCTGTAATTACAAACAGATTACTGACATCAATACGCGATAATTTTTTTACAATCTTCGGGTGTTTGCCCCTTCTGCCAAGACATCTGTAATTGTACACTCATATAGTCCTCTGATTAGCCAATGGTTGCTTTGAATGTCTTTTACTAGGGGCTGTGTTTAATACAGTTTAATAAAGGGGACCTGGACCAATCGTAGCTTGTTAGCTTTATATTTATCGAATTGCTGGTATTAATAATTGCTGCATTTGTATTAATTAATATATGAGACATAAATACATGATCTATTTTTTTTACAGTCCGGTGAGTATAAGAGCCTCCCTCTGCTCTGTACAGTCCGGTGAGTATAAGAGCCTCCCTCTGCTCTGTACAAGCCGTCTATATGAGCCTGCCCTGGACTGGAAGGTTTTATCAAAGAAGAAAAAAAAAAGTTATTCACTTTACAGCAACCAACACAGAGCAGAGGGATGCACTTGTATTCTCTGTAACAGAAAAAAAACAGAATGACCCAGATAGCTGTTTTAATATTTTCACTGCACTGGTGCAAGTTAAAATGATTGATAAAACTGCTTTATAGTTTATCATGTTTTTTCTCATCATGATTACAATATGATTTCACTGTATTATTTTACTGTGAATAAACTTGGCTGATCTTTACAATGCTAAACTGCTGTTAGAATATTCTACAGCAATCCCAAGTATTGAGAACTCAGGAGAGCACTGTGCCGTACTGTGCATGTGAAGATGAAGCTGGTATAAAATTCAGTGAATATATTTTCTATTCTGTTTCAGATTCATTGAAGAGGCATTGAAAAAAAAAAAACCAGAAGGGATAATAAATATTCTGCAATTGAAAAAAAACAATTAATATAAATTTAGATATTGCTCTTTTGAGCAAAAACTTCTATATATATATAAATATAAATATTTTTTTCCCGGGCTGGAAGATTGCTTGAATCCCAGTGTTTGAATGCATTTGTCATTGGATTCCGTGAGCATGGTGGACGACAGCTGTCTCTCGCCCGGGAACTTTCACGAGATGGTGAAGGGTGGAGGGGCGGCGGTGGGGGGGCGCGTCCACAGTATTGACGTCATCCTAGGCTTCAGCAAGGACCAGGACCCCCTCCTGAACCCTGGGGGCCCAGGGACCCACAAATCGGGCATGGAAAGTCTGGGCGACCCGGGGAAACCAGACCCCACCAACCCCTACGGACACCTCTCCTCCCTCAGGGACCACTCTGATCATGCAGCCTTCCATGGTAAGGACTTGAGAAAGCCCCTTGATCTGCTGGTCCCCAGGTTGCATGGCGCCCAGCCCACTGGCTGGTTGATTAGACATTCCAGTGTTTATGATATACGATGTGCTCGGATTATCTTCTTGTGTTCTGAGCTGCTCGGATCTCAGTAAGCAGGGTCTGTTCAGTGCTTGTGTGATTGATGGAGCTGGTCTTGTATTTTATTATGTTCTGGTCAGGCCTCAGATGCTAAGCTTGCTTAGTTCTTGGATTGATGGTGATCTTGGTAGATCTCAGGAGCTTATATATACAGAGCAAAAATACAGTGATAAACTAAGGGGAGTTAAACCGAGTTCCTGTTGCTTTGCGCACATGCACGTCACATGCATTCACATTCTTGACCATGCTTTTACCCCTTGTTAAAGATAATCTGCTATGCTTTCATTCCAGTATAGTACACTGAGCTTGTAATAATGCCACTGAACTTTTAAAGAGGGGTGGCCCTGGTGCCTCTGCATGCTTCTCCACAGCCGTTGACATCGGCTATCTGCTACTGTGTCTCTCAGTACTGCTACCTTGTAAGCTGACTCAATCAGGAGATAACTGATAAACTTTCCTTTCTACCTTTCAGTCTGGAGGGGAGGTGGGGTCAGGAGTTTAACAGGACCCTGGAGCCTTTGTGTTTAACACAGGCTGGGGTGCCAGGTTCCTAATCCCACAGTCAGGAGTTCAGACAGATTGACGGGCCAGGAAGCAGCATCATTAGTCCCAGTTGACCTTTGCCATTGTCCCGGTGTCACAGATTGACAGCACATGTAGCGACCCCTGTCTCTGCAGTGGCTTTGCACAGATCCCTTAATGAGAGGAAGACCAGACAATCTAAAAACCTGCCCTCATTAGTTAATTGAGTATTTTTTTTTTTTTTGTGACTGGGCAGCGGATATCAAGTTGCAGACAGGCTTGAAGAGGTGGGACGTGCTAGGCAGGGCCCTGACATTTCCACACAAAAGGGCCATTAAGCTTGTGAGACACTGGCCTGCCCCAGGCTGGATTTTGCATGTGTTAGTCTGTACCTGTTATGGATTTGTAATGCATTTTCTGCACATTTTACTCCTGCTTTGTGTTGTAAGCCCTGTTTGCATTTGTATTGTCTTGTCCATGAAGTCTTTGTTAAAAAGGAGTCCACAAAAAAAACTATGGGGACACATCTCTGTCTTTAACAATCACAGACCTAGAGGGACATTCCACTCCTGGTCTTTGTTCCAACCCTCTTCTAAATTGTTTAATTGAATTCCCGATCAAGACTCGGAAGTTTGTAGGAACTAAACCTCTAGGAACTAAACCTCCTCCATAAAATAAACACTGATCAGTTCTGAAAAATATAACCCTGCATTGCTGCCTGTAGCTGCATGTTTTTAATGTGTGATGGTTATGCAAGTATGCAGCAAGCACACCGTTTTAAACTCCATGTATTATTGCATTCACATGAGCTAACCTTGTACTTTTGTGGGATCTCCCTCTCAGACTCTGGCCTCTTCTCCAATAAGTGCGAGGGGGAGCTGAGCGAGCTGCGGAAGGGCATGGAGAGCGATGGGAAGTCTCCCGAGCCGCTGGAGGAGGAGGAGCAGCCCAAGAAGAAGCACCGACGCAACCGCACCACCTTCACCACGTACCAGCTGCACGAGCTGGAGCGCGCCTTCGAGAAGTCACACTACCCCGACGTGTACAGCCGTGAGGAGCTCGCTGCCAAGGTCAGCCTGCCCGAGGTCCGCGTCCAGGTGAGGAGCGTCCGAGCCCGGGGAGGGAGGGGAGGGCACCACAAAGATACCTCGTTTCCATGACCACGGAGTGACCTCGAATCCAAGCTGTTCTCCCACATTCCTCCTGAACCTCCCATTGACATTCTCCCCGAGTTGAGTGGAAAGACTCCGTTTCCGTGCAATGCAAATTTCCGATGGATGTTGCAGTGTTTTCCCAGCAAGCTTGCGGCTAAACTGAAAAGATGCTATTGCTTTGCTTCCGCTAGTCCTAACAATTCTTAGGCGCTTTTTGTTACCAGAATATTAAAGCGCGGAGAAACCTGCTCACCCTGGATGTGGATTAAATGTTTACGCTCACTTGATTGGTCAAATACTGAGGGAGGGGTCCGAAAAATCAGGGGCAGCTCTGATTGGCAGCCAATGCGGGTCGGTTAAGTGAACATGGAAACGCAGTATCAGGGGCAGCAGGATTTCAGCCTGGGTTGGGTGGTGCATGGAAACGTCTAGCTAAAATATCTCTCGTATTTATACAGTAAACCCCTCCCTCCATTCCACCACAGTGCTATTCTAACCCTCGCTTTCCTAACCTCCCCCTGCTGTAGGTGTGGTTCCAGAATCGCCGTGCCAAGTGGCGTCGGCAGGAGAAGATGGACGCCAGCACCATGAAGCTGCACGACTCGCCCATGCTGTCCTTCAACCGCCCGCCCATGTCCGCCAACATGGGCCCCATGAGCAACTCCCTGCCCCTGGACCCCTGGCTCACCTCACCCCTGTCCAGCGCCACCCCAGTGCACAGCATCCCTGGGTTCATGGGCCCCCCACAGAGCATGCAGCCGGGGTACCCCAGCCACTCCTACCTCAACACCCCCCCAGCCATGGCGCAGGGCACGCAGCACATGGCACCCCCGCCCTACCAGTGCGCGACCACCTTCGTGGACAAGTATCCGCTGGAGGACGTGGACCAGCGCAGCTCCAGTATCGCTGCCCTGCGGATGAAAGCCAAGGAACACATTCAGTCCATGGACAAAACCTGGCTGCCCATCTGACTGACCGAACAGAAGGGTTAAAACAGACAAAACTGTTTTAAAATACAAATAATAATAATAACAATAAAATTATTATTATTATTTTTATTATTAAAAAAAATGATAAAATGGCATTGAAATAAAAACGTTAAGCAATTTATAAGAGAAAAAGACTTGCTATCCCGCACTCCCCCTCTGGAATCATCTACCAATGTAAGAAAAGTTACACGCAAGAGATCCTCCGCATTAGGGCAGCTGTGCTCTGGCATTAGACGGCATCTCTTTCGAAACACTCCCTAAATGCCTAAGGAATTGCATTTTGATGCTGTTTGGATGTTTGAAGCCAGCTCCCGGACAGACGACTGTGTTAAAAATGTTCTGAGGTTAAGGCTTTAAAGAAACTTAAAAAGCTGAAAGCGATGTATATAAAAGGACATGGATTCCTGTGAATTAACTGGACTTCTGAATCAGTGCAATCATCTGATTTCAGCTCTGCTCTGCTATGAATGTACATGCAAATGATATTGTCTCAAAAAAAAAGAAGCTGGTGGTTTGGGAACAGTCCATTTGATACATGGGGGGGGGGGAAGGTTTTAACAAAGTCACCCAGATTTACCCCTCTATACATGGAGGTATGCGAGGAGATGGACAGTCAGATGTAAGTTTTTTTCCCCACTCCCTAAGATCTATAAAGAACGGGGTGAGGAAAAAGTGGACCCCACCAGCAGTTTGCTTGTTGCCCTTTTTAAACTCTGAATTTATGCACTTGTGTTCTCAGACATTGTTAGATTGTATCTTTACTCTTAAAAGGGGCTCATTAAAAGGCTATGATTTGCCATTAGGATTAGATCTGACAGCTATACCTTTTGCTGTAGCGAATGTTTATGGTTTCTGTCTTAAGTGCAGCTAAAGGTTGGGCAAACCTACCCAAGGGTAAATTAAACTTTGATTTCTATGGTCTACCATCGACAGCTGGACAATAATCTAGACAGGGCAGAGTGAGTAAGATGTGAGCTGTTTGGTTATTTTATTATTGCTGTGGTGTTTCAATGTAACAGAAGGAACTCTTAACTTTGTAACTGTTAAATTAGAGGTTTACAAGAATTGTACCTCGCACCCTTATATTAAAAAGAGCTTAGCTTCATTCTACGACTAGGAAAGGAAAATAGATTAGCGGGAGACGTGTTTCGGGATATTGTTGTTCCAGGGATATAGTTCAAGTGTAGACTAGAATTACGAGTGATCATCATTCGCTCGCCATGCTCCCCATTACTCCTGTCCGTCCACAATGTTTGTTAATAAATCTGAACTCCTGTAAAATGTATTCTGTATATGTTTTAACAATAGGCACCCCTATAGTGGTGTCATCCTGTCTTTTCCACTGCAGGCTTCGGGCAGTGGAAAGGGTATAATTCAAGAATCCCATTCAGATACCCTGACCCAAGAGATAGCTTAGAGTCATAAACCAGGTTAAGCCAGGTTAAGCCAGGTCACAGAGTGACCAGCAAAGGGTCCAACGTGGATCTGGACTGATACCTTCATCCTGATACTGTAACACACTGTACTGTTAAATACATAGTCAGCGTACAATATAACTGCATGCATTGATTACCAGCAAGTGTCATTAACCTGCAGTTCTTATACACTGGAAAGGCTGTGTCAATCCTGTGGAAACACAGCACTACAATCAATGCTATCTTCCATTCCAGGCAGCTTGCAAACTAATTCCTCCAGACGTTAACGGCTAGTTTTCTGATCTGGACCCCATTGAAGCTTGCAGATGGGGTGTTTGTTAGTTTTATAACATTCCTGATGATATTGTCATACAGTGTGTGTTGGACAAAACAGTCAATGGTAATATGCGAGGAACTGACAGCCTTTACCGGGTCTAGCAATTAAAAAAAAAAAAAAAAAAAAAAACTTGGCAAACAATTAGAGCGATGGCTGCAAATTCAAATCATTTTTTTTTAAACTAATGGCATAGAAATATGCAATTGAAATACAACGGATTGCATGCTTATATCATTTACTGTGTATCTGTGCACTATGCCTTTCAAACCCTGTCTTGGTTGTTAGTTTCTCTTTCTCAAAGGGATTCGTTTGCCCCTCCTGCCCCTAACCCTTCACTCACACACAACCTGTACTGGATCAAGGAACAGCATAGTTAAGATACAGAGAAGAGCATCGAACAGACTGGACCAATGCTAAGCCAAAGGATCATGTGATTAAGAAAAACAAAAAGTACATTACAGTGGAGATCTGGAAAGGGAGTCGTTATTTTTTCCCGAGTTTGTGTACAGATACGATTGTATTTCTGTGGTGTTGTTGTTTTGGGTTTATCTGCTGTAGTTCTATGATTGTGTTCTCCTGAGATGTTGTCTTCCACGTTCTGGAAAAGGATGGGAACATTACAAAATAAAACAGTCTAGTTTTACAGATCTCTGATCTTAACGTCTTGGTTCTTACTTGCAGCTATAAATGGGCCCGGCTTGTTTTAGCCCTGACTAGCTTTGGAGCTGTGACGGTCCCATTGCACACAATCAACCTCCTCACTATCCCATTCACTTACACACAAGTTTGAGAAAGAGCAATGGGATAACCTTGCAATACCATTGCATTAGCGTGCATGCTATTGCAATGGGCAATGTTGTGTGATACACAGACGTTAAAAATGCTGGGCTCGTCACAAATGCAGACGAGCCTGGCATTTTTGCATTGTGGTTAAGACGCTCTCTTGCGGTGCGCTGGGTCGCCAGTCCGCACCCAGGAGGAGGGGCGGGTGCCAGCTGGACACAGTGCCAGGTCCAGAGATGCTGTGACGGCAGCCTGGGCCTACACATTGCTTCTGAAAAGACTCCTGAAAGCGGATTGTGGGGAAGAACATTAGCGTAGCACAGGCGTCCATGCACAAGGCTTCAACCTATGGGCTTGAGTGTGCAGCATTTGTATATTTTCAGAATACATTTTTGCTGGATTGGCTGGTAAGTATGCGCAAAACAGGACATTAAGCAGGTAGGGAATGAAAGCTTCCCTTTAAATTGCCCTACACTATTCAAAATGTTCAAATCATCCAGGGGTCTGTTAGCAAAAGCCCAGTGAAACAGCAGTGCAGTTCCCATCTCTCTCTCTCTCTCTCGTGGTCCGCTGCCAGGCTGTTAGGAAGATGAGCACTCCAGTCAGTCAGTGCCTTGGCGGGAGGCCCTCAAATCGGGGCTGCTGGCTGGGTAATTGCCCCCAGGCCTGGCCACTGGAGCACATGTTCCACGCAGTTTGCGCTCAGTAATTACATTAGCAGCGTGTGAACTCTGCTCTGAGACAGATGGAGCGTGGGGGAACCCCCTTGATTTACCAGCAAACTCCAACCTGGTTTTGCTTTTATCCCCCCCCCCATGACAATTACCGCACACACACAGCTCACACGGCTTTAGGGGTGGATAAAGGATATGGTGAGGGACTAGTCTTAATTGTATTACTTGATAAGTGTTGCGCTTTGACACATTTTACTTGCTGTTAGTAGAAGGTGGCTGCTGGGTTTTTTTTTCTGCTTGATCTTAGCTGGGGAAATCAGCTTGATGGACAGCACTCTAAAAAACATGTTTACAGTTCAGGAATCCCTTGCGTCTGTTTTAGAGAGGGTTTGAATCTTATTTAAAATTTTGCAAGCGTTGATTAACTCTTTAACCTAAGAACATTTTCTTAAACGCTTTTGAAAAAACAGTTCTGAAAACAGTTTTGCGAACCACTTTGTGTTTAATCAGACACTTATCCGGGATGGAAATAAGACTCCTATTGCACAGCAGCTCCACCCATTCCAGATTTTACTATGAGCTTGATTAGCCGCAGTGTACAGGTAACAAGCGCAGGTGTGTCTCATTAAACTGAATAAAACCAGGGATGGATCAAACTGCTATGCAATGGGAGTCTTATTTTCACCCCTGCTTATAGACATATGTTCAAAGCATTTACACCAGTCTGCGTTTTACATTATAAAAAGGAGTACAATAGAGAAGGCCTATATTTAACATCATAAAAACTTTCAAGGCAACAATGTACTCATGCTGTAGTTGGCCATGCTGTTTAGAAATACATTCACCATGGATTATTATATACTTTTACTGTGCTATTCTATATTAGGTACATGGATTACTGCAGTGTTGTATTTAATTTGATATAATGATAATTCACGCACCGGAGTTCAAACACACATACCGCGCACGGCGAACAGGCAGTACGAAGGACTGCGCTACACTTTTTAAAAGTTGTTAACAAAGTATTCTGATTCAGGAAAGCAAAAATAAAAAGCGTAACGGATGATTGTGCAATTCGTCAGGTGTAATGACGTGGAAAATCCCCCAATTAGTCTTAGCTGTGGCCTGGGAGGGTTGAGGGCTGACGGCTCTGGGATTACTGCACTGACCGGTAGCTACCATCATACTCACCCCACGGCAATCCGGACCAGCCAGAAACGGGGCTATGCTTTGTGTATTGAAGACGGGGCCACTTTATTAGGAACACCTTCAGTAATGCGGTCAGGCGGAGTACCAGTCTCTGCTTAAGATGTTCCAGCTTGCTCAGGTTTAGCCAGCGCTGCGTTCACATCTATTCATCATAGCTGATGTCGCGGGGGTAGCTGTGTTAAAAGCCCTGCGGTATTTTTCACTGCCGAAGCCGCTGGCATGAATACAGAGTTGCTCCGGCCCTCGCAGAGTTTGTTTGCCTTTGTTTGAGCTCCGGGCTCTTAAGACAAAGACGGGTTGTCAGGTTAGCATAAAGAACTGCATTTAAGAAACAAAAGCCGCCAGCGCCGGCTGGTTTAATTGGCGGCGAGTGCTGGACTAACAGGACCCCCAAACCCATCAGCAGGCGCTTCGGAGGCGGGGGTCCGCCAGCTCATTAAGAACAATTAAGTCCCTAACTACTAATTAATTGCGTAATCTATTATTTGATTCCCTTGAAGGTTGCTAATAGGGACCGGGGTTGAATCCAGCAGTACAGTTCAGGGGACGCGTTTCTGAGCCGTGATAATGAGGGAAGCGAGCGGAATTAATCGGGTTTGATTAAGGAAGCTTTACAATGGGACACAGTTTTTTCGCATGACATCATCGGAGGTCGCGGGGGGGGGGTCCGGTTTGAAGGCTGGCGCCAGTTTTTTTTTTTTTACCGAGACTGTATGTTTTATCTGTCTGGTATGATAAGGTATAGCTCTACAGCAGGCCGCGGTACATTGACCACACTTTCTCCATGCTTACACTATGCATTTACCAGGGTTTTTCTTGTAACTCACTATCTGAGGGTCCGACAGATAGACCCATCTTGCCTTACTGCCTAGTATTTTATAATCTAGTTATAGGGAGTCAGAGAACAGAGTCCTTCTCTAATGATTGAGGACAGGGGGGTTGACAGACAATCTAGCCAGGGGATAAAGAACAGGTCCTGGGCACACAATCTGGGATCCCGCGTTGGATTGGATTACTTCTAATCTTGGAAACTGGGAAGGAGACATTTCAGGTCAAAGCCACGGCGAATGGTCCAATTCCCAACATGGTATTATAATAATAATAATGTACATCAATAACATACACCGGACCCAATGCACTACAGCGACACCTAGTGGAGAGAAAGCAACACGACACCCGATACATTTTTACACCTCTTGACACGTGGAAATTATTATTATTATTATTTAGTCATTTAGCAGACGCTTTTATCCAAAGCGACTTACAGAGACTAGGAGGTGAACTATGCATATACCACAGTGGCTAAATTAGCTCATTAAATATTCAGTAAGTGTTGCCCAGGTTAATATAATAGAAGGTGGGACTATTATGGGACTATTATGGACTACTGTGTCCTAAACGGAAGGCTTTCGTACTCCTTTCTATTGTAATGAAGGTCAGTCTCTTAATGCTACTGAAGGTCCACAAAGAAGCCGCTTCCCAGCGAGCTGCTCCAGACATCGCTCCACAGCACGTCGCTCAACCCGCCGAAGAAGACAGACGAAGACCTGGGGAGGAAGAAGGGATTCTTCAACAGCTTCAGAGATTTTTTTTTTAAAGTAGAAATATATATGTTACACACAAAACATTAAAGACTATTTTTTAAGCCTATTTAGATGTATTAGATAAAGTTTTCAGTTTACAAAACTTCTTTTCAGAGTGTAAGATTTTTTTTGTTTTAAATGCTCTTATTTATGTATGTATATATTTATTTTCAAAGTCTGGTTTTATGAATATAAACAATAAATCTTGAGATTTTTGAAACCGTTCTGGCCTATTGATGCGTTCCTTACCAATCTTAAAGAACCGTTTCATAAACATCAAACTTAAAAAAAAAAAAAAACATTATTTAAGCAACTCGTTAATTGAAGCTTTACATATATTTATTTATTTTTAAGGTAAATGACCCTTTTCTTACAATGTAGAAAATTTTGCAATATGTTTTTTTTAACCTAATTTCCCATGTAAAGTCCTTATTCCTAAAATGAATATTTTTCAAAGGGTTATAAAGATCTCTTTGCAGCTTGCTTACCTGAGTAGTCTGCGCCTCTGACTCCGGTTGTCTGTCCCTGATGCCCCTCGCTATCAGCCGCATGCGGTGTGAGGCGCTTGGACGCGCAGTTTCCAGCTCTCTGTGAGTCGAGGGGTTAATGAGACGGTAGAGAGACTCCATTGGGCCAGCAGCCAGACTTTTCTTCCCAAGAAAGTGACCTGTAAAACGGCCAGCGTGAGCAACAGACTTCTACCAATATATACAGCTAGGGGCAGAAGTCTTTGCATCATTATTTAACATAATATAATCAAATAAACTACAAAACGATATCGCAAAAGTCTACCGGAAGCCATAAAAGTAGTACAATATTTCATATTAGATTTTGAAATGTCGCATTTTTCAACTTCTGTCAGTATTTCGTTAAGTAAGTGGAAAACTACAAAGCGGTATGCAATTCAATATGTTATCGTACTGAGTGGGTTTCATTCGACTTTATGAAGCTAAATTAGTTCATTCTGCAGAGTGATGCAGCGCTTTTGGCCATAGCTGTCAAGGTTAAAGGTGTAGACCAACACGTTTAATCTGTTTTTTTCTAATATATTAGCTCTATCCTTAAAAAAAAAGGTCAAACATAAAATATATTTCATTATGAGTTTTCCTTCATGAGATGCTGGGACTTGATGACGTCCTTTGTAATCGGCCGCGAGGTGCGTGTTTAGCTGACACCGCGAGGCACTTTCATGAAGCGAGTGCCGGTCACCCTACAGCTAATTTTGGAGAATATAAAGAAACCGAACTGTCAAGAATGTCATGCAGGGACAGAAAGGCATTCTTTTTTACTGTTCGGTTTAACCGGATAAAGTCAGCTTCCCTGTGCATAACGTATAGTAACACAAGGCGTGGATATTCGCGTACCTACAGCCCAGTGGTGTCCTCTGGGCAGTGACCTCGCTCCCACGAGGCTCAAGGTTCTGGCAGGACGTCCCGAGTACACCGGCAACAGGGCCACGACAAGAGGCAGAGTCCACCCGACCAACAGCCTTCTGAGGTCCATGGTTCTGTGTCCGAGTCCCTTCCTTGTCTAGAACCTTTTTTAAAATGATTTTTTATTTCTATTCGCTTGCCCCTCCCAAAGCACTCACGCTAATGCTCCCTTGAGAGCTGATTTCATGATTACATTTACTTATTGCAAAGACGGGGTAAGTCTGCCCAAGCGAAATCCGGTGGAACGTAACGCTGTGTGACTTCATTCAATACAGGGCTCTTCAGAGCTGTGATGGCAGTCGCGGAGGCCTGACAAATCAGCTGATGAGCTTGAGGGAAGATGAGGGTTGCAGAGGATCAGGTTGAGTTTTCCATTTTCGACACTCTCAATCACAGGCCTCTCCGTGCTGGGGCATTCCCATAACCCGCGCACACACACACACGCACACCACACAACCACACACACACCACACACACACACACACACACACACTGCGCGCACACACACACACACACACACACACACACACACACACACACACACGCACACACACACACACACACACACACACACACACACACACACACACACTGCACGCACACACACACACACACACACACACACACACACACACACACACACACACACTGCACACACACACACAACACACACCCAGACACACACAACACACACCACACAACCACACACACACCTGCATGCGCACACACACACACACAACATTTCAGCAGGCAGTTTAAAAAAAAAAAATGCAATTTTCATGCTCTGATTTGATCAGACCCATTAAAAATCAGACTTACAATATTAATGTTCTGTAATAGTAATACTAATACTTTGCTGTTTCTGGTCATTAGCCTAATGTTCCGGGCATTAAGAAAGAAAAAACAAAAACAGAAAAAAAAAATAGACAGACACTCATCTAAACCCGGGGTGACCAATCCCGGTCCTGGAGATTTATTCCACTCCAGGTTTAACAGGTAACATGAGATTCGGAGCTACTTCAAGGGCTGGATGGAGGTTTAATTGATTCAACTAAACCATTTAAAACAGGGTTGAAACAAAGACCAGGAGTGGAACAGGTTTACCGGGAATAAGGACCTGACATGAACAGGCCGATCCGGGAATATCCTTGTAAAGGGAGGTACAGTTCAACCGTGTTAGATTGTGTCATTCAGCACCGTGTTCATGTAGAAATGAAAAGGGCAAAAACCCTCAATACAAAAGAATAGAAATAAAAGAATGCTTTGAATAATTTAGTTTATTCCCTGATGTTTTGTTTGATGAATATACAGTTTACATTACACTGGTGTTGAGGGGTTAGCTGGGGTTGGGTTAATAAGGTTCAATGATGTCTGTGACTCAACGCTATCAATCGTCTTCCTTTAAAAACCTTTTATAAGGAAGTTACATCGTCCTCTAAGTATGAGAAAACGAATTACAGAACATACTGTACAGCAAAAACAATTTACTAAGACTTTACTGGGCAAACTTAAACTAGCACGAGTCCTTAAATAGCTGTCAGAGTTTTTATTTGTATTTTTGTTATCACTGCTAGTTTTTAAGCTTCAACAGGTACACTGCACGTCTGATTAAATTATATTACCAGCATTCTTGAGCTGAGGGAACACAAAGCCACTTTGTGGTTTGGCACTTGGTTTCAGGCCACTGTACGGCACACCAGAGGAGGCTTTGGGTTTGATACAGCAAAGCTGCCTCAAAGTAGCTCTCCCGGTCTCCTGGAACCAGATTTCAACCCACCGTCCCCTCAGCTTAAAGAAACACTCTGTATAGCTTACAATCTTGAGCCTTCATGCCATCCTAGCTCTATAAACTGCAGCAAACATCATTAAAAGCTATTAAAATTCTGCTTGCTTCTGAATTCAAAAGGGATGTCTCCCAAGCCAGTGTAGGGCATGCTGGCGCTGGAAGTGAAACCCTGCGGGTTTTCGGAAAGCGGCCTGGGAGCCTCCAGATCCAGGAACTCGGGGCTGACGGTCTCCTCAGGAAGGTTGACCCTCCTTGGGGAGGCCGGATCCAGGAGCTCCCCTGGACTGGAGTAGTAGGACCAGCAGGTGGAGGCCGAGCCCAGAGAGGAGGCCCCCGAGGTGCCCAGGCTGGTCAGGCTGCCCCCTCCAGCCAGGCACTCTGTGAAGGAGGAGGACTGCAGGAGGCTGCTGCAGGGTTCCCCCGTGAAGCTGAGCGAGCGGAGGTCGAAGGCGGGGGAGCAGGGGGGAGGCGTGGACTCGTGGAGGTTGAGTTTGGCCACCAGGGGTTTGCCCACGTTGACAGTTTGGATCTCCTCCACAAACTCGTCCATGTGGCAGTACTGGTATTGCAGACACACTGAGAACTTCAGCTCCCTCTGCACAGACACACACAGGGGAGATCAGCGGTTAGGTGATTTGTATTGTTGCTAATCTTAAACTAGTTTGCTGAAAGTGACTTTGGCAAAAGTAGAGTTGCTAAGGTAACTTGGGTTGCTAAGGTAACTTTAGAATGATGACTGATAAGGCATGTGCAGAAATGTATGGCAAATAAGGAAATATGGTAAACCATTAACCCCAGTAACCTTGTAAAGGAGAGTATTTAGCGGTTGGTTGCACTTAAATGGAGTAACAGCTGAATAAGTAATTTCTATTGATATGTAGTAAGATAAGAAAAAACACACTGTAGCCACGAATGTTCTGAGCCTGCTATAGTATAAATACCAGGTATAGAGGAATACACAGACAGAGAAGCTCCCAGTGCCTCCAGAATCAGAATCCGAAAAGTGATTTGTTGAGGCATCTTAGTAACACAATGTGTACTAGTCTCTGGCGTTCTTTCATTTTTTTAAAGGATTGGTGGTTCTCTGTTAAAACCTAAAACCACAGGGCTCCCGAGTGGCGCATCCAGTAAAGGCGCTCCGTGTGGAGTGCAGGGTGCGCCCTATAGCCTGGAGATCGCCGGTTCTGGGCCAGGCTATTCCACCGCTGGCCGTGGACGGGAGTTCCCAGGGGGTGGCATGCAATTGGCCGAGTGCCGCCCGGGGTGGGGAGGGCTTAGGTCGGCCAGGGTGTCCTCGGCTCACCGCGCACCAGCGACCCCTGCAGAGCGCCTGCGGGCCTGCCTGTAAGCTGCCCAGAGCTGCGTGGTCCTCCGACGCTGTAGCTCTGAAGGTAGCTGCATGGCGGGCCTGCAGAGTGAAAAGAAGTGGACGGCTGACGGCACGCGTTCCACTGGAACCCCCCTTGGCACGGCCCTGTGTTTGCATCACGATCGGAGCTGTCCTAGGCGACACAGTGCCTGACCTTGAGTCTCTGCAGCGCGCTGAGCCGGGTGTAGAGGCACGAAGACTCTGGGAACTGGAAGCTGTCCACTGTGAAGAGCAGGCTGCCTGTGTCCTCAGGGAGCTGCCGATTGGTGATCTTCAGATCCACATCCAGGTCCTGCGAGACACAGCATGACACAAAAAACACAGCAGCGCTCATTAGTACTGCCATCCAGTGCTTGGCTAGTGGGATGGGTAGATCAGTCCAAATCTGCAGGAAACTGCAAAAAACTGCAGACATTTTAATGAGATATCTGCGGAGTGTTCTGCAGAGCATCTTACGTGTCTAGTATTTGTATTAATAATGGATTATAAACATGTAAATTCAGTAAACAGAACCATATTAAACAATGTGTGGGTTAAGTACTTTCAATGTAATATAGCAAGCATTTTTGTCAGTAAAATCTTTTTCTAGAAACGGTCAAACAAAAACATCACATGAGACTTCTTATTGGGCCACCTTTTCAAAGCCTCAGCTCCAGTCTTTAATTAACTCCTACTTTTTGAAGGAGACAAAAACATCTGATGAATTTAACAAAGCTAGAATCGAACAACTCAGTCATGGGACAGTCGTGGGACATGGATTTAGAATCTGCGATCGTCGCTGGTCTGGGAAGGGGTCTGGGGGTGTGGGGTCTCACCTCCGGGAAGTCAATGAGCCGTGTCTCGCAGTGGACGATCTCAGATGGCTTCTCCAGGATGCGTGCGTAGATGATCATGATGTTGGAGAACTCAGCAGCGAACCCCAGCTGTACTCGCACTCCGCAATCGAAACACAGGTGCCTGCACTCTGGGAGAACTGCACACAGAGAGGAGGGACACAATATCAGCAGCGTGCCAGACACAGCAGGGACCAGGCCACTCCTGGCTGGCTTCCTCTACAGCTCTGCCCAGGTGTGTTTCAGTAATGTGGTGGCCGGGCTTCAGCGGGTTCAGTTGCAGCAGAGGGGTCTCACCGTGTGCGATGGCCCACTGCAGGTTCCTGGCCGAGTCTTCCTCCTCACAGTCCGGAGGGAGGATCCTGTCGCTCAGCGCCCGTCTCTCCGAGAGGTTACTGCGCAGCTCCAGAGCCTGCCTGCCACGCGTGATCTCACACCGCCCCATGTCTGCATAGAGGAGACAGAGGGAGGGAGAGTGAGAGAAACACAGTGAGAGAGGGAGAGAAACAAAGTGAGGGGGAGAGAGGGAGACAGTGAGAGAGTGAGAGAGAAATAGAGTGAAATCCTCACTGCTGTTCAGGAGGACACGGATGTAAGCGAGTTTGGGGAGGGGGTCCCAGTCTGCTCTCACCTTCAGCCACTTTGTCCAGCAGGACCGTGACTTTCTCGTCCTCCAGGAGGCGCTCTTTCAGGAAGCTCATGAAGATCCCGTTGGAGAGGCAGCCCTTGTTCACTTCGTACGCCTCCGCGTCGACACACCTGCAACCACACAGGCCCATTGATCATTATTGATTCCATCAAATTGAATACAGCCATTCAGGAGTTAAAGCATTGTGATTATTAGCTGGCGAGCCAAACTGAGAGCACTTACGTGGCATATCCAAAGACTATATTCGCTGTGACCTTCAGGGCCCCCGGCTGTGGAATGATATCATCATTCATATTCCTATTGAAACAAAAATACGCTTCTGTATTTAATAAGGTTTACCAAGATATTTTTGCAGTTTTCCCATGGCTATACTATGCATTTACCATAGTTTACCTTGGTTTGCCATTTTTATAATATGCATTACCATACCTTGCAATTGTTTTCAATGCTTACCTATGCTTTACCATGCTTTCACTATGCCTTATTACACTTTGCTATGCTGTTACGATGATAAACTTTTATATGGGGGGGGGAATACGTTGTAGAGCACTTTGTCCTTTTAGATTTTAGCTTAGCAAGGCAAAGCCTAGCGAGGAAAAGCCAGCTGGGCAGAGATACGCAGATATTAAACAGGCTAGCCCCTACGTAATTACTGTAGCTGTAAGACGACCCAAATTAAATACAGGGGGCTCCCGAATTCTGAGCCCTGGTACCGCTGGCAGTGAGCAGCGGGTCCCGTACCGTTTGCGACACATGTCAAGCAGGAAGACGTTGAGGCCCGTCCTGCGCTCCTGCATGCGCTGCAGGATGTCCTGCACCCACAGGCAGTGCTCCGAAGTGTAGGAGGCGGGAGCGTCGATCGGGACCATGAAGCTGTTCCCGTAATTCTCATACCCGTGACCGGCATAGTACAGCAGCCCTGGAACAACAAACCACATGGTGTCGTTAGATACAAATACATTAGCTGCACAGGCCCTTCACTCGGGATCTCTTTGCAGTGTGCATTAGAATGAATAGACACAGGCAAGACACACAAACCATGTGGAAGTTAAGTGGAGATAAGGAAGGTAGGAGGAACTTTTTATTTGGTGCACGGAATGGGTTGCCTAGCCATGCTGCCCTTATGCGTTTCCTATAGTAAAAGCAAAGTGTAATAAAGCACAGTGAAAGCATGGTAAAGCATAGGTAAGCACTGAACAACAAGCATATTAATAAGCATGGCAAACCAGGGTGAACTATGGTAAATGCATGGTATAACCATGGGAAAAGCATGGGAAAAGTGCAAAAATACCGTGGTAAACTTTTATAAAGGGTGCTGCTATTGACTCATTGGGATCTTACAAGAGCTGTCTGGAAAGAGCCCTGGGATCAATGATGCATTAGTGACCAGACAAACACGGAACATCTTGCACTGTCCAGCAGAAAAACACACTGACACACCGACAGGCAGACAGGACACCACTCACCTAGACTCACCCCTCCAGCAGAAAAACACATTGGCAGACAGACAGACCGACGGACGGCCGGACAGACAGACGGATGGACGGACGGCGCTCACCGTAGACACCCCTGTCCAGCAGCAGCAGGAACTCGCGCACAGCGCTGTGCATCTCCTGCCTGTCCAGATCCAGCAGAGACACCACCTTGAAGTGGAGCTGACGCAGCAGGTTGGCGAGCTCGTGCACGTCTGCCATGGGGGCGCGCAGCTGCCGGTGGAACTTGTAATTCATGTTGCCCATCAGCAACGCCACCTTGTCTGTGGCTGGAGCGAGAGGGGGCAATAGTCAAAGGGCTGGATTTACAAGTGTGGGTCTTAACAATATGCTAAATTTTAACCACTTTTCTTGGATACTGCCGCAGAGGTCGTTTGTGTTATCTGAGAAGAAAATATTCTTCTAGTGTTTCTAAATTCAGCACTATTGAATGTTTTATAGTTATGCATGAGATACGACTACGTTGGTAGTTCTAAAACTTGTGTTTCTATGAGTTTGGTTTGTCCTTCTGTAGTTCTGCACTTCCAAAGGGCTGCTTTATAGTTATGGAGCATGGATACAACAGATTTATACATGAAAAACAGTTCTAGCGGCATCCTGGATGAAAAGGTTTAATGAAGATTTTTTTTTCCTTAATATATTTTCTACTCTTCTTCCTTCGGTCAGACTCACCATAGAATGGACTGAGCTGTCGAGTGGGGGCACTCGGCTGTGCTTGAGGGGAGTCTACGGGAGAGAAACGGGCAGGGTTAGCTGCTTGCTACCGTGAGCTCTCCCGCTGCACGCTGCAGGAAGGCATCCTCAGCAGTATAAGCCTGTAGAAACATACAGGTGGTCCTAGAGCTCCCCTGCTGGAGGGAGGAGCACGGTGCATCGGACAGACAAACAAGCATCGCCGAACAGAAGCTCAGAGCAGTCTGTGATTCGCTCCCATAGCTGTGCATTACTAAATCGCTCTGTGCAAAACCCACCCCTCTCTCTGTGCTTCTGGATCTCTCTCTGGGCAGATCTCTCCAACACAGGGAGGAAACAACATACCTTGATTAACCTCCTCCCAGGGCAGGCCTGTAAATGAGCTAGGACCTACGGAAAAGAAAAAAAAAAAAACTCCTTCACGTTCTCCTAACAGCACAGCACACAACAAAGTTAATACGATGTCTAATATTGCAAAGAGAAGTTGTGTAGCCCTTCTTTCCAGCCTCTGGAGGACAAAGGCCAGCCCTGCAGGTGTCCGTCTGAACTGACTGGGTGCCTGGTCTTTGCACTCCCCTGAGAGCATGACACCCTGCACACAGCACGACCGTGCTTTTACCAGGTGAGCCACTCGGGGGACCCCCTTTCAGAGGCGCCCAGCTGCTGCTAATAGGACCTCGCTTGCGTTCTCAAAGGTTCCTTACCAATCTCCACGTGCACCTGCTTGCTCCACAGCTCCTGGTAGCTGTTGTACACTCTGCAGCTGTACTGGCCCCGATCCACCGTGGTAACACAGCTGATCTATAATCGAGAGCACTGAAACTCAGAATACAAGCCTCTGGAGCGGGCATGGAGGTGCGTCTCAAAGCGCTTCAATAAGGTATAGACGGCCCTATCGCATATTTTCAGTTTGCTGTCTGTGTTCACTTTGGGTATTTCGGATTTTAAATCACAGTGTGATGTGCACATATGGGCTTCAACAGCGCCCCCTATTGGAATTTCTTATGATTGCGTCATTGCTTGGTCTGTGCCAAATTTCAGCTAGACAAAACCACAGTAAGTGTGGATATACCCCAATTGACTTTACCACAGCCCTGTTTAACACCAGGTGTATCCCTATAGCTCATACAGGAGCCCCTACCTGGAGGCAGGCTCGGTGGGCCTGGGGGAGGGGCTGTTTGTTGCGGTACCACTGGTACTGTGGCGGGGGGGTGCCCTCGGCGACGCACTCGAGGGACAAGGGGTCTCCCTCCCCCAGAGACAGGGGCCGGGGCTGGGAGAGGATCTGCAGCCTGGACACTGCTGAAGGGAAGAGCCCGCTGGCTGCAATAGACAAGCACAGAGTGAGACCTGACCTCAGCAACACACAGCAGAGTCACACTGATCAGTGATCAAGGACAGCAGATACACTGCGTGAAGGAGATTCTCGATTTTCCAGGGACTTCTGATTCTTTGAACTTATTCAAAGAGCAAAATATATATATTATTACATATGCATGTAATAATATGCAGTACATATGCATTTACCATATATATAATAGCATGAAATTAAATAGCTGCTATCAATGTGTCATCCCAATGCATGCGAGGGGAGCTCCGCTTGTAGCCATGCAGCTCCCCTCTGCTCACCGCTGGCTGTACCTGAGCTGAGGCTGCTGCTCCTGGTCACTCGCACCTGAGCCCACTGCGAGAACACGAACTGCTCCCCCAGGTGAATGCGGCAGATGTAGTGGCCCTGGTGCTCTGGCCTGAGCGGGCTCAGGACCAGCTCTGAACTTGTACCATGCAGGACCTGGGGAGACAGGGAGGAGCAGGGTGAGGAGGGGAGAAAGTAGGAACCTATCAACTGTACTGACTCCACTATACTGCACTATGCAACACAATACAATTCTATACAAGAATATTCTATACTATTTCTTCATACTATATAGTACTATTCTATTCTATTCTAGAGAGCAGGTGAGGCCAACATAGCTGAAAAGTATCTACTGTTCTGCACTTTCCTACTGTTTCCACACCAGGCAGTATGACAGCAGCCCACAACCTGCTGTGCATTTATTTATTTAGCAGACACCTTTATCCAAGGAAACTTACAGAGACTGGGGTGTGTGAACTAGGCATCAGCTGCAGAGTCACTTACAATTACGTCTCACCCGAAAGACGGAGCACAAGGAGGTTAAATGACTTGCTCAGGGTCACACAATGAGTCAGTGGCTGAGGTGGGATTTGAACTGGAGACCTGCTGGTTACAAGCCCTTTTCTTTAACCACTGGACCACACAGCCTCCTCATTTAGCTTAAAGCCACATTGAGACAGCTGTGAGATTCTTTCACCTTTTGTTACAAACAGGTCAACTACAAACACAGAAGTCTTCTCAAATAAACCAGTGATTTGCATGACCTTCAGAAGCGTCTTCTGCACAGCTTTATGTACAGTATGTGGCTGAAGGGTGCCCTCCAGTGGTTATGCAGTGCGAGTGTCTGAACGGGTACCGGTAGGTGAAACAAGGCCAGACGGGGCTCTTACCTCCTCTTTCCCTTTGAACCACTGGTAGCCCAGTCCTGGGGGGCCGCTAGCCTGGCACGTCAGGGAGACCACCCCCCCTTCGGAGCTGCTCTGGGACTGAGGCTGCACCTCCACTCTGATCGGCTCCGTAAAAGCGACAACTGCAACAACACACACGTCCCTCGTAACGGTTTACCACAGCACATTAGCATGGTAATTCAGCAGATCTCCTCCAATGCTTTTCCCCATGGCTATACTATGCATTTACCGTAGTTTAAGCTGGTTTGCCATGTTTTGTAATACGCTTTATAAGGGCTTGAGGAGGTGCACAAAACTCCAGCACACTCAAATGCAGTCTTACTATGCTGGGTGCACACAAACAACCTTGCAGCTATCAGGTTAAAAGATGCATTGAATGAACCGCCCCCTTCCCCAGGCTTCACTGTGCTGAATTTAGCTGTAATGAGATAAAGAGCAGGAACCTGCGGCTGTCAGGTACTGGACAGCCTCCTTGTGGTCAATCTTCTTGAGGCTCTGCAGCAGGTACCCCACGGAACAGGCCCGGTCCGATAGCTGGGAGAGGAGGTACCGGCTTGGGCTGCCGTTGGAGCTCAGAACCTGCAGGGAGCAACTCTCCAGCTCCTTACTGCAACACACACACAAGGAACGGGCGTCAGCGCCATTAGGGTGGAGTCTAGTTCCCAGCACAAGGAAGGGTTACAAATGAATCTCAACATGGATTGAACTACTTTGTCACGCTAGAAGCATGAGAGCAGACCATGTTTCAAATCTTTACCATTTCTTAGTGGTTACATGAACCCCTGGAGAAAGCCTCAGACACCACATGGATGGTCTTCATGACCTGGAGGTACTGGGAGCTTCTCTGGGAGCTTCTAAATAAACTGCCTGAAAATCACATCCCTAAACAGTATCCTAACATGAACCCCATTAAAGACACTGTGCTGTTTTTAACTCAGGCTCCTAGTAGGGTATTGGGAGTGGAGGTTCACAGTTGTTAATGGCTAGTGTTGTGAGGGGACTGCATTGGGCTTCTGCTGCCATCTCACCTGCTGCACAGACCGGGCTCCTCACTCACCGCCGTGGCCAGCCTCCTCCAGCCACACGTGGGGTTGTCGAGCATCTCTGCCAGGCGTCTCAGAGCCTTCTCTCCCAAACGACCCAGAGGCAGACTGCAGTCCTCCATCTCCAGGACTGGGCTCTCTGCTTCCCTCTTTTTTTGAAACGATTGATTGATGTTTGTTCTGATTCTTTATTATATACATACATTTATAATAAATACATACATAAATAAATATAATATAATACATACGTTGTTTTTGTTTGCAACCCCCAAAAAAAAAAACAAACCCCAACAACTGATAAAGTAATACAACTAATATAAAGATACATTTTCTTGTTCTAAATAAACGAATGAACAAATAAATACGATTCACCAACATGGTGGGAATGCAAAACTGGTAATTTATATATATATATATATATATATATATATATATATATATATATATATATATATATATATATATATATATATATGCATTTTAAAAAGTGGCTTTAATATCAGTGAATAGCAAGCCAAAGTAAATAGCAAACAGGCCACTCTTTGTTTAATGTCCACTCACCATCCAAAACACACGCACGCTGTACGCTCTGGTTCAATGCAGTGCAATGCAGTGCAATGCAACGCTGTGCGATTCTCCACAGCAGAGTTGAACGCGTTACGTTCCACCCGCTCCGCACATACAACAAGCCCATAGATCTACAACCCAATACAACTTCAACCTGTGAACCTCGCCTCTCCGCTCAGTATAGTGCTTCTGTGCCAATGCTGTGGGCACAGTAACTGGGCAGTACAGTATATCAGTACTGGCAAGAGTGCATATATGCAGCCAAGCCTGCAGTATTGCTGTTCCACTCCAGGTTTAACAGGTAAAATGATATCATGAACTACGTCAAGGTCTGGACGGAGGTTTAGTTGGTTCAATTCAATAATTTAGAACAGGGTTGGAACAAAGACCAGGAGTGGAATACTTGCTGGATTCACAAATTTGCAACGGACCTTTTTTTTCCCCTAGTATTTCACCGTACAGTAAGCGAGCTCTGAGCCACTGCGCTAGACCGTGCTATTGCAACTTTGCAATCTGGATACAAAAAGAGTAGATTTTGATAATGCCCATTTTTTTCAAGCAAGTCGTAATTATTATTTTTTTTTAAAAAAAATCAAAGTTAACTAGTTCAATTGATAACAGCGCAGTACAGCAAAGAACAGGAAATGTAGCATGTGTGTCTAACGATAAACCACCGTATGCGCTATGAAGAACACAAAACGTGTGGAGCAATTCTACTTACTCGAGTTGCAGCCTTTCGCTCACTCCCTTTTCGTGT
This sequence comes from Acipenser oxyrinchus oxyrinchus, assembly GCA_030684275.1. Classification (NCBI taxonomy): domain Eukaryota; kingdom Metazoa; phylum Chordata; class Actinopteri; order Acipenseriformes; family Acipenseridae; genus Acipenser; species Acipenser oxyrinchus. The sequence goes on from CM060272.1 coordinate 3,390,469, forward strand.
CCTCTCCCGGTAGAGTTGCCTTTTTCGACCACGGGAGTCTAGCGAGCAGTTGGAATTATGTATATAATTATATTTTCCTTTAAAAAAAAAAAAGTTTTAAGGTCTCTTGCAGTTGTGGGCAGAGACCGAGAAAGAGAGCACAAAGCGAGAGAGACACAGAGCGACTGTGTGATAATAATCATGGAGGAGTGGGGGGGTTTCTGTCTCAAGTATGCTGGTGACTTTTTTGTAGAATTGTAAGCAGACGCGCGCAGGCGGCACCAGATCTAAAGGAAGCCAGTCGAGATAGATAGAGGATCTGAAAGTGCTACCGGTGCAGTCGCGTCACAATATGAAAACTTCTGCATATTTCTGTCACCAGTTCCTCATTTCGTTTTTTTTTTTTAATTATTATTCTCTCATTTACAGCTATGGCCAAACGTTTTCCATCACCTTATAGAATGAACTCATTTTGCTTCGAATGATGTTACTTTAGCATATTGATTTAAGTACTGCTTTGTAGTTTTCCCATATACTTAACGAGAAACTGACAACAATTGAAAAAAAATGTGACACTTCCAAATCTATACTGTACTACTATTGTGGCTTCCGGTAGACTTTTGCGATATCGTTTTGTAGTTTCTTTGATTACATGACGTTAAATAAAATATCTAAATGATATTCATATAGTTTGTTTTTTTTTAAATGATGTCTCAATCCGAAGTACTTTAAATGCTTGCTTGAATGAGCTCAGTGCATGCTGAAAGTCAGGTATATTTCTATATATTTCCATTTCCCTGCAGTATTTTTTGTCCTGAAGCTTATGCATGCAATCACGTTCTGTACTGACTTTTGGATTTGCTTTGTTCTCAAATTAAACTCTTTTGATTGAAGCTTACCTGAAGACTGGCTTATTATTTTTAAGAAAACTAACCATTTGCAGCAGAACTGGCATGATGTTTGATTGTGACTGGCACCACTGGTATGCTGCTCAATGTGATCTCAACCTTGGCATTCATTACAACAGCCCATACCGGTGAGCCAGAGCTTGCTAGAACAGACAGACATCTCCGTTCTTGGAATACCAACACATTTCAATACACAATTTCTTTATTTAAATCATTACTATTTAATAGGACAGGTACCAATGATACCGAAACGTTACAAAAAGCTGAGAACTTGCACAGCTTCAGATGTCAAAGCCTCAGTTTCCAGTCATCGGGTTGCAAGCGTGTACATTTCTCTTCACACATTTCTGTGTCTTGCGAGCCTCTTCCTGTTGATTCTCATTAAGTGCATACTTTCTATTTCAAATTACACAGTCACTGGTCAGCACAACTACAGAAATAAGGGCCTAAGCAGATACTTCTGCATTACTTAATGTTCTTTTTTTTTTACAAAAAAGTGTCTGGTGGTACTTTCCTCGTCACACACATCATCTGCAGTATTCAATAGATCTAATCAGTGAGGGATCTAAAAATAATTCAAGCAGGGATCTTTGTTTACCAAGATTATCTACAACAAACAAACCCCTAACAGTGCACGAGAGCCTCTTTCAGTTTACGTCTGTCTGCAAAAATAAGTAAAATGCTATTTGAAGGATTAATAGCCACGGCTGCGCGTAGATCCACCTCTAACTGAACAGACCCCTGTGTGGGTCAGCACTGGCTGCTGCTCACTCTCTGTCTGTCTGTGTGCAGTTCGGTGCTCTATAACTTCTTGCCCTTGTGCAGTTTGTTGAAGCGCCACATGTGCTCCTTCCTCATGAACTTCCAGTACTCCCGGCTCTCTGGGTCCAGCTCCGAGAGCTGCTTGGGGGGTCCCAGGTCCAGCTGGAAGAGCCTGGGAAGGGGAAAAGACCGTATCGGAAAACTGAAGAGGAAGGAACATCCACCTGACATTTAAAGGGTAGCAATGGGTAAAAATAAAACACAGTATACAGGGAAAACCTTCAGAAATTCCCACCGCTTGACTCAACTTTGCTTCTAGTAGTTTTGACTAGTAACCGGGGCTGGGATCAATTCCTATTTTTTAATTCTAATTGAATTCCTAATTCCAATTCCAATTCCCTTTGAAACAATTCCATCGCATCAGTGATCAAAATTGCAATTAGCAGCATAGTCTGTTAAAATGAGTTTCACACAGTGGCAACACGTTACTTAAATTTAGGCCACTGTTCGTCAATTAAATTGGCTTCAAATGAAAGCAGCTGAACAAAACACCACAGTCTCTAAAATATAAATTCCTTCTCAGAAATTGAAACTTGAAAAAGGAAACAGGAATTGACCTGACCCTGCTAGTAACAGACTCAGCTGAACGTGAATGGAAGTAGGTGAGCTACCTCACAGGTATGTAGTTGTTACTGTAGGTGGCAGAGGGGCAGGGGCGTGTTGGGGTACACTCACCACTCGGGGTACTCTGAGGCAGCCTGCAGTGGGGGGTCCTGGCCCTCCTTGTAGATGTTGACGCCCATGGCGTGAGTGGTCAGCTTCACGGGGTCCTTGCACACCTCAGGGCCCTTTTGGGCGTCCTTTGCCATGCCTTTTCCCTTTCCTTTTGCCGCTGTCAAAAAAAATATACGTTTTTTGTTGCATCCAGGAAGAATTCACCCTCGAAGATGCAATTGACCCCTAAAACCACAAGCAGTGAATGATTCCTATGAGAAAGATGATGCTACCCAATACAGTATGTTTGGAAGGAAAACGCCTGTTAGCGTTCCAATCTTTAAACAGAACTAGCAGTGTCTACAGAGCACCTGTTTTGTTTTTATTACATAATCCATCATATGCAAATAATTCACATACAACTCTACGATAGAAGGCTGATTGTAGCCAGATCACTGGAGTACGTTTTCAACTACAGCACATGATGCGATAGGCATGGACAGCGAGAAGACTCCTGTTGAGCAGCAGTTTCACCCACTCCAGGTTTTACTAAGAGCTTGATTAGCCACAGTGTGTACGTAACACACTCAGGTGTGTCGTGTTATAAACTCCTAGTAAAACCAGGAATGGATCAAACTGCTATGCAATGGGAGTCATCTCCATCCCTGTAAGGCACATTACTTGTCATCTAAAGTGTGGTCTGTGAAACATCTTCACAGTAAATTCCAGGAAGAGGGAACCAGTGACAATACAGCTAGTGCCAATGAGAGGCAAGACACGGGACTTCACTGCTTTTAAACCACAAGCGGATTAACTTGGCAGGCTGTCAGAGAGATCTGCACAACATCCAACACAGGAAACACAACCAGAACCCCAGCTTCTACAGTCCACTCCAATGAATATGAGGTTTTCACTTCACTGTTGCAGTTAACTGGTACTACACAGCTGTGGTCAAAAGTTTTGCATCACCCTATAGAATGAATATATTTTGCTTCTTAAAATCGAATGAAGCCTGCTGAATAATGTTATGTTAACATACAGCTTTGTAGTTTTCCCCCATACACTTAATGAAAAATGTGACATTTCGAAATCTGACATGAAATACTACTGTACTTCTATTACAGCTTCCGGTAGACTTTTGCAATATCATTTTGTAGTTTCTTTGATTACATGATGTTAAATAAAAGATCTAAATGATGTTCATATAGTTTTTATTTTATTATTATGGTCTCAATCCTAAAATTCTAGGTGATACAAAACCTGTGTCTGTCGCTGTACTGTCAGGAGCTGTCTATATATTAATTTACTTACACTTTTTACTCTCTCCTGCGGCAGGGGCTAAAAAAGATTTGAATAATGACAGGAACAATTTAAATAGAAATGGGGAAGCTGCACGGAACTGAACAGAGATTAATTAGGTTAAATTGGCAGGTGGATGGGGGGGGGGGGTACAGTTGACTGATTCACTGACTGGGAGGTACAGATAAAGATTTAGACAAATATTTGTTCTAACCACAATCCACCTCTTTGCAGGCACGCCCCAATGCACAACTGCTACTGCAGCAAAACTTCCTCACTAGCAAGAACTGAGCTTCCAAAAACCACTGATCTGGTGTAGCAATGTACTTCCCTAAACGAAGAAATAACACAACTCTTTAAAGGGGAGGTTATTTTAGCCCAAATGCAAAAACAAAACACGGGTGCATCACATCATACCCAAGCCCACTGTGCTGCAAACTACTTCCTGATACGAAGATTTGACGCAATCAACGCAGGACTGGCTGTGAGAGCTTAGGTGTGCAGTTTATGTGGCTGTGCTGCCACCTCGTGGTGGAGAAGGTGAACAGCAGGTATACACTGCTCACGAAATGTGAAGGACTGCAGAGGCTCAGTTTGGGGGCTGGTGGAATCCAGGGAGCTCACAATCTGATTGAGTGATGATGCACATCCAGCTCCTAAGCCCCTCTGAGCTTCCTGTCTGCTCCTGAGGTGTGCCTGTCCCCTCAAGGGCACGTCTCTGGGTAATCCAGCATTACCACGTCAGGAGACCCAAACAGAAGCAAGGATTGGACTGACTAACTACAGGGGCTACCTGGCAAGAAAAGCAGGGTTGGGTATTAGGTGCCCTCCTGGATTTCAGTACATGATGTAAGCTACTGGTTCTACCTATAAACCACCCTGAGATCACTGCACTGCGTCAGCTGTTATATATGTTGGGCTGTAGGAACTACGGTTTTTTTGTGATATCTTTTTAGTAGGGTCAGCTCAAATATTACTCGCTTTCGACAGCACAAAGGCTCCTTCTTCAGGTAGGAAGTGGAAATCAAAGACAAAGAAAATTCCAGGTTTTAATACAAGCTTGATTAGCCACAATATATAGGCAACAAGCACAGGTGGGCCTCATTAAACTCATAGTAAAACCAGGAACGGATCAAACTGCTAGTTTGGATTTGTCATTGAAACTTCCACGGCCACCAGTCCAATTGAGCATGACTGGGATGAACTTGTCTCTCCTAAAGCTGGCAATTACAGTAGCATGTATATATATATATATATATATATATATATATATATATATATATATATATACACACATATATATATAGATAGATATATAGATTAAAAGTGATAACCCAAATATATGTATGTCGTATTATTACTTTCACAATACATGAGACACGGTCACGACACAATGTTTTTGCAACGAAGCACAACACGTTTCAAACCGGATCGCCTCTCATGTAAATATCACTGCAAGGTCACAGACAGCGGGACACTCTGCCTTCATTCCGGCTTGATCGTTTATATTTGCGTTCAGCTTACCAACTTTCTTCGCATATCCACAAGCGAGGATTTTAGGCAGGGTGCTGCTGACGGCTCCGGCATGGGTGCTGCTCAGTATCAATCGCAGTCCTCTCACCGTCACGAACAACGCGATTCCGGACATTGTTTTAAATATATATATATATATTAAAATGAACAACCCTAGGCTCCCAGTGCTTCACCGCCACTACATGTGTAAACTGCAGACCGGAAGCAGCGGGATTTATTTCCGCTGCCCTGCCGTCGCCCACAGCCTCCTGGGAGTTGTAGTTAATACAGTGGTTGACGTCGGCAGTCTCCGTTCTTCAGAGCATGCATGTATGTATGTATGTATGTATGTATGTATGTCAAAACCTAGGTATGCGTGCATTGATGGATTATTAAGTCTACATTTTAGCAGCTAAGTAATGTGTATTAATTTTTAATATTTATGTTTAAATAAGTATAGTTTGAGAAATTTTAATGATGTTTCCCTTAGAGTTGAATGTCATTTTCAAGATGTATTTTCGATATATTTAATTAATTACACATTTATTAACTAAACACGTAAAGCACAGCGGGACACTTAAATGTATAATTCCCCCCCCCCCAAAAAAAAAGAGCGAACACAGAATTTTTTTTTTTAATTGTTTTTATTTTCGCAATGTTTCATTTATGTTTTATATTATATTATATTATACAGACGCTTTATTCAGAGATAACGTCACAATTTTATTTTATTTTTTTTTCATTTCAGTATCTATAATGCTGATCCTGGTCACTCTAGAAGCTGACCGATCTCATTAACTTTTAGTTTTCCTTCTTAAAAAGAGAGAACATATTTAAAAAAACAAAAAAACAAAAACACATCATCACATCAAGTAACTTCTCCACCTCCTGTCAGCTGACAGTATCATTTGTACAGAGAAAAAAACAACCACCCAGCCAGCTCACAGTGATTTGAATAGGAATTCCATCTTTAAAAAACAAAACAGTAATGGCTGTTTCACAAACACCTGCCCCGCCCCTCTAACCTAGATAATGCGCCTCATGGGACTGGTGCTGATCACAGCGGTCCCAGCCTGGCAGGGAGTACCGCACACAGACCTCTCAAAATATATCCATGAAGGTAACAAATATTAGAATTACAGTTACAACTCAAGAAGTAGTAATTGTCAATACTAGCAGCCTGACAAAATAAAAATGACACACTAATTATAATATATATGTCATATGTCATATATATATTGCAAAAATTAAATTATTTAAATCAAATTAAAAAGAATCTCACTACAATGGAAACCTATGACAGATGTTGTTTTTTTTTCTCTCCATAAGGCAATCTAACAGCTAGTCAGTTACACATTATTCACAGGTTAACTTTTATTTATTAATTTTTAATTTTTATTTTTTAAATACAGCAACTAAGTATACTGGCCACTGCACATCTTCATAACTCACAACACTTGACATTATTATTTTTCTGTTTACAAGTCAAAAAAATAAATAAAAAGATTTTGATTCATGGAGTGACATCAAGCAGATGGCTTCCATATTTCTCATTTGAATCCTGTATCCATGAACAAAGGAAATCACTTGTGAACCTGGCATACCTTCTTCAGGATATTTTACACCACGCCAGTATAACAGAGCAAACAAACCAATACCTACATGCACATTAGACTGACATCAGACGATTTGGAAGCTGCTAACTATCCGTCCTGCTCTTTTAATATTAATGCATGTTTCAAAGACAGGATTTTACCTGCACTGCAGAAATCCCACAAAGTGCTGGGAATCAGTAGCACTGGTGTCCAGACCTCTAGTGTATTCTGTAGAGTAGCATGACTTTGCATGCAGGGGAATCAGTAGCACTGGTGTCCAGACCTCTAGTGTATTCTGTAGAGTAGCATGACTTTGCATGCAGGGGGAGCATGAACTGGAAGAACCAGTGTTTGTCTTTTCCATTGGAGCGTTGCTGTGGAGCTGGGCCCGCAAGTGGATGCCGACTTAAACAAACTGGTAAGTCCTGGGAAAGGAAGGCACAGTATGTGTGTCTGGGGGGGGGATTCAAACTGAATTTGCAACAGTGGTTAAATGCTAGCTTTATTATGGTGTTGTTTCTTTCATAGGAAATGGAGCGGATTGCTTATAAAACAGGGCCCTTACTGTTAAACAGTAGAACAATGAGAAGAAGAATTAGAGAAGTTTTTTTTTTTTTTTTTTTTTAAACCGGTCCTACAAGCTTCTCTGGGATTTCCTCTGTCTTTGAAATGCAGGATTTGGGAATCTGTATTTGCAACTGTTTGCTTTGTGTTGTATTTTCTCAGGTTAAACAGAATCAAAGTATGCAGTGTGGCTTTCATGGTTTTAGGAGAACACAGGATTTCTCTTCACTGAGCACTACAGTAGAGCTTATAAACAAGGAGAGAAAAGGTGTAGCCAATCTAAACCAGCTGCACCGCTCTGAGTTCAGGATAGACGTATACAATAAGCACTGTACGAGACCCGTCACCTCTGCTCCTTACTGACCCACCAATCCAACCATGAGACATTCATATACAATTCTGCACGGGAGTCTTTAATGAAACACCTCCCACAGAACGCTGGCTGAGCGCAGTGCACTTTTAGAGTTAGAAGTTAATACACTACTAGTGTTCAAGTCAGGTCAGAGTGACCTCCCGTAAACGTTTGCACATCCGGAACAGGTATGTGCAATTGACCTGATCTCGTGTGGGGAAGCCAGGCATGTAGATAAAATATGTGCAACAGAGGACCCCAGCATTGCAGGTTGAACCATTCCACTTTTTAGTGTGCGTCTAATGAATAATAGAAACGCATTATATATTTCTTACGGGTCCCTTGAAATTCGGGCTCACAGAATTGCTATACAATTGGGTGACAGAAGACCTCCACATCACTGACAGATGCCGTAAGAGACAGGGTCAGATGCACAATTTACAGTTTAACCACCAAGCCTCAATCCCTCCCCCATTGTTATCTTTTTAGGATGGAGTCCTGCATTATAAGCACAGGTAAACATATACACCGCCCTGCCTAAATATTAGCACCCACCCCCATCTCTTTGGTCATTAATAACAGCCACCGAGTCTACAAGATGTGGGAAGGTCTCTTCATAGCTGCGTGGAGGGCTGAGGGTGGCTTCATGCTGATCCTCTATTTTAGCATCTTGATTGTCGTCTGAGGATCGGGCAGGCCAAGCAGATGTCCTGCTGTTCTCATCAAAGCGGTCGAACCTGACCACTCTGCGTCCACGGATAGGGGCGCTGCTGTCTTGGTTGTACCCATCCTTATTGAGAAAGATGTAGGGCATCAGAACTGCCCCCTCTGCCAGGGTATTATGAAGTGCTCTGTGATTATACAGTCCTCGTGTCACGTGATCGATCGGGCTACTTCACTCGTTCACAGCAGACTCTTTACTGGGAGGGGTTGGGGGGCTAGCTTTTGGGCAGGACTTTGTATAAAACGCCAAACCACGGGTGCTCTTCTCTATAGGATTAACATCACATGACCTGCTTCCATTCTATGCAAGGAATATACAAAAACAGATGAAAAACAACATCCTAAATAAAAAGCCACTTGTAATGCAGGTAGCTTCTACATGAAAATAAAACAACTTGAAAATATAATAATAATAATAATAATAATAATAATAATAATAATAATAATAATAATGAAAATTTCACAGCATTAAAAAGTTTGGAAAGTGCATAAATAAAAGCATATATACACACATATATCTAATTCATGATGATTGATGGAAGTATACGTTTTATCTTCATTTTTGTTTTTTAGATCACCCCCCCCCCCCCTCCCCTTATTCAGCCCCCCTGGCCCACACATTGTGACAGGTTTAGTTAAATTTAGTTTGTATTGAATTTTTTTTCCCCCTCCCACAATTCCTTTGGGATTTTTGGGGGAATAAGGAACCAGCAGGGTGCGTGGGTGCGTGGGTGGATTCTCTCCGGAAGCCTTTGGATCTGGATTTCAAACACCGCAGAGTCAAAGAGTCTCCCTGAGGCGACAGAGTCCGTCAAAAACATACCTCCATCTCTTCTCCCGTCTCACGTGCTATCTGCATTGGAATTACTGAGGGAAAGGAGACACAGAGACACAGGGTTAGGAAGGACGGGGAAAACGGGTCAATCCGTCCTTCGGATGAGACGCAAAACAGAGGTCCTATTGTAAGTGACTCTGCAGCAGCAGTTGTGATGATGCATAGATCACTCCCTAGTCTCTGTGAGTCGCTTTGGATAAAAGCATCTGCTAAATGACTAATTCATTTCAGAAGCTTGCGATTACAGTCTACTGAGACACTTTGTAAAATAAACAGAACTAGGGGTGGGGTTTTCAAGGTTTTCAAGAGAGAAAAAGGATAGACTAGACTTACTGTTTCGCCCTCCCCGTCTGAATCGGGGGGCACCTGCGAATTATAGTGAAGTGGAGAGTAAACCCAAGTCCTGTCATCTGGAGGCTGAAACGCCAGGAGTAGACAGTAGAGGGCGCAAGAGAGACAGCAAGAAGCAGAGGGGCAGAGAGAGAAAATAAAAACACTGAGAACTGTAAGAAGCATGTGAAGAATGAAAGCAGGAGACGGATGAGAAACATATTTAACACACTGGGTGCTAGCTGGTGGTATTCCTCCACTAATCCCAGTACGATAAGCTGTCAAAGCTCCCCCAACAATGTGCAAATTAGCACCTAGTAAAAGAGCCATTTACTGTAGCTTACCAGTTAGGCTAGGGTTAGAGACCATGTGTTAAATATGCAGTGCAAGGAACACAGGTACACGCTGTAACTGCAGCAATAACGTTACTGCGGCGATCTGAAATTCACAGTTACAGTGTAGCTGCACAACAGCCAGGGAATGACTCCCCTGCACCAAACCTAGCTAAGAACTCCCTCTTCCGAGATGTGTTGCTAAATATAATCAGGCGCCACTAATACCAGTATGAGCAATGTGGTTCATGCTCAATCTGAACTGATGAGACTCATTCAAGCAGTAATTAATACAGCTCATCTGACTGAAGGTCTGCAATTGCTGGCTCCAATTTAGCAACCCATAGCAAAAAGGCTGTTCTAAAAAGCACAGAAACAGGGCTGTTGCGCTATTATTTATGCATTTTCGCTAAAGTCGCTCATCGTTTTGGACAGCAGGAGTGAAAGTGTTAAACTAGAAAAGAGGATGTCATTTCTGCATGCGCGAGATGACTAACACGGTCGAATCCCCCCAGAGTGTGCCTCCACAGACCTCCCTCTGACAGCATGGCATCTGTAAGCATTGCGTGCTCCTGTCAGCCAGCCCTGAAGGGAATGCTACATGGCTGTGCTTCTGCCAAAGTGGAGAGCAGATGGCCGTTACCAGTGGCAGAATAAAGCTGCGGGCAAATTCATGTCTTCTTTTTCACGTTCTACTCACTTCCGTAGTCTGCTTTTTTCATTCTGATTTAAGGTGCCCAGAACAAAAGACCTGGCCATGCATGAAACTCCACTGAGCTTAATTCACATGCAGGGGCATGGTGATTAAGAGAGACTATGCTATATTTAGGACTGAATGAGACTATTTATAATCCTGCATCATTTTACCTACCGGCCTGGGAAACTAAAAAGCCACGCAGGCTTGTTTTTCAAATCCGTGGCATCCTGGCTACCCCATTGACAGTGATATGGCAGGTGTTTAATTGAAATGCTTTTTTTGTGTTTGTTAACCAGAGGTCAGGAGCTTCCATTCGAGTTGTCAACCTCATAACGATATGCAATCCAGGCTACATCAAACAGTGTCTTTACAGAAGAGCTAGCGCCACCTAGGGCACATCTGGGTATGACCAGCAATGCAAAAGGAAACTTGATCCTCAATAAAGATGCTTTGGGCGATCTAGCCTGGGTTTCATACTTTATGTCTGTGTCAGACTACTGGAAACAGTAGACCAGACCCTGAAGTCAGAACAGCACGTTAACACAGGGATTATGAAAAAGTAACACACTGAGTTTTTGCAATAACCACTCAATGACTGCACACTTTAGAAAAAGCCAAAGGACATGAAAAAAAATATATAAACCTGAAGCAACTTGCAATTTAGATTCTTGACCCTTTTAACCTGTACTGTGTGGCAGGGTTGGGGTCAAGTCCTGTTTTTGAATTCCATTTCCAATTCCTTTTTTAATCAATTCCTACACATCACTGATCAAAATTGCGATTAGCAGTATTCTGTTAAAACAAGCTTCTCACAGTGGCAACAGAATTAATTGACTGTTGGTCAATTAAAATTGGCTTCAAAATGAAAGTAGTTTAAAAAAAAAAATCACCGCAATTATTAGGTCTCTAAAATATAAATTCCTTCAAAAAGGAATTGGAATTGATTTTAAAAAAGCACTTGGAATTGAAAAACCATGAATCGACCCAACCCTGGCCCTGTGGCTACTCCGACCCTGAATGAATCTTGACTTACACGGACGGCAGAGTCTGTGTGCGATCTGGATCTGCGCTGTGGGACGGGGGAATAGATCCAGTACCTCCCGTCAGAGAACTAGCAGACAGGCCAGCGCCAGCGCAGGGGTGAGGAGGAGGAGGAGGAGGATGAAGATGATGATGACGAGGAGTGACAGAACAAATAAATAAAGAGATGCAAGAGTGATCAGAGCAGAGAAACGAGAACCAAAAAGAAAACAGAAAGTGATCTAAAAGGCAAAACAAAAAAAAAAATGAAGGAAAGAACGCATGAACGAATAAATAAATAAAGTGGTAAAAAAAACAGTTTACACCTTTCCTCTACATTTGGAGAAATATGATCAGATTTACACACACATTTCTCACAACAACAACAACAAAAAAGCAGCACTCAAATTATGGTGCAGACACTATTTTTCGCTCATGCATTTCTAGCCTCTACTTGATCTGCTTCCTGTCTCATCTACAGGGCAATGTGCAATTTGGACACTGTACTGTACCCACCTGCCCTCATTTTCACAGCACTGCAGTTTTCAGAGTTTAATACGGCTTGGCTTGGCTGTTATCCCGGCTGGAGCACCCCTCCTCCCTCCCTCCCTCCCACCAAAGCAAGGGATGCCATTACTAACTGAGCAGAGTCCTTTGGCATGAGAATCCTGGCTAGCCAGCTATCTAATCTCTATATTGACAGACAGACAGGTTAGCGCTGTGAGAGAGGGTGCACAGAGAGTTAGCTGTGAAAGGACGGAAGGGGATTGTAAAGTTACAGTGTGTTCTTGGACATGCAGGGTGCCACTGTCAGAGTGTGTTTGTGTCCTAGTAAAAAGCACTGGGGATGGAAATAAGCGTTTGAGTTTGATCCATTCCTGGTTTTACTAGGAGTTTAATAAGACACACCTGTGCTGGTTCCCTACACACTGTGGCTAAATCACGCAAGTAGGAAAACCTGGAATGGGTGAAACTGCTATGCAACAGGAGTCTTATTCCCATTCCTGCAGCACTGTTTTTAATGCCATTTATAGGCATCGGACACATTACTCTACCCTTGTGAACCAGGGTGGCATCCCTAGCCAGTTGTGGCACATTAATAGGTGTCTCACATGCCAGGTTTCATTGCTCTGCAGTGCAGAGTGACTTCACCACTCTGAACTCTAACTCCATGCAGTGAAGCTTCCATTGCAGCCTGTGTGCTGGAGAGCTCTTGCTGACAGTGACACTGGGATGTTTACATGGAGGGTGATGGAAGCTGCCAGCCCTGCAACAATATCATCAACATTTACATTCCTGTGGAATACACGGTATCCTTGAGGCTGCTTTTTCTTACTAACTGCTGTAAAAGCTGGAACCTGATTTGCAATTGAATAAAGACGTAACAGACAATGCATGCATGCATGCGTGCAACGAAATATTTCCTCTCGGATCTGAAATTGCCATCATTTTCCAGACTCTTTCCTTGGGTGCTTTGCAACTTGGACTTACTGTACAGGGGTCACCGCGTAAAGAATTAGAAAGGACCGCACTGCTTGCAAAAGGGTTTTAATTTGCTCCAGTGCTTGCTTGAACAAACAGGAGAAGTAACTGCCTACTGGTAACACCAAAAAAAAAAACCCACACCACACCCAACCTCACACACACACACAGCAGAACTGCTATTTGCAATTGTTAGGAGAAAAACAGTTTGCTCTCAAATCGGCATGCAATGAAAACCAATTCAAAGGAATGCATGCACACTGCATCCCTCGATTAGCTCCAAGTTCTGCCCAGTACACTTAGGATGAAGCCAGCAAATTTGCAACATTATTTCCCCAAGAATCATGCATGTCACTGCTAAAGATACAAAACTAAAAAAAGGATGCGCATAGGTGCACAAGATCTCAAGACTCTTTAAACACAAGCAGTTTGATAGTTGTACAGTGCTTACTTTTACTGGAGCAATCCAATAAGTAATCTTGGAAAAATCTCAGAGCCAATGGAGGGGATACAGCTTTAGTGAGTACAGAACCAGACACTTCTAGGGTTTAATCTATTCCCAAACCAAAAGAAAAAAAAAAATCCACACTTCTTGTTTCATCTCTGCAGCTCACACACACACACACACACACCTCCCACTTACGCACAGCTCAGAATCTAGAGCTCCACCAAGTCATCCAGACTGCGAGCCTGTGGAAACCAAACCCATTGCACTGCGTCAAAGCCCGGTCCACAAGGCAGTGCCACACACGTGCCAGCGAGGGATCAGAAAGGATACCGCTTGCTTTCTTGGTTCGGTTAGTTTCTTCTGTACTTGCACAGGGTTTTTTGTGAGCTTACTCAAAAGTCACGTGCATCCTAACTGCGTTTAATTATATAAAAACTAATACTGGCTTGCAGGAATTGGAACTGATTAAAAAGGGATTGGAAATTGATTTTAAAAAATTGGAATTGAAAAATGGGAAATTGCCCCAACCCTGGTTTGTATGCCTGTGTTAAGTAATCATCATACAGCCAAAAAGGGTCTGCAAATTCTAAACTAACATTTTCTCTTAATACTTTTTTTTCACTCATTGGATTTTGTTTGAGTAGCACTACCAAAGACAGACCTACTGCACAAAATCTGAGCCACCGACCGCAGCCAATACACAGCGGCGCTATCCTATTAATAGGCAATATTTATTATCTGCATTTACTAGAATATTTATTACCTGCATTTACTAAAGTGTACACAGCAGTTTTAACCTGATGTTGAGGGTTTCTAGGAATGCTGTGCATGAAGGTGTTTTTAATGCAACTCTTACGGGTGAAGAAAAATGCTTTATTCCATAAAAAATAAAATAAATACATGTGATATCTCTACAGAAAATGAATTGAAGGAAACATGGAAATAGTTATAACAGTATCGCTGTTCCGTAGCTTAAGATCTGATCATCTATCCCTGCGGTTCCTGCTGGACTTACAAAGTAGATGTCTGTGACGGGCACTTCCTCTTCCTCGGCAGAGGCGTGGCTGGTGGATTCAGAGAGCTGACTGGCACAGTCCGGCTCCACTACCACCTTCGGACTGGGCGGTACCGACCCTGGCGCCGAGGCTGGCTCGCTGGGAGGGAGAGACGACATTAGTTCATTTAACCAGGAGATTAACCCATTGAGACCCAGGCCTCATTTACAAGGGGGTCCTGGAAAACAATACAAAAAGACAATTGCAACGTGTAAAAAAAAAAAACTATTGCAATGTGCAAACACAATAATTGTTCAAACTTAAATCAGCCGCATCTAAGGCTAGTATAAAACAAAGTAATATCTATTTGGTAATGTGGGCTGAGGGAGAAGCATTGGCAGGAGGTTCTAAGCAATTCCCCGATACGATCTTTAAAACCAGACAAGGAGAGATTATCGGATTCCATCTTCATACTGTGATGGAAACAATTCTTCTGGAGTTGATCTGCAAAAGATAATTCTCCCATGTGTTCGAACCCTTGGAACAGCCAAAATGAACAGAATCCTGAGAGTCAATGCAATGCAACACAGGACTTGACCAGAGCTGGGGTGAATTGTAATTGTGTAATTCAGAATCCTTAGCACACCTGCATAATTCTAATTATACCACACATGTAGATGATCAATTAGAGATTCACTCGCTCGTTACATTGAGCGATCATTATTTCTGTATTTCCAACCACTTTTAATGACCCCATTTGTTTGAAAAAAAAAAATTGGTTCTATATGTTTCTGTATTTGTACCAGTGATTATTGATGGGCTATTTAGAATAAACAGCTTAAACATGTTAATGTGTGGGTGTTACTTTTAACTATAAATCACAATTATAATTGCAAATTACTGCAACTGCAATGGAACACAATCTAACTGTACTTTCAGAAAGCAATGCTGCTGTAATTGTAATCAGAATTTGAACTGACCCCAGGTCTTGACTTCACACAGTACTTGTAATATATAATATGTGCCTGTCTGTGTGGCTGGTTTGCATTACCAGATCAAGCACAAGAAGTGCGATTTCAGTTGCTAATTTCAGCCAGCCAGATGGCTAATCTCTCTCCCCTCCCCCACCGCCTTTCCTGTCACCCCGAGCCATGTGCGTCTGTGTGTGGTTCTCACTCTTCTCATCCCTCTGACCCAATTCCGTCCGGCACATTTCACTGGCGGCTTTCATTCACTTTCACAAACCCCACTCCAGCACACAGACACTTAACCTAGTCTAAAAAAAACTGTAATGAACTGTACTAAAAATACCGTACGAACAAGTGTGAAAGTGTAAACCTCTTCTGTTTTCTATGTGTGAAAGTACGGAGAGGCAATGCGTCACTGCACAGCAGGAAGTGACATATGGACAGATGCTGCACAGCACACACTGTCCTTCCAATCTTCACCTTGAGTCTTGAGCATTATGCTTCTTCATCACTCGATCGCGCTAAAATTACCAAACACTAAAGAAACCCAGTTGGTGCAATAACACTGAAGACGCGGAAAAGACTTCTGGACTATACTTGAAATTGAACTTATGAGGTTTCTTTTAAATATCTTACAGTGGCATTATATGTCTAGCTGCTACAGCTGAAGATGTGCAAGTGTTTGTATTTTCAGTGCATTCAAAACACAGGGAGGGAAAGAAGACTCCTATTGCATAGCAGTTTCACCAATTCCAGGTTTTACTACGAGCTTGATTAGCCACAGTGTGTAGGTAACAAGCTCAGGTGCGTCTTATTAAAAACTCCTAGTATATGCAATAGGAGTTTTCCGATTCAGGGACGGAAAGGTCTCAGAAGGTGGAAGGCTGCACCTGGTCTCTGGAGAAGCGTCGGGGACGATGGCGGCTTCGCTGTCGGGTCTCTTCACCTCCACCTCCACCGTGATCATCTGCTGCTGATCGTCCTCGTGTGACCTACAGACACGGAGACCCAGGTGAGGTGAAGGCAGAGCCACACGGCACTCAGCAAGACAGCGCTGCCCCGTGACTCCGTCTCCACCCCTCCCACTCCCAGATTTCAAGAAATAATTCAGCCTTACCTCCCGTCGTGCCCGGATGAAGAAGTGTGTCTCCTGAAAAAGAAAGAATGTAAATGTAAAAAAGTTTTACATATATTTTTTGTAGTGGCATTGGCAGCAGACATCCATCATCCTGAAAACTCTAATATCACATTTCTATATCAATATCAACCCTGATGCATTAACAAAAAAATGTGCAAAAAATATGAGAGCGAGACAGTTACTGTAAACAAATCACTGTGCACCCTTTAAACAAGTTATTGATCTTAACATTTAAAACTATAAACTTTGCATGCAGAGGAAACTTCGTGCCAGTGACCTGCTGCCCAGTCCTGCTTAAACTGATCAAATTCCAGTCCGTCAACCAGATCCAGATTCTAGTTTTACATCTGGTACCTCATTTCTATAAATGTATGCAGGACTTACATATTACAGCACAATATCAAAATGTGCAATTACTGGCACTTGAAATGAAGCATTATCCAAAGCTGCACAGCGGTTCACAGTAGATTGATTGACAGTTGTGGACAGGGTGCTATGTAACGCATGCGTGAGTCGCTCTGTGCCCTGGAGAGGGAGAGGGATTACCGGTATCGCGGGTGCTCTGAAGTGTCCGAGGGAGAGCGCTCTGGGATGGACAGAGACGTGGAGGATAGGGTCGTCGCGATGGACGCTGTCGTTGCATCTTCGAAGGACGGAGGCGTGCAGGGCAGGAGGTCTGAGCGACCTGTGGAAGAGGAGGGGGACAGAGAGAAAGAGGTTTAACAAAACAAGCTCTCTTGGAAGCATGGATTACACTCAGATACACAATGGTTACTGTGAGTAACTTTTGCATGGTTACGGTGCAAAAAACCAAAATTAAATATAATCGTAATTCTGCAAAAGCTGATAATTGTTTTTGAAAGCGCACCAAAATAAGACTTTCAGTTACACAACAGGGTTGAAATAAGACCTCTGTTGCATAGTAGTTGGGCCCACTCCTGGTTTTACTACTATGAGTTTAATAAGACACACCTGAGCTTTTTACCTCTACACTGTGGCTAATCAAGCTTGTAATTTAAAACCTGCAATGTGTGAAAATGTTATGCAATAGGAATCTTATTTCCATCTGTGGAGCAACATGTGTGTGTGTGTGTGTGCGTGCTGAATGATGTGGAAGGTCATGATTGAGGCCATTTACAGAGAGAAAAAGAACCATCCTGTAGTCCATTCTCTAAAAATGTAACCTCCCCCTCAATCAGAGATCAGCAGGTACCTTCGTCCTCCAGCGTGGGGAAGCTGCGCACCCCTCGCAGGTCGTAGATGTTCTCATCTCTCTCAGAGAGGAGCTGGCTGGCAGAGAACGCCGCCCCCGGGCTGCTGTACCTGGGCACAGTCAGCGCTATCCGCCCTTTCTTGGAGGGAGAAGACTTCAACGCTACAGGGAACCGGGATAGACAGCTCAGTGAGGCTGGGAGAGTCAGAGGAGCAGTGCAGAGAAGTTTGAATCATGTCAACCTGGGTGTACTTACAGGAGTTCTTCCTGAAGACTGTGGTGGTCATGAACTTAAAAAACCTGTCTGCATAGAAGCTCGGCCTGTGCACTGACACTGTGTCCTGGAAAGCAAACACAGAGAGAGAGAGAGAGAGAGAGAGAGAGAGAGAGAGAGTGTCAGGGTGATTCATAACCTCACACACAACCGAATGTCTCACAGCCCACAGTAATAAAATAATACTTTATTTACGCATAAACCTGTCGAGTTTGCACCAACAACATTTATTTAAATATGCTTCGGTTTTTTTCAGCAGTAAGAGCAAGAGCTTTATGAATATATTAATGAAGGGATCAAGACCATGGAAAGAATGAGATCACAGGACTGTGTGTACCAGTCAGCAGGAGTGGGGGGAGCGACACCCTGGCCCCCACACTTGACAGCACAAACCTTTTTATTTTTTCTTCTTCAGGAGAATTTTTTTAAAGACAAAAAAAAATAAAGTTCTGGTTCCTTTAACTAGCGCAAACTGTATTTAGCCTGTAATGCAATTTTCTTTTCAACTGTGCTTTTTGAGTCTTTAATAGACAGAACCACAGTTTACAGCGACTAAGTTCTTCAAAATTCAAACAAAACAACTCACCCCATCGTGGACCAGCGCCTTCCAGGTATGCTCCAATTTCTTGATTAACCTAAGAAGTGAGACAAGACAACCGATTACATAGAAACGTTCTAAAAACAGGACTGGAAGTGAATGCCAGTATTAAAGCAACGCCTGACCTGTATGACTGCAGGATATCGATGATTCCTACGTAGAGTAACACCTGTTCTCCTTTTCCATTCACTGCAGGGATTCCGCCCATCCTGAATGGAGCACAGAATACAGCATGCATGTTTAGGCAAAAGGCATCCCCCCGCTTTATCTTCATCTAATAGTCAATTAGTAGCCCCATTAATACCGCCACCATGCTGGGCATGATGAGAGCTCGGACACAGAGGTAAGACTACATTCCAACCCTGCTTAGCTCAGACAAGACCAGACTACAACTCGCTTCAGCATTAGGCTGAATCCAGCATCTGAACTTTTAAACATACTATTGATCTGATACACGCTTTGATGCCTGGCTGCGTTTGCGCAGACTGCTGTTGCAGTCTGCTACACGAATGCGGAACCTATGCAGCACCAATCGTGCCTCACATCAGAACCGGGACTGGGGCTCGTTGTGACTCACGTGTCGTCCGTGTCGATGGACTCGCCCCTGGCCGCTCCTCCCTGGATAGACTCCATGGCAGTGGAGTAGAGTGCTTTCTGCGCCAGGGGCCTCTTCTCATCACTGGTGCCCTGGGAGCCCTCGCTCTGACTCTCCCTCTCTGCCTGGTCCAGGTTGTGCACCCCCAGCAGCAGACTGTAGTCCATGATCTTAAAGCTCTCCAGCACCTGCAGGGGGATGAGCAGGGACAAAGCTTCACTGCTGCGCTCATCAAGACTCTTAAAACAGCACGAAAACGGGGGCCGGGAAATCACTGGAGGAGTCGATAGGTACTGGCGAAGGCATGGCGCTCACACGCCACGTGTTCAAAAACGAGATCACAACATGCCAAAACAATCCAACAGTTGAAAACAGTGGAAATCCGTTTGTTAAATCTCAACTCCCACGGCAAGATGGATTGAGAAGGAAAAAAGTACTGGTGTATTGCAGCGTCAGCAGGGTGTTCAAACACAGACGGTACACTGAAGGCGGCACTAGCAAAGAAAACGTCCGCTTGACTTAAGTTTCATATCATTTTACCTAGCGCTTTAAGCCTGCCTGCCCAGCCATGCATCCCACTTTCTTGCTCTGCCCTCTGTCCAGTATTTTTTTTCACCCCCCATTTTGAAAAAAAAAAATAGAAGGCGTTGAGAAAGACTTCTAATCAAAATGTTTGCCATTGCATTTGAGTTTCTTTCAGTATTTAGTTTAACAAATATAACACAACTGCTTCTTAAAAATCCTGTTGTATAGCAGTTTAAACCGTTCCAGGTTTTACTACGAGCTTGATTAGCCACAGAGTATAGGTAACCAGCTCAGGTGTGTCTTATTAGACTCATAGTAAAACCAGGAATGGATCAAACCGCTATGCAATGGGGCTCCTCTTTCCAGCCCTGTAGAAGACGGCTTACCAGGCAGTCCCTCTGCAGCGTCTTGACCAGCGCGCTGTAGGTGTCTGAGTCCAGCATGAGCCCATCTTGCAGTTCCTGCATGAAGTCCAGGTCTTTGAAGGTGGGGCTGGACTTCTCCCGCTCCTTCTTGGAGGCGCGTCGCTTGTAGGTGGAGCCCTTGAGGTCGTATTTGAGGTGCATTCGGACGACGCGCGGCAGGACATTGTTCATCACCACCATGCGGATGTTCTTTCCCCCGGACTGGATGCAGTAGAGCCCGTAGAACTTGGGCAGCAGGGTGCGAGGGTTCTGATTCAGGTTCTGTTTGTGTGACACACAGGGAAGCACAGAGACAGAATCGCGGGTTTAGCGAAAAAGACACACAGCCAATCCGGTAAATCTGTTCATCTGTCACAGAACCGCGAATGAGGGTGATAAAAAGAACTAAAATCTAAATTTTATTTATACAGCGCCTTTCTATAGACATGATCTCAAAAAGTACTGTACAATACAAAAGTCAAAATAAAACATATTTGTATAGAGAAACAGAGTAAACAGAAAGATCAAAAAAGTAATAGCTTGTAGTAGTTTAAAAAATGGTTTACCATGAATTTCACAAAGCTACTGTAAATACAGGCTTGAAGCTCATACAGTACTGGCCCAGAAACCAGTGCTGGTTTTCAGAACTTCCTTTGAAATGAGTTTGAACAATCAGACCCCTGCTAACTGTGCTCTGAACCCCCAGTACTGACCACAGCATTCCTATTGAGGAACAAAGCAGAAACAACATCTTGGTGCATGCATGTTTCCAGCACCGTGCACAGTGATGTTATTAAAGCGACCCTTCTCCCTCGCCCTTTGTTGGTTTGTGCAGTGTTGTTACTCAGTGGGATAAGAACTGTACTGCACTGTGAGCGATATTATTCATTTGAGCGCAACCAGGGAGGAGTGCACACAGTTACAAAGTGTGGCTTGTTTTCAGGAAGAGTTACTTAAGGCTGGCGTCTGGGAAGATTTCAGAACAAAGGAAAGCGGGGATTTAAAAACGCCAAGACTCCTGCTGTTCATTAAATCTCTGCATGCCATTAAAGCAGCCAAGCCAATAAAGCTCTAAAAACACTAAATAAATCCGCTCTGGTATGAATGAACGAGACAGAATGTACTTGAATGAAGTGCAGCGTACATCCCAATGAATTGAAAGGGTCTAAAAACAGACAGCTGGTCCCAAATGAGGCAGAGAAAGGTCTTGTATAATAAAGTAATTGATAAACTGAAAACTTTTATTAAATTATGAAAATAATGAGTTTTCAGCTGATCAGTTGCTTTCTTTCTTCATGAAGTATATCTAGTGAATGAGGAGTATCCTGTTGGATCCTGATTCTCCTTGGATAGAGAGCTGTGCGCTGGTTTTTGAATTCTCTAATCTCCTTTACTATGTAATGGCGTTTGCGATCACTCTCAGTGGTTCAGGGCTCTGGGCTCTGGTTCCAGATAACCACTAGGTTATATGTAACTGAAAGCATTATTTTTTTTTATTAATACTGTATTAATATTACAGGGCACGTTGTCTTCTTATTTTTAACATGCAACCTATGATCAGCTTCACGCATCCACACAGTTAGATTTTCAAGATGCAAGAACTTGTGTCACTTGCTATCACCTTCCATCACCCTTTACTCTTTGGTCCAGGTACAGTGATAGAGAGAAGTGCTGCTTTCTGCTTCGGAGAGAGAGAGAGAGAGAGAGAGAGAACACACTGCACTCAATGTCATCTCTGAGCCTACTGTGCAAGGATCAAACCCACGGTTAATCTGGAACAAACAGAAGCAACAACAGCAAAATCCTAACACATGTTTCTTTGTTTGTTCCCCTGCTCGGCGCGCCCTGGGCAGCGTTGGTTATATAACCCCCCCTGTGTATGATATCATTAGCCAGCCTTCTCAAAAGGCACATAGATTAATCAAATTACAGGGAGAAGTTGCTGGACTGTGTATGACCAATTGGCTCGTTTACTCAAGGCAATCAGAATGACCTGTTCAGGGACATGTGAAACAGGGGGAAAGGCACCAGCGACACCAAGACTGGTTTGTTGTCCATCCTCTGTCTTCTGTGTTGTGAATTTAAAAAGATATTCCTTAGAACACTTCTATAAAACGTACTTATATAAAGTCACTGTGTGCACAAATTGTACCATGTTAAGTTTGCTATCTATTTTATAATGCATATTCTTTTTTGGCAGGGCAACTTCTCAAACTCCATAAAGTTCACACAAACTGTTATCAAATTTCAAAAAAAGTCAATAAAAAACAAAAAACAAAATTGTGACCGAAGAGGCTATCTATTCTATCTACGTGTGTGTGATCCCCAGCAAGGGAATGGATTCTTCATGCCCTGCACCTAGTCATGCCTCACTGAAACGGGTTACTAAAATAATCAGCACAGCACCAGCAATCAGGTCAATGCTAAAGGAGGCTGTGTGGTCCAGTGATTAAAGAAATGGGCTTGTAACCAGCAGGTCCCCAGTTCAAATCCCACCTCAGCCACTGACTCATTGTGTGACCCTGAGCAAGTCACTTAATATCCTTGTGCTCCGTCTTTCGGGTGAGACGTAATTGTAAGTGACTCTGCAGCTGATGCATAGTTCACACACCCTAGTCTCTGTAAGTCGCCTTGGATAAAGGCGTCTGCTAAATAAACAAATAATAATAATAATAATAATAATAATAATAAAACCAATGTTTAATAAGCCATCTAGTTCTTTCTCTGTATCAATTAAGCAATCAAACAGAAGACCTACAACCTCACAAGATGTTCCACTGCATCGACCTTCTTTGCATGATGTCTTTTTGATATAAACGAATGGTCTTTTTTTTTTTTTTCTTTCACCGAACACATTTCAAGCAGCGTTTGTCTGTACATTGTAATATCCGTCCCCTGCACGGATGTACAGTACCCCAGCCTGATCCCCAGGTGCTCCAGTCAGTAGAACGGCAGGCCCACTCACCATGTAGTATCCGGGGAGCAGCTTCTGCAGAAACTCAGCCTCCTTGTGCATCACGGTCTTGATGATGAACTCATCGTCCCTGGTGAGGTAGAACAGGGAGCCGCTGGCGCCTGGGTTCGACAGCTCGATCAGGGGCTCGTTGCACAGAGAATACTGGGGGGGGGGGAAGGAACCGGCAACAGCAGTCTTTATTAAATCATGCACTCACACCAGGGATGAGAAGACGACTCCCGTTGCATAACAGTTTGATCCGTTCCTGGTTTTACTAAGAGTTTAATAGAACACACCTGAGCTTGTTACCGGTTAACTGGCTAATCAAGCTCATAGTACAACCTGGAATGGGCGAAACTGCTATGCAACAGGAGTCTTATTTCCATACATTTATCTGCTAATTAAGCAACAAGATATATTTCTATCATTCCTACCTCTGAGATTCTGCTTTAGATACTTTCCATTGTTTACACACACACACACACACACACGTTACAAACACAAAACACACGAAGGACACCAGCTGCATCCAAGATTGGAAATGTTTCTGCTCAAGAGCGCTCCGTCCAGTACAAGATAAAGACATTTCACATGTCTGTTGTTATTTTGACATTTATTGGTGTTTTTATTTTGTTTCACTGATGGTGAAAATTGAATGTCTTTAAAAAGGTGAGCATTTAAATATTTCGGAACATTTCTAGATAAAACAATCAACTATGAATGTGACAACGCTAATGTTTTCTGCTTTAATAAATATTATGTTTAACAAAGAGAACCATCTTGAAATACCTATTTTTAGACCATTTTTAATCGTGAAAGAAATGCAGCCCTTGTAATGATTCTCAATGCTGTGTTGGTGTGAAAACCACTTCAAGTGTAAACAAATTGAACTAATTTAAATCCCAAAAGTACAATCCAGCTGTTTTCAGCTCTGAGCTTCATTAGGAAAGCATTACGCAAAAATCTCCACCTGCAGCGGTCAGATGAATAGTTTGAATAGGAGTTTGGAATTACTGTTTAGTGCTTAAAGGTGTTACTGTTCATTCTAGATCAATACTGAAAATGGGGTAAGATCCACACTCCCTTGTGTGTAGTTAATGTATCTTTTTTTTTGTAATTTCTCTGTGAGATGTATAGAGAAGTGAGGGGTATGAAACACTGACACCAAAAAATATATCTATTTGCCAAGAAAGAGAGATTGAGATAGCTGAAAAAAAAATAATTAGAAAAAAACTCAGCTGGCTCTAGGGGATAATGTATATTGTCTCTGTAAGTCTCTGTAAGTCGCTTTGGATAAAGGCGTCTGCTAAATAAACAAATAATAATTGGCTGCTTGAAAAATTCAAAATAAAACAAGGCAAAACAGTGAAATGTCTCCAGTCCAGGCCACAAAGCAATGCGACGTGGAAGATGGATGATGGATTTCACTGCAGGGTCTATTACACGCTTGGACCGAGGAGTCCATAAGCATTCTGTAATGTGTTTTTTTTTTTTTTTTTCCTGCGTAGTGCGGGACCGATCACAATCCTAGTTTGCTTTGTTTTTCCATCAGGTGCCGGTGTCGCCCCACATGCTGCATTCACTGCACTCATCTCAGAGGGGCGAGGAGTCTCGTTACCAGGTAGTCGTCTGGCCGGATGCCGAACAGCTCTCTGAAGTAGCGGAAGGCGACGGGAGCGTAGGTCTTGAAGCGGAAATCTGGGAAGTGATGCGCTGGCGTCAGATTGCTGCCCTCGCTGGAGAGGAGAGGAGAGAAGAGGAGAGGAGAGGAGAGGAGACGCATTACAGACAGACCAGGAGCTGCATGTGTTGCGCTGGTCTCTGTACAGTATGCATTTCGTAATTCTGTTCTTCTTTTGAACGCACATGCCATCTGAACGCATGGAGAATTCATTAAGTGTGCAAAAACTAGATCAGGAGTCAGAAACGTACTGCGTCCAGTCGTGGGTTTCAGAACTCCCCTTGTTTAGGTACAGCATGTTATTGAAATGACCAGGTGGCAGGAGTCTGAACAATCAGACCCCTGCTAAACCTACTCTGAAATGATCACACCTAACACAGCATGACGTCTCACTTGAGTTCAGAATTGTTCACGCAGTTATAGTGGAGGAGCAATTACATTTAACAGTTAATTGAGGGTGGTTCTGAAACCCAGGACTGGGTGCAGGGCTAGCGAAGGTGTATAATAATAATAATAATAATACGGTTACCTGGGAAAGAAAATGCTTTCGACGACATAGAAGTCCTGCATGAGCACATCTCTCTCTGGTTTGGAGCTGAGGTTCCCCACAGTGTAGCCAATCCCCAGCTGAATGGCTCCTTTGAGAGCAGAGGAGGTGGTCTGCAGAGAGAGAGAGAGATAGCCACACTATAGTTTCTTTACTGAAGGGTTACAGTATTCAGGACAAAGATCTTACAATAGGCAGGTGATACACAGAAATGTAGATCTGGCAAGTCAATAGATTTAACAAGGCAAAAGCAGAGGGAGTGCAGGAAAGCATGACAACTGCCACTTGGGAACACCAGTGAAAAATGACCTCAGCGGTTATAATGGGCTGTTACCAGATTACATAAATAAATGCACAGTGCAAGCTTGATAAACCGCAAACCTAGAGTTCATAGTTATCATGGTAAGCTTTCATTATGGAGCATCAGGGCATACCACCTCCTGCTCGTAGAGGGAGGCTCTTCCTGTGGTAGCGTGCATGTGCCTGTGTTTATTTGCTTTTGTTTGTTTATTTTTTACCTTTTTGTAGGTGGTCTCTCCCGACGCGTCCACTCCGCGATGGCCGATCTTTTTCCCGGGGGCTGACCCCAGCTGGCCCGAAGAGGACGACATCTGGAGAAAGAACGGAAAAAGGAAAAAGGAGAGATTGGAATTTTCACTTTGTCACTGAATTCATGAAGTTTCTTTTAGTGTTTCTGAGCACTACGGAGCGTTCGACAGTTAGGGATGACAATTCATGCTTTTGTTTTTTTAAGACCGCTTATTAAAATGGCAAGGGAACAACAAACCCATAATGCAGCAGTGATGGAAAAATAAAGTCAATAAATAGTTTGTAACTGAAAGTCTTCAGAGAGAGAGAGAGAGAGGGCAGCGGGGGTTCGATAACATGCTGTTCAGGAGCTTTCTTACCTCGGTAATGAATGCCTTTTTACCAGCAGCGTCTGTAAAAGAAAGAACAAACAGAACCGAATTATCTAGTCAAGTCTTGCTGTGATCAGAGAGTTGTGTAGCCACTTGGCTATTGTGCATTACAAGTCAAAGCTATCAAATACTCCACTTCTACAGTATGTAGCGCAGGGATGGAAATAAGACTCCACTGCATTCCTGGTTTTACTACAACTTTAATAAGACACGCCTGAGCTTGTTACAGTATCTATGCACTGTGGCTAATCGATCACATATTAAAACCTGGAATGGGTGAAAATGCTATTCAACCGGAGTCGTATTTCCATCCTTGCACACACAAGCCCATCTGCTTCCCGCAGAGCTGGAGCAGCGAGCGGGTGCTGCAGGAATGCGATGGGAAACTTTGAAGGCGATAATGAAATTCCACCTTGGGTGAGAAAATGCCAGTGCAAGAGACGCCGTCCTCCAACGACTCAGCGCTATGAAAGCAGTGCAGAAATCGAGGCACACTGGGGTTTACAACACAGGGCTGTTCAGATGCTAGAGTGGAATTAAACCTACATTAAACCTCCTCATTGACTTCCTGTCATGAGCAGGATGCAGCTGAGCCGGGCTCATAGATCTGCAGAATGAAGTCCTACACGATGAGCAGAACAGCTTCACACACACACACACACACGCACACGCACACACACACGTTTATAGTATTTGAGGGCTTTTTGAATTGCCTGCTAAATAAATTAGTCCTGCATTGAAAGTTTCCTTTCAAAACGACTTTATATTTGAAATATATCTATCCATCTATATTTACACAGGGACAAATGTGATGGAAAGCGAGGTTTTGTCAGATTTTCCTACCTTGTGGGGACTCTATCACCACTGTAAACAAGCAGATACATTTAGAACACTCCAATTAAAATTGTACTCACTATTTCAAATAAATAAAACGATAGAAAAACAGTAAATACACACACAAAAAAAATTGCATTAATTGATTTCACCCACCTGTACAGTGCGGCATGGTATCAAATTCAGGGTTCACCTCATAAAATCTCATTGATCAACCGAAAAGATTACAAAAGGACAATAAAAAAAAACAAAAAAACACACAACTATCAAGCAACAGAGAGCCTGAGTGCTGCCACTGTCCCAGCGCTCTCCTGGCGTGAGTGAATCCCAGTCCTGAAAAGGAAGCCTGAACTGGATGGAGTATCTAATCCCTGAGAGCAGCACCAGCCTTCATGCAGCACAGGCTAAACAGCAGGCACTCCGAGCCAATCAGCTGCACTGAACAGACTCCAGCAGCCAATCAGCTGCACTGAACAGACTCCAGCAGCCAATCAGGGGCCACGTGTCTGCTACAGAAGGCTCCAGCGTGGGTAGCAACAAGGACAGAGGGTGGGGCTGATGCCAGGCAGACAGGACAGGGTGGCATGTCTCGGTCAAGCGCACTCCAGGGGATGCTAAAGAAAGTTTTTTTCCCCCCAAGATGCTATGTAAATCTAATGCATGTTCATTTTAAGAGGCTGTTATTGTGTTCTGAAATATGACGCACTGTACACCGTGGAAGAATACATAGACTTGTGGTTTGGGTCAACACCTGCCACATGAAGTGCACACTTTTGTTTAACCGAGCAGATTGATCTGTTACGTAACTGGAACCCCCTGCCGTGTACAGTATTCTCTATTCTGCACTATATGAAAGCTGCATCTCCCTGATCATTTCCATCTTGGCAGCCCCATTGTAACCTCCTGTAAATGCGATTCCTGTAACTTCCCTGTGCATTAAACTGTATGTCAATGCTACTCAAACCTTAACATTCACTGAGACGTTGCTTCATTTAGGGCCCCCTGGGGAAAACCAGGCATTAAGTTGTCTACAGGAAACTGAACTGAAAACTGAGATTGTTACATCAATAATGGTAATTGTTATTACTGCCGGGAATCTAGCCAATTCAATAAACTCACAGGAAAAGTGTGTGGAGGAGAGAGGAGGAGAGAGAGGGAGGCAGGCAGGGGGGAATACTAGAGGAAGACAAAGACTGAACCAGAGAGAGAGACAGAGAGAGAAGAGAGAGAGAGAAATGGAAAAGTATGAGAGCTCTATAGATAAAGGGGAAATAAACTAATGAAAATACAATAGATACATGTAGAGATAGATAGACAGACGGATACATGGTGTAGCTCTAGCACAGAGAGAGCGAGAGTGAGAGCGAGCGCGAGAGAGAGAGCAAGAGAGAGAGAGAGAGAGAGAGAGAGACTCTGCATGAGACCAGCTCCACAGTAACACAGCTGTCTCTCTCTCAGCAGACAGCAGCTCCACTGCTGATGTTTTGTTGGTGGGGGGCATATTTTTGCTTCCAGTGCTTGCCAAAAATCAATCCCCTCCCTCGGCCTGCTCATTTCATCAGGCACACAGTCTCGTACAGAGTCATTCTCCTGGGGTGATGAATACTACATTAGTGGTGGTCACACACTGGCTGGGACACCGCATCGTAGCTTAGTGTTCAACCACAGTGCACAACATCCCAATGGCACAGACAAGGGATGGAAATAAGACTCCTACTGCATAGCACTTTCACCCATTCCGGGTTTTACTGTGAGCTTGATTAGCCACAGTGTGGATTAGGGAACAAGCTCAGGTGTGTCTTGCTAAACGATAAGACTTTGCAGGAATGGATCAAACTGCTATGCAATGCAAGTCTTATTTCCATCCCTGGCACACTCAGTCTGCTGTTGCCCGTTTCTAAGAGTGGGGAAACCAGGACAGCCAGCTAACAGTTTAATGTGCTATACCAGTCCTTTATTCCAGCATCGCTATTGAAACCAGAACTATGGGGTCTATTTGTAATGATCTGAACAGTGGCAGAACCAACTACTAGGGGTGCAACGATACACAAATGTCACGACATGATACATATCGTGATGTGCAGGTCATGGCATGATCTGTATCACGATATATATGTAATGGTCCTGATGGCTACTTGTATGATGCAGAAGATCAAATTGACTGTTAAGAGACACACGTTGAATGTAAAAAAACTATAAAAACACACTTATTCTTCACTCAAGAACTAAATACTGTACCACCTGGACAGTGTTTTTTCAGGGGTGATTTTTACAGTAGCATTAACCTCACAGAAACACAAATACAATGCAATCCATATACATTTTAGAGCAGTGGTATTACGATATGCCTCTGTTTAGATGATTGAAAACAGACCCCTTTGTGTTGATTAATCTCACCGTGTTCCCACTGATCGCATTTAACCCCCTCCTGTACTCTTCCACTTAGTCAAATTTGATCAAATCGAACAAAAGTCCCGCATAAAGACCAGCGCACAGCAGAATACAAGGCAGGCTGTGAAACGAGGACAGGAGCTTGCTTACATGTGTTCTTTCACATAACAAGAGACACAGGAAAGCAGGCCATGGATCAACTTGCAGCTTAAAAACGTACAGTACTGGAAACATCAGCTTTCCGTTTGAACCGAGGGCATCACTCTTTAGTCATGTCGAAAAGCTTGATCATCATAATTATTCATTTTCCAACACCACCTTTTCCCAGAATCCTTCCCTTTAAGTTATACAAACACTAGACAAAATTTAGCTACCTTATGATTTGCATTGACCTTGTTATGCATTGTTGTCAATACAGTACCAAAGCTTTCCTAAGGTTACTGTACGCAAAAGACAATGTTATTTTAAGCTGAAATGGCTGACTTTGCATGCTACAGCAGTTGCATTCATTCATTAATTCCCTGAAATACCTTGCACAGTGATCATGTCGCACTCCCCAGACCAGGCATGGATTTAGGTCACAGTACAGCAACACCTGTGCCAGATATAGGATTACAGCATGAAACAGTACAAATTCGAGAGGTCTGTAAACAGAAGTCACAATGCACTATGAATCCTAATCCAGCTGTGTCCCACTTCACAGCTGTAAAGTCCTAGCTGGTACGCATACAGATGCACGGCGTGGGAGGCTACAGCACAGTATCACCTCCTTGCATTTTGGATACACATCTAAAAGGATTTTGAAGTGCAGTTACGGGTCCTCAGCACTGTTCATCTTACACGGCAACAGAAACGAACACTGGATCAAATAAACAAGAAAATAAGCAACTACTGTAAGAGAACCGGAGCGGCAACCAAATATTTCTTTTCAAGTTTCTCATGGGTCAGCTATGGAAGCTGGCAGCTTCTGCTTGCTATTTCCAGCTGTTCTCCTGGGAACTTCCCTGCACTGCCTTCGTTGCTCTTACACCTGCAGATCTGCAGCACTGGAAGCTCTATCCTACATCTAAGCATTGACATTTTGTCATGCATTTATTTTTTATTGGAAATGCATTACCTGATGGGATATATCTAACCCTTTTAGATAGTATAAGGCAGGAATGGAAATTAGACTCCTATTGCATAGCACCATTCCAGGTTTTACTTCAAGCTTGATTAGCGCCGGTGTCTAGGTAAGAAGCGCAGGTGTGACTTATTAGACTCATAGTGAAACCAGGAACGGATCAAACTGCTATGCAGTGGGAGTCTTATTTCCATCCCTGTAATGAGTGAGGATGCTCTTAGGATATAGCAGTGGGAGTACAGATCAGGCACCCAAAGACATTCTAGGACTTAAACTTGTAAATGTGGAGATATTATATAATTACACGATTATATAATTAAAATCACGCCTTGGTCATTAAGTTTAGGTTACTTACCACTGCAAGATATTTAAAAGGATTAGTTGAAGGCACAGGATGACTTAAGGACTCTATAATCAAGCATCCTGGGATCAGAAGGGTTATAAAAACAGAGAGCGTTTCAGTCCACAGAGCTTGAGAACGACCAGTCACATGGGAACGAGGGCGCAGATTATCCCTGCGTCTCTTTGGGCTGGCGTTCATCCAGGAATCAGCCGATTACGAGACGGCTCATTGAAACCGCTTCACCCAGAAAACAATCTGTGCTCCCCCAGTCCACCTCACGTAATTAAGGATTGATTATTTGTGTTTCTGATCGTTCATTCTTTGAGACTCCCATTGCATAGCTGTCTGATCCATTCCTGGTTTTGCTAGGGGTTTACACTGAACTTGTTATCTATACACTGGGGCTGCTAAAGCTCACATGTACAGCTGGACTGGGTGAAACCGTTACGCAATAGGAGTCTTATTTCCAGCTCTGATTTTATATGGGTCAATGCCGTATTAAAAAGATGCTAGGTGACTTTAACAACAACACCACCACCCTACCTCCCCTTGTAATCACACAACACAATTCTCACCCTCTAGAATCATCACACCTACCTACTGCAAACACAGAAACGACTTCCTAAAAAGAACCACGAGGATGGGAGCAGCCCTAGAGACACAGGGTAAATGAAGCAACAATAAGGACTGGATCAAACTGCTATGCAATGGGAGCCCTACAGTATTCCCATCCCTGTACAGCAATACCTATTTATGACCCATTGCATTAGCCTATTCCCTGGCGTTCCCTTGCTTTGCAGGGAATGTTTTTTACTCTGAAGCATTAATAGTGGGATTTATATGTATTTATACTCAGGTATATACAGTAGCTATACAGGTGTAGGCAACAGCACCCCCTATGTATGACCCATGGTAGCAGCCGTTAAGTCTTGACTGGCTGTAGGCTTCTCACACTTCTGCAGCGTGCAGGTGGTTTTTACCTTCCAGGACAACCCACACGGTCCTTGGTTCAGCCCAGGCTTGGGACCTTCCTGCCTCAGTAGGTTACAGCAGCCAGTCCCTTCAGGCTGGGAGCTAAAAACAGCTTCACCCTCCGAGGGGCAGCGAGTAAAGAAACGTTACGCAACACACTCCGGTATGTTATGCTCTCGCTCATACTTGGGATGGAAACGTTTTTTTTTGTTTTCTTTGTTCAGAAATGTACTGCACTGCACATATAAGGGCGTATTTGTATGGAGCAAAAAATAGATCTTTGAAATAAACTCAGAAAAGCAGGCAAATCGCATACCGACGCTCGTAACCCTTCAAGGCACAAGGCATAACGCACAAAATAAAAAGAGCTTAACTTTCTTATTGTTGCAACGAGGTGCACGAAACAGGGTTTGAAATGTACCGGCAGGTTGGATCAGGTCATCCAAATGGTCAGTTTCCTCCTCGCTTTCAAAACACCTTCCAATTATATGTAGTTTTATATGCTGTGTATTATAATGTACTATACTGTATATGCTTGTATGTGCCCCAGTCTGTGGCTACCAGGAAATGCACGCCCTTAACTTTTTAAAAAGGTCATGAGGCGTGGCATGTTTTTTTATGAGTTTCTCGCAGTTCCAAACTGACACAACACGCTTGCTTTTACTTTAGATTCTTCTTATTTATTTAAACGTTGTACTCATAACCCTCCCCGAGCTATAGGATGAATAATACATGCAGATCAAGACCAAACAATGACATGTCACCACCATCCACTTTGCTGCAACAGCAACAATTACTTCATAGTATTATTATTAGTTTATTTAGCAGACGCCTTTATCCAAGGCGACTTACAGAGACTAGGGTGTGTGAACTATGCATCAGCTGCAGAGTCACTTACAACAACGTCTCACCTGAAAGACGGAGCACAAGGAGGTTAAGTGACTTGCTCAGGGTCACACAATGAGTCAGTGGCTGAGGTGGGATTGAACCGGGGGCCTCCTGGTTACAAGCCCTTTTCTTTAACCACTGGACCACACAGCCTCTTGTCAGAAAAATCACATGGACTTTTTAAATGCATTTAAATACTTATGTCTAAATGAGTGGCCATCTAGCACTGGGGTTCACAGCTATTATTATTACTAGTACAGTGCTTCCCCTTTATAATGCTGTAGTCGGGAGTTACTTACGACCCTGTGTTCTCGAGTATCAGCTGCTAATGAAAAGTGCTAGTGCAATGGCACCATGGGGAGAATGGAAGCCACAGCCATGTTCTGTGGTATAAAACAGAAGAAAACAGCTTGGCTTTTAAGGCTACATTTCCTGTAGATCTCCAGCCCTGACATTTCCAGTAAGGCGGTTGTAAAGTCTAAAGGTTAGGCCGCGTGACAGCAACGTCACTTCTACCCATGCCACCCTGTGATGTCAACTCAACGAGTCCTACAGCAATATAAAACATGTGGTTTTCTTATTAGGAGTGCATGCTAGGCTTTATTTAATGTTGCTTTTTCATTTCTTTAATTTTTTTTTATTTTTTGCCAATCGCATGCCCTCAGTGGAATATACCATCATTTTAAGACACACTGCAGCAGAAACTGCTCCGACAAAAAAGGACACATTTCTAGGGCTTCCATCTGAAAGTGCAGTACAGTGTCTGTGCATGTTAGTCTTTCTTTGAGGTCAAAGAAAAGGTGTGAGGGGACTGAACTGCTCTCTCCCTCATCCCCCTAAGAGAAAGGGTGCTCCCTCCAGTCCAGGGCAGGCTTGAGGCATGGAGACTGAACTGCTCTCTCCCTCACCCCCTAAGAGAAAGGGTGCTCCCTCCAGTCCAGGGCAGGCTTGAGGCATGGAGACTGAACTGCTCTCTCCCTCACCCCCTAAGAGAAAGGGTGCTCCCTCCAGTCCAGGGCAGGCTTGAGGCATGGAGACTGAACTGCTCTCTCTCTCATCCCCCTAAGAGAAAGGGTGCTCCCTCCAGTCCAGGGCAGGCTTGAGGCATGGAGACTGAACTGCTCTCTCCCTCACCCCCTAAGAGAAAGGGTGCTCCCTCCAGTCCAGGGCAGGCTTGAGGCATGGAGACTGAACTGCTCTCTCCCTCACCCCCTAAGAGAAAGGGTGCTCCCTCCAGTCCAGGGCAGGCTTGAGGCATGGAGACTGAACTGCCCCCTCATCCCTTTTAAAGAAAGGGTATTGCCTCCAGGAGCAGGGTAAATAAAGCAAGCTTGCTTGATCACATGTCCTATTCATGTATCGTGGACAAATATATCTGGACTGCTGTCAATCCAGCGCACACTAATAGAAACATTTAAAGATAAAATACATTAAATCTAAAAGGATACACACAGTACCAAATGCACTATGCTTCATCTTTGTAAGTGGTTATATAATCTGTATACACACACAATAGCAGCTGTTGGCCACTCAACTAGGGACCAAAACAGATTGAAGGATTTAGAATACTTAAGTAAAACAGGAAAGATAGAAAGCATCAAAACAGAGAAAAAAAGAGCCTTGTTTTTCGCTCACCTAAAGAGGAACTAAAGAGATCAGATTGCAGTGTGTGTGTGTGTGTGTGTGTGTGTGTATCCTGTAAATACAATCGATACATCAGAAGCCACTGTGATCGCTCGAGCCAGACCAAGCTCAATGCAACGAGGCAGAGCAAAGCAATCGTCCTCACACTGTAGCACCTACGAGTATACAACAGTGGGATGCAACTTATTGTTTTGCGGCACCAAAAACTGAGCTGGAATCAGGTCCAGATTTAAACTTAAGGCACCCCGTTCGAGGACTCGAGCCACGAAACACCCTTGCTAATGAATACAGTATTGTATAAGAATGATGAATTGCAGGAGTCAGATCCAGGGCCCTGGTGGTAAACACACCAGTGTGCTGTCTAGAACCTGCTTTTTCATTTCTATTTAAAAACATTAAAGAAAACCTCAAGACATGTGAAACTGGAGTGGAAGGAGGGGGGGGGGATTTTGCTCAGGTTGCCTCCCAGCCTAGTCGATTAAAGATTAATAGCCGGGAGACGAGGAATCTTGTTCTGACGTCACTCGACCCAAATTAACTTAAGCCTTTTTACGACACGTCTGTCAATTATCTGTCAGGACTAAGGCAGCAGCAGAGAGACACTCACACAAAGGCAAAGAGCCTTGGATTGCAAACAGTCAAGCGAGGGAGACAGCGACACCTCCGGCTCGACACACAGGGACACACGGAGGGGTCAGACAGGCCAGGCACTTCCAGAGGGGGGCTCTTGCAATCTGTTCATTGGAATTCATTCCAGGGCTCGCTCCGAGGAAGTCCGATGAAGTACTGATGCACAAGGAGGGGTTTTAAGGAAGAGATCTCACGTTCCGTCGAACCTCAAGGGCTCCTCCCAGGTTCTCTGGGAAGCAGAGCGCTGCACCTGCTGTTTTGTCACAGCTCCGAATCAGTATGGGCACAGATTACAGTCTACTCTACCTGCGGCAGTCATACAGTGTACAGGTACAAATAATGGGCGCCCATGTACTGGAAGAACATTTTTGGGGACATGCCCCGAACAAACCAATTTGACCCCATTGTCCGCACAGGTTTTAAAATGGACTTGATGACCCACAGCAAGCAAGGAAAAAAGGCTGAGACCACATGCTGTATACTCAACTCTCTTACATTGGCTTGACCAGACTTGAACCAGGGCCCACTGTGGAGGGCAGGCCTGGGGGTTAAAGGTTAATGCTTGCCAAGAGGTCACAAGGCAGTTGAAGAGTGCAGCATTTTACAATGGAATGGGAGGGGGTGGAGCAGCTGGGAAACAGACCAAACATGTTGCTGTTGAAACGAAGAAAACAGCTCCCAGCAGATGAGGTCCTGCACAATCAAGCTCTTTTATACTGTAGCATCATGGGCTTGTTAAACTGTGTACTGGGATATGCCCTACCGTTCAAAACACACAAAGATAAAAGCCTTCACTTCTGAGCTGGATATTTTTGCATTTTCAGTTTTTTTAGAAATGTTCAGTTCTCGGTACTGCTGTTCTTGTACCCTTTAAAAAAATAAATAAACCAGCTACAGTATCACGACTTCCCATTTCTGTTCAGATGAGGAAGAATTAAAAATGTCAAATAAACAAACAACGAAGCGAGCGTTTTACTGTGGTTTTGTTTCCTCCACAAACTTGTAGACGTCCTGCATGTACTACAATTTACAAAAGGAAGCCCATTGAGATGGTTCTGTTTTTTTTTCGTGTTTGTTTTCAATTTAATTGTTGCTTTCCAAAGAAGTCAAACTAAAAATGAAGACAGCAGGAGTTAACGTGTACAGGGCGGTGTCGCACATGGTTAGCTGTTCACACAGCCCTGAACGGTCGTGGGCTGTTATAAGCACTCTGTCTCACAACAACGGCACACTTTTTAGCTTGCTGTAAACTGGTTTCTCCCAACACTGTAATTAATTCATCTATAACTGCCACTAAACGATATGAAACAGATCAATACCCTATTACAGCCAGCAGATTTCAGTTTTTTTCTTTTTTTTTTTCAGGCTGACAGTGGTGCTGCTTTGCTGCAGGTTTCTGTTTGTGAGACAGACAGATGAGAGAGGACAGGAGGAGGGGGAAGATAAGAGCAGGTAAAAACAAACAGAACGAATGGCTAGGCACACATGTAGGGATCAACAAAGGCTAAACAATGAACACTGGAGCCCAGCTGCAGTTGTGGGAATATGATTATCTACTGAGCCAGCCCGGAGGACGTGGGAACAAGGACTTGATAAGATACATTTTGACCTTGCTGTCTGGATCAACATTATAACACACGGCAAGAAATTTATAGAGTTTAGTGGAAGCAGAGTTCACAAAGTTCAGCTACACACACATTTAGGTAAGATGTATAAGACAGGCAAGAGTGAGACGAGCTTACCTGAATCCTCTCCTGATGACAGACCACCTCCATACCTGAGATCTCCCCCAGAGAATCAGGTAACTGATCGTGATCGGACTTCTGTTTAAAACTAGGTGCCACTTCTGCGGCGTCTAACAATCAATGTTTACGCTACAGGTGTGCAACCTGTGATTATTGGAAACGTACAAACGTAGCCATTGGTACCGAGTACACTCGTGTGCAGACATCAGATTAAATGAGTTTCGTTACAGACAGGTCGATAAACACCATACAGACAGCAAGAAAACGAAGAGCACGAAAGATGCTTTAAACATTACTGAAAGCATGCATAAAGTCGAACAGGTGTACTGAACTTCAGTAAAATGAGACTGTAAATCTACATTTAATATTGGAAGTGTATATATATATATATATACAGCTCTGGATGGTGTCCAATGGATTTTTCCAAAAGCCTATCAGGAATGCCATTTCTTATTAACTTTGAGGACAATGATATTATTGGTTTGTATCAGTCAAGAGAAAAAAAAACCACATGCATTAGAAAAGATACAAACAGCAGCCCTCTCCCAGGCTTGATTCAAGCTGCTACAGTAATAAAGGGATCACGATGGAGGCAGGCAGCAGCAGCTGAAGCCTCCTTGCTGCAGAGCACTCCCCTTCCCTGGGTCACTGCCAGCAACAGGACGTCGTTCTCAAGGAGATCAAACTAGAGAAAAAAGGAACCACACAACTTAAAGCAGAAGTGTCCTCTTAAACCGTACCTCTACTGTTCAAGCGAGCCGAGCTGGGTGAGCATGTTTCTAACCAGCCTGTTTCCTCCACACATCCCCCGCAGATCTGTCACTTTGGGGTTGCCCAGGAGTCTTATTTCCATCCCTGGAACCCTCATCCAAAACCGGGTATACTTCAACACAGGCAACCAACTAATCCATGACGGCACCATTTTTTAATCCACTTATCTCTCCCTAACAAACGAGCAGAGTCGCGCGTTCGCTGTCTCTGTGCACTCGGAGGTGTAACTGCTCAGCATTTCTGCTCCCCTTGTAAGCTGAAGGAATTTGCATCGGCAGCGAGTGTTTAATTGTTTACACGCTTGCTGTCTGTTTGCTTTTAGAAGTGTGCTGGTTCAGCTCTTCTGCGTTTCATTGCCAACCTGACAAATAGGATGTTTCATCTCAAGCGGCTTTTCAAAGTAAACATTGCAACAATACATACAAATATAGTACTATACAGAGATCAAATACACGCCAGCATTGACCGACTGGCCCCATTTATAGAAAAGCTTTTTCAACGCCCTGCCCCTGGAGTGGTTAATAGAACAGGGGATATCCTGTTTTGTCTGAGACACCCTTGGATAACACAGAGGGGTGCAACGATACACTAATGCCATGATACGCATCACGATATGCAGGTTGCAATACAACATGTATCACGATACGCGCGATGGTCTAACTGTATAATGCATACAAAATTATAATTGAACGATGGTCTATTTTGTTAAAAAAACTCAAACAAAATGGGAAGGGGAGAGGGTGTATTCATACCAACTATAAAAACACTTATTCTTCACTCAAGGAGCACTTGGTGAGCTACAATGAGCTCCATGCTGCTTTTCATACTGTAGCACGCTACACAACTTATATCATGGATTGCTACACCCCTGTTAACATAGAGCCTTAATTACATGGCATGATTGCAAAATTCAATCACGCAGCTGCTGAATACTGAGAAGTGTGGATCTGCATTAAAATATCACCTTGGGTTCAGTCTCTTCACCTTTATGCAAAAACGACACCCACACAAATGCACTAATCCTTTCAGATGATTCTATGGAAGCACTGCATAGTCACTCTGTGTAGTCCAAGCACTGCAGGGCAAATTGCTTTTCATGTCCATGCAGGAAGCATGGAAAGAGCATAAATGAACAGACGGGTAGAATGAGAGAAGCAAGGAAACTCAGACAGCAGTGCTGGTGAAGCAAGTGCAACTATCTCAATTTAATCAAGTATATCTATAAGCAATGACCAGGGTGCTGCATTCCCTTACTCATGTGTATGGAAATTACACAAATGCATGCAACCTTGAGTAATAACGCAATACTTTAAGTAATGCACTTATTTTATTAAGCACATATTATTATTATTTATTTCTTAGCAGATGCCCTTATCCAGGGCGACTTACAGTTGTATGCAAAAAATACATATCATGAATTACAGTACAATTAAGATACAAAATACAATGGCTTCAGTCCTAATAAGAGCAAATACAAAACACAGTACGATTTGATATCGGGGCAGCTCAAGAGCAGATAACAGTGTTGATAGTTACATCAGGGTTAGATACGAGTGCAGGTGAAATACACAATACTACAGATTGGGTTAAGTGCAGGATTAAATACAGTATCCTGTATATGTTT
Source organism: Acipenser oxyrinchus oxyrinchus (assembly GCA_030684275.1). Taxonomy (NCBI): domain Eukaryota; kingdom Metazoa; phylum Chordata; class Actinopteri; order Acipenseriformes; family Acipenseridae; genus Acipenser; species Acipenser oxyrinchus. The sequence continues at coordinate 3,429,800 of CM060272.1, forward strand.
GCAACACCATGTTTTTTTAAAAAAAGAAATTAGTATTATAGAATACAAAACAATGCCATTGTCTGTATTCACACATGGATATCAATACATTTAGAAAAATGCTTTTTTTTTACCTCTGTTTTTCCTCCTAATCAAATCTGCTTCAAACTAGGGATAAAAACACCACAATACATCAAACATCCCGCCGCCAACTACTATCATCTCACGCCTGAAGCGGTATGTTCTGTATATGAATCAATAATGCCAGTGCTTACATAAAACTACAGCAAACCCCAAACACACACAGCAGAGCTGCCTGGGTCTACACCGGTGGAAATGTGCAGAATCGCCCGTTCAGACTGAAACATCAGAGTCTATGGCAATGCAATGCCTTTCATCTGTGTTAAACTGTGCTAGATTTATAACTAGCCACGTAAAAACATGTCTCGCCACTGTGTAAGGCTTGCAAAAGCATAGGCTGCGCGCAGATCACTTAATCCATTAAACCTACCAACGTAATGATATCATGACACAACATTATTAACAACGAGATAGATAGATAGATAGATAGATAGATAGATAGATAGATAGATAGACACACACACAGTATTATTAACCTGCCCACTGTTTTTCATCTATAGTTAATCCTCGCGTCGACACTCTTCTAAAGACCTCAAATTTGTGATGCGTGTAAAATGCCTATGGATGTAATTATGAAAGCGCGTACCTGTCTCCCAGGTATCCATCGCAAAGATAACGGTTTCCGTGTCATCAAACGCCACTGCCCCAGCTGAGGGGCTCCCTTCCCCGGCCTCGGCCGGGCTCGCCGCTCCCTCTGCCGCCGCAGCCGCTTCCATTCGGGATCCCGAGATTAGGAAGAGGGCGAGCGACCCCCGTTGAAACACAACAACACGGTGATCTCCAAAGAAACAGAAACAAATCACTTGCTGTTTTTTTTATTATTATCGGGTGACGGATATGCGATGAATGATGAGGAATACAAACGGACTGGCATGCAAGCCGCTTAGCTGCTATTGTTTGTCTTATTTACTATACAGAGTCAGCAACAGCGTACAGGCAGGCGCCGCGCTAGCAAACCGGCTGCCTCTGCGTGTGTCTGTCCTCCGACCCTCGCGAACAGCGCACTCCATGCGCTCTACGTCATGAATTCTTGCGTAAGCGTGACCAGCAGTGACGCAACCGTGCAACGAATGTGCAGGACGGTGACGTCATTTGTGAACATCGATTTTTTTAAATTTTTTTTTACAAAAATCACGACTCAAATTAAATACGTCATTGTTGCGGTTTTGCCAACTAACCATTCGTTTCTATTGTATGCATTGCTGTATATGAGCTGTGTGACTCATTGCACAGTACCTTCAATCGAAGATATATTAATTTGAAACGACAGTGTGGTCCTGCAGACTCTTAGAGTCCATTCTTCCACACAGCGCAATGTGGTTGCAGCTAAGGGGGTATAAACTTACGTATTGATTTGTCACTGTCTGAAATCCTCAATATCAAATGTCCTTGCATTGGTAGCAACAATCGCCAGTTATAAAATAGAATGTAGACCATCAATATCCTTCTAATTTTCATTTAATTGTCAGTTTTGACACACTCCAGTTCTTGCTTTCAAATTGCAAGCATTGGAGGGGGGTGAGTGACAGTGGTACTGGCGCTAAATACCGGCAGTGAAAGCACCAGTCTTTCACTTTTGAATTCGCGGAGCTGTGTACGCCGTTGTCATCCTCTTGATGAAGAAAAAAATACTGTAATTGTCCACTAGAGGGCAGTCCAAGCTAGTCTTCCATTACGCCAGACTGTAAACACACCTGTGCCATCAATAATTAATCTTACCAACCAGATAGTGCAAGGGTTTGTCAACTCCTATCTCAGTAAAATGAATCAGTGTTTTCATTCTTTTCTGAATCAGCACTAATCTTTAAACTGGGTCTATATAATGCGGAGTCTATGTAATTAATCAAGTGAGATCTTAATTGTACACACAGTTTAAATGAAAGAGAAAGAGAGAGAGAGAGAGAGAGAGAGAGAGAGAGAGAGAGAGAGAGAGAGATGTGTGCCTGGGAGTCTCTTTAACGTGTAAATATAACAAATGCCAGGGAAAGGAATAGAGTAAAGAGTCCCAGGACAGCAGTAATCAAATCTGCCTCGCCTAAATCTGCAAACAGACCCCAGTATGTGGAGAGTTCACAGTCAGTTCAGCGCCGCTGTTGTTTGTGTGTGTGCTGTCAAGGTCTCATCAAACATATAGTGTATCGATGGCCTTCTGACAGAGTCGTTGACAGGTCTGGTTGTGCAATAACAGAACCACTTGAACTCAAAGCTGGTACAGCAAGTATATACCTGAGCAATCTGTCTGGAATTTTCTGACAGGCTGTGATTGCACATTGAAGTCAGCAAGTTCATCAATACTGCTTCTCAGACCGGTCTGATGCCTTGACTCATGAAACCTCACTTCTGTTTTTACTTTTTTTAACCCACTTTCCCCACATAATATGTTGCCCTGCTGAAGGCATAGCAAAGTGTAATAAAGCATTGTAAAAGCACAGCCACTGTTGTAAAGCCCAGAAAGGTACGGTAAAGCACATTTACAGTGGTTAACTTTAAAAAATGTGCAGTCAACACATGTCAACACATAGAGATATTTTCAAACAAAGAGCTGATATGAGTCTAAAGTTGGGTAGTGACACTAATTAACTGCAGGGATAAGGGAATAGATTTTAGAATCTACGCCTCAGAATTATCTATGATGTAAAGATTCTGGAATGCTTAAGGGCAGTACGAGAAGAGACACAAACAGGATTCTAAAGGCGTGGAATTTGTCACAAAGAAAGTTTTTTTGTTCTTTTCACGCACTTGTTTTCCAGACATTACAACCAAGGGGCCGGGTTCGTAATGTGTGTGTTTTTTTTAAAAAGTATTAAACGTGTCACATCTTGAATTAAATAAATAAATAAAATGGGTCATGTTACTATCTCAAAAACTGTGTCTCACAACCACGTGCACGCTACAGTAGGCTTACCCATTTGTACCGCTCTCGTGTGATCTGAGCCAGGTCATGTTGGCTAGCCAGTTTGTTTAGATTCTCTCGTGGTCGTTCCAGCTGCAGGCACAGCTGTGGAGCCCCACAGTAGTTTTGCATGCTTTCCCCATGGTTATACTGTGCATTTACCACAGATCACTGTGCTTTATTACACTTTGCAATGCTTTTACTATTTTCCATGTGCTGCTATCTAAAGTTCAGGTTTATAAGCTGAACAAAACATTTGCAAGATTTGGTGCTTGTCACTGTTTCCCTGCAATGTTCCGCATGCTTTTCTTATGCATGTTTCTGATTCCCATTGCCATGCTTTACAAGCGCTAACCATCATTCCTATGCTTACCAGGCTAGTGCTGCGCTTCCCTGCTTTGCTGTTGCTGAGGCACGCAGCATTGCACCTCTATATGCAGGGTTCTGAACTAAACTTCAGCTTCTAACAATGACTGTTGAGGAATGAAAGCCTCTTTTTGTTAGAGGTGGGGATGCTGTAATCAGACGCAATGTGTGTGAATGGGACTATCCTGGTATCTATTTGCTTGATCATTGTAGGCAAAACAGGTCATTTGTATTTGCTGTCTGCGCCGTCAGCTGACAGGCCATCACAGCAGGGGTGCAGAGCAAACCAAGAACTGATGACCAGGTTTAATAGGAACCGGATCCCAGGAAATCAATTCAATGCAAATCATTAAATGCAACTCCTTTATGAAAACTGAACTGTAAAAAATATTTTAGCAAAAAGCACAATCCATGTCAGGTAATTTACTAGGAATACAATCTGTAAATTAAGCACTCCACTGGCTCCCGATCACCGCTTGCATCCAGTTCAAGACTAGCCTACAGATGCCTTGACCAGACTGCACCCAGCTACCTCCAGACCCTCATCTCTCCCTACACCCCCACTCGACCTCTCCGCTCCGCCTGCACTAGAAGACTGGCTCTACCTCTACGCTCCCCTGCCTCCAGAGCCCGCTCCTTTTCCACCCTTGCCCCGCAGTGGTGGAATGACCTTCCTACAGATGTCAGGACTGACCAGTCCCTGACCACCTTCCGGCGCCTCCTCAAGACTCACCTCTTCAGACAGTAGAACTGTAGAACTCCTCTGTTCTTCCCCTGGGACACGTATCACCCTTCCTTAAATGCGCTTTACTTGCTCTTATCTGCCCCCTATTTTACTGCATTTAATCCTGTACTTCAGAGTACTGTAACCTGCCAAGTGTTAATCTGTAGTATTTTGTATTTAATCATATCCTGATGTAACTATCACTGACACTGTTATCTGCTGTATTAATGAATCGTATTTTGTCACACTTGTACTTGCTTGAACCAAAGTCATTGTATTTATCTTGCTCTTAATTGTATTATTACTTGTACTGTGATACTTGAAATGTATTTGCTTACGATTGTAAATCGCCCTGGATAAGGGCGTCTGCTAAGAAATAAATAATAATAATAATAATAATAATAATAATAATAATAATAATAATAATAATAATAATAATAATACGAAGGCAACTAACAATAACAACAAAATCCTCGTGTTATTCCAATTGCCTTTCAACCACACCTTACCCGACGCGTCTTGTTTAAAGTTTCTGAATCCTGCCCCCCTGGCGCTCAAACAGTTAACCCCAGCCTCCCGCCTACCTACCTCGTGCGGTCACAGGAATGCATTCAGTGGAATTGATATAACCTGGCCAGGTAATGCAAACGAGAATACCCTGCATAACAGTTAAGCCATTTTTACCTTGATTAGTCGAATGTGATCAATACCACAGAGCCGAGGCGTTGAGTCTGCGGGATCGAAGTCAACTTTCCTACCTGAGTCTGGATTTATCCCTGCTTGTTTGTGTTTGAAATAAAGTTAGTAGCGGCCCGAGTTTCGTACTTCACAGCAGGTAAGCTTACAATTTACATTCAATTAAACGGGAAGCTCCTGTGTGTCGAAACAAGTAAACTTTAGGGCAGAGCGTCCGGGAAAAGTAACTCCAGATATTTTGAAGTTACTGTTCAGGGAAGATTTGGAGACGATTATAGGTTAGCTTGTAGCTGTATTTGGAGTTACATTGTTATTTTTTACAATGCTGGTTAGCCGGCAGTGAAACGGTTACGGGTTTTATAATCCTGTCACATGTTATGTTTTATCCAAGATTAATAATTCTGGGTATTTTCCCCAGCAATTACTAATCCCCTGTTTGATAACATGTGTGTTGTTGAGTATTAATGTTTAATTCTTGAGCCTGGTGTACTTTGTACTGGCGGTACGTTAAATTTAGTTTTGCAGTTTTTTTTTAAATGTATTTATTTTTATTTCGTCCGGTTTTATTAAAGTCATCCCACAATGAAACAACAAATTATTATTATTTTGGAAATGTAAAAACGGATTAAAACACCACCTCTCTCACCCCCCTGGGCTATGGCAGGGGCTCCGGTATTGAGACACATTCAGAAACCAAGTACTTGTTCTACCGCTGGATCCGTAATGGGTCTGTGTGCAGGAGGGTCTCGCTGCTTTCGATTTAAAGCGGTCCGCATAAAAGAATGGATCGCTTATCGCTCTCGGTGCAAGCATAGCAGTTCCTGTAAGTATGAGTCGTCCGTTTATCAGAGCAATAATACTCCATACCCCCAGGGCCAGTTCTAAACTTTGTTCCTGGTTCTTAATTATTAATCCGAGCCTGCTAGTAAGAACAAAACTCTGTGTTGGAATAGCCCTGAATTTGAAGTGGAGCACTGCAGTTGTATAGCAGGGATAGGAAAAACAGACTCCTATTGCATAGCAGCTCCACTCACACCAGGTTTTACTGTGGGCTTGATTAGCCACAGTGTGTAGGTAACATGCTCAGGTGTGTTATTAAACTCCTAGTAAAACCAGGAACTGCTATCTGCAATCTGGCTCTTATTTCCAGCCCTGCCTTAACTAGAGAGGTCCTGAAACCCCGGACTGGGAGCGGGGCTGGTGTGGGTTTTAAACCCTGAGGGCGGATTGTGTCTGATTCTCAGTCTCCACTTTCTCAAACCTCCTTTCTCTCTCACACCTGCCCCATGAAAAGAACTCACTACATTACCCCCCCTTTATCATTTGAAATTCAATGCTGGGATTAGAAAAACTCAACACGTTTCCCGTCAGCTACTGAACACCACATTTGTTCTCATTAAAAACAAAACCAGCATGTATTATTAATGGTGACATTGTCATTCCAGTCCATTGTTAAGAGCCTTATATCTGTCCCTGTATTATTGCCTGCATAAAGTTGTTGCACCCAGACTGGAGAATAACTCTGTTAAACATACACTGTAGTCTGTGTATCCTCCCAGTCACAGAACTATTGCACAATGTTGATTACAGTGTTGCTACAACAGAGCAGTAAATCTTGATAATGCAGCTGTAGTTTCAAGCAAAACTGTCACTCACACGCCCAGTGAAATACCTGCAGCTCTCAAGACTGTGGTAGGGAATGTTTAATGTGAATGCTCCCTCCCTCCTTCCTTCCTTCCTTCCTTCCTTCGCCGGCTCGCTGCTTCTTGCGCTACTGGTTCTACAGCCAGGACAAGTTTCTGCCTGCCTGCTCCGGATGTTTGTGATGTGAATGAGTTGTCTTGCGATTTCCCTTGCTGCTATAGCGCTCCTCTCTCTGCAGTCTACAAGACAGAAGAAAAAGAAAGCACGTGTGCCTTGCTCTGGCACGGTCTGTGCAACGCTGGGCAAACTGTTAGCTGGTTAGCATGGTACCAAATCTTGTTCTGCACAGCGTTCAATAAGCTCTCTGTTTAGACTTCCCTCCCCTCCCTCTGTGAGCAGGTACTGCCAGGGCATGCTGAATGAATTTCATAGTTTGGGACTGATGTGGGCAGATTGCAGCATTCCTCAGTTTAGTTCAGTGCAAGGGATGGGAATAAGACTCCTATTGCATAGGAGTTTTTCCCTGCCATTCCAGGTTTTAATACAAGCTTGACTGGCCGCAGTGTATAGGGATCAAGCTCAGGAGGGTCTAATTAAACTCTTAGTAAAACCAGGAATGGATCAAACTGCTACGTAATGTAATAACAAGAATTCTCTTTCCGTACGGGAGTGATTCTCCGCACTGTGTGTGCTCTTGTAAATAAACCAAGCCAGTTTGTGATGGATGGTGTGTTAATGGATTGCCTGCTTCTCCCCCACCCCCACCCCATAGTGACCTGCCTTTATCCAGGCGAGCAAATAACCAAAAGTGAAACCCTCTGTTTCCAAGTAGGTACATTGTAATTAATGATGGGAAAAGTGAAGCCTTGTGAATCGCTGAGACCTTTGGACCACTGGTTCACTGATCCGAATCACATGACCGCTTCATGCTTTTACTGCCATCTAGTGGTCATTAAAGACAAGGCATGGTTAAAATGTAACAGAACTATCAATAATAACATTACCTGCAATTACACTATTAGTTTACAGAGAGCAATGACCTTTTAATATATGATACACATTATTAAGCAGTTGTTATTAATTATGTTACTGAGAATATAGATGTAAATAATCACTGAAATGATGTCCCCTTGCCAATAAGCATTGCCTATCTGCCCAGTTAGTGGAGGGGTAAATTCTAATCTGCTTTAGAAATAGCACCGCTGTTTAGTGAGCATATATATATATATATATATATATATATATATATATATATATATATATATATATATATATATATATATATAATTTTAACTTAAAAATATTGCACAAAACGGTTCTTTTCAGCTTGCCTGAAACAGCGTACTGTGCTAGAAACTGGACTGGGTCGGTAAGATCATTACATTTCATTACGTCAATGCTGGAGTCAAAGGATTCCTAAAAGGAACACTCCCAGGTCACATGTAAAGGTTCCAGTGAACCTTCATGACCCTGTTTGAACCAGCTGCAGCTTCATTCCCATTTAAATAAACTAAACGCATTATTTAGACACACAATTGTTCTGATAAGGTTACTCCCACTTGTCTCAATGATACAGCAAACAGTATGTCTGTTTGTGCCTACTTTCCATTGATTGAGATCTTGCTGCCACTGTTATTCCTGGACGTACATTAGCGAGACAATTTAGAGATGAAAAAAAATATATAAATTGGCAGCACAGTGTTTTTAATATGCTTCATGGCTTCCCAAGTTTGCTATAAATAACACAGTAAGACACTTTTTTTTTTTTTGCATGCTTGCTGCATTAGCTACAGAGTACAATTTGTTCACACAGATTTTTTATCCTATTGGTAAGCCCATCCTTTTTTAAGGAGCTTGTAGAGTGTGTTCCCTGGCTGGGCAGTAGAACCAGGTGAGTCAGGTCCGTCTTAAAAGTTCTCAATCTACGGCCTTGGAATGCCTGTGGCGAATAACAGCAGCTGTGGGCGGGGCTCAGGTATCTCCAGTATGTACCTGTGTTGATCAAGGTGCTTTTGAGCTCAGAAACGCAGACCGAGGCTTTTCCTAGGGGCAAAGACCTTCATGCAAAGTAGTGCCTGATGCTTGCATGGAAGCGGGGGCTCCATTTCTGTTTTGTTAGCTGAGAGAGCTTAGGGTTGTGGTTTTTGTTTTGTTTTTTAAATCTTCAAAATGAAAGACAGCTACAAGATGAATAAAGGCAGCCACTGAATTCTATAACCGGGGTACTTCTAAAGAGTATAAATAAAGGAAGCTGTGAAAATGGCAGTGAGATTCAAAGATGAGGCAAGTACAGTGGTTATTTTGTGTTCTGCTGCTGCTTGATGTATTGCTGGTCCAGTTGTCAGGTGTTGTGGCCTAGCGACGCTGATAAACGTCATGTGGCAGCTGCTGGTTCTCTTTGTACAGGTGTTGTGTTTACCTAGCTTTTGTTCCAGACTACAATTTTGCATTCAGCTTGATTTGAATGCCAATTGTTGAGCAGAAGTGTGTTTTGTTGTACTGTGTTTTCGGGGGGGGTCATTGAAAGGGAATCTCCCGTGACTCAGTCATGCCTGAGTGAGTGTAGTCCGTCGTGCAGCTGGGTGGGGCAGGTAAGGAAGCTCCTCTGAGGCTTGCTGGATTTCTTTTTTCAGCTTTTAGCCTGTCTTGTAGTAGGGTGGGGGTAGGAAGTGAGGCACAAGGGGGGCAAACTGTCTCCAAAGCTAGACCCACAGGAAAGACTTCCCACTTGTTTAATAAAACTTCTGCTTTTGGGATTTTAAGGAGATTTGGTTTCAAGTGTGACATTTCATGAACAAATGCTTTTGTGTTGAAAGTTGCGTTAGTTCTAGATTCTTCTTTCTGAAATATTAATAAACAAACTCCCTATCCTGTGCATAGTTGACTGGTTTCACAGTGTTACAATGTGATTGTGGAGAATTGTTTTCTACAGGTGTCTCTGAAGCACGGAGCTGCAGGTAACCCTTGTAGTGTCTCCACCTTGTTTTGCATTCCAGAAACTTGCAGATTGTAGTAGAATCAAGTTTGAATCTCTTTTAATACAAGTTTTGTTCCGTAGTAAAGTTTGCACCTGATCTGAAACAGGATGATTAGGTTAAGGGAAGAACCTCATAATTAAAGCAGATGTGTCTGCTGTGGATTTGTGATTCTTTATTATGTAAAGAAATAGAATATATACCCCCTTTGGTCACAATTTTTTATTTGAATTTGTAGACATTTTTAAATGGTATCTTTATTTTTATATAGCGCTTCATAGTGGATCACCATCGCAAAGCGCTTTACAGAGGTAGGCTGTGAGCTGTGCATTATATGCAGAGTCACTTACAATAGGACAATTGTTCATGCAGTGACTTGACGGATATATATTATATGATAATCGCAGGCTGAGAGCTAGAAATCATAATGAAGTAAAGTTTTGTGATATTAGTGTTTTGATATAAAAACAGTTTTGGGAATAGTCACTAGTGACATCCCCCAGCCACCAAAATGAGGGTTGAGTTTATATTGCCAGATCTGTTTGTGTATAAAGCTCTATTTGTTTATAAAGAAGACTAAGGTATCGCATCAATACGGTCATGCTGACTTTATAGAATATAGATACTAGAGACAGGGTGACTGTGCATTGGGAATGTGATATAAAGCACGAAGCCACTTTCAGGAACAGTGGCTTGAAACCTGGTTCCAGGAGACCTAGTTTGAGGCAACATTGCTGGATCAAACCCCAAGTCTCCCCTGGTGTGCCGTGCAGTGGCCTGAAACCAAGTCTCCTGAAACCAGGTTCCGAAGGTGGCTTAGTGTTCCTTCAGCTTTAGAAGCAGCCTGTGCATCCCAAATCGTTCTGTGCAGGTCAGACTTGGTATATCTTAATAGAATTGTGTTTAATATCCTATTTCTAAATCCTATTTTTTTTTTTTCAGTTCACAGAGATGGAAGACTTGAAAATATGGGAACAATATACTGTAACGCTGAACAAGGTAGGTTCAAACAGGATTATAGATGGCTTGGAGGCTGTCTCGTAATAATAAGAACAGCTCAATTCATTGAAATGAATCTCCACCTAGCAGCTAATAATCCGGATCAGACCCATGCTGACCTCTGTGCTACAGAGCTCTCTGTTTATTGAATGGTAAGTCGATGGTCTGTGAGCCGTGTGGCTTGCGGTTCAGCCCTTGCCTTCCCATTCGATTCAATGAGCTGAGATACCAATTCTACGTAAGGTTGCACCGTTTAAGCATTAGGCATATTTAAGTCTTAACAGTGGACTGTAATAATGATGTTACCAGTAATAATAAATGCTGTTTTATTTTTTATAATGAGAACAAATGTGATGTTCAGTAGCTGACTGGGAAAGTTGCTGAGTTTTTCAAATCCCAGCATTGAATTTCAAATGATAAAGGGAGGTAGTTCTTTTCATGGGGCAGGTGTGAGACAGGTGTGAGAAAGTGGAGACTGAGAATCGGAGGTAATCAGACATCAGGGTTTAAAACCTGCACCAGCCCCACTCCCAGTCCGGGGTTTCAGGACTTCTCTAGTTAAGGCAGGGCTGGAAATAAGACCCAAATTGCATAGCAGTTTGATCCATTCCTGGTTTTACTAGGAGTTTAAGACTCACCTGAACTTGTTACCTATACACTGTGGCTATTCAAGCTTGCATTAAAATCTGGCATGGAAGTCTTATTTCCATCCCTGTTTAGGTATGTTCTTGTAAAGACCAGGTGCCAGGCGTTTGATCAATCACACCTCTGATAAATCTGCCCTTATCAGAGCATGAATACATCTGTAGGTTTGCTAATAGGAGTGTTTCACATGAAACGCCTGGCTGCTAAACACCTGGATCATGTACTTCATTGCAGGTAGTTCTGAAAGGCAGGATGGGTGCAGGGACAGTGTGAGCTTCAAACCATGCAATATGATGCAAGACGCTGTAAACAAACCCACGAAGGTCCAGCACTGGATTAAAGGGGAATGGGAAGGGGAGCTGGGGAGTGACCGGCTTGTTTCGTTCCCAGGATTCCAAGGTGGGATTCGGGATCGCTGTCTCTGGGGGCTGGGACAAGCCCAACCCATCGTCCGGAGATCCGGCAGTCATCATTTCGGATGTGGTGAGGGGAGGGCCGGCCATGGGGAGGTTACAGTGAGTATGGGAATATCCGAGGCCTGGAGGCCAGGGATTGCTCAGCTGGGGGCCTCCTGAGGGGGGTTACATGGTTTTGGGGGTGGGGGTGGGGGTCATGTACCCATGATTTAAGCTATGTTCAAATATACCAGCTGGGCTGCTGACAGTCTACTTATTTTTCTGTTCCAATGGTGTCTCTCTCTCTCTTTAGAGAGAGAGGGCAAGAAAGGCAACATTTGTAATAGACATAATTGAACTAGGTTTTTTCTGGTCTATAGTTGCTTTACAGAGCATAACTTTGTTTACAAGCGGCTGACAGTATGCTCTTTGTTTGAGTTTGTGCGTAACATGGCGAGCTCAGCACTGTGTTTTGGCTGAAATGAGAATGCACAAGGCAGGGCATGCAAATCGATGGAGGAGGAGGAGGCAGACCACAGGGGAAGCCGGGGTTCAGATCAGAACTATGCATATTGCATATATAATAACACAAGAAGGATCCAACCAGTGAATATTAAACCTAGTTTTGTGCACCTCATTGCAAAAATATGGAAGTTAGCATCATTTTTATTTGTAGGGACGCGCATGATCCTTGTAAGTCTTTGTGTTTTTCATTTCCGTCCATCAGGACCCTGGATCACATCGTCATGGTGAACGGCGTCTCCATGGAGAAAGCGACCTCCACCTACGCCATCCAGCACCTGAAGAACTGTGGCAGGACGGCCAACATCGTGAGTGCCTGCGGAAGGGCGACGAGCCCTGCCGAGGTGTATGCGGTGATGTGGGGAATATTGGGTTGGCATGGAGCGGGGGTTCAATTTCTCCCTGTCAAAACATGTGGGAATGTGGCTGGAGCCGTGAATTGAATAAATGATTCATTAAGGCTCCAGCCACAGGTGTATAAATAGGGTGATCGTGGGTGTGCTGTGTTTTACGTCCGTGTTTGTATACCCTTTTGTTTTGGCCCTTGTGCCATTTTGTTTCGTTTAATGTGTTTTTAGTGTTGTCGTTTTAATTGTATTTGTAATTTGTGTGCATTGGCGCATTTTAAACCTGCAGCTTCTGCAGAGTCTCCTTCCTGTTAATAACAGCCTTGTCGGTGACACTGTACTGTCACAGTACCAAACACGCCCTGCCTGCCTTTCACCAGCCCAGGAGCTGCTTCAGAGGGCTTGCCAGAATCGCATCCTCGGCTTGGGGTCAGCTGTTAAGCGTGCTGTAGTGTAGCCAGGCTTGAAGCTTGCACTAGCCCTCTCTGCGTGATCAGGTGCCTGGAGTGTATGGAATTTCCCCTAGAAATTCCATACACTTATTATGGCATGAGTAAGTCACATCAAATTCCTGCCTCCTTTATAAAAAAGAAGAGCTTGCTTGAAGGTAGTTCTGGAACCCAGGACTGGGTGCGGAGGTTCAATCCATGGTATAGAGCAGAGTTAACAGAGATGGACGGTTGTGTAGTTCTGGAATGAGGAAATCAAAAACCATGCATTCTATAGTGCTCTGTGAGTTTAGCCAGCTAGACAGGGTAAAGGAAAAAAGTTTAAAGTCAAGTCTTGCCCTCTGTCTCCTGTTAGACGGTGAAGAGGCCTCGGACCATCCAGGTCCCTGTCTCGGCCCCCCGCGGCGTCTCCCAGAATTCCTCCCGGTCTGAAGACCTGTCCTTGCGGCGCGATGCCCCCTCGGATTTTGACAAGGGCTACCCGGCCCCGCGGAGGGGGTCCCAGGGGGAGAGGGCACCCCGCCCGCCCTCCGATCTCGACTCGGGCAGCGAGAGGAGCTACGACCGTTCTCCGAGCAACTCCGCCCCCAAGAGATGGAGCCCCGCCCCCAGCCCTGCCCCCGAGCGCAATGGGGACGTCCTGCCGTTGATGTCAGGATACAAGAGTCTCCCCAAATACGAGGACCCCTACAAACCCATCAAGGCTGTCCTGGTGAAAAAAGACCCCAAAGAAGGTATGAAACGGGGGGTGGACTCGAACTGGGGGCAGGACTGGTGATGTCACTGAACACAGAATGGGCACTAAAAGAGGAGAAAAGCAGCGCTTCCAATTAGAAATAAAGGCAATGAAACGAAACTGTAATGTGTTTTAAATATGATGGATTCAATATAAGAACATTACTTCTAATATTGAAAGCAATCGGCTACCCTCAGCCAGGCAGACTGCAGTTCGCTGCAGGCGGACGGAGGCGTTCACCACACTGTCTGTCTGAGGCCACAGACAATCGGTTCCTGATTTTCAGAGAGAGGTTAACTACACAAGGCAAGTTGCTCCTGCAATCTGCTGTCCAGCATACGTCATTTGAACATGGCAGTGTTCTTCATTTCGATGGCTTGTTTTTCCCCTGCAACGCATTCAGCCCCTGCTATTTTGTTTTTCAGAATTCGGTCTGAAGCTGGGCAGTCAGATCTTCGTGAAGTACATGACTCCCACGGGACTGGCGTCCCGGGAGGGGACTCTGCAGGAGGGAGACATCATCCTGAAGGTGGGGCTGCGACATACAAGCCTGGATGCAACACCCCGCTGAAACCAGGGTTTTTCAATTCCCATTCCCACATTGATGAGCAAAATTGCAATCGGCAGTATTCTGTTAAAAAGAGTTTCTCACAGTGGCAACAGATGACTTCACTTGAAGTCGCTGTTCATCAATTAAATTGGCTTCATATGATGTTGTAATGTTGTTGAAGCTGACACCCTGGGATCCTTCAAGAAGCTGCTTGATGAGATTCTGGGATCAATAAGCTACTAACAACCAAACGAGCAAGATGGGCTGACTGGCCTCCTCTCGTTTGTAAACTTTCTTATGTTCTTAATTATGCCAATTGGAATTGGGAATTGATTTTAAAAAGGAAATGGAATTGAAATTGACCCGACCCTGTTTTGAAACCATCCGGATATAAACCCCAGTTTTAATCGATTCCTTGACTCCTTAAAGCGATCGCAGCTAACGGAATAGTTCTGTAAATCGTACCTATTGAGGGATGGAAATAAGACTCCTATTGCATAGCAGATTCCCCCGTTCCAGGTTTTAAAACAAACCCGATTTGGCCACAGTGTAGAGGTAGCAAGTTCAGGTGTGTCTTAATAAACTCCTAGTAAAACCAGGAACGGATCAAACTGCAATGGGAGGCTTTCCATCACGGCTGTTATCTGTTTGTATATTGGATGTAAATGTACAGTTTGCAAAGATTATTTATTTTTTGACCTCCTGTACTACACCAAGTTAAGAAAGCAATGCTTTCAGACAGTGTCCTGATGCATGATTGATTTTTTTTGTTTAGCCAGTTGTCTTTAGTAACGCTGTCCTCCTCCCCCCTGTCCCGTTTCAGATCAATGGGATAGTGACAGAGAACTTGTCCCTGGAAGACACCAAGCGCCTGGTGGCGAGGTCGGCGAGCAAGCTGAGCATGACGGTGCTCCGTGACGACAGGCAGTTCCTGGTCTGCATTCCAGAGCTGCAGGACAGCGATGTGGCGAGCAGTGCCTCCTCTGAGCTTGAGGGTAGGATCCTCTTTAATATTAGTGCAGCACTGCCATTAACCAGGGGTGTGCTGATACTCCTACCCCCTAATCCTACCCCTACTACGAACTGCCTTTTGAAAAATGTTTGTCGGCAGGTAGTAAATAAATCTGTTCATTGTGTTGATTAGAAAACAGGAAATGTGTCCTTCCCTCACCTTTACAATCGAGCACCACTCAAGGGCTAGTTAACTTATGCATTGAGTGTTTTAAAAGCTGATTTGGAAGTGAATTTCATTTGTACTGCTATACCAAGGTCGTAAATTGACAAGGAAATATTATTTGAAGTTAATTGGCATTGATTGATACTCGATTGCAAAGGTGAGGTAAGGACAGCATTTCTCGTTTTGAAATCAACACAGTAATGAATGGATTTATTCAATACCTACCTGAAGGACCACAGCGACTACCGAGCGGGCAGACCTTTTTATAAGATGATACCAAAGTTTAAAACCGCTAACCCCACACTTTACTCTCCCTTGATAGTTTATGTAATTGTTACACTGATTTTTAACTGTTGGCTGCTATTGAACAGCTCATAAAAATATGGCTTTTTAATGTATTTATTTAGTGCCTATTTCTGGTAGACACCAGGCTGCAAACTGTTTTAATTTAAGTTATTTTGATCACTTGACTAGATGCCAATGGCTACAGGCCCCAGACCTGCTGTAACAGGTAAATTATGTGTTTTTTTTTTTTTTAAAAAGATATTTCAGATATTGAGTCGGAGTTAACCCTGCCTCCACCTCAGAAGAAAGACCTCCAGGCCAGCAGGGGGCAGCACAGCGAGAGGTAGGGAATACCTGCAGCGTGTTTATTCACTCGGAATGAGCACTAGCAATATTATTACTGGTCCTCCTTGTTTCTGGGAAAGATCTTTTAGTTCTGTGCTTGAAATATTGCTGCTGCGGTGACTTCCTGGCACCTAAACACTTCCTGTATTCCAATTCAGGGCTAACAGGCGTCCCGGGAAATGATTGTCCCGGTTGGAAGCGGCCAAACTGTTAAATCATCCTGGTTTTGCTATTGCATTTTCTTACAAACCTGTAGTAGTGTGCTATATATTTTTAATCGCATGTTTAATGGCTGATCACATTTTTCTAAGCTGGCTTTTTATTCAAGTTTTGGTCAGATGACAGTAGGAAGAAAACGATGAATTATGGCTTGTAATTAATACACTCCATGATTAACTTGTAAATGATGATTATGTTCAGTTATTTTAACTGCTTCAGAGTTGCTACTTAATCCACCCCAGTATTAGTTCTTCGTGTTTTATTTTTCCGCACTCTGCTCCGGTTTCCTCTATCAGAATCCGGGCTGAACCGATGCAGCCGGACCTCCGTGCAGCACAGTACCCAGACTGGACTGACCACCGAAGAGGGGTCTCCACTGCGGGGCGACGTGCAAATGGAGGTGGGTCTGGAGCAAAGCTTAAACCCCCCAGGAGGAATGAAATGGCACTTTCACTTTCATGAAGGTTGATATTTTGTGAAACCCGTTGACCAGCTGTCTTGAACAGTTTTCTAATTCATTCCTTTATTTTATTTTTTTTTAATTTAGACAATTCAGACCCCGATTCGGATCGCACGCCCTCCCCCTCCCCACCCCGAAAAAAAGCTATCCAGAACAGCAGGGGGCAGCACAGAGACAGGTAGGACTGCATTGGGACTAGCTGCTCTGCAATATAATGGGAGGGGAAAAAAGTTATACAAATAAGATGTACAGTTTAGGGTCTGAGCAATCCTGCCAGCGAGATTCTGTTCACACTAAAAGCTAAAGCAGGGGTTCATTTGTAAACAGAAAGGTACCAGATCTTAGTAGCAGATACTGTAGTAGCACCCACATCTGCTTGTGGATCACGGTTGAGTGCCTTACTGTTGATGCCAGTAGCTGCATGCCGATCTGTACCTCGCCGTGCTTTAACATAATCTTCATACGGTTCATCATTTGAAAACTGTTCACTTCTCAAATTAAAAAGGTACCGGATTTAGGGTCTGGTGCGATCCGGCACAAGTGAACCCCTGAGCTGAAGTATGAATCGAGCTGCTGTATGCAACAGGAGGCTGAGCACGAGCACGCACTCCCAGCAAGCATCCTAACGTGCATCTGCACAATGAACCTGATTTCTCCCTCAGAACCCGGGCTGAACCTGTACAGTCAGCGAGCGACTCTGACAGTGCCAGCTTGCCAAGAGTGCTGCCAGCTGTGATGAGGCGCCCTGCAGAAGGTGAGTCTGTGATTGATGGCCTGGGAGTAGAAACCACCAACCACAAGAACAAAGGCCACGGAATTAAACACTTGGCTTAGATTTTATTTTATTGCTTGATAACGCAATGCTTTTCTAACTAGCTAACACACATTGAATGATTCTATGTGCTGTTGTTCCCTACACACTGGCTAATCAATTTTTATTTTGTTTAAATGTAGAGGATTCGGATTTGGATTCGGATCACACTCCGTCACCAGCACAGAAAGACAGCCGAGACAGCAGGGGGCAGCATCGAGACAGGTAGGACTGCCTTGGGAATGGTTGCGCCATGAACACAATGGAGAAGAGCTACCGAACACACAGTGTAGGATCGGGGGTGGGGGGTGAGGTTAAACCTGCCCTCCCCTTTTTTTAAATTTATTATTTTTTTTTTAAATTATTTCTCCCTCAGAAAACGGCCTACCTCCAAGCAGTCGGATGTCAGTGAAGCCAGGGACGCTGACAGGGCAAACTTCCCCAGATGGAGGCGTCCTACGGAAGGTGAGTCTGGAGCAGCTGAGCCCCACCCCCACATCTGCTTTATCAGAGCATTGTGTGAATGCGTTGTGATTTCTTACTGTGATCATCTTACTTATAAATACTGACTTTCTTTCTTTTTTTTAAATCTAGATTTTTTGGACCCTGGCGCGGAACCCGCCCCGTCTGAACAAACCGCATCCCTACCTAGGGAAATACACAGCCAGGACAGCAGGGGGCAGTACAGAGAGAGGTACAACTAGTTTAGTTACTCCAAAATGAAATAGTTAGGCCGAGCCATGTATTGTTCAGGAATGGCAATAAGACTCCCGTTGCACAGCAGTTTGATCCATTCTTGGTTTTACTAGGAGCTTAATAACAGACATTATTATTATTTGTTTATTTAGCAGACGCCTTTATCCAAGGCGACTTACAGAGACTAGGGTGTGTGAACTATGCATCAGCTGCAGAGTCACTTACAACTACTTTTCACCCGAAAGACGAGCACAAGGAGGTTAAGTGACTTGCTCAGGGTCACACAATGAGTCAGTGGCTGAGGTGGGATTTGAACCGGGGACCTCCTGGTTACAAGCCCTTTTCTTTAACCACTGGACCACACAGCCTCCTAGCTTGTTATGCTATGGCTAATCAAGCTCGTGGTGCACGTGAACTGCATTGCTGTCAGGAACGTCTCTTGTGAAAGCTTCTGGTTTCTCCCTCAGAGTTCGGCCTCAATCTGCGCACGACTCCGACAGGGATAGCCTTCCAAGGGTGCTCCCAGTGCCGTCGATGAGGCCTCCTCCAGACCATTCAGATCTCGATTCGGAACGCACCCCTTCCCCGCCCCGCAGGGACGACAGCCTGGACAGCAGGGAGAAATTCAACGGGAGGTAGGATGAAAAAACAGTGACAATGGCAATAGTGTGCTTAATTGAACTGTTTCTGCAGACGGCAGCCTGGTTTCACTGCCTAATCAGGGTCTGTGAAACCAGCCTTTAACTAAGAATTGATCATAAATTAAAGCAAATTTTTTTAAATTTTTATTTTTTTATTTTTTTAAAACAAACATTAGTGTTAACTACCTTTTTTTTTATAATGTTGCATTGGTTTACAATAACATGCTTAAACTAATATTATAATAAATTGGACTAAATTTGCTTCCCCAAACCTGTATTGCACAGACCTGTTGCACAAATATTTCTGTACGCAACAGCGCCATCTGCTGCTCGTAACTGTACTGAACAGTGTGACAGAGGAGCGGTCAGCTGGAATATGTTCCTCCTTTTTAAATAGTCTCAACAGTTCTCTCCTCTCTGGTTTCCAGGCTGCCTCCCGCTCCCAATGGGAAGATGCTGGCGGGAGTGAAGTTGAAGGAAGCCCCTGCAGTGTACGGTGCGTATACAGGAACTCCCTGTAAAGGAGACCTTCGGAAGCTCAGCTGAATGGGCTTGGTCACCCTTTGACTCCGTTGATGGAATTAAACAGGGCCTGGCTCATGGTGACCTAGTGGTAGAGCTGAGGGACTGGGAGAGATGTGGATATACTTATGATCCCAGGTTTTTGGCTGGTGGTTGCCGATCGGGGGAAATTCTCTGTGGGGTGTGGTGTAGGGATTTATCGCCATCTTGTGGAATTTTATGGAATTTTTTTTGCCTCTTCAGCTGCGAAGGAAGAGGAGCCGATCTATTGCCTGCCCCCAGAATCCCCTCCAAGACAGAGGGCGGAGCCGAGAGAAGAGCCAAACCTGGGGTAGGGTTGACAACTGTCCTGGATTACTGTTTGAGGCAATTTTAAGTTATTGAATGTATTTGCACATCCCTGGGTACATTCATTTATTTGGCAGAGGCCTTTATCCAGGGAGTTCTGTTACACTTTAAGGATCAGAACTTTTCAGACAAGAACTTTTCAGACAATTCCCTGCCTGAGTTAGAGCTCTCTCTCTCTCTCTCTCTCTCTCTCTCTCTCTCTCTCTCTCTCTCTCTGCAGGTACAGCTCTGATCTCAAGCGCATTGGCTTTGTGAAGGAGGACAGTGTGGGGCTGCGGTTGACCGGAGGGAATGACGTGGGCATCTTCGTGGGAGGGGTGAAGCCGGGCAGCCTGGCCAGCCAGCAGGGCATCGAGGAGGGAGACCAGATCCTCAAGGTCAGCAGCTACCTGGATACGTCATTCCTAGAGAAACTCTCCTGTGTCTGGTTGTAGGTATGTTTCTTGTTTTTCTTCTAAATGCATAACCTCTCTCTCTCTCTCTCTCTCTCTCTCTCTCTCTCTCTCTCTCGGCAGGTGAACGGTGTTGATTTTGGCTCCTTCACCCGCGAAGAGGCAGCCCTGTACCTCCTTCAGATCCCCAAAGGAGAGCAGGTCATCATCCAGGCCCAGAGCAAACTGGACAGTGAGTAGAACCCGGGTCCTGGCTTGAGGAACGTTCAAGCCGTCTCCTTCCTTTTTACAGTTCAGTGTAATGATAAAATCCCAGCCTATGTCGGGGCAGGAGATAACTCTCATTGCACAGCAGTTTGATCCATTCCTGGTTTAGTAAGACATACCTGAGCTTGTTACCTGTATGCTGTGGATAATCAAGCTTGTATTTAAAAACTGGAATGTGTGAAACTGCTGTGCAACAGTATTTTAATCCCTGGTTATTTAAACACTTCTATATTGACAAAGCATAATGTTTGATATTTGTGAAGCTCCAAGTATAGAACAGTTTCCAAATACTATTTCCGTCCCTGTGTGTCCATGTTAATGAACAATTAACCAGACCCCCCCCCCACCCCCCTCTCAGTTTACCGGAAGATGCTGCAGTCCAACGTGGGCGACTCCTTCTACATCCGGACGCACTTCGACCATGAGGGAGAGGGTCCGGGCACCCTGAGCTTCACGAGGGGGGATGTCTTCAGAGTGCTGGACACCATGCACCGCGGCAAGCTGGGCACCTGGCGGGCAGTGCGCATGAGCAACATCCTGCAAGAGGCAGACAGGGGCACCATCCCCAACAAGAGCAGGTGAGTGCAGGAGCCCCCTCTCCCTCTCCCTGCACTGCACTGCCCTGCCCTGGCTGTCTGTCCACCTGGGGAATGATGGACCACTACAGCTGTGTGTGTTGAGATTCTGGTGTTCTGTGGTCCTTTACAGGGTAGAGCAGATAGGAAGTGTGTAAGAAGCTGTGTTTTAAAGTAAAGGTACCGATCGTACCGATCATCGCAATTACTGGTCTCTCTACAGGGATGTAACTTCCATTACACAGCAGTTTGATCCATTCCTGGCTTCTGCTACTACTTGCAGCTGTAGGATGTTATAAGCATCTTCATAGCTAAGGAAGCTAAACTGGAACAGGAATGGAAATAAGGCTCCCGTTACATAGCAGTTTGAGCCAGTCCTGGTTTTACTAAGACACACCTGAGCTTGTTACCTGTACACTGTGGCTAATCAAGCTTGTAGTAAAACCTGGAATGGGTGAAACTGCTTTGCAAGAGGAGTCTTATTTCCAGCCCTGTCTCCAGTTACTCTGCTCTAGCTGGTTGGGCTTCTGTGTGACTGATTTGTCCTGCTGTCTCTCTCTCTCTCTCTCTCTCTCTCTCTCTCTCTCCGTCCCGTCCTCACAGAGCGGAGCAGCTCGCCAGCACGGAGCTGACACAGAGAAGCAGCAGTAGCAGCACCCCCTCCTCCAGGCTCCGCGCCGAGTTCTGGAAGCTGAGGGGCCTCCGAGGGGCCAAGAAGAGCAACCGCAAGAGCCGGGAAGACCTGTCGCAGCTCACCATCCAGGGCAAATTCCCCCCTTACGAGAAGGTGTTCCTGCGCGAAGGTGAAGTTCACGCAGAATCTCGTTTTGATCGTGAAAAACTTGACTCTGGAATAGCTGGAGTAAGAGGCACAACAGAATTGAAGCTGCTCCCAGCCCTGTGGTTGCAGCATGCAGCTGGTCCTGCCTTTTAATAAACTGCAATAAAATTAGATTGGCCTTTTAATGGACTAAATTGCACAGGACTCAAGTTTTATAATGGTGCCACTGCTACTGAATTACTCGTCATTTAGCTATACCCAAATACTGGGGCACTGAATTCTCTGCCCACTGGATTCCTCATCGAGGAAGGTATTTAGTTTGGTGTGTTATGTATAGGGTTAGAAACCGTCCTGGGTTTCAGAAGCTCCCTTGTTTAGGTATATTATTGAAATGACTTGGTACAAGCAATCGGGCCCTACAGAATGTACTCTGAACCAGGCTTGGGGTCAAGTCCTGTTTTTTCAGTTTCAATTCCTTTTTAAAATAATTTTCTGTTCCCTTGAAAGCAGTTGAACAATCACAGCAATTATGTCTCAAAAATATCAATTATAACTCGGATGTTTAGGTGCCATTTATATTAAAATCAACAAGTTGTTTTTTTTTTTAGCGACATTCAAGCGTCCCATTGTCATCTTGGGTCCTCTGAGCGATGTTGCAATACAGAAGCTGTCCACTGAAATGCCTGCAGAGTTCCAGACAGCATGTAAGCAGAACAGTACCTCCCATCCATTAACAGGCTCTTTCTCAGCTGGGGTTTTCTTACTGCCTGTAACACCACTCTGTTGCTGTCTCCCTCTCTCTCCTAACAGTGATGGTACCCCGCAATTCAGAAGAGGGGTCCTCATCGGTGATCAAACTGGAGACCGTGAGGCAGATCTCTGAGCAGGTCAGGAGAAAGACGAGGGAATGAAGTTCCACAGAGGAGGGCCAGTGTCCTAGTAATAGTTTATTTAGGAGTCTGAATTTGGATACTTTTTTGGGGGTGTGTGTATGTCAAATAGTTTTGCATCACCGAGAATTTTAGGATTGAGACTAAATAAAAAAATATCTATATGAACACAATTTAGATCTTTATTTAACATGTATCATGTAATTATCTACCGGAAGCCATACTAGCAGTACAGTATTTCATGTTGGATTTAAAAAAATCTTAACTTCAAAACGATCAATGTGGTAAAACTTTAAGCAACCAAGTCAAGTAGACAAGGCTGTCTCTGAGCTGAAGAGTTCAGTCTCTCACTCTGTTCCCTTCCCCCTCCCCCCGCTCAGGACAGGCACCCCCTGCTGGACATCACGCCCTCTGCTGTTGAGCGGCTGAACTACATTCAGTACCACCCCATGGTGCTGTTCCTTGACCCGGAGAGCAGGCAGGACGTGAAGACCATGCGGCAGCAGCTCTGTCCCCAGTCCAACAAGAGCTCCCGCCGTCTCTACACCCAGGCCGTCAAGATGAGAAAGTACTGCCCCCATCTCTTCTCTGGTAAACAAGCTTTCCGGTTTGATCAGGGATGGAGAGAACACACAGGAGCTTGTTGCATAAACACTGTGGCTCACCAAGCTCGTAGTAAAACCTGGAGTGGATGCAACTGCTATGCGATAGGAGTCTTCTTTCCTTCCCTGTTGATTTATCTGATATCTCAAGAGCACCTTCCGTTCTCCTGACGTTCCACAGATCAGATGAAACATTCATAGCAGAGCTGAGGCGATGGCGAACGATTGGGGAACAAAGAGATCAGTTAATGGATTACTCCGGTCTTGTACTGCAGAATAGAGATGTGGATATCGATTGAATGATATTGGGCTCCATGCACAGTACTGGAAGGTCCTTTTATTAAGGAGTATTTTTTATTTGTTTGACTTCTTTGTATGAACCAATCTGTGAGTAAGCCTCTTTGCTCCCCAGCGAGGATCCCACTCCTGCCCGACTCCAACGTCTGGTTCGAGATCCTGAAGGACTGCATCAAGGAGCTGCAGGCACGACCCGTCTGGTTCTCCGAGGACAAGGTGAGCAGAGAGGGGAGGAGAGCTGCTGGGCTGCGGGCTCAATATTGCAATGGAGCAACTTGCTAAAATAAGTTCTTGAACTTGCTGTCCATGCAGATCAGTCAATAGAAGCAAATCGATTTTTTAATGAAGTTTGTATCCTTTTGTGAGCAGGGTTGGGGTCAGATTCCTGTTTTTTCAATTCCAATCCCTTTTTTAAATCCATTCCAATTTCTTCGAAGGAATTAGAATTGATAGTTTAGACCCAATTGCTGTGATTTGTTAAGCTGCTTTCATTTGAAGCCAGTTGAATTGATTAAGGGTTCAGTTGAAGTAATTTTGTTGCCACTGTGAGAAGCTCATTTTAACAGAATACTGCTAATTGCAATATCGATCAATGGTGTGTTGGAATTGATTTAAAAGGGAGTGGGAATTGGAATTGGAGTTGACCCCAACCCGGACTCATGTTTTCACAGCATGCTGCCTACATGCCTGTACTGCAGCCTCCTGCCACTGTTTCATCGTCCTCTGTGTTTGCAGGCTGAGAGCGGAGAGGAAGAGGATCTGGACGCTCTGAGTCGCTCGCGCTCCACCGACTACCTGAGCTGTGACAGCCGAGCCACCAGCGATTACGAGGACACGGACGGAGAGGCGTGCACCGACAACGAGCTGGACGAGGCCTTCGAGGGGCCGGCCCTGGGGCGCTCCTCCGAGCCGGCCCTCCCTCAGTACTCAGAGCCGGCGCTGGCCCGGTCCTCGGAGCCCGCCTGGGAGGAGGAAGACAGCTCTCACAAACCCTACAGGACCCACAGCTACAGCGCCGAGCCTCGGGTCTGGGTCCATGCACCAGAGGCAGATCGACTGACCCCCGAGCTGGAAAGCGCCCCCCCTGATCTCCGAGAGGTCCCCGATCATCGAGGGGTTCCCGACCATCCAAAACAGGTAACGTGTCATCTGCCTCAATCACGACATGCACGGTCAGGGATGGAAATAAGACTCCCATTGCATAGCAGTTGGGTCCATTCCTAGTTTTACTGTTAATCTCACCGATTTATTTTTTTATCTTTTTCTAAATACTTAATCCCACTTGTCCCGATGATGCTGCGTACAGTTTATTTATATTTTCCATTGATTAAGAGATTTTGTTGCCACTGTTTTTCCTGGACATACTGTTGCACAAGGGTTGGAATTCATGCTAGTTCACATTTTAATCCCCTCCTTTTTCAGGTCCAAAATGAAATGAGGTCAATGTTAAAATTCTACAGGAGGAATAATAATGATCCTGTCCCCCTTTCTTACAGCCCAGCTTCTCGCAACCTCAGGGACAGCAACAGAGACTTTTCGGGGGGTACGTTTTTATTTATTGACCATTAGGTGGCACTGTCTGCTATGCATTATTTGATTTTTTTTGTTCTTAATGTCAAACATGTTTTTTGTGCACATTCCTACCTGCAAAGGGGTGTCCTGTATGTTTTGTATTACCTGACCCCCCCCCACCCTCTCCTCTCTCTTCTGCAGGGCTATAGACCACCAGGCGGTGCTGTGGAGGCGGCCTCAGATCAGAGGCAGCATGAGCTCCGAGGAGGACGAGGAGGATAAAGACTTTGACTGGGGCCCGGCCACAGACCTCTAGGACCTTTTTAAACAGAGAGAGAGAGAGAGAGAGAGTGGTAAACATTAGCACAATCTCCTTCCATTGGGATGCTATTTGACGATGGCTTCGTGAGAGCATTCGAATAAGTTGTGAAGAGGATAAGCGTTTTACAAAACTCTATTTCTCCTTCCGACCCACACTCCCAGTTGTGGATCATTCTTTGCCTGCCAGCACTACATTTTAAGTGCTTCAACCAAAATGAGGTTTGCTGAACTGGGGTTATAAAAAAAGAAAAAAAAACTGGACTGGAATGGTCCACTAAGACCTAAAGACTGAAGCAAACCCTTGCAATCCAATAACTAGAAAATTGGATGGCATGATTTTGGTTATCAAATGCACAGGTGAGGTACTATTAGTGTAAACCTATTCTCTGCAATTGCAGCTGACTCTTGGCAGATTTCTAAATTCAGTTTGCAGTCATGGCAAGGCATTTTGGGAGGACGGTTCAAGATTCATAGTGCCTCCTGTACACATGCCTCTAAACGGCCATCCGGGACTTACTGAAACTTTTTTGAAAGGAGGATTAAAAACTCTACTGCTGCCCTTTTTAAAAGGGAGCTGCTTGTTTGGAAATGCAGTGCACGGTAGCTATGGACAGATCGCTACAGGAGGACAAGGAAAGAAGCTGCTTGCCAATGCCCAGGATGCATAATGTGCCTTCCTACCTCTTCTGCTCTGAATCATCCTCCGTTTGCACACCTTTGCTGTGTGAATTCATATCTGGGCAACCTAATAGGTTCTGTTTTGGCACAGCAGTCAATCAAACTGCTTTTTAAATGCATGCAAGTGCCTCCAGATTTATCGGATGATGTTGCTGCCAAGCTCAAAGTTTTAATGCTCTCATGTCTTGACTCCAGATTGTATAATGTTTGTTCGTTTCCTAACCCAGCTCGTATTAAAGTGGGTGTTTTTCCCATTCGAGAAAAAGCCTTGCGTCATGTGGCTTGATGTTTATCATTTCCATGTTAATGTCATGCATTTAAAAAAAACAACTGTTTTTAAACATACACTGGTATATGGTTTTCTAATAAATACTCCAGATTCATTTTTAACTATTTGTTTTGGATTGTGGTTCATTTTGAATGGAAACACACTCCTGTTGCATGTTCCCTCCATACCCTCCAACTGTACCGATTTTGTCCGGTACAATACCGGCTATCTTACTGTGGTGTCGGATCCTCAGATAGACACTAGAATTTCAGATTGACAATAGAATCTGAAACCTAGTACTGCCAAAAAACAAGAAAAAAAAAAAAAAACTGAGAAAGTAAATGCTATCGCCATAACATAATTCCTGCCTGTAGCTGTATTTAGGAGGCAGTGTGGTCCAGTGGTTAAAGAAAAGGACGTGTAATCAGGAGGTCTCCGGTTCAAATCCCACCTCAACCACCGACTCATTGTGTGTCCCTGCGCAAGTCACTTCACCTCCTTGTGCTCCGTCTTTCAGGTGAGACGTAGTTGTAAGTGACTCTGCAGCTGATGCATAGTCCACACACCCTAGACTCTGTAAGTCACCTTGGATAAAGGCGTCTGCTAAATAAACAAATAATAATAATATTTTGTTATGTAGCTTCCGTAGTTTAAAAGCCAGAATATATACAAACAGGGAAGATGCATACGTTGTGATTTTTAAATCTCTTGTGCACTATTGGCATGAATACAATGTTACCGTCATGCTGAAAAGAATTTAGCTCCCTACAGTAAAAACAAATAACTGGATTATTAATGTGTATGTAAATAATGTACATTAAACTCCAATATTTTAAGTTCATTTACAACCTAGTACGTTTGACAATAAAAAAAAAATATTAACTGAATAAATAAGTTACAGTAAAATTAAAAGCAAAAAAAACGGAAACTATATGATGTTAGACTGTTTTCAATTGTAAAACAAAACCTCAATGATAGCCTTCCTTTTCCTGTGCTAAAACTCGTTTCTTAAATAAAATAAAACTTAACCTCCAATCAGCGTCCGTGAATACCGTCACGTGTTTTTTTTTTTTTTTTTTTCTATTTGCAAGACAAGTTGCGCGGAAAGAAAGCGTTGCTTCGAGCAGCAAGGTGGCACGCCGCATCGCAAGCCGGATAGCTTAGTCCTAGTGCACTGACACGGGACAGCCCGAGTGAAACGACTGTGTTCACGAAGCAGTACAACTTAGATGGAAGAGCGGCAGTGAGGACGCAAGGAAAAAGAAAGGGTGACAGAATCTGGAGCGGCAGGAGGGGGAAGGGGGGGGGGAGAGGAAATTATAAAAAGATGTTCTCCAGAAAGAAACGAGAATTGATCAAAACTCCTTCTATATCAAAAAAGAACAGAACAGGAAGTCCCGGACCACAGACCTCATCTGTAAGTTGCATAGCATCCTTTTTCACGTTGAGCTGTTTCCGAGAGTTACAAGTGCAAAAAAAAAACAGCACTAACTTTTTACAGCGTTCGGAGTAGGAGGAGAGAGATATTGCAAAATAACACCAAGTCCGTTGGGCTGGGCAGTGTTCGTATTCATTATTAGCTAAATGCATGTCAGTGTTATATTAGGTATCTTATTGGCGAACCTACATTATGAAATATGTAACTTAAAGCAATTTGTATTTTTAGGGTTTGTTTAGTAGAACTAATCTGTCTTGCTTGCCTTGCAGATACCAGTTTAGCTGTGAAGTATAATTTAGAAACTAGGGTGGAATTTGCCGGCAGGCTTCAGCATGTTAATTCTGAATGCAAACGGCTTGGCTTGATTTTGAAACTTAATATTTCGACTCAATTTAGGACTCGGTTGCATGTGGAGTTAGTTATAGACAGCTCCAGCGTGAGCTACACACTTTCTTCATTAGATATCTAAATACAGTATTTATTCAAAATAGTTGGTATGGCAAACTAACTGCACGACGCAACGCCGCGGTAAGACGCGCGATTAAAAAGATATATCGATCTATAGGTTTAGTTTTCTATATAATACAATGTTAAAACGTGGGTCAGGTGGTGGTAAAACCAGCTACAGTCCTTACACAGTGGGTCAAAGGAATAAAAAAACGAACTCTACTACTACCACAGCTAAACCGAAAACCAAACTGGATATCCTGCCGAACAGACCCAACGTTTGGCTGAAGCAGGTAGGTTTGAACCCGAGACCCAATAATCAATGGTCTCCATCAATATGGTTTGTAAAGATGTAATCGTTTTTACTGGGGCTAATGTTGTATTCTTTTAAATATGGAGTAGAATACAAACGCGAGAAAGTGTGGTGTATACAGTAATGTGAATTTAATTGGATATCAAGGTTCAGGCTTGATTTCAATTTCTTAAGTGCAACCCAAGCTATGCTCTAGTCTTAATCACAGTGTGCATGTGTATTTATTTCCTTGTCGGTTGTAACCTACAACAGTCTGACCCCACTCTTTCAGTGATGATAATCTAATGAAAGGACATTGTTTATAAATACTGATGTACCAGTTTCACTGGGCACCTGCTTCTTCAGCTGTGACAGTCGTGTCTTACAGTTGTTTATGTGGTAGTAACCTGCATCCTGGTTTTATTTGATCGGTTTCCAAAATGTCTGCTGGCTGATTTTGAAGTGTGTTCACTTGAGTATCCTGTGTGCTTGTCTCCTGGTTATATAGAAGAGCCACGCATCATTCGAATGGAACGATTTCAGGATAGGACATGTGTCGCGATATGGAATACGATCTGTGTCGCGATACATGCGAGTGTACTGATTAGCTACTCGTAGAAGGCCTTTAATGATGGACCATTTTGTTAAAAAACAAACGTTAAATGACATTGTGAGTGTTTAGCCACCTCAAACACCCTTATTCTTCATTCAAGAAACATTTTAGGATCTACAATGAGCTCTATTGAGTATCCGTTATGATACATCATGTAAAGAAAGTATGACAGTTCAGTGATGCACAATGAATTATTACAACCCCTACACATCATGAAACTGCAACTGAAAATCCACTTGGGCAAGGAACTGTTCTAAGCTTCTCCCATGCTTTGGCTCCATGCTGCTGGTATAAACGCAGGGTGTTCTCTGTTAAAACATGCCTTCAAAATGTAAACCGATATTCTTTTGCAATTAGCTGGCAAACCAAAGTACAGCGCAATTGAGACCATATTTACCACAATAAACCTGGTATCGGTTGAAATTGTCCATTTAAAAGGAGAGAATCCGTGATTGGTGAATTAGTGCTTGGATATTGTTGTGTAATTATGCCGTGTTTAAGAACATGTCCCTATGAATAAGGCAGTGCTAGGGCAGTCCTCCTCAGCACTGGGTGATTCCTGATCAGTATACAGGACTCCTACAAGCCTCTTGACAAATGGTGTTTTGAGTCTGTAACACCTGCCTGCTCGGGATCCAGCAGGTTTTAATGAGCCACGAGTCAAGCATTGAGAAGAGGATCAATATTATGTGTTGAAACATGATAGAAAAACAGTATTAGAAATCCACCTACAAGGCGAATATCAGTTTTTTCCAACACTGTTTGCTATTCTTTTGCAAAGTAATGCAAATTTATAACCACCTTGCTGCCCCCAACATCCTGCATTTACTCTTTCGCTTCATCCATGGGGGCGCGTTATACTCTGAGAAGGAAGCATGGGCTTGGAAACCGAAGGAGTGGCTGCATTTTCATGCAGAACAGCCCTAGTTTCATTTTTTAAATCCAGACATACTTGGACCCCCTTTGTGTTTTCTGTAGAGCTCTGTTGAGGTCAGAAGAGGTGACTGTATTTCTGTTAGTCAAGTTCCATCGCAGGTGCTGCCCAGTTACAATCTAACTGCTTCCCTGCCGCGTGGTCGTCCGTTTCAACCCTGGCCGTAGCGATGATACGGGCCACGCCTCTGCCTCTACCTGCGAGACGTCTTCAGCTTCGGTTCACAGCTGTGTTCTCGGTCCGTCGAGGCTGATTGTTAGAAATCAGCAGTTCGCAGGCAGGTGCTGTCGTTGGGGATTTTCCGTTCGTTGTTTGTTTGCAGTGCTTGAGGGGGAAGTCTTGTACGTACACTAGTTCTCAGAAGAGAGGATGACTTGACTTTAGAATTCAGCCGTCACCCTTTTTAAAGGTACATCTCTGCTTGTGACTTTGGCCATTTATTATTATAGGATGTGATCGCTGTATGGGATAATCTCATATTGAATATAGGCATGGACGGGCGTTCTCACAAACCATTAACAAAAGAACAGGTTTAAGCCCCTTTCACACCTGTAACGATAACCATAAATCGTTTATGGAGCGGTCACACCAGAACAAAGCAGGATGCTGATGTATTGTACAGCAAATGCCAATCAACTTTTTGGTGCACGCCCACTTTTATTTCCAGCGAGATGAGGGACAGTGATGAGGAACATTAAGAAATACTCCTGTTGTATTGGATCAACAGAAGGTGTAGGAGACAGAGAAGACGAGTGTGGGGACACAGAGTACTACAGAGCAGGGACGAGTTAGGGGAATTCCACATGCCCGTTGAAAATGACACCGTGGAAGTATGCATGGTCGCCTTGGATACAACCACTTCCCATTAAAGTAAAACACAATAAGAACATGGTCTGTATCGTTGATCACTGACGTGAAATAAAGCCTTTCAACCAATGTGTGACATGTCATGTATTTCAACATCCCAGAAATGCTTTTCCCTTGCATAACGGGGTTATCTATTCTGTTATGTGAATACAGACTTGATATTGTCGCCTCTTTTTCAGCAGTGCTTGTGTGCATGTTACTGATCCGTGACTCAACACTACTTGCTTGTACTGTGAGTAATGACTAATAACACTTTCCAGAGACAAGCAAACTCAGACTTGCAGACAAACAGGCAGGCGGAGGGACACATTTATATTGTCGTTAGGTTAAATTTGTCATTTTGCTGCTTTAACAAATTCTAATACAGTACAAAAATAGTTTGGTTAGGTTTCGACGTGCGTGTGTGTGTTCCTGTTGTATTTTCTATGTCATCCTCCCCCAAGGAGGGAATAGGAGCAGAACAATATCACAAACCTATTTCAAAACCAGGCTTGTGAAATACTGAGACACAGTTGCTGTGTTTACAAACAGCCAAACCCGCTTGTCGTAAAGCTGCCTCAATAGAAGGAATCTGCACTGTATTCCCAATGGAACCAGTATACCAATTGCTTATGTGCAGGTGCTCAGTCATGGTAGCCAAGCTCATGAATGGCCAGTATTTCCACTTGGAGATGACCCTGCAGCATCTTGCAACAACTCTGTCGTGTGATTCTGTTGTCCACAGCTAGCTACTGATTTGACGAACCGACTATAATGTGGCACCTAATGACCAGGGACTGGTTGTATAAAACACCTGAACTATATTAAATTTAAGCATAAAACTTCAGGGTATATTTGCCCTTTAACTAGGGTATTGACGTTAATGTGTTAAGCTGCTTCCTGCAACACCCTTAAGTTCAATGAACTCTTCGGGGGAACTAAGGGCACATGTGACTTGGTCTTAATCACCATCGTGGTGCATGGTGCTGCAGAGGGCTAAGCAGTATGGGTGATGGGGCACCCAGTTGCCATTTGTAGGTGACATAAAGATTAGTCTCATGATGAGTTGGTGAATATCACAGGACTGGCTGTGTCTACATGACTCACGTGGGTGTAGCCTGTGCTGTTTGACAGTGGCTGAGTTCCTCAATTTCTGTTTGATGAGGTCAGTTCATGTGTGCTGGTGCGTTTTCATAGACCCCCCCCCCCCATGCTGTTCTGGTCCTCTGAATGATGCTTCAGACAGACTGGGGAGACGTCTAAAAATGGCTGCAAATTCTGGTTTAAAGGTTTTATCGGGGGAATTGCTTAGAAACTCCTGCCAATGCTTCTCCCTCGGCTCACATTAACATAGACTTATTTATACTCTCCTTAGATCTCTGTATGCTGCTGATCAGGCTTGAACCAGACGTTTTTATTGTGCTGTTTGTACATTGTGGTATTTGGCTTTTTTTTTGTATATTAGGTCTTGTAAGCTAGGTCTTGGTCTCAATGGGTACATCTCCTAGTTAAATATGTTCACCAGCCCCAGACCAGGGCATTCCCCTGTATAGCTTTTGAATGGCTTTCCTGTTAAGACACATGTTCCTGATTAACACTAACCATGCCTTACCTAAGGTAACATTAGATAGTCCCAAGCTTAGCGCTAAGCTGGGTCTGTAAGCTAATGTATCCAGTAGTTTAGGTATCTTCTTGCAAAGTTACTTGGCGCTGGAAGAGTTAATACCACACTTGTGGAATAGCATGATTTTTATTTTTTCTTCCACATTGCAAAGTACCAGCTGATTTTATAATCCTGGGTATCATGTGACCTTTGCTTGGAACACGTAAATCTGATTGTGTACACAGTGCCACCAGGTGGAAAAGTTCTGCAATTGCGTCGGGTCTTCTAGGGAAAGGCTGCACACTTCTATTAAGTTAAGTGCAGTTTATAATGTGCGTGTGTGTGTGTGTGTGAGTGTGTGTGTGTGTAGTTGCTGCTCTGCTAAAAGATCAGTCCTGTTGATAAAACTTCCGTTTCCTCTGGGAGTGGGAAGCAATCAAAGTCGTTTAATGTTTACAGCCATAGTAACGAAACTGACACAGAACAATGATGCTTGCTGACTGGATATTGTATATAAATTCACACTATAAATAGGGGCATGCAGTGCTTTTTTTCTGGTTTTAATCTATAAACTGCACACCTATGCACAGGTCCTTTCTCACTGAATATATAGATTGAAGCAGATTGCAGAGATGCTACAAACAACTTTCTAAGGGTTAGCCTTACAAAACCTCAATCCTTTCGTTTGCCTGTTCCATCCCAATGCACATACCATTCAACTGCAATTAACCAGACTGTTGATTTATCCTCTGGATCGGTGATTCTCAACCCTGGTCCTGGGGGACCCCCTGTGTCTGCTGGTTTTCATTCCAACTGAGCTCTCAGTTACTTAACTAGACCCTTCATTGAACTGATCATTTGCTTAATTAGACCGCTTTTCCATTCCCATTTCCATTTCATTTTTTTCTTCTCTCTTTCGTAACCCCAGCTTTCCGTTCTCCAGGAGCAGCCGCGGAAGGATGCGTCCGATTCGGCCCCCGTGTTACTGGAGCCCCCCTCCTGCCCCGGGACCCCCTCTCAGCTCAGCAAGCTGGCCGCCAGCACCTCCTCAGCCGGCACGCTGAAGAGACCCACGGCCCTGAGCCGCCACGCCAGCGCGGCCGGCTTCCCCATGCAGGCGGCGGGCACCTGGGGCTTCAGCAAGGGCCACAGGGGGGCCCTCTCATACAGCCCGACTGCGGAGAGCGGCGAAGGGACCATCATCGAGGTGGAGGACATCTCCCAGCTGCTGCGCCACGTTGCCAGATTTGCAGAGAGCGTGGAGAAGCTCAAAGACGTGGTCCTAGGGGAAGGTAAGCCACGGCTTCCTCAGCATATTCAATTGATGCCTTTTACTGGCTATCTCAACATGAAAAAGGGAACGAATACTGCTAATGCGGGGATGGAAATAAGACTCCTATTGCATAGCAGTTTCACCCATTCCAGGTTTTAAATACGAGCTTGATTAGCCATATAGGTAACAAGGTCGGGTGTGTCTTATTAAACTCGGAGTGCAAGCAGGAATGGATCAAACTGCTATGCAATAGGAGTCCTACAGTATTTCCATCCCTGTAATTGAATGCCGTGTGGATAATGGCATGTTTTTGTATGTGCAATGCGCTAGCTGCAACGGTCGTTTGTGTTCTCTTGTTCAGCCCCTCCCTATCCCAGCCGATCATTCCCCGTTCCTCTCGTGAGTCTCTGTAGATGTCAGCCAGCGTACTTGGCTCAGAAAAGGCCCAGGAAGAAATAACAAAGAGGGGCAGTCCGTCAGGAAAAATAGGTCAAATTCTTTTTTTCGAAACTGTTCGATATTTTCAGATAATAAATATCATAGCCTACCTCATGCTTATCTTGGGGGAAAGGAAATGGTCAATTTTTAGGGTTTGGTTCTTATTTTGGTCAAAGCAAAAGAAAAAAAACAAACAGTGTTGCCCTATTAAAGGATGTTTTTAACAGCATCAATTTGAGCAAAAACAGGAAATTGTTGTATTGAGTATATTCTAGGATGTTGTGTGATCAGATGCCATTGAAGTCATGAAGTGTCGACGTTAGCTGAAAGGAATGGCTTGTGATTTAAGAGGGTTTGACAGTGTTTAGGATGAGATCTTATTTAAGATATTTATGCAAGATATATCTGTTGAGAATGTCGGTGTCTGTAGAGGGATGGCCTTCCTTTGAGCTCAAGCAGGGATAGGAAAAAAGACTCCCATAGCATTCAATGTGATCCATTCCAGGTTATACTACAGACAGCTATTGAACTATACATTGTGGCTATTCAGCTCAAAGAAAAATTCATACAGAATCGAACAAATATGCAACAGAAGTATTGCTTCCATCCCTGTTTAGGTTGATGGAGCTGGCAAAATAATTGTAGCACGAATTCAGCCGTTTTTTCTTGAACCAATGCACTAGGGGTGTGCGGATACTCCAATTTGAAATCGCCTTTAAGAAATATTTATCAGCAGGCATTAAAAAATCCATTAATTTTAATGTGTTGATTTCAAAACAAGACGAGCTGTCCTTCCCTCACCTTTACAATTGACTACCACTCCATGGCAGTTAACTTCCGCACTGAGTTTTTTAAAAGCCAATTGGAAGTGAGTTTTCCTCTTGTCCGGAGTGCTGATGTTTTTACTAGTATAACTGTAATTGCAAATACTGCAGCATAATTGTAATTGAAAAGCAAACTGTGCAGTTGTAATTGCAGTTATAATTCTAAGTGACCCCAGGAGTTCATTGAATGTTTGTGCCGCTGGATTGGAAGTGAACGTGGTTTGGCGAGGTCGGGGTCAGAGGCAGGTCCTCCCTGGTCCCCTGTACTGGTGCAGTGTGTGTGTGTACCACTCTGTGCTGTGCTTGATCACTGGATCCACCCTGTGTGTTCACAGCTTCCTTCCTCTCGCGATGCACTATGTTCTTGTACCAGGCCGGGGGGGGAGGGAGGTTTGCACAAGAGACCTTTTGGTTTCTAGCAGCTTGCATGAGCCTCTGTGGCACACCGCACTTCAGCAGCAGGAAGCACGCCCTGTATTCTCAACACTTTTATATATATATATATATATATATATATAATTTTATTTTTCGTTATTCTTTTACACAACATGAAGTGAGATTTATTACACGTTTTGAAACCAGGAAGTTCTCACTCAGACAACAATGGCGTGTGTTTCCCAATTTTAAACTGTTTTTTTAAATTTTTTTAGCTTAGGTTTCATTATGAAGAAGTGCATTTATAAGCCTTCAGTCCACATTTACAAATGGATTTGTCGTTTGCACTTTTGCGAGTTTTATTATTATTATTATTATTATTATTATTATTATTATTATTATTATTATTTATTTATTAGCAGACACCCTTATCCAGGGCGACTTACAATTGTTACAAGATATCACATTATACATTATTCAGGTATCACATTATTTTTACATACAATTACCCATTTATACAGTTGGGTTTTTACTGGAGCAATCTAGGTAAAGTACCTTGCTCAAGGGTACAGCAGCAGTGTCCCCCACCTGGGATTGAACCCACGACCCTCCGGTCAAGAGTCCAGAGCCCCTAACCACTACTCCACACTGCTGCCCTAATAAAATAAAAATAAATACTTCAGTAAATGTATGTGTTTTCAAAAACGGGTTTCATAATAATACATCAATTATTTTCCTAGATACAGTATCTGTTGCGTGAGAGGTTTTATATTTTGAAGAAGCGTGGAGTTAAATCTGCTCTTGATTGGCTGATTTCCCCGACTGCTGTTTCCATAACTGTTCGTGACATGGTTACCTGTAAGCGAGCGAGCAGTCGTGTTCCTGTGACACGTGTGTTTGTGTGTCAGCCAGGATGTGTACGGATTAACAAGGCTGTGATTTCAGAATCAAAGGGTTAACTCTGTGAGTTCCCAGCAGTGCCAGTGTCTTTAGATATGTGTTTTAAAAGTAGTACTTTCACAGCGCTATGATCTACTTTTTGATTGCGTGTTTACAGAAATGGATGATTGTGGGCTACCTTTGAAATAGAACACTTCCCTTTATTGTCTGACTTGCACATGAAAAACATTCAGTGTTGAAAGAAGTCCATTGAGGAAGAGCCCTTACGCAGAATTTAGGGATTTTGACAATTTACTGTCAACGTGGCCGAATGGTGATTTATCCAGTTTATTGAATGTTTACAGGGTTACACAGTGTGCCCTCCAGAGATGGACTCCCATTGCATAGCAGTTTGATCCATTCCTGGTTTTACTAGCTTAAGACTCCTGAGCTTGTGACCTATACACTAATCAGGTTTGTAGAAAAACCTGGAGTGGGTGAAACTGCTAAGTAATAGGAGTCTTATTTCCATGCCTGTACCGGAGCAAAATAATCTTCAACTCTACTTACAGATTACACAAGAATAGTGAGAAAGACCCTTTCTGATTTTGAGATGGAGAGAGGGGGAGGTTCTGTGCTGTCTGGATCAGTAGTGTTCTAGAGCAGTCAACAGCTCAGCCAGGATGACAGCACTTCCTGTCAGCGCAGCTATTTTCACTGCCGCAGTTTCCTGTTTACCTTCTCCGGGCCCTGCTGACTGTTGGTGGCTGAGAGATAAGCTCTGAACAGCATCTGTGCGAGAAAAAAAGAACAACTGTCCTACTCTCGCCAGGGCCTCTCTTCCATATCTCACTGTCTTCTGTGCGTCCTGACAGCTGCAAAGAGGAAATCATTGAGCTTTGTGTTTTGACAGATGAGCCTCATTTAGGAATTCAATAGTAATAGTGATTTAATAATAAAAAAAATGTAAAAGGCTTGTGGTTCAACACTATTGCTGAACTTCCTTTCCTCAGCACCAAAAAACTGCCGAGCGATTTAAGTATTAAGTCTCCATTCAAAGGTGGGGGCTGACACAGGTGTAGAGTAGTGCTGGACAGATTTCACCTTCTCTATAAAGTACAAATAATGTACGTTTTAAGGCTTCGGTGACTACCTGAAATCAGCTTGATTAGGAGGTAGCCACTGAACACTTACACACATATTCTGTTGTTAAATCTAAATTAAAAAAAAGACGACAACCAGATATTAACGCACTTAATCTGCTTATATAGAGCCAGTTGTAGTTGAAATGTTTAGAATGCTTTGTCATATTGACATTCTGAGTGCGAGATCTAGAATGCTTTGTCATATTGACATTCTGAGTGCGAGATCTAGAATGCTTTGTCATATTGACATTCTGAGTGCGAGATCTAGAATGCTTTGTCATATTGACATTCTGAGTGCGAGATCTAGAATGCTTTGTCATTTTGACATTCTGAGGGGCAACTTCAGCATTTAGGGAACCCTTAACTGGCAATCTGTTACTTAATGGAGAAATGCTAAACCGAGCCTAGAAAGCTTATTGTACCGTGGAGAGCATGGCTGTTTAGTGCTCCTCGTACAGTATGTGGGGGATGCCAGTCCTTTCACTGTCTTGTGTTTGTACTGAAGAGTGGAAGGAAACGGGGGAGAGGAGAGTCTGGTCAGCCAGTTCGCTCAACGGCTATTGCTCACAGGGCAGGAAGAGGAAGCGTGCTGCAGCTCGGAGGTGTGACACAGATGAGCAGTGAAGGAGCACACAGAGGCACTAACACACACTGAGACACAAACACACACACTGAGACACGTCTCCCAGAAATCTGTGCATTTATTTACATCATTGGAAAATGTTTCATGTTTTATGATTGTCTGTACAAATCTTAATAACCAGGGATTTTGCTGACGCATCAACAGAATTACGATTACATTATTAAAATAAGAACTGCAGGATGATTTAAGTATGGAGTTCGGTGCGGCTTATTAAATGTAGACATTAAGATTTGGGTGTGGAGAAGGTTAGGCAAAAAAAAG
The DNA here is from genome assembly GCA_030684275.1 of Acipenser oxyrinchus oxyrinchus. NCBI lineage: Eukaryota > Metazoa > Chordata > Actinopteri > Acipenseriformes > Acipenseridae > Acipenser > Acipenser oxyrinchus. The sequence continues at coordinate 3,467,959 of CM060272.1, forward strand.
GGCCTGCAGATCAAGCCAGATCAAACCCCAGACAGTTAGTTAATAATCTGCATATGCTGGCGTTGTTGTTATTATTGCTGTAATAAGCCATCTTGTGTAAAATACATTTCAAACTGCTTTACCTGCATGCACACATTTAAAGAGCCGTCGCTTCAAACCGTTAGTTCTGTACCAGGACATTTTAAAGACCTACAGTACCCGTGCAGTGAGCGGTTCTGATCTGTTTTGAATCTCTCGTAATGCTCTTATCTGTGTGGTTCTTGTTGCTCAGAGAAGCTGGAGGGGCGACGGCCGCTGGCTCACGAATGTCTGGGGGAGGTGCTTCGGATCCTGCGGCAGGTGATCAGCATGTACCCGCTGCTCAACACCGTGGAGACGCTCACCGCCGCGGGCACGCTCATCTCCAAGGTCAAAGGTACAAGGTCAAAGGACCACACACAGACAGACACCACAGGGCTGCCCAACGGAACGCGCACAAGCCCGATCTGTCCTTCATTCAGCTATGCAGTATACCTCTTTGGAAGTATCCCTCTAAGTACTGGTTTCAAAAGACTGCAAGGATAGTCTCTAGTCTTAGTTAGAAGCAGGTGGAGTTAGAGTGCTAGGAACATTAGAATTGCTTTTTTAAACATGCAACATGTTTAAAGGGAACTGTTCCAGCACTGTCTGAGTGTAGTTAGTACTATTTTGTCAGCTTTTTTGTAAAGTGTTTTTTTTTGTTTTTGTGATATTTTTTAGGTCTTTAATAACTCCCTGGTAATCATTAAGGCTCCTTTTAGCTAAAAAAAAAAAGTTGGACCACTTTAGTTGCATGTTTTTGCTGGAACATGAAGTAAATAGAAACGACAACAGAGAACGATGGAGAAAACACACAACAGGATGTTAAAGAAGTGAAACGGTACTGAGATGTAGATGTTGATAAAGAAGTTGAGTTCATCAGGAACCAGGGAGTTTCAGAGTAGATCTAATAATAGGTCATGCACATCGTTTCTCTAAAACAGCGCTGCGGGGGAACTGACCTCTAGAGGCCAGCCCTGCAGGTGTCTGACAGATCAAAGTTTACTGAGTGCTAACAGCAAACCTCTCGCTCCCGCCTGCTCACTTTTCCACTCTCGCTCTCCGTCCCACACCAGGTTTCCACTATGAGTCCGGTCTCGAGGCAGACAAGAAGGATTTCGAGAAGGCCATTGAGACCATCGCTGTGGCATTCAGCAGCAGGTAAGTGCTGAACCAATAACATCGGGGATGGGAATCAGACTCCTATTGCATAGCAGTGTCACCCATTCCAGGTTTTACTACGAGCTTGATTAGCCCCAGTGAAGGTGACAAGCTCAGGCGTGTGTCATTAAACTCAAACCAGGAATGGATCAAACTGCTATGCAGTGGGAGTCTTATTTCCATGCCTGGGTTGCTCCAGAGATTGCAAATGCCCCCAGCGTCCCTGTTTTGAAGAACTCCATTGTTTCCTGAGAGCAGTAAAACAATTGGGGCAGTATAAAACCAGGAATAAACAGCTTGACAGTATAAAATGTTACAGTGGTACGCTGTACAGCAGTGTAAAAGCATACTAAGAGCACAGAAGATCGCAGATGAGTCTGGTTGAAAGCATTGAAATGGGCTCCCGGTGAAGCAGTCTGAGCCCTGCTTGTCTTCTCTGTTAGGTTTATTAGACACTCCTGAACTCAGCTCGTTTTGAATTTGGGTCCGGGGCAGGTTAGGAAGCAGCTGTTTTCTTGTGAGAATCATTTCGGTTAGCAGAATGCTTGCAGGAGGAAAGCTGCCGAGGAGAGCAGCGGGGTGGTCAGAAGGCTAACGAGACCCCCTGTCTTCAAAGTCGAAGCAAGTGCTTTGCAGAGCTGTAGCTTTACTACCAGGGCCGTAGCGATTTTGCTTTCTAAATGTGACTCTGCTCTAAACAATAACTACAGAGCTTCTGTTTTCATTGAAGGACACAATGGGGAAGTTGCAGCACTGTAGATGACAGTGTGATAACCCTGTTTTGTTTCAAGGTCTTTGGGAAAAAGTCTAATGACAATAGGGGAAAAAAACAGCTTCCTTGTTTGGCTCAGATGAGACATTCAGGAACAGAATAGCGGAGCTCTGTCAGATGCAGTGAGCACGGGTTGGAGTTGTGTTTTGTTGTAGGGGTTAATGGAGCACAGGAGGAGGTAAGGCTGTGGTTCTGTTCTAGAATTCATGCTCCAGTCCACTACAGGACATGGTGAAGCTCGTCGATATCGCCTGCCTGCTGGAGCCAGAAGGAAAGCAGGAAGATGTTCTTCATGGAGATCTCCATATTGCTGCTGTAGTTTTTTTTGGCCGTACAGGTCACTCTTGGTGATTTTTATAATTGTACTAAAGCATTCATTGCTGAACAGTAGAGGAATGGAAAGTCACTTCCCATGCTTGTTGAGGATGATCCAGTAACGCTGCTTGAAACGCAGTTTTAGATGTTGTCCTTCACTTCAGTACAATACAAAGTGAGTTACAAGGTTAGAATTTCATCAGTGGGTTCTGGTAAAGCTGTAAACCACGAGAGAGCAAAGCTCAAAAAAATTCACTTCCGCTCCATGTGCTTTTTTTTTTTTTTTTTTTTTCTAATATATTCCACGACTTTGAAGGTTTATATCGAAGGCAGTTTTTAAAAGATGTTTAGAGATTTCCAAAAAAGAACTGTTGGGGAAACGTTGCTTAATTCTGACTTTTTGATGTAACATCAATTGACTTATTTTTGGACTGAGATACAATTGTTTCTTGTGCATACATTATACATGAAATGTTAAGTAAATCTAAATGTTTCTGTAACACGAGCAGGTTTGTTTTAGTGATGATTTTGCCTCTTCTCCAGTGTGTCTGAGCTGCTTATGGGTGAAGTGGACAGCAGCACGCTTCTCTCACTGCCTCCAGCTGAAAAAAGCAGGGTGAGTACCAAAGAAATCTGCATGACGCAGCCTGAACCCCCCCAACACACACAGTGGGACCTGGAGCAAGTGCAGGTGAACGCTTGGGTGTAGAAAATCATTGTAAAGAAACGGGGGTCACCATGGTAACCCCACATACCTATAAGTTACCTGGACCTCGCCTTGTCTGCTGCACGGAGCGCGACTTTTTAAACGTTGCAGGGTGGTGATGTCATTTTTACAGGCAGGGGAGGACCAATCGGGTTTCAGCAACGAAATCGAGTTCCAGTTATAGGGGAAAGCATGTCGGTGTGCACATTTACAGTACCATAGAACACTTTTAAGAAGGGACAGCGATGTCACCTTTAGTGCTTCATGCTCTTTAAAGGGAAGAATACCAGCGCCGATGGTTTGTCATTTTTTTAATATGCTGTACCATACCTCTCTGGGCTTTGCAAAGCGTTTTTCTTTACCATCTATTCGGTGTATAGCCGAGTTTGGGGAGGGCGATCGGGGTTAGGGTTTGATCTGGGGTTTGTGCCAGCCCAGCGCTGTACCAAGTCACATCGTTGCTGGTGTGATTGTCTCTGCAGGTAAAGAGAGGAACTCGCACCTCTGCTCAGGGCGGATGTTGGCTCTGTGGGGGTAGCTTCCTGGCTCTGACACTGTCTTATCTCGGCTTCTGCTTTTTCCTTTTTAAGACATTGTCAAGTGTTTTTACCATTAAAAAGGGGCAGCAGCAGGCACAGCAGGCACAACCGCAGTGCGCCGTCTACAGTACATGTAACCCTACACGCAGAATGGTTTGTGCGCCAGGTGTGGAAATCTGGGAGTTTTTTCTTTTTGGGTCTGAAAATGTATTTATAAGAGAACTGTTTCCCAAACAGCAACCTCCCTTTCAGTCAGCTTTTACACTAAAGTAAAACTATTCGGTTTGTGTTTCCCACGTCCTCCACAGTTCACTCTCTGAGATCAGTTCTGCAGCACACTGCCCCAAATACTGAAGAGCTGTTTCAGAGATTGGAATATTAAGCAAATGCTCCCTTTTTGAAAGTTTTACCGCGGTAGATTTGCATAGTAAATTTGCATAGCACAGGTTTTTTCCATGATTTCCCCATGGTTCCCCCCTTTACCATACTTCAGAGATGCTGATGGTGTTTGTAAATGATTACAGGAAACTCAATGGGCTGCTATTATTATTATTATTATTATTATTATTATTATTATTATTATTTTTATTATTCATCACACAAAACAAGTTGTATTTGGTATATGAAGCACTACATTACTGTTCCTCAGTTTTAGCATTTTTAGCATCGACGTTGTGTTTTTAGGAATAAAAAACAATCACTGGTGTTAACGCAGCACAGTGGTGACTGGTGCTTTGTGAAGGTGGCCCCAGTGTAGCTGTGACATGGCATTTCTTTCTCTTCCCAGTCTATGGAGAACCTGCATGGAGGAGTGATGGGTCAGGGAGTGGACGTGACGGTGATGAAGAGCGAGCTGCACGAGTTTGGTAGGGACGGGCGTCTCTTCGCTTCACTAGCTTTAACCCTTGTCAGAGACGGAGGAGGGAGGATGTAGTGTGCACACAGTAGGATGTGTGCACTGTGCAATGTTTTTAATTTCCTATTTATTCAAAGTCTTTTACATGTATGCATAAATGTTGCATGCATGTTTTTCCAGAACCTCACTCATCATCGTCATCATCATTTTTGATGAAGATGATGAAGAAAAAGCTCTTAAGAGTTGCTGTAGAGGTTAGAAGACTTGCCTTTCTGTCTTTATTACCCTGGGATTTCCTTACCATTACAACCTGGGGCAGCTGGCTTTCTCACTGGACCTCATGAGGGATAGTTTTCACCGTCATCCAAAACAAAAGCATGAAGAGGACCGGTGTGGAGAGAGTACGGTGCTCCGCGCTGCCGCGGCTGAGCCTGTGTGGGGTGCTGGATGACTGAGTGTGACGGAAGCGCTGGCATGCACTATGTAACCACTCTGCCGTTCTGTTCCGGACAGGCTTCCTGAGTGCAGAGGAAGTAGACATCATGCTGCAGCGCAGCGAGGGGGGCGTGTCCTCGGCTCTCCAGTATGCCAAGACCATCTCCAAGTACATGAAGGAGCTGCTGTGTTACGTGGAGAAGCGCACCTCGCTGGGTGAGGACACCAGAGATCCAGCCTCCTTTTAAATAGATTCCAGCACTGAGCTGGTTACAGGCTTGCCCTGTGTGTACAGGACTGTGAGGCTGCAAACGGCTGCACAGTACAGCTGTGGCCAAAAGTTTAGCATCACCTAGAATTTTAGGATTGAGATAGATCATTAGAAAAAAAAAACTACATGAACAAGTTTTAGATCTTTTTATTTAACATCATGTAATCAAAGAAACTACAAAATGATATCGCAAAAGTCTACAAGAAGCCATAATAGTAGTATTTCATGTTGAATTTTGAAAATATTATTTTTTTCCATTTTTGTCAGTTTTTTTCGTTGAGTATGGGGAAAATTACAAAGCGTTATGCAATTCAATATGTTCACATAACATTCAGCAGGTTTAATTTGCCTTTTATGAATCAAAATGAGTTAATTCTATTGGGTGATACAAAACCTTTAGCCATGCATGTGGTCTGCTATGCACAGGATGACATCTGCACAGTGCGTACAGTAAGAGTTACTGGCACGTTGTCAATTCTTAACTCCAGGGGGGGAAACAGACTGACTGTGGAACTGTCTCTCTCCTCACAGAGCTGGAGTTTGCAAAGGGACTTCAGAAGCTCTACCAGTCCTGCAAAAACACCATCAATCAGGAGGTAGGGGTGCCCTTGCTGTGGGTGATGTCTGTTATACAGGGATGGGAATAAGACTCCTCTTGCACAGCAGTTTTGAGATCAGATGAGATCATGAATTACTTCAGGGTCTGGATGGAGGTTTAATTGGTTCAACCCCTCCCTGCTTTTAAAACTATTTCACATGTAAAAATTTAGTCAAAACTGTAACAAATCTAAAAAGTATAAAATTAGTTACAAACGTTTTATTTTAATTTTTTTTTAAAAATCAAAAGTATTTGATCAGTGGTATGCAGAACGATTGCTCACAGGTAAGTGCATTAAATGGCAGCCTTGCTCCTGTTTGTAGTAAATTCACATCCTCTCCTCCCTCTCTCCACAGCCCCACATGCCATTCCTATCAATCTACTCTTTCGCCCTGGAGCAGGATATGGAGCAGAGCCACGGGGTGATACAGACTGCCAGCACCCTGCAGAACCAAACCTTCCTGCAGGTACAGCATCGCACCTAGGAGCCCAGAGACAGGGATACAATACACCTGAGCTTTATTTATTTATTTATTTATTTCTGTACAATTTCATTATTTTGCCCGTGTAGCCATTGATGCTGCGCAAACAGGAACATGAGAAGAGACGCAAGGAGATAAAGGAGCTGTGGCATCGAGCACAGAGGAAGCTGGTGAGAAAGGGGGCAGGAGGAGGGGGGATTGGAGCACAACAGCTACTGCGAGTGTTGGGCGTAGGGTGTCTACTTTTGCATAAGAGACGTCATCTTGCTGTGTTTGGGCTGCTCAAACTAATCAAAAGGATGTGTCCTTCAATATACGCAGCCTGTTCATTTATTGTGAATCACAAATATGAGGAGCTGCCGTTAAGCATAAAGATGCTGGGCTGTAGCTTGCTGGCATCAGAGCACAGGATGTGATGTAACGGGATTTTGACCAACCCTTCGCTGTGATTTGGTTGATAACGCTGTCGTGTCCATGTCAGATGGACGCGGAGTCGAACCTGCGCAAGGCAAAGCAGGCGTACATGGCGCGCTGCGAGGAGTACGACAAGGCGAAGCACGTCACGATCAAGGCTGAGGAGGAGCAGCAGGGCACCAGCAGCAGCAACACAACCAAGTCCCTGGATAAGAAGAGGAGGCTGGAGGAGGAGGCCCGAAACAAGGTGAGCCTCACAAAATAAAACTACAACTCCCACAATGCCTTCCTGGGCAGATCCTGGAGGACAGTCACTTTTGGGCCCCAATTCACAACAGTTTTAAGGAGTGTTTTCAAGTCTGGTGTGTTCAGCGTTCCCCCGGTCTCTCTGAAGGCCAGTCTGTGTGAGAGAGGGTTCCTGACGTCTCTGTGTTTAGCGTTCCCCCGGTCTCTCTGGAGGCCAGTCTGTGTGAGAGAGGGTTCCTGACGTCTCTGTGTTTAGCGTTCCCCCGGTCTCTCTGAAGGCCAGTCTGTGTGAGAGAGGGTTCCTGACGTCTCTGTGTTTAGCGTTCCCCCGGTCTCTCTGGAGGCCAGTCTGTGTGAGAGAGGGTTCCTGACGTCTCTGTGTTTAGCGTTCCCCCGGTCTCTCTGAAGGCCGGTCTGTGTGAGAGAGGGTTCCTGACGTCTCTGTGCTCTGTGTTTAGCGTTCCCCCGGTCTCTCTGGAGGCCAGTCTGTGTGAGAGAGGGTTCCTGACGTCTCTGTGCTCTGTGTTTAGCGTTCCCCCGGTCTCTCTGGAGGCCAGTCTGTGTGTGAGAGGGTTCCTGACGTCTCTGTGCTCTGTGTTTAGCGTTCCCCCGGTCTCTCTGGAGGCCAGTCTATGTGAGGGTTCCTGACGTCTCTGTGTTTCAGGCAGAGGAGGCCGAGGCCACGTACCGCACCTGCATCGCCGACGCCAAGACCCAGAAGCAGGAGCTGGAGGACGTGAAGGTGAATGTGCTGAGACAGCTGCAGGAAGTCATCAAGCAGAGCGACCAGACACTGCGATCAGTGAGTACTGCAGAAAACTGTCCTTGTGTCTGTCAGTCCCTGTAGCTATCTGTCTGTCTGTCTGTCTCTCTCTGTCTGTCTGTCTGTCTGTCTGTCTGTCTGTCTACGTAGCAAGGTTATTTATCTTTTAATCTAGTATAAGAAAGTACAGAACAGGGCTGGACAAAATCTGGCACCAACTGGACCATTCGTCCATGATTTTGTTCTGAGAAAGGCCCTTAAATGCATGCAAGCACATTTCTGTTGGAATAATACCCATTTTAAAACCTGTGACCTCTCTTGCCATGTCCTGTTGTATTTGTTTCCAGGCCACCATCTCGTACTACCAGATCATGCACATGCAGACGGCGCCCCTGCCTGTGCACTACCAGACCCTGTGTGAGAGCAGCAAGCTGTACGATCCGGGCCAGCAGTACGCCTCCTACGTGAAGCAGCTGCGCATGACGGAGGAGCCCGAGGCACACTACGACTTCGAGCACTACGCAGCTACCACCGCCAGCCTGTGAGTGAGCGAGACAGACCCTCCACACACACACACACACACACACACACTGATACACACAGCCACCGCACCCAGCCTGTGAGTGAGCGAGACAGACCCTCCACACACACACACACACACACTGATACACACAGCCACCGCACCCAGCCTGTGAGTGAGCGAGACAGACCCTCCACACACACACACACACACACACACACACACACACTGCAGTGTTTTTAAGCAGTAAAACAATCCTCTTAATGATTCGATAATTCACAAATTCTAGAACTACTACAAGAATCTTTTCAGTGACAAAGCCTTCCATTCAAAACGTACATCATTGAATTTTATTAAGTTTCTTTTATTAAGTTTCTTTTAGTATTTTGAAATTTAACACCTGGAGTATTTGATAGTTGTGGACGATTATGTTGATAAACTTCTATTTTGTATATTACTATTTAACAGTTTTATTGATTGATTGATTGATATTCTGATTGATTGATTAAGTAACAAACGCTTTGCTGTTTGTCAGTTTGCCCGGCAGGTCACGGAATGACAGCTTCGGCACAGATATCCATGGCAACGCTGGCTCAGAGGCGTCGCCCACAACTGAGGACGCGGGGTCAGGAGAGGGAGGGGCTTCCAGCAAAGAACAGCATGGCTGCACGGAGAGGAGGGGTGAGTCTGGGAATTCAAAAGCAAATAATATCTTCTACAAGATTGGTAATATGATCAGCAGCTTTACTGTCTGACTGTTTCCTAAACCTATTGTGACACAAAAAGCACATTACTATTTCCTGCCTTCCTGCAGGAGGACGTGGCCACCAGTCCCACAAATCGTGGCCGTCGGCAGTGAGTGACACGGACAGCGTGGGCGGAGGCAGTGGACTGGAGTCTCCCTCAGTCAGCTCAGGTACTTGATACAGTGAAAGGTGGTGCAGTGTCATCTCTATTACCCACAGTGCAGTGGCAGTGGTAGCTTCCCTTCACTGCAGGGACCAGCACTTCTCTTAGGGAGGTGAGAGAGCAGTTTTGCACTCTCTTTTTTTTTTTTCTGACACTGCCAGCATGTTACGTGGATTATTGTCCTCTGAGACCAGCAAACCCGTTTCACTTGTGATCTGTTTCGCCACTGGGATCATGCCGTAGCTTGCCCCTGTGTTCAGTTTCAAAGACACTGTCGCAGAACATCCAGTGTTAGAAGTAATCTGAAAGTGTGTTCTGTCTCTGATCCAGGGGACATCAGGAAGCTGCCTAGGACTTCCTCCACTGGCACCATGTCTTCCAACGAGGATCTGGATGAGAAAGACGGCAAAGTGCCATCCTTCGAGCAGGGTGCACATTATTATTATTATTATTATTATTATTATTATTATTATTATTATTAGTTATGAGATCGTTCTACCTTTGGCCAAACGTTACCAAACCTAATCAAAACATTATTGGAAGTCAGTGTGATTGCTTCTCTGTATCCTATGATTGAGCCTTTGAGCCTTTTAAAGTTAATGAACATTTTAAAAGTAGGCGCAAGTTGTTGTTGTTGTTGTTGTTGTTGTTGTTGTTGTTGTTGTTTCTTCTTATTAGTTTTAGAATCGCAGTTGGCTATTTTATTTGTTTCCCTTTCAGAAAGATATCATGCCAGTAACAACTTTTGTTGACCTTTCGTGAATTAAAATACCGACTCTGCCTTTTTGTTTTAGTTTCGTTCTGTTTTGTTTTTTTTTTTCTCCAGGTATAAACGGGATAGAGCCCGAGATCGTGGTTCCCACGGGTCCTTTCCGGAACATCGGTCTCTCCAAGGCTGCCCAGACGCATCGCCTGCGGAAACTGCGCACCCCGTCCAAGTGCCGGGAGTGTGACAGCTACGTGTACTTCCAGGGAGCTGAGTGCGAGGAGGTAACACGCGCCAGCACGGGTCTCGCCCTCTGCTTGTTTAATTCAGCCAGCTCTCTGCCCCTCAGCAAGCCTCATCCTCTGCCTTCTCCCCTCCCAGTGCTTCCTCGCCTGCCACAAGAAGTGCCTGGAGACCCTGGCCATCCAGTGCGGGCACAAGAAGCTGCAGGGGAAGCTGCAGCTGTTCGGCAGGGACTTCACGCAGACGCCCCAGGACAGTCCAGAGGGCATCCCCTTCATCATCAAGAAGTGCATCTCTGAAATAGAGAGGAGGGCCCTCAAGATGAAGGTGAGATGGGTGGGGGGGGGAGAAGGGAGTGGAGCTGGTTTCATTCAAACCCACCGCCTTCAAAAAAAAAAAAAAAAAACTGTACGAGTCCTGCACAATACAAAATACTGTGAGTGCACATTTCCACATTTGCTATTAGTTATGTATTAATGACCTTGCTAGAAGGTTGGTCTTGCATTGGATTGTGTGGCATTGCTGATGCCACTGCCCCGGCCTCTCTCCTCCCGGCAGGGTATTTACCGGGTGAATGGGGTGAAGACCCGCGTGGAGAAGCTGTGCCAGGCCTTCGAGAACGGCAAGGAGCTGGTGGAGCTGTCCCAGGCGTCGCCGCACGACATCAGCAACGTGCTGAAACTCTACCTGAGACAGGTGCGCCAGCCAAACCAACACACTGCTGCCTAAACTGGATAAAACAGGAGCCTGTTTATTAGATTTAATTACGATATACAAATACTTTCAAAACCTCTTAAGTCTCGGGTGTAAGGAGTAAGTGACAGCTCTTTCTTGCACTTGAAGAGACTTTTGAGGTCCTGAAAGCTTGTGTTTGTATATCAGAGTCAATCTAATAAACAATATCAACTCTAAATCCTTGTTTTTATCATATATATGTATATATATATATATATATATATATATATATATATATATATATATATATATATATATATATATAGGCAATATTGTCTGCCAAGAGCTGGATGATGATGATGATGATGATGATGATCTATTATTCATATTGTGGTGTTCTATATTTACACTGTGAAATCCATGCATGTATTTTCCCTGTTTCAGCTGCCGGAGCCGATCATGCCCTTCCGGCTGTACAACGACATGATGGGCCTGGCCAAGGAGAGTCTGCAGGGCGCGGGGGGTCCGGATGGGGAGGCAGCGAAGGGCCCCGAGCTGGTGGACCTGGGGCCCGACACCGACAAGGAGGTGCTGGCCTCTGTGCACAAGCTGTGTGAGCTGCTGAAGCAGCTGCCTGCCCCCAACATCGCCACGCTGCAGTACATCATCCGCCACCTGCGCAAGTAAGAGAGCGGCGCACGCATACACCTCCACCCTGCAGCCCTGAACAGCAGCACTGTGCTCATCAGCATTACCAGGGGATGCTGCCTAAAGATGACACGGAGGGAAAATAGCTTAAAATGAGCAAAATTGCTCAAGGGAGCCTACTTAAAATAGGATCGGATACACCAGAGAGCAAAAGAAAAACATGTGCATCAACCACAAAGATAATTTCTGCAGATATACCCTGCTGCAGTTCCGTTAAATTAAAAGGTAAATGGCTGTTACTTTGTAGGCAAAGTTCCTGTCTTCTATCCCCTTGACCCTTTAAGGTGCAAGGGACGTGTGTGTTCCCCAAATTCAAACGATGCTAATTTCTGCAATGAGGTGCACGGATCAGGGTTTACTGACCGGTTTTGGATCCGGTCATCCAAATTGTCAGTTTCCTCCTCGTGATGCTCGAGTCGCTCTCCAATGTATCTTAAGAAGAAACCGTTTGAACAACAAGCAGGGTTTATACCGCAGGGTCAGTGTGCTGCAGCGCACATGCAGAGTGACCATGCCTCTCCTCTCTCTCTCTCTCTCTCTATCCTCTTCTTCGCTCAGGATCTCCGAGGTGGAAGTGGACAACAAGATGAGCTCCAGTAACCTGGGCATCGTGTTCGGCCCCACGCTGATGCGCCCTCGACCCTCGGGTGCCACAGTGTCCCTGTCCTCGCTCGTGGACTACCCGCACCAGGCACGCATCATCGAGACCCTCATCGTCTTCTACGAGACCATCTTCGAACCCGGGACCTCCAGCTCCAGCAGGATCTGCAGTCAGGTGAGGGGAGCTGCGAGCACAGCCTGGGACCCACAGCAGAGCTTCTGATGCCTGAATACTGAACCACGCTGCCCGGCCATTGAGTGAACATTTTGCTATTCCAGCGTCCTTTTTTTAATTGGTTTTCTTGTTTAATTGTTGCAGACCCTATTTCATTCACGTTCTATTCATTCGAGCTAATTCTGATCTCAAAATTGAAGGTTGGAACAGTACTGCAGTGCAAGACAATAGTTGTCATTAGAAAATGTATGGACTTATTCCAAGAAGTCTCTGGTTTCAGCATGTGGGCTTGCTTATGTTGTAATCCCAATCCTTCCCTGCTGGTTAATGCTTTCTCCTTCTTTCCCTGTGTTTTGCCAGGACTCTGCAGCTGAGGAGAGCCCCGAGCTGGGAGAGGAGGGGGCTGAGGAGCAGGGTCCAGTGGACTCTGATGACAGAGCTGAAGAGATGTGTAGTAAGTGTGTGGCTGGCCTGCCTGTTCTGAACCTTGCAGGAAGTGACTTGCTTTCCCTCGGTCCTATTCACAAAGCTTGTTGAGTTTTAATTAATGCTTGATTGCAGATTATTAGTGTTCCGTTCCCAGCTCCTGAATCCCGGTTTCTTGTCAATCCAGGGAATTCTCTGGGCTCGTCGGGGTCGAGGGAACGCTCTCTGGATTCCGACTCGGAGGACGAGATTCCGCCGCCACGCCTGACGAAGCAGGAGAGCGAGACGAGCACAGAGCAGCTCTGCGAGCCAAACGGGGACGAGAACCACGAGTCGGACTGTGAGGTCACAGAGGACGAGGGGCAGGACCGGAACAGATCGCTGGCAGAGCACAACACCAACCAATCAAATAACACGCTGGCCAGCCCCGCCCCCCTGCCAACGGCTCGCCTGAAGGGAGGGAAGCTGGGTGTCTGTTGCAGCGAAGAACGAGAGCCTGAATTTGTATAGCCGCTGTTTCTCCACCAACAACGACAGAAAGAGAAAAAAAATACGCTTTATTGATCCATAAGTTTGAATTGTATTATTATTGTTAATTCTATTTTTGCTAACTCAAATACAAACTGCCTTTTAAAAAAAAAAAAAAAAAAAAAATTTAGATTTTTATATTGCACACTTCTTCACATGGAAAAACATGGTTGCCATAGTCACGTTTAATATAACATAGCTGGGCCGAGGATTTTATTGTGTCTGGTCAGCTGCCTCACAAAAACAGCAAGGACGATCGATGTCTTAATGAGCCAGCCAGCTACCTGGTGCAGCAGGTGTATTGGTATCCCACAGCTAAACCTGTCTTTATGGAATGCCATAGGAGGGTCCAATCACAGCCCTGGGGAGCAGTTCCACTCCACATTTATCAAGTCAAATGAACTGCTTCAGGATCTGGATGAAGGCAGTACGAGGAGCCAAGGGTGGTTCCAGGCATGGAGCCTGAGCTGATGATGATGATGATGCTGCTTAATGCTTGACAGGTCCCTCCGGAGATCGCTGTGTTCCGATGCTTGCCAGAAAAATAGTAATGTAATTGGATGTAATGTATGTGTTTAGATTTTTATTTTATTTTAACTTGTCACACATCGCCATCTTGTGGCTGAATGTTTGAACTGCAGTTGAAGAATTGTTTGTGAGAACAAGCAAGGAACGAGTGAAAGGTCAAGATGGACTTTCTTTTTCTTTTCCAAAAATGTAATTTTTTTCAGAAAGTAAAAACGGTCCCATTAGTTGCTAAACAAGCTATATATAAAACACAGTTTGACGAAGTCTAAGTAAATTCAAATTATTTCTTGTTTAAGCTGGGAACTAGTCAAAGTTGTGTGTGTGTGTGTTTTTATTGTAATTGGTGTGTTTTCTTTTCAGAAAGTGTTTTTATCATATTTAAAACCAAGGTTGCAGCTGGTACAGGGTTAAACACCACTGTGTTTGTACTGCTGTATATGTGCATGCACAGTGATGGACGAATTGAGTTTTTTAAATTTTATTTTATTAACTGGACAGACACAATTAGACAGACTACTTTTCCTCGTTGCAAATCGTGGGTTATTAAAAACATCTGCTTTGTTAATAGAAAACTGCTGAACTAGAAGTAAATAAATGAAACACATTTGAACAGTTTAAACTAAATTAAAACAGCAGACTGCAGTTTAACTCTTGCACTGTACTTAATGTTACAAGAGTCCTCCATCTCAGAGTAATTATTCTTGATTCCCAATTTCTAAATAAAGTTACCTTTGTAATTAAACGCTTAGAAAACATTAGGTAGTCTAGGACTAGTGCTAAGCAGGGGCTGTGATATCAGACAGTAGTGCTCTGACTAACTGAAGTTAAAACCGTACTCTGCTGTTACAATCATCTCAATGTGTTGGTTAATGGAGGCTGGCTCCTCTGATCACATGCGTTTCTTACCTGAATTTGAATTTTTTTTAATATTTGATTTGCATATATGGATTTGAGAGGCATTGTTTGGTTAAGTTATATTTTTTACTTTTAATATATATTAAACAAAAAAAGGGTGTGTTTTTAACAAATGTATATAGAGTATTAATAAACAGCATTTTTCTTACATTTGCATTTTGTCTTAATTATTTTCAGACCTTCCCTGGTTCAGGTATATTGTTTTGAAGCGTCCGGGTGCCTGGAGTAAACAATAGTCAAATGCCGAAGGTGCAAAAAGAGGAAGTTAAAACTGCAAAACCTGGATTCACAAAGAATGTTTTACATAGACTTGTATTTCATTTTTAGGGAGAAATAAACCTTTCGTTTTGCAAGACACAGTGATGGCTTTCTTCCTCAAAACCAAAAGAAGCTACAAGGTAGGCGGGTCCCGTTTTATATTCTGAAGCAGTTGGTCACAGGGTGGCATGTCTGGAGTCTGCTGGCGGGGGCAGGGGCAGGGGGTGCTGCTCAGGGTTCATTTTAAAAAGGCTGTACTGAGTAGATTTACAACTGGATTACCTTACCAAAGGTAACACTGGGTAGTCCAAGATTAGTGCTGATTGGGGGTCTGTGAAAGACTAAAGGTGTATACATCCCCACAGTCACTGTGTGAAAAACTGGACCGTGTTACATTTCCTAGCTGTGTATCTCTTATAATGCAATATGGTGTTTTTTTTTGTCTTGGCAGGGCAACTTCTTGAATTAGAGATCACACAAACTGTTTTAAAATGTAAATAAAAAAAATGTGACATAAAAGGATATATAGTAATACTATAAACTTAAGAGCTGTCTATGACCAAACATTTTGACTAAAATGTTGAGGTCAGATTCATATACCACAGATTGATATCCACTTTACTGCTGTGTATCTCTCATCTTATCTAAGGTAAGAGCAGGGCAGTCCTGCATCAGTGAAACGAGTAAAACTTTTACTATTCATTTGATTTTTTTCAAGAGGAAAAGAATCCGGTAATTTTACTAAACTTGTACGAAATACCTTGTTTATTTCTAGTTTTTAAACATGAATAGCTCTGTAGGCAGATATCACGCTGAAACCCTGTCATAGCTCGGTTCTTGTGCAAACTGGTCAGATTTAAAACGGGGTTTTCAAACGAACTCAGTTGAGTAACATTTCAGTGGAGGCCATATAGAGGAATAACAAACGTGGATTTCAGCAAAACTGACGATCGTATTTTATAGTCCAATTTTATTTTTAAAAAAAATGAATACACAAACGAGTGAATACAATGCTACACGTCAGTTATAGAACTAACTGAGGAGCCATTATAGTGATCAGTCCAACGCAGTCTTCAAAAGCTAAGGGATGATTTAAGCTCCTCTGCATTAGCAGCTGTAGTACCCAAACAGCAAAACAACAGTATCACTGTTACACTCTGGGGACATCGCAGTATATTCATACAGGTAATAGATCCTGCTAGTACCCCGGGCGTGGTGTTTACTGTGCTATTCCCTACTGCACTAGTCTGTAGGTAATGTACCTCCCAGCTGTCTCACTGGGTCGAATGATCTTCACCACCTGCAAAAAAAAAACACACAAGTATGACGCATGGCTGATTTTATTTGTGGACGTGTAGGCAGTAAGAGAGGGCAGCTTTAGAGTACAAAGTCTGCACCAACTGATACATCTTAAATCAATCTAACAAATCTTAGTTTTAGATCATTAAAATTGTTTTTGTCCTCTATGGAAACTAGCCCTTGCATCCAGTCCTGGTTTTCAGAACTACCTTCAATTAAATACTGTACTATTGAAAAGATCAGGAGGGCAGGAGTTTGGTGTTTAATAAACGGTTCCACCCTTTGAGCAGCATGGCTCTCATGTGATTTAATTCATGCTGTGAATCAGTGCAGTCACTTCAGAGCACATTTACCAGGGACCAGATTGTTCAAACTCCTGGCACCCGGTCATTTCAATAATAAACTGAAAATAAAGTTCTGTAAGCCAGGACCGGGTGCGAGGCTAGTTTCAGTTTCAAGCCGTGCTATTGCATGCGTCAAAGCAGTCTCACCTGTCCTCGTTTTAGCCCAAAGTACCGCGCCACAGGATCCCCGGCCTGGATGCGAGGGAGCTGGCTCTCCTTCAGTTTACTGGGTGCAGGGTTAGGGAAAACAAGGGGACAAGATGAACTAGCTACAGCTCAGCAGCACCCTCAGGTTAACAAGAACAACATCAGCCATAGCTACAAAACACTCAACAGTGCTTAACATAGAAACAAGCTTAATTCAATGACACGTTTTCAAATAGAAGCCTTAATAATAAACAAGCCTTTTCAAACAGTTACACAGTGTACTGTTCTGGATTGCTTTACTGTAATAAGAGCCTTATCAAAATGCTGTACTTGGAAACAGCTACTGAACAAACACCAAGTTCAGTATGCAAATAGTCATGAAACCGGAGCTCAATCTCCACAGGCACCGTGTATATATAATTTGTTTTAAATGAAGAGCTTGTAGTATGTAAATGAAACGCGACGCGCATCTGCAAAGCTGATGGAACAGCCCCTCTGAAAGTTTAAAAGGATACTATCGGCCAAGCAACTCTGTCACCTCTTCCTTTGTCATCACTATGTGCTCTGGAACCAGCTGAAAACACACAAGCAGGCAAGTTAAGCACATTTCACAACCATAAACGCGTAGGGGATCCCTGCAGTGGGATTACAATACTGTTTCACTCGACAAGCCCATGTTGTTCTACAGGCGATATATACTTCTACCTGTAGAGATACGGGATCTGATTTAAAGTGCACAGATTGTTAGAAATACAGTGTAACACTCAATACCTTTCATAAATAAATAAAGTAAATGAATGCCAACAGATTTGGTGACTGTTATGTGGTCCAAGGACTTCATAAAGATCTGAGCAACTAAACGCATGTATTTATCTATGCATACTCAAGGTTAGATACTCAGCAAGCCCTGCACCCAGTCCTGGGGTTTCCAAACTGCCATCAATGAAGTATATTATTTAAATGATTCGGTAGCCAGGAGTTTGAGCAGCCCCTGTGAAACCAATTGTTCCTTCCCTTTTAGCTGCATGAACAAAATCCTAACTGTCAACCTGCAGATGCAGGGATTGAAGTGCCATCAGTTCAGATTTAGCAGGGGCCTGACTGTCCAAACTCCTGGCTCCTGTTGATTTCAATAATGAACCTAAACAAGGGGAGTTCTGCAGCTGGGTGCAGGACTAGTGGATGTTTCTAACCCCGTGCACACTTGTGATCGCGTGTCGGACTCTCACCTCGTGTTCTGTGATGTTAATAAGCAGCTCCTGCTGTAGAAACTGCTCCAGGATGTATTTGGGTGCCATGTCAACCAGCGACTAGGGGAGAGAACAGAGCAGGAACGCCAATAAAACAGGGTAACACACTTCAAAACTGAAGATGAAAATTAAAAATATGTATTATATATACAGAATCACCTGCTAGGATTTTTTTTTCTGTATATAAAAAACAGCATATGCTAAACTAGCTTCCAGCTATACAGCAGTTGTCATTTGCCCCAAACAAGGCTGCGGTTTTAAGCAGATGTTTTCGGTTTTATTTACAGTGGTGCGACGCACACACTGCTGTACGGAGTCATCAGGGACTGACACTGCTAGAATAGCTCTAATTAGTCAGTGAGGCATGTTGCAGCAGTTTTTAATTTAAGCCTGTGTGATGAGCTGGAGGGAAAGCAGGCAGACAGGCACCTGTTTGGCAGAT
This sequence comes from Acipenser oxyrinchus oxyrinchus, assembly GCA_030684275.1. Lineage (NCBI taxonomy): Eukaryota > Metazoa > Chordata > Actinopteri > Acipenseriformes > Acipenseridae > Acipenser > Acipenser oxyrinchus. The sequence goes on from CM060272.1 coordinate 3,486,247, forward strand.
GGAGTCATTCCCATCTGCACCACGATGCACGCTCGGGTGATGTTCTCCTCCTGCATCCTCTGACAGTACATCTTGATGGTCTTGATCCCAACCTTGGGCTCTTCTGCAGACAAACACACAGGCCAATATCAAACCACGTTCTATACAGCAAGCTTTTTAAAGTTGCATTATTATTATTAATATCATTATTACTGCGTAATCCTTTCATTTGGGAATTCCACTAATACCTTTTCAGAAGTTTGATTCCTGTTCTTTCGCATTATTGTGAATTTTGTGGGTCAATAGCAGCAGATCATAGTGGCTGTGAACCCCAAGCCATTCTTGTATTGAGGCAGTTTATTAAATAGCTTGTGATTTAACTGTATGCTATTTGCCAAGGTGCTTTACATAAAAAATAAACAACAGCACTAAATGTCTGCCTCAAGCCACATGACACAGAGTTTCCTTACTTCCCTTATACCTGCAAAGGCCAGTCCTGCAGATTCATTCCACTCCAGGACTAACAGATCCACTATAATTCACTTCTTCAGTGTCTTCAAGGAGGTTTCACTGATTCAATTAAACAATTTAGAACAGTGTTGGCACAAACACCAGGAGTGGACCAGCCCTGCAGGATTGCGATCGGCTACCCCTGGGTTACAGGAAGCACCCACCTGGAAAGAAGACAAACATCTGGTCTGTGGGGTCGTCGTTGTGAGCCACCAGCACGGTGAGGTCGGTTCTCCGGGGCCGCCCCTCGCTGGGTTTATCCCCGAACTGGTTCTTAAACTCCTCTAGAGTCTGGTCCAACTCGTCCTGCGTCACCAGGTAGCCCCGGTCGTGACACAGCTGTCGGGTTCAACAAGAGAGAAGCCGATCAGACAGAAAGCACCACAGCGCTTCCACACGTGAGATGTCACCTCACAAAAACAACTAAATAATAACTAACTATCTATCAATCAATCTATATCTTTCTATCTACATATATCTCTATATATCGCTAGACATATCTATCTATCTATATAAAAATGTAAACAAGCACAGTTGCACTATATATAGATTATAGTGTATTATAATATATACACTTGAAGAAATACAATTAGGTAATACACACAAGAATAAACAGACTCAATACCAGATGTCTGAAGGAATAGAAGATCCTTATATCATTAACTATAGTAAATTACACTAATACATTTAAATAGAAATAAGCAAGTGTAGTTACCATGGCACCAAAAGCATATATAGTATATGTCTGTCTCTCTTACACGTTTCGACAATTTGCTGATTCGGTTAAGTGTATACATCGTTTAATGTTGTTTTGTTTTTTTTGTAACCAAACCAATACGCTTTGATTAAAGCTGAATTCTGCACGATTCTAACCTGCATGATGGTTTTCCTGATTTTCCATAGCCTGTAGGTCTCCTCTTCGTCATCCATGGTTCGATTATTTAATAGTAGTAGTCTAAAAAAAATTTTTTAAAAAAGAAACTTCTAGATTTAACTCTAACACGCCACTCTCTCTCTCTCAGCCCGGCAACAGCCGCTCACTTCCGTTGCATGGAAATCACGTGTTAATGCGCTGCGGGAGCAGGACCTCCGGGTGACCATCAAGGATGCCTGTTTTTAGTTTCAATAATTTATAGTTACTGTTTTTTAATCTTCGTTTTCCTTTAAAAAAAATCAGACTTTTACTATATACGAATCATATATTTTTTTTAAAAAGTGTTTTAGAAATATATGTGCAACATATCGAAATATATATATATATATATATATATATATATATATATATATATATATATATATATATATATATATATATATATATATATATATATATATATATACTAGAGCCAGCTGCCCTCAGTGTATATATATAGATAGATAGATATATACTGAGTCCTGAATGGAAGATAATCTTTTTGACTGACAGCTTGTTGTTGCTGGTGAGCACGCAGGTGGGCGGGGCTCTGTGTAACTGACGACATTTGGACTCGCGGACGGGCCGGTGACGTGTACTGAAACAATTGAACTTTGAGCCAATATGGCTGACTTAAGGAATGCGGTTTCATCATCATGTCTCTGCTATGAAAGCCGCGGGGCGGGACTGAGCGCTGCTAGAGGACTTGTAATGCCGCCGCTCCATGTAATGTGGGCAGTCAAACGAGTGCTGCTCTTTGGGTTAGTAGCTGCAAGAATACCTACTCGAACCATGGTAAGAAAACTATACATGTTTTATTATTTTTGATTTGTTATGTGTTGTTTTTTTTGACGTGAGTGTACATTAAAACAAGTTTTATAATAGAGGTCAGTATTTTTTTTTTTAAGAATAGACGCGTAACGTATAGAGAGAGACTCGCAAGACGGTGAAAGGTTAGTTTTAGCTAGCTAGCTATACTGCCTGTGTAGCCTTTCGTATTTCGGTGACTTGCACAAAAACAGGTCGACGAACGGGAGATTAAATGAAACCCAGTCTAGTGCATTTGTAATAATAATAATAATAATAATAATAATAATAATAATAATAATAATAAATAAATAAACGTATTATTATGTGTCTTAAAGATGTCATTGTTCATTCGTATTGGATTTGTAAAAATGAAATAAATAAATAAACAAATAATGTCTTGCAAAAAAAAAAAAAACTAAAACGATGCATTTAAGGTAGGATAAAACGCATTATACAACTAGTCGAGTAATTAAGATGTGCACCCATCGTAGTGTTTACTTGCATTGTGGTAATAGGCTGGTGGGGTGCTGTCTATACGGGAAAAAAAGCCTAAACTCCTGCAGGCAAACGAGGTTGCCGAGAATGTTTGTTTTTGAATAAAACCAATTGACACCGCTCATGCTTGTGATGAATTTGCCCTACAGTACACAGTGCAGTCTTTGTTTAAACACGCATAATCGTATTTGACAGGGCAGTTGCTGCTTGGCCGTGATGTAAGTCCGAACACTTCAGTGCCATTGCTTGCACGCTGGCACAAGTGGCATGCAAACAACGAAGTACAATTACACCAGTGTTAGGATGAACATAACAGCCCTTGTCTGTGTGTTTTTATTGCTATTGTGTATAGTTTGAGAATTTCAATTCGAAAGCTGTCGAGTCCATCTCCAGTGCAGTGATTGCCCCCCCCCCCCCCCAAAAAGAAAATGAAAAGCTGTACTGTGGTCATGATCTTAACTTTCCAAATGTCATTCTGTGCATAAGGTAAACAATTTAATCTAAATGTGTGTGTATGTATGTATGTATGTATATGTGTATATATATATATATATATATATATATATATATATATATATATATATATATGGGTCAGTGCTATTTGTAAACAGAGATGTCTTTTTCCATACTCCTGACTCCACTGTGTGCATTTTGTATCGCAGTATTGATCAAGTGCAGATATGGCATTGATGCTGGAAGGAATGTCATGCAGTCATGCACGGTTTGGTAACTTGTGGGTGGTTAGTTATCAAGGCAGATTGCAGTTATCTAAAGAGACTGCTGTGTGTGTGTTGTGTAACTTGTGCTGCGTACGATTTATTTTTTATTTTTTATAAGCGTTCAGGTTTTGAGAGCATTTTTAAACAGATGGAGACATGTGATCCAGACCTGTGTAAGAGGTGCAGTTGCATCATGCATTAGTCAGAGACTAAGAGGATTAAAGGTTGTCAAAGACTTTAGAAAACGTTTTGAAAATCTAGCCCAGAGTGTCATGCATGCAGGTCACTATACAGCAGAACATTAAAACATGACTAAAAAAACATTGCCTAAAAAAAATAAAAAAATAAAAAATAATTTAAAATGGGGAAGCCATACTTCTGCATAGCTGTTCTTTTTCACTTCTACATCTACAAGCGTGTAGATCTGTCACTCTGACTGCCAATGACTAAGCATTCTGAACGTTTAACTCACAGCAGACTAAGTGCATTAATATTGGGTTTTAGGCAGTTTTATTTTTTAGATTTAATGACCTTTTAATAAATGTATAGGCGTTTGGTGGCTACCTCTGATCGATTTGACAGTGTACTTTCTCTTACACTTGTATGACAGACCCGACTGGCAAAGCAAAGAGTGTTTGAGAAATACGCTCTCAACTTGATTAGAGGTAGCCACGGCACACTTGGAAACATGCATTATAATAGACGGTGACTTTACAAACTTGGAAGAGTTTCTTCCTTTATTTCTGCTGAAGGCACCACTGCTGTTTTTATACTGAAGTCTTGGTGCTCATTTTTATAACTTAGGTGTGCTGTGTACTTTGTCCATTTGCGCACAAGAGTGGCTTGTTGGCCTTATCGGAGCCGATGTCCCCTCTGACACACACTACAGTGGCTCATTATCCTGATCCCTTATCAACCGGGATATCCGATTTAGTAAGCAAGGATTATCGGGTTTCGGAGAGAAATTTAATGATTCATTTAAAGTTTTTTTTCATTTTGGACCTAAAACAGAAAAGCCTTTGTTGGATGTATCGGCGATGCCAAAACTAACCAGGAATTGCATCGACATTTGCTGCTGTTGCTGCTTCGCTGTCAGTGTTTTCATTTTGAGATGCGATACATTTAAAAAGACTATCTTGTTTAAAGATGGTACTCGTAATACAAATTTTGAGTTCCTTTTTTAAAAGTGAAAACAATTCCATAGTAAATACATTTCCGGCCGTGGGTTGATCTAGACACCTTGTCCCTTTCCAGTCCTGATGCATGTGAGGCTGTGTGGTCCAGTGGTTAAAGAGAAGGGCTTGTAACCAGGAGGTCCCCGGTTCAAATCCCAGCTCAGCCATTGACTCATTGTGTGACCCTGAGCAAGTCACTTAACCTCCTTGTGCTCCGTCTTTCGGGTGAGATGTAGTTGTAAGTGACTCTGCAGCTGATGCATAGTTCACACACCCTCGTCTCTGTAAGTCGCCTTGAATAAAGGCGTCTGCTTAATAAACAAATAATAATAGAATTGCTGTAGTGATGAAGCATGCAGTGACCAGTCTCGTGGGTGACAGATGGAAATGAGAGGAGAGTTGTCAGCACTGCCTAGCCTGACTGATCCATGCTTTTGTTTGTTTGTTTGTTTTTCTTCCAGTGTGCGCAGGTAGAAGACTGGCAGAATGCCAAATCCATTTACGAGTTCACAGCCAAGGACATCGACGGCAACGAGGTTTCCTTGGAGAAGTACAGGTCAGTCGTCTTTATTTACGCCCTGTGTGCAGAAAGGGTCAGTTCGTGTTCAGCTCTTTGGTTTTACAGAGTGCAGATGTTTAATCCAGCAGTACTCTTCTCACAGATTTCCCCTGTTTTTTATAAATTTATTTTTTGTTTAAAGTGTATTGCAGGGATGTGATGTAGCGGTATGTACAGCTTCATCTCGATTGCAAGTTTACTGTACAGTAGACAAATCATACAGTTACAATATTTAATGAATATCGGGTACTCATTATTTGCTATCAGATTATATATAATTTTTTTTTCTCCCCAACAAAACTAATATATCCAGTATTGAGGCAAAATATTCTAGTAGAAAGCTGCATTCAAGTCTTTAAGATAATAGACCTCCAGAGAGCTTGTCAACATCTGGTCAATTGAGAACCAAAATGTAGAGGAACCTTCAACAGTCGCCAGCAGTCCCCTCTCTGTCTTTTCAAAATTGTCAGCTAGGTTCCGTCACCGTCTGATTTGTTGTTTACATACATGTCAAGTCTCGCTTATCTTGGCGGCAGTTTTAGAGTCTATTTTAATAGAGTATTTGCAAACTGCAGTCTGATGCTCTCTGATGTTCTGACCTCGGCATTTTTGTGTTCACCCTCCTTCACTCCACAGGGGCTACGTTTGCATCATCACAAACGTCGCCTCCAAGTGAGGAAAGACCCCTGTAAACTACACTCAGTTTGCGCAGATGCACGCCGCGTACGCTGAGAGAGGTTTACGTATCCTGGGCTTCCCCAGCAACCAGTTTGGGAAACAGGTACGGTTATTGAAGGGGGTTTGGTAACCGCAGCGTGGGTTAGGCTTCACGGTTATCTGGCTGTTCAGATTGTAAAAGGACGTGGGTGGTTCTTCAGTCCTGCTGAAGCTTCCAGAGCCAAGGGGTGGGAGGGGAAAAAAAAGATAAAGAAAGGGTGTTTCATTGCTAAGATAAGAGTGTGCTAGCCTAAAGAAATTCTGTGTTCTGTTGTACATTGTTTTATACAGTTATATGTATATGTTTGTAATTTTTATTTGAGTGTTTCCTGAAACTTGAGGTCTTGGGTCTCATTGCTCAATAGTTTAAAGAGGCTGGTTATCTACATTACACTGCACTAATATGCAACAGCTATGACGGTGTCGTTCAGTTCTGCAAGTACAGTGCATAAACGCTTTGAGGGAGATTTACAAATCAGTTTTATTCTGGAAGTATAAGTAAGTATAATCTGTGCACTGCTACAGGCTGTTGCATGCTGGGAGCTGTGGAAAGCAACTAACCCCCAAAAAAGGAACTAACACACACACACGCACTCAAAGTTTGTTTTTGTGTTAGGAGCCCGGGACGGAGGAGCAGATCAAGGACTTTGCCAAGTCCTACGACGCAGAGTTTGACATGTTCAGCAAAATCGACGTCAACGGCGATAACGCTCACCCCCTGTGGAACTGGATGAAGTCTCAGCCCAAGGGGAAAGGGACGCTGGGAAAGTGAGTTCACCTGCAGAATAACCCTTTAGAGGTGTAGAGCGTGCTCTGTGCTGTCTCCCGACCTGGAGAACCGCTTGAGACCAATGGCAAGCACAGTCACCAGAAAATGCGCAAGGAAATTGAGGGTTTTTTTTCTGCTGTAATTGATATATAGCTATTTGAATGGTGATCACAGGCTGAAATACCTGGTGATTTTTAAAGGGTTCAGTAGAAATAGATGTATTTTATAAACCGGTTCATGATTTTTATTTTCTCTCTTCTCTCAACAGCAACATTAAGTGGAATTTCACCAAGGTAAGCCGTGGTTATTTGCTTTAATAGTAGTAACCTTTTTATAAATTGCACGGACAGTGAGTTAGTGGCAGGGTGTGATTTTTTTTAAATTCAGTTTCCTAGTCCCCAGTTTGACTTCTGCAATAAGACCAAAGTACCGTAACGTCTGGGTTATTTAAATCTGCAAGGTATTGAGAAGTGTAGTGAACCAGCAGGGCTGCAGCTGCTGCCTTTATTATTATTATTATTTTTTTTTTAAAATGAAGTTCCCCATTTTCTTGCACAGTCTGAATCTGCACTGTTTAAAAGGTCAGGGTTGTGCAGTAATTGGAACAGAATGCACGCTTCAAAAGACACAGTTTTGCAATGACATTGCATCTGTAAAGGAGTGGCTTAAAAGAATTGCCTGGGGGGTGGGGGACACGTAATCCGAATGATTAAATTGCAGCAACACGTGAAAAAAGCCTATCGTGCTACAGGAGTCCAAGCACCCAATGCAAAGAAAAAAAAATCTGGTGCATGACCTAGTCTACTAATGAAAAGGAGCGAGAAGTCTTTCACTAGGCTGGCATAACCGTACACATGGCGTGTGAGCTCTGAGGTTCTGAGTCAAACTCCAGCCGTGCAATGGTGTCTGTGTGAGATCTGCCTGCCAATTCAATGATTTATTTTTTTTATTTCAGTTTCTCATTGACAGAGAGGGACAGGTTGTGAAGCGGTATTCCCCAATGGATGATCCAAGCGTAAGTGAAGCAGCTTTCCTCGGGTGTGCAGGGTGCAACGCGGGCTGGACCATTACTTGCAGCTCTCCTGCTTTAGAGATTTGCGCAACACTTTTAGAAGCTTTTTTTTTTTGTGGCGATCCACGAATTCATTTTGAAAGCCATCCAAAACAATAAAAAGTCATCAGCTCTGCCCTGCTTCAAGCCTCATTGTTCTGAAATGTTTGTTGATGCTAAATCGGGGCATGCAGACACAGAGGGCTGTTTGATCTTTAGTGCACGCAGTTCTGTTCAGCCCAGCTGTGGATTTGACATGCACGATAAAGGATGTGCCATGCTCTTTAATAAGGGTGCCAGTGTACTCCTCTAGTGACAATGCCAGCTTGTTCTCTCGTTTTCAACAGAAGCACACACTTCATGTGGAGCATTAAGTGTTAGGAAATCCAATCGATTTGTATACCTAAGTAGATTGCAACACAAGCTTACGTGACATTAAGAATCCTGGTATCTACATTACCGGCATACAGACAAAGGCTGCATTTTAAGGGCAAACTGGCAAGCCATGGCCGAATTGTATTTGTCCTAACATTGGAGTAATGGCGTTTGGGTTTCGGAGCATGTACACACAATAGACAATTAAAGCTGACATTCATCACTTAATAAAACCTCTAGGCTGAGTATTTTTGTATAGATATATATATATATTTTTTTTAAACAGGTGGTTGAAAAGGATCTTCCCAAGTACCTGTAAGAGTCCTGTTTGAATATCCGAATCCTGCTGTGTCCTCCTCTCCTGCGCCCGGCTAGGAGTCTGTGTTTGGAACCCCAGGCGAGTGACGGCCTGCCTGTAAACCCGTCTCTAACGGGGAGGGCAGGTCTGATGAAACAAGGCGTGCAACCTTCTGGGAGGAAATACAGATGCCAAGCAGCGCCGCACGAGAGGATGTGCTCGCAACGTCATCTTATTTCAGCATCATGCACTCATTTCATTATGTAATATATATATAGCCTGTTCAAAGACATGTTCATTTGTAATGCACAATAAAACTCATTCACCATTGTATTTATGTCTGTGTGTTCTTGGTTGTGGTATGGCCAGTCCTATGGGATTTGCAGAGGTTAATCTAGCAACCTGCTTGATTAGTTGTACTGTGTAGTTTTCTTTTGACAAGCAAAACAATCATGTTGGAGGGTGATTGGTGTAAAATCATTATCAGAATCGGTATGCTGCTTTAAAAAGACCTTTGGTGGTTAGAATGAAACTGATTAAAGGGTTAATAATATCAGATGTGATTATTGCATAAAATGCTAACCGTATTACAAAACAGGTCTGTAATCACTTGCTCTTGAGCAAGATCTGACTTTGTTATCGCCAAATGCTTGAGGGAGCCGTAATTTCAACATAATTCACCTTCAAAACCCTGATGCTTGAATTTTGAAATAGTGCTGTGTCTATTTACACACAAGTGAAACAGCATTTTTTTTTTTTAAAAAAGTAAAGAAAGTGCCAAAATCCTCTGCAATCTTTTATTTATTTTTGTTGAAGACGAGATTGCTTTACAATATATTCCTTCAGGTGTAAGTAGAAAACTTTTAAGAATTAGTCAAAAGGCACAATTTTTACAATATATACAGTTTGATCTAAATTATAAATATATATAGAAAACAAAAGGAAACCCAGGGAAAAAAAAAGTGCTAAACACAGTTTTACAGAAAAAAAAAAAATACATACAATCAGTAGCATATTTTTTTTTGTTAATAGTTTATTTTCACATGACTTTATCCACCCATGTCAGGGAACTGTCAGGCTATGTATGTATGTGTGTGTGTCTGTGTGATTATATATGTATATATATATATATATATATATATATATATATATATATATATATATATATATATATATATATATATATACACACACACCTTCAAATGGATTCGAAACAAAAGGATGCACTTTTTGTTTTCAAATTGTAAGTTTATGCCATTCTTGGTAAACTAAATATTAAAATCTAAAAACTTAGAATAATGAGGATATGTAATAAAAGTGGTAGGGAGCTTTACTGAAAAACTTGATACGGTGCTACTGCAGTATTTCAGATTTGAAAATATAAATATATGGATGTGGAGGACTTGTTTATTAAGCAACAAATGGAACACGAATGCAATTGAAAGAAGAAAAAAAAACACGATTTTCTCTGTGTTCACAGAAGGTTTCATATAAATTACAGGACTAGTCATCTGTACAACAAGGGTTCACAAGCTTGTAGTTCACTTGTCCTACCCCAACCTGTTGCATTCCAGCGATGACAATTCATTGCATTGTAAACTAACCAGACAGGACACTGCTTCTGGAACTGTAACGTAATTCAAATTGTGAATTCATTAAAATGAGCTGCATGGCGTTAAATCGCTCCGTTTAGGGGGTTGGAAGGCTGAATTAATTTTCTTTCCCTTCTCAATTATGCAGCTTTTTAACTGCAAAGGGGTCTTCTCCCCTTCAGCAATTGCAAATGTGCTCTTTAAATGTAACCACTTGCAATTCATTGTAAAACTAAATTAATACTTAAACGCACTCTTCTTTATAAACGTGAACCCCCTGCCAACACTAAGAATGCATAAACATTTATGATATTTTACCAAACATTGAATAAAATAACGTTAAAACACGCAATCATACAGCAGTACTGAAAAAAGAAACACCATAAAATAAGTAGCAACGACATTTAGACATAGTTGCCCAATAGCTGCTTTTGTGTCAGTGACCCAATTCTCGTTGAAAGGTTTGTCTCATTTTATTTCTCTGTTTTATTTCAGTACTGCTGACCGTTGTAAAAAGAACAATTAAAAGCCCAGGATTTGTATACTTTTTTTAAAATCAAGTCTTGACATTGAAAGAGACACAGTATTTATGTATTTTTCTTTCAATCACAATGCTGAACATTCATTCAGCCCTCTTCACTGATGACCTCCACTCTTGTGAAACCAGGACGCTGTTTTTAGATTTTTTTTTTCTTTTTTTGTAAGAAATGTTTATTTATTCCTGAGATAAAGAAGAGTTTTTAATATACCAGGTAACTTCAGGTGCTGAATACTTTGGTATAGCTTCATACTGTACAGCCCTATATGGACACAAAGTATTTAGAATAATTTTAATAATCAAAATACAAAGAAAAGGAAAGAGAAATTAATACAGCGTTCCTGTACACCAGTACAGAACAGTGCAATATATTTGGTGGCAGGTTACAATTATTTTTAAAATGTATTTCTTTTTCTAGAAAAGTCCCTGACATAACATTTTTATTAACTACAGAACAGGAATAAAATATAAAACAATTTCCACTAAGAAGTCCCTTAAATATAAATAATAATAACAATAATAATAACAACAACAAATCTATTATATAATACATTGCTTCTAACTCTTTTTACGTAAATACAGGACAAGTCTTCATTTTCTGTGTAAAAAAAGACCCATAGTTTTTTTTTTTTTTGTTACTATATAAAGTTATTTTGTTAATGCAGCAGGTCGATTCTGTTTAAAATTGCTTGTTTCAAAGTTTATAAAAAAGGGAGGGGGAAGGTTTATTTATTTATTTTTTAAAAGTTGGATAAAATGTGGTTCATTTGCATCACTTTCTGTATGTGTTTATTTTATTGCTAAACAAGGTGTATGGTTATTTGTTTAGGTCTAACAAGAGGAAAGAGCTATTAACCCTAAAAGCAGGGCTTCCATTAACAAACTTCCGGACCTCTACAAAACATGCTGTGCCGATTCAATGCAGGCCTGGTTCTCACTATATCTTCTTGTACTGTTTAATTACACCAGGGGGCAGTGCAAACAGGGTTCAAACTATCCCTTTTAATCGGTTGCTTGCAGTCCCCTTGATTTAAACAGAGGAGCACAAACTCCCCTCAATCATTTATTATTATTATTTATTTTTTTTGTTAAATTAACCAGCATCGTTCTGGCTCCAGCAGAATCATACATTCAGGAGGCGAGGCTACAGTGCATTGCTCTCTTTAGTGGTGCTTAGTTGAGACCAGAGTCACAACCTGTCAGTTAAGCAAAGAGATCAACTACATCACCAAGGATCTGAGGGAGTCATTGCTGAATCGTTTGAAGCAGTTTGGAGGTTTTGCAAGGGTTAATGGAAGCCTGTTACTTGGGTGTCTGACTTCTTACTCAGAATGACAGCTCAGCTATAAGCCACAGCAGCATCATAGATCCCTAAAATATCTCGCCGCAATGGTTATAGTCAAGTTTATAGTATGTACTGTCCAGAAGCGTGGGTCATTGGGAGCCTGTTATTAATCATTTTAATAAATAAAATAAAACTGCTTTCACTGAACACCAAAACACAATATACATATACTATACAGACTGCATTTCTTTGCATGTTCCAAAGGCACTGTTTTAAAGCAGGTCATGTTCACATTTATCCAACCCTTGGGAAAGTTACAGCATTCACATGGCTTGAAATCGGCTTGCTATCTCGTAAGAAGGAGGATATGCATTCGGTTTAACAAACATACCGGATTACAACAAGTTGCAGATAAAATGGAGATCATTGAGGTTTGAGGACATTAAATTAAAACAAAACATCTCCACCCATTCCCTTACGGGAAAAAAACAAATCATATTCAATATGTACAATTTCAAAGCTGCTGTCCCAAAACATTTGCATGCATGTTTGTGTTTAATGTAAGATTGTAATACTGGTCTTTAGACTCCCCCCTACCTAGGCTTCAGCTTCAAATGAAACTGCATTTTTCCACACAACATAAAATGTCATCACTGCAGCTGAAGTTTGTATTAGGGAATGTTAACTTTTTTTATACATATCTGTTGTATGAAATTTCACCCAATTTTAGTCCGCACATGAGAGAGAAGTAAGCAAATTACTTTTGCAAAGAAACTATTTGTCAGGTAAGCATCCTATACAAAGAACTGTGCATATGGCTATTTATCCTTTAACATGTGCTGCAATAGCAGACGCAGACAGCTAGGGGCGATGCAGCGATGTAAACTAGGGGTGGGGCTGGGCTGGGCGATACCAACTACAGAAACAAGGTACCAAAGAAGCATGCTCAATAAAAGAAATTTAAAACTTGATACACACCAAATTACTTTTCTATTGGCCTAATTCAATTTACTTTAAAACCAAAACCAAAAAATTCCTTTGCCCTAAAACACCACTTTTTAAAATTTGAAAATATAAAAAACTTTATTTCTTTTAGGTTTTTTGCTCTTTCCATCTGTGGATCGACCAGCTCTGAGTGTCGCTGCAGCGATGTCTACTCTGCTCTGTACCGTCCTGCTTGTCCGACGCGGAGATGGGACGTCTTCGCAGTTTAGATGACATGACTGCGTTTTCCATATTCCAACGTGAACTCCAGTTCTATTCGGATTTCACAAAGTGTAAAGTGGGAAATACTGAATGGAATACGCAGGAAACCTCGTCTGTTCTATAAACGCTGGGATGGATGGAGGGATCAAGTGTGGCAGTTAGGCAGCAGCCAGGTCAGGTTAGTCTAGACACACAGATTCCCTGCTAGGTATTAGTAGTTGGGTATCACAAAACTAAAAAAAGAAAAAAAAATGGAGGAGCATCAATTCATGAAGATTCGCAGGATTTCCGTGGTTAAAATAAATAATTTAAATAAATGCAAAATCCAACTGAAACTGTTGGGGGAGACTAAGGTGTCCTGCTACTGAAGCATTAGGATGAGTTCTCATTGAAAAACAAACAAACAAACAAAAAGAGAATAAACAGCTGTTTATATGGAAACAAAATGGTTTGACTTGTTTCATATATATCTTTATATATATATATATTTATAGTATATAAATAAAATCAAAATCTATTTTTTTATGCAGTTCAAAGACAAAATCTTCCCATTGAAAAATAACAGGAGATCCTTTCATCTTTTTTTTTTTTCCCCCATTTTGGTGGTGCAGTTAAAACAGCAATATCCGAGAGTCTTTTTAAAAAAAAAAAACATTTAAAAAAAAAAGCGGCAGGCATGAAAACCCTGCCTGAGCTGTGAATCTGAAGCGTGGTACCGTTGCAGACCAGGGAGGGGGGTGGGGGGGGGGGGCTGTGCATTAATCGTCATCCCAGAAAGGCAACAACCCGTACTGGATGACAGACTGACGCTGGTTTTCCTGGGTGGTCCGAAACATATTATCTAAAACCTCGCGGATGTTGATGCCGTCCAATTCGCTTTGCCCGTTGGACAGTGGGGGAGTCTGTAAGAAGCCTGGCTGCTGCTGCTGCTGTGAAGATGATAATGACAATGAAGCAGTGGAAGAAGCAGAACCAGAACACGCAGCAGCAGGGGCAGCGGCAGGGGCAGCAGCACTGTCAGTGATAGCCAGCTGGCTGGGTAGATGGTAAGACTGAGGGAGGCCCAGGGTGGAATCAAGAGAGAAGCCTGGAAAGTTTTGTGTGATCAAAGACGGGAGGCCGACTTGGCTTGACTGCAACTGCTGCTGCTGGGGCTGCGTGATGAGAGACTCCAGGCTGAACTCTCCCTGCGGGGCGGTGCTTCCAGAGCAGGAGGAGCCGCTGCCCTTGGTGTGTTCGAGCCCCAGCCCCGCGCTGCTGTCCTGAAGCGGGATGGGGCTGATGGTGAGGTCCAGGACGTCCAGGCTGTGGCTGTAGTGGTTGTGGAGGGCCATGGGCTGGGTTAGGGAGAGGTCGAGGGGCTGGGTGGAGGTGGCGCGGGAGTCGGAGACGCTGGCGTTAGCAGCGTAGAGTTTCTCCAGGAAGTCCTTCTCCAGCAGCTCCCTCTCCTCCCGACGGGCCTTCTCCTGGCGCTCCTCGATTTTCCTCCTCAACGCCTCGTTCATCTGAGTCAGCTCTTCCCGCACACGGGCGATGCAGCTCTCTGGGATCTTGATACCTGCGAGAGCCACGGAGACGCTGCGTTACGAGCCTGACCGCCTGGCATCACCACACAGAGAAATTATAGCGCAAATAACCATAGGTTTTGCATCACCCTACGGAATGAACTAATTTTGCTTCATAAAGTCAAATGAAACCTGCTAAATAATGTTACGTTAACATATTGAATAACATAACGAAAAACTGACATATTGAAAATTTCGAAATCTAACATTTTGAAATACTGTACTACTATTATGGCTTCCGTTATAGACTCTTGTGATATCATTTTGTATTTTTTTTTATTTTTTATTACATGATGTTTTAAATAAAAATATCTAAATTATGTTCATATAGTTTTTTCTCAATCCTAAATTTCTAGGTGATGCAAATCTTTTCGCCGTAGCTGTACATCATAGCAGAGCCACAAAATCTTGGACTGCTTAAATAAAATAAAAATCATGCAAGTCAACTCTCAAGTACTAAAGAATGCCCACAGCAAGTCACAGCTCGATTCAACACATAGCTACACATTTAAACTTCCCATACCCATGTATAATGACAGTTAATGAACATTGATTCAAGACCACTTTCTCAGTTGATTTACAGGTCTCCAAGCTAGCTTGTGCCTTGCTGCCTCTCTGCCCCGCACAGGGACACACACTCACCGACTTGCTTGGTGTGCTGCTTGGTCTTCAGTCGGACGATCTGCAGGATGCTGGAGCTGGTGATGTCAGACACCGCGTCGGCCACTTTCTTCCAGACGCGCAGCAGCGCCCCGCACAGCATGTAGTACTGCCGCAGCCGCATGCCCTGCCAGCACTCCTTCCCCTCTCGGATCAGCTTGCACTCCCCGTTCCTGAGAGAGAGACACAGGCAGGGGGTTATTCAACTGGTATGGAAGAACCTGGGGATTTCCTGAGACTGCCTGGCGTCCATAGACCTCCCTCCCTGGCTAAAGCAGCAGCTTGGAAAGCTAGAATGCAAACTGCTGGAAGATACGTTTAATACACAGTGATCTGCTCTGTCCAGCCAGGCACTTACCAAGTGGCGTGGCTGCACTTCCGTCTGGAGAAACTGTACTGACTTTCCCAGGCATCCTTGGCTTCTTCTGGGCTCACCTACAGTTTATATATAAAAAAAAATACTTTCAATTAAGCATAGCAATTTTGGACTAAGGAGTTTATTTAATTATAAGAGTGCCAGATCTTTCGATTGCATGTTTAAAAATGGCAGATCACGACGGGCAGTTAGCAGCGGTGGCCCCCTGCCTGTGGCCCTGCGGTCTCACCTTGCGGTACCTCTTGAAGAGGTTGTCCAAGCTCTCATGCTGGACCTGCTTCCCGATGTTCGCTTTGTACAGGTTGAAGTTTTTCCCCCGGCCTTGTTCTGCCAGGAGCGCGTTGGGGTAAGTTCCCCTCAACTGTGAGAGAAGGAGGAGAAAAAAATAAATAAATAAATAAAACTATAACTAACAAAGCAAGATGAGACACAGAATACTTGACAGAGTGTGATGTTTTTTTTTTATTTTTTTAAATAAATTTAGTCGTTGCCATTATTTTTTATTATTTTCTCCCAATTTAGAATGGCCAATTATTTTTTAAGCTCAGCTCACCGCTACCACCCCTGCGCTGACTCGGGAGGGTGAAGACGAACACACGCTGTCCTCCGAAGCCAACCGCTTTTTTTCACACTGCGGACTCACCATGCAGCCACCCAAGAGCTACAGCGTCGGAGGACAATGCAGCTCTCGGACAGCCTACAGGCAAGCCCACAGGCACCCGGCCAGACTACAGGGGTGGGGGGGGGTCAGGGTCTTACCTTGTATGAGAGATAGAAGCCATCATCAGGTCCAGTCAGCTTTTCGAATTTGCTCAAGGCTTCTTCCCACTTCATGCCTCGATCCACGGTGATCTACAATTGAAACAGAATTTACTTTCCTTTCCTTTTCTGTCTTTGACAATGGCAGCTTTGCATTGCACCTCATCAATGTTGCTAGTTTAAACAGTAATAACATGCAGTTTCTGGATGACCAAACCTTGGTCCTGGTTGAACAGGTGCAATACTGAAAGGGGAATGCATACCTTATAGAGCACCACCTGCCCGTCCTGAGGGTTTCCTGGAGTGAGGAACTTTTCCTGGGTTTCCTCGTAGATCTCATCGTTCCCTGGAGCCAAGTCTGGAGGAAACAGGGACCAAGAGCGTTAGGGCCAGATTACTCAGTGGTAAGGCAAAGGGTCGGGTAGGGGAGGCGCACTGCCAGAGGGGGGCAGCGTAGTACCATGTACCTGCTCCAATGGAAATCAGACTCTTGCATAGCACTTTCATCCATTCCAAGTTTTATCACAAGCTTGATTAGCCACAGCGTATGGGTCACAAGCTCAGGTGTCTCTTTTTAAACCAGGAGTGAATAAAGCTGCTATGCAATGGGAGTCTTATTTCCATCCCTGAATTCAGGTTCAGCTACTGGAGCTTTAAGGACTGATGTAGACTATTAATTTCAGATAGTCAGGAGAGTAGAGGACAGGGCATTTTGACATCTCTAGGCTTGCTATAGATTTGACTGCAATGCTTGGGAGTGGAAGGGAATAGGGGAGTTAAACCTTTAAGAGCGGATAGTCAAAAAAAATAAAAATAAACTGCAGACGAGACTGGGTGCCAGCGGGTGTGGACAGTGACAGGGAGAGCCTGTGAAGCGGGGGGAGCAGCAGGCGTCATACCCAGGATTCCCAGGTCGTATTTGCCCTCCTTCTTGTCCTTCTCGATCAGGTAGTCAAAGTTGTCAGTGAAGTACTGAAAGAGGGAGTTCTGCTTGTAAACTTCCAGGCCAAGGATGCGGTTCAGGAACTTTGTGATGCTGCAGTCTGAAACAACAACAACAAGCATGTCAGCAAATTCACAATCAGAGCCGTCAGCATGAAGAAAAAGCTGATGACTGTGACTTCTAGCAACAGTTTGAACAGAACACTACAGAATAGGAATTAGCGTGTAAATGGTTAAAATCACAATTCGATACTAAAGGGGATTCCTAGTAGCTGACGCACGTGTCCCCACCCAGCAGCTAAAAAAATCAAAACAGATTTTTGTCATTATTTCAGTCAAAAAGAAGGTTGTTACAATAAACAATAAGCTCTTTTTTTTTTCACGAAACCACTAGCCAAAACGCGCCAGAGCAGTTTTGATCACAAGCTTCCAAACTACAAAAACGCTGATCTCTCTCACCTTTCTCGACGCCGACTCCAAATCGGGGTTCTCTGCAGAAAATCCCCACGTCCATCAGTCCACGCTTCATGTCTAAAATACAAATCACAATAGAGAATTGTCTTACGGAAATGTTCGGTCTCCTTGTATCATCACAAACCAAAAAAAAATGTGACTGCCGGCAACATTAGAGACTGGAAGCTTTCTCACCTCTAAAGAACATGGCGTCTCCACCAGGATAACCTTTAGGAGTCGGCACCTTGCTCTCAATCTGCCCCATTATGGCTTTAATAATCTTATCCAAAGCCCTGGTACCATACTGCAGGAGAAAAAAAAGATTGAAATAGTTCTGCTTTGTCCTTTTTGTCCAAGAAACTACTGAAATCGCTACACAGCATTTAAATCCTTTTGAGAAATCGATTTTGGAAATATTTTTCAGTGGAGTGGGACTCGACTAACAGCTTAACCAAGCTTATCTACATTTTGCTTCTAGCAGTAACTACTTGTTGGCAGCGTGTGAGAGAGACACACGGCACTGTTGCCATACCTTGTTTTCAAAGTTGTACTTGCTCAGGTCTCTCGACTCTGTCGCCCTTCTGTCTCCGTGGGTTAAGGCACCCTGGAACAAGAGAGCGTGTGAGTTGAAAACAGCCTCCCAGCAGAAACCAAACTCAACCAACAACTTCTACAACCAAAACCAGTTTTATTTAAAACTGGTTCTAAAAGTGATACAAAAGGAGCACTGTTCCTGGTAAGATCAGTAAGTGTGTCCTAACAAAGAAAAGCTAGTTTAGGATGAGTCAGAGCTGAGAAAACAAGTGTGACGCTCTCCGATCGCAGGATGTCTTGGTCATAACCTCAGCGTAGGTGTGCACAATAGCTTTCTATTATTAGCAGAAGGAATTAAAGTTGGTTTGATTACTATTATTATTATTATTATTTATTTCTTAGCAGACGCCCTTATCCAGGGCGACCTACAATTGTGTCACATACAATTGTATCAAGATATCACATTATTTTTACCTACAATTACCCATTTATACAGTTGGGTTTTTTACTGGAGCAATCTAGGTAAAGTACCTTGCTCAAGGGTACAGCAGCAGTGTCCTCCACCAGGGATTGAACCCACAACCCTCCGGTCAGGAGTCCAGAGCCCTAACCACTACTCCACACTGCTGCCCCAGATACCAGAGATGATTAAAAAACAAAGGCTGGGCCATTTCAGGCAGTGCATTTCAAGTCTTCCAGGAACTCAGGTATGATTTACATTGGAAAAACAAACAAACAAAACACATAGCCTCTCAGTAGAATGCTGACGCGCCACACTGTCTGGATTTACTGGAAGCACCTACCAGACTTTCCAGCCGCTTGGCGACGATGGACGCAAATCTCCTCTCCCCCGCCAGCTCGGAGATCAGAAAGATATACTCGGGGGCATTGATCTGATTGGAGCGGTGAGTCCGACCTGGAAACCAGCAGCACAACAGCAGAGTCAGTGCTGCTTTGCAACTGAGCACAAGGGCAAGCATATGCAAAAAACATCTACATTTACATAATAAATGTAAGTTCTTGGTCTGGTTCAGTGGCAACGATTCATTGTGTAAATCGCTGAATCAGGACACTTTCTTTACATGATATATCGTATCGTAACAGAGGTATATATCGTTTGTATAGTAATATATCATGAAGTCCTAAAGCGACAGCTCAGTGCAGTTCGACAAATGGTTCTTTAAATGAAGAAGTGAGAGCCACAAGCGAGTACCACTCATCTAGTTAGTAGATACACTTATCTGTGCCCATTCAGTACCATCTACAATACAGGCATGGAAGACCTAATACCAATCTGTAATATTAAATCTATGACGTTAACAATGTAAAGGCCAACACACCGAACTGCTGAATGGCTCGGTCTGCGCTCCAGGGCAGCTCCAGGGTCATGTGGACCCTCCGCCTTTGATTCTTTATCCGCCTGTCAGCCTGTAATGAGATCCCAGAGCTGGCTGCTTCCGAGATTATTGCTACAAACTGTTACCAACAAAGGGTGGGAGGGAGAGAAAGAGAGATACGTTTTAAACTGAGCACCTTCATAAAGTCTTGGCATGCACTTCATAAGAAATTTCAATTAATGGTGGATTTGGAGGTCATAACAGCATAAAATCCCATAACTAAAACAGCCCTTTTTACTCTTTATCAGAATTATGACTAATACAGTGCAGGTAAACGGTAAATGCAAATATGGTATCAGTGTGTGTGTGCGCATGTCTGTTTTAAATAAATTTAACTACCATATTGCCACCAGGCAAAACAAAATAAAAGCAGCAACCTTCTCTACAAGTTAAATCTCATTTCAGCAACAACTCTGTAGTATCTCTGGTAGGATGTCAAGAAGGTAACACAGACTCCCTTTGCATAGCAGGAGTTAGGAGGCAGTCCTGGTTTAGCTATGAAGTTTAGCTGTGTGGATGTGACCTGAAGCATTGACAGTGAGATGATGCAAGCACAGGTAAGCAGGTCACAGTAAATCCCGCAGTGCAACTAGAGGGTCTGGGTAGTGGAACCCACTTTCTCTCCTGACATGAAGCGCTCCTTCTCCTTGATGTTCACGTGGTCGATGGACAGGCCCTGCTCTGCTCGAGACTCGTAGCGCACGCTGCCGTCCGGCATCCGCACCACACGGCCCTTCCGTCCGGTCATCTGCACAGAGAGGGAGGAGGGGTCAGGCACAGGAGCAGTGATGCTGCTGCTGGCAATCCATGATCACACACAGGAGACCAGCCTCTCAGGGTAAAGACGTAAATGCATAAAGCACAGGGCAAACAAAGGGCAATTTCAGGGCAGCTTGGAAGGCAAATCACAAACAAAAATTAAAAAAAAAATATTACATGCAGAGAATTCAGGATTAGACAATTTGGAAAAGACCCCAATCCTGGAACCCTCAGCATCTTTCACTGAAGCAAATAAAAAAATCCCCCCTTGTGTTACTGAGCAAGAGTCAGTATTTTACCTCCGCCACACGATCGGGTCCGCCTAACTTGTCTATCAACGCATCCAGGGTATTTAGAGGTAGTTCTTGTCCCAGCACTGCAATCTTATTCAGAAGGTCTTGCTTCATTTCTTGTAGTTTTGCTGAAATAAGCGGAGTTCTGTTAGTAACACTAAATACAGTGATTACTAAAAAAAAAAGGATTTACAGCTAAGGTTATAAGTTTTGCATCACCCTGTAGAATGATCTATTTTTGCTTCATAAAATCAAATAAACCTGCTGGATAATGTTACGTTAACATACGGAGTTGCATATCGCTTTGTAGTTTTCCATATACTCAAAAATTGAAAAATGTGACATTTCTATATTCACTACTATTATGGCTTTAGGGAGACTTTCGCAATATCATTTTGTATTTTCTTTGATTACATGATGTTAAATAAAACATCATTTTTTTTTAATTATGTCTCAATTCTAAAATTTCAGGTGATGCAAAACGTTTTGGCTATCGCTGCACACATATAACTAAATATGTATTTTTATAAAGAAGTTATCCTTTTCTTTTAGGACGGCAGATTAGTCTATAAGTGAAGGTGCTCGCCCGTCCTCCCAGAGATGCACAACCCGCTGGTGTCGCCTTTTCCTGAAGAGCGAAATCTAGGGGACATACCAGCATAACAGTTAATGTGGTCGACAAAAATGACATCATCGTTGTCGTGGAGGGAGTCGGGGGAGGAGTTAGAGTCACTGTCCATGACGTCAGACTCCGTGCTGCTGTCATCGCTGATGTTGATCACACCCCCAATCTCAGTGCAGTGCTTCAGGAACTTCGTCTGACGCCCCTTGGGTTTACCTACAAGGCAAATCACCCGGATTAAAACGTAGTAGAGCTACAGCTTTATAACACACAAATGCATTCAAATAACAATGAAGTTAAACTTGAATTGATTGCATGTGCTCTTGTCATCTCCCTCTGGGTCAGACTGGATTTCGTTCAAAACTGAGGATGAAGCTAAGACCAGAATGAGAGTCTGATAAGACTTTAACAGTATTGATGGGGTGCTATAGCAAGAGCTTTGACATTAGCCTCTACACCAGATAATCGTTTCTATGTGGTGCGTTAATGGTACAATATATCATTCAAGTCTTAGTCTTGAAGTCCTGAAATGGAAACCCAGCACATGCAAATAATATTACAATTTTTTTAAATTTTTTTTATGAAAATCATTCAAATTCCCTTACGTTTCCTTTTATTTGCCGGCCCCTTCTCCCTTTTCCTTTTCTCAGTTGGAAAATGCTTCTGTACCAGCGACTGAAACACTCCCCTGAAATGAAGCAGCAAGGGTTTATTGCAGTCCTGCCTCCTCGCTACCATGTGTTACAGTGAAAATCCCCTACAGGAGGCTTATTCTTACTTCTAAAAGAATGACGTGGTGACTCATTGCAACAAGAGCAGAAAGACCTTTCCCATGCCCTCCCATCAGAAACACCTCTATTAGGATCCTAAAACTGGTAACTAGTCTGTACCTCTGGGATGTGGATTTACAGAACAAGCCAGCTCGTGTGTGAAACTAAACAGTGGGCGCATTACTATACCGGACGATATTTGCACAGGGTGATTCAGAAGTCACTGGACAAATAGGATGAACACATTGAATGACATGGATAAACACGGTTCACAGTTAAAACTTTGAATGTATGTACGGCAAACTGCAACATGTATGTACTCACTCTGCCGCAGACACGAATCGGTTCAGGCGCCCGTCATTTTCATCCAGGACCTCGCGGGTTCGAGCTTCCCCAGTGGACTGCAGACCAATCACAATGCACTGGAAACAAACAAGAGCTCCTGGTGAGGCCGACGCATTTTTTTGGTGAAATGCAAGAATCAAAAACGTAAAACAAAGACCAGAGAAGGCTTTTTTTAAATTTTTTTATTTATTTATTTATTTTTTAACACAGCAACTTCTTACACTCAGTGCTCTGAACAAATCACTCATCTGAACAGGGTGCTGTACCAACTGGTTTGGATACAGATAAAAGTCTACTGTGTTTACATACATGCTGCTTCCACTAAAGTATACTTAAGGAGGAGCGCTTGCCTACCTGGCTCAGTTTCTTGTAAGCATTTCCTTTGCTTCCATTAAAAACAAAAATGATTTATTTCTACAGGAGATGCTGCTGCTCACCTTGCCCTCGGCCAGCTCCTTGTTTGCCAGCTCCACCAGGCGGCGCACCTTGGCTGCTATGCAGAGGTATTTAAAGAATCGCTGGTGTGCCGACCAGAACTGGCCCCACAGGGACTTCCGCGATTCCAACCCCAGCAGGTCAGCAGCTCGCTGGAACACAGCCAGGGCTTCAGCCCACTGGAGGAACAAAACAGGTAAACAGGGGATTGTCAGCAACGTACCCAGACAAGGACACACACACACACACACATTGCTTGCATGAGTCACCGTGATCTCCATCTACTAGCATAACAAATCGTTTTGGTTCCCAAGACTTCAATAGTGAACTTGTGGTTAAACTTGCTCTAATGAATGCCGTTACCAAGAGTGGGGATGCACTGGCAGACAGAGGAAGGAATGGAGTATGGGGCTCCTTACCAGGCGTGCTGCTTTGTTGTAGACCAACATGTATTCTTTGTCCAGGCTGATCTCCTCTACCCGGAAGGAGACGCCAGCGAAGCTGAGCTGCCGGGCGATGTACATCCCGCTCACTTTCATATCCATGGCTACGATCTCCATCGCACCCACACCCCTGGGGGTACAGAGACACGGGACACAATTAACCAGAGGTGCATCAACACTCGCAAGGTTTTCTTTACACACACATACACTAGATGTACTATTCTGAGGAGAGCTGCATGGTCAGAAACATTAATGACAGCTGGGACTGAAGTAAGCTGAAGTAAGCTGGGACTCCGGTAATTAAAGAAAGTTTTCTTTTATGTCCGATATGTATGTTTAAATAACGTGTTCATCAAGGTCCCCTCAGACTTGACTGAACACAGACACACACACAGACACACACATCTACGCGTTTGCATTCCTATATTTGTGGGGACTTCTCATTGACTCTCACTATATTTTTATTTACTATTTCTAAGTCCAGTCAGACAAAACTCCACACAGGGTGATAGTCGACAAACTAATTTAGCATATTTAGTTATAAAAGGTGATTTACAAAGTGGGGACGCCCCCACAACATCGTTTTTTCAGCAGTTACTATCTTTGTGGGGACATTTTTTCGCATTTTGTCCGCACATTGATAGTAATACCTGCCCACCTGGTCACACACACACACACACACACACACACACACACACGACGGTCAACTTTAGGGCAGACCAGGTTGTCTAAAAGTTGGGATCAGAGTTGGGTATCTGGTTTCACACACAAATTACATGAAGTAGGATTCCCCTGGGGTCTCACCTTTTCTCAATGGTGTGAAGGAAGTCCTCGATTGTCCTGAAGGGGGTGCCATCACCCCAGATCCCCAGTCGACTCATGTAGATCATGTTCTTTGGCTCAGAGGCACCTGGCAAACCGTGGGGGGGGACGGGACGACAACATGTCAGATCAACAGACTTAACTTGCTGCTTGAGTGCATTCATACACGAAACTTGCTTACCTGTGGCACTGGCATAGACCACCCTTGCTAAAGGAAGCTTGTTTTGAAGGTCCAGAACAGCCTTGCCCATTTTCGTCGACGTGGCGTTTTTGGCTTTATGACACTCGTCAAACACAATCTGTGGAGGAGCCGCAGTCAAGGGAAAAAGCTGGAGGTTTTAGTGCAACTAACAAAAAAATAGCATTTTCAAAGTTTTCAATACGGTTTCCTGTTATGTTTCTCCAATACTGAAGTTCCAGATCAATAAGTATATTAAAAAAACACCTATTATTAATTAATAAATAAACTAAATCAATGAATAAGTAAATAAGTAAACACACAAACAAATCAATCAATCAATCAATCAATCAATCAATCAATCTGGAAAAGGATACGACTCCGTCAAATCGCTCCCCACACCAGTCCAGGATCTGTTTTAGTCTTGTTCTGTGCTGCCCCCCTGCCTGGCTCTCTCCAATCAGTGCAGAGTATGTCGCAAACAGCACTCCTTCTGAGGTAGCTGTGTCACCGTATTTAATCTGGGAAGACAAAGAAACAAATAAAGCGTTAACTCTAAGAATAATTAAAAGTTCACTAAACAAAACGATGCAAATGTTCATCTAGTGGACAGCCAATATGTTATTACTGAAATACATTACAACACTGCACCAGTATCCATGGGACAGCTCTCACCTTGTTTAAGGCATGCACAGGGATATTTGGAGCATCAATATCTTTGAGATCTCGCTCTGCATCATACTTTAGATCGTTGGAGACACTGAACCTGGGAATGACAACAAATCAGAAGGCAGTGAGTGAACCCAGCTCAGTAAATGGGGCTTTCAAAATTAAAAATGTGCAGCTGACACACCGTTTCAATGGGTGTCACAGTGACTCACCACTGGACCATGTGACCACTCAAACGATGGCATGCAGCCGTGTAGGGAATTCACTGATAGCTTACCACAGTGCTTTCTTTCTTCCGTTTAAGTAGTTTTCGAGAATAATGCCTGCCACGGTCCTGCCCTTGCCCACGCCGGCTCCATCCCCCACCAGAAAGCCTGCTCTCTGCCCATTCTGCAAAATCACCTCATGTTGCTAGGAAACACAGAAAACAAACCTGTTACAGACCCGGACAGCAACAAGATCATAAGTAACGTTGAAGTTTGAGCCTTGCTCGTGAGCCCATCTTGAAACCAGCGGCGTTAGGTAACAAGATTGTGAGTCCAATTCAAAAAGCCAAAAGATATTTCAATTTTTTTTTTAAGTCTGTTTTTATGAATAAAGCACAGTTTGAAACATAAGAAACTGTTCTAAACAGCTATTGGATTACTTACCAATAGTATTGAACAGTTCTCGTAAAGACAGACAAGACCTTTATAGAGCTCTGTGAATAGTGCCCTCTGCATCTAAACCTCTACACGCTCCATACCTGGCATGAATATATGATAGCCTCCAGCTGCAGTGCAGACAGTAGCCCGTTGTTTATTGTACTGTTAGGGATGGAGACAGTATATGTAATATTCGGAGGGGGTACACTGGATAATGTGCTTGTTTCAACCACGATATCTGGGTGAGAGTTTCCTATCGTAGCTGTGAAAATACAAGGAGAGAGAAAGATGGAGAGGAGAATGTTCACTTAACTAGTTCACTGAAAAATCATTTCACAAATCTGGCAGCGGCAGCTCACAGATGATTTAAAAACGAGAGCGCGCTACCGCAATAGCAATAACATGTGTCCCGGGATCTAAGAAGGATCGAATCGCTTTAGGAGTAGGAATATTAAAGTTCTTTACATTTGGATGGTTTGTAGTCTGCGTAGGTCTCTGCGTGTCCCATTTCCTCTGCCTCTTCATTGTCAACCTCCTCTTCCTCCTCCACTATCGGCTGGGGGGGTATCTGGGGATGAATAAAGCACCACACACAACAGACCATGAGGTACCTGCTTACTGTAACAGCAATGGGATTCAGACCTTAACCAACCATGCACACACACCCAAAAAGAACCCCGAAGCAGTAAATAGAAGCTTGTTAGATGGAATCACTGAAAAAAAGAGACACTGATTCCTTAATGACTCAGTTAGGTGAAATAACATGGTATTAGTGTTAGGAATAGCAGGTCACCTCGTCTATCAACAATAACCACTTAGGAATCATTTTATACAGAAAGCTGCATGTTCTTCACAGCAATACCATCCAGGGGGAAACTGAACCCCTGCTTTTTCAAAAAAAAAATTTTTTTTTTCCTTCTGAATTTCTGGTCAATATCGGTTTGTGGGCTAGGAAAGGAAAAGAGGATTTTATAAAAACGACAGTGAGTTTGGGAGGAGTCACCACACCAAAAACGACAGCAAATAGAGAAATGAGGAGAGCGCATAAGAAAGCCATCATGAGATCTCAAACATGCCAGCTGTTCATCAGAAAGATGATTTGCTGGACATGATCAGTGGCAGCTGCCTTCGCACCCAGTTTAAGCCATGATGTGCAATCCCACCACACAGCAAAGCCTGTCCCAGCTCCATTAGTTACTTTAATGAAGTAACCAGATATAGAGTCAGAACTAATCTGCAATGGAGTGGCTCAACTATTAAACATGTGCCGTGCTTTAACGGGCTAGTTACAAAATAATGGTACACATACAATGGGAATTGTAATTACATCAAATGTAACTGTAAAGAACTACAGCTATGGCTAAACGAATTCAGCCAGTTTCATTTCGATTTTATGAAGCAAAATTAGTTATTTCTATAGGGTGATGCAAAACTATTTTTAGCCACAGCTGTATGTATGTTTCCAGGTCAGGCAGCATTTCGAATTCCCAGTATACCACCTTCACCAAACCCACCACCAATAGATCCTTTACACTGGAAACTGGCCTGATCAGTGATAACAATCCCAGGACATGGCATTTTTATAGTTGCATGTGACCACATGGTATGGTCTAAGCTCATTGCAAAACCTGGAATGGCTTTCACCGCTATGCAATGGGAATCCCTTGTTTTCTTTTCATATTATTAAGTAAGTAAATGAGAGAGGCCATGGCTACTCTACCTGGTAGCCTCCGAGAGGAGGAGCGTTGATGATGGCAGAGAGTTCTTCCAAACTGTTTATACCTTGAAACCTGCTGGGGTTCAGCTGGAACGAAACAGAAAGAGACTAAAATGCACCTCTGCCTTGCTATGTACACTACACTGTTTAAAGTAGCAGATAAAGGCGATGGCATGGCATGTATTGGTGTACAATGAACAGCACCTCAATTGCCACCAATAAACAAACTGTTGCACTTTAAGACTTTGATTCAAGGCTTATTTCCATCCCTGGAGCCCACAACACAAACCTTTAGTGACAGTGCTGTTTCCCTTTGGATATGGAAGATAGCATTTACTCATTAGAGCTGAATGTGAAACTGATTCATCCTCACATCCTCCATGTCCTTACAAAGCCCCACCCAATTCCTGTTCCCCAGAATGCACTTTAAACTGACCCGCATTCGGTTTTATTCCCTGCAAAGGATTACTGTCCCATGTGCCAAGGTTAGGCAGCGCGCAAGTCAGCTTAGCAAGGACATGGCAAGAGGCAACCTTCCGTTCTGTAAGTAGCCTTAACCATTTCAGTACCAAATGACAGCATCATTATAAAACTGTGCCTGGCCAACTGCTGAGTAAACCATGTGCTGCTGCAGTCATTTTAATTGCCCCATCATCAACTTGTCTTTTAAACCCATATTTATTGCATAAAAAAAAAAAAACAACATTGCATAAAAGACTTTGGGATGGAAATAAATCTCCCATTAGAATGCACTTTAAATCTTTCCAGGTTTTAGGGGATTTTTATCCTCAGGGATCCAGGTGTTGGTCACACCAGGACCTTGCCCCCAAGTGAGTCAGGACTGTAGTTATACTAAAAGACATTTGAAGACATTGAGAAAGACCTATAGTCTAAACACGTTCTTTTAGCATGACTACATATTATACTACTGAGTGCTTTATAGCTTGGGATGAAGCTCAGGAATGAGTGACTAAGGTCACAGTAAAACCTGGAATGGCTGAGGCTGCTATGCAATAGGAGTCTCATCTCTGTGATCCCTGTAGAGTGCAGGACAAGGGGATTGTGGAAGAACTGGGGTCAATTACAATTGTAATAGTGCAAATCGTAATTGTTACTGTAATTCTTGCATATAATTGAATGATTACAGATCAATTATGCAAATATTTGTAATTTGATCGTTCTTGTATTTTCAACCACTTTTGGCGAGTGACCCCATTTGTTTCAAAATTATATAGCATGTTTTTATATTTGTATCTGTGATTATTGCTTGGTAATTGTAATTATAATTGCTGCAGCATAATTGTAAATCAAACAAAAATGCTATTTTCTGTTCGATTTACATTGTAGTTGCAATGTCAGCAAGCAATTCTGCTGTAATTGTAATTGAGCCCAGGTGTGGTTTGTGGCACTGACCTCTGGGGGCTGCGATGGCGTGCTCACGTCCCATATCGTTGGCACTTGGTTCAGGCTGTCTGAGTTGAGGAAGCCTTGGTTATCGGCGTACTCAGACAGGGAGTCGGTGGGTGAAGAGAACAGGGAGTTGTTGGATAATTCCTCGAAGTACGAAAGGTCCTGGGAAAACACAAAATACGAGAGATTAAAATGTTAGGCGTGTTGCGTCGCCATAGAAAACGATTGTTCGATTAAATAAATAAACATGGAAATAAAACAAACAGTGCTTGTGTGTTTTCAAGAACAGTAGACGAAAAACCTTAGGGAGCTGAATTTGTTGTATTCAGGCGAGTATAATTAAAACCAGAGGAAATGGGTGGATGTGTTGAGACATTTACTTGACCTATGCTTTTGTAGAAATGTTCAGATTTCTGTGTGTGTGTGTGTGTGTGTGTGTTTCTGTGTGCGTGTGTGTGTGTGGGTGTTTCTGTGTGTGTGTGTGTGTGGGGGTGGGTGGGTGGGTGGGTGGGGGGAAGGAGAGGTGGTCACAGAGCTTGATTAAGCGAATCAAACACAAAATTACTTGACCCATTTCTTAATAGTTTTCTCTTAGAAACAGAAGATTCTAGCAGCCAACTGGTTAATGTTGACAAGCATTCTTATAAAGTAACGCAGGCCTATTAATTAAATAGGAGGATGTGGCAGGCCCTTTAACAGAGTGATGATAGGGTCAAGTTTAATCCAGCAGATGTGTGCTGAATGCTTCATTGCAAACGTGAATGACTTCCAATGAAATCCATTTAATAACATTCATTCCCAAGCAGTGCTACCTGCAGCTTTCTTGCAAAGGGCATGCATTTCTACAAGGCATAAAAACTGTCAGTCAGCCACTTTTTAAATGCAAGCAAGCCAGGCTTTTGTATCGCATCACCAGTGCCCCGGGGTTAAAGCAATCTTTGCCCTACAAACAGCTGGCTAAAGAATCGGAGAGCAGCATTGCGAAACAAACAGGACAGGGAAACAGATTTTCCGAGAAATGATTCTGATCATTCCAAGAAGTTATTGTGCTGGCGTGTGTAAACAAAAGGGAGGGAACGAACAGAGAGTACTGATGTGCCTTAACTGCGAGGGCAGCAACAAACGATAACAGGATTAATTCTGCCTACATCTGTTCTTAATTTGCTTAGATTCCATCTATTATTATATTGATTTATTTCTAAGCCAGTGTGGCCACTTTATCAGGATCCATCCTTGTTTTGTATTATAGGCCTAAAAAAGAAAACAAGAACTATTTGCAGAAAAGAGGCATGCTAAATGATGCAATGACAATGTGCTAGACTATGATTATTATTACATCCTTTTCTCCACAGCTGGGCAGCTACATTAATTAAAAGTTTCAAAGGCAACGTAAGAACTGCTTCCTTTGTGTAAATGTCTTTGCCTACATATACTCCAAGCACTAATAATCCTCATCATCATCAAGTCTCCATTGTGCAATGAGAGAAGAGATTAAAAGAAAAGAAAGTGTCAGGCACCTGTGCTAATTTATTGGATCACATCACTGCCATAGAAGCCCAAATTAGATTATTCCAGTGTTAACATGTACAAACTTCCTTAAATCTGAAACTTCCACTCCCTTCCTTTAAAGCAGGGAATCCCCTACTTGCCTGCACCAGGAAGCAGCCAATAGAAAGGCCTTTAATGACATAATGACACAGCATTAGAGGCAATAATCAAGATTGACAGTTACAAGTTGTATCAAAAGGTAGATTATTTGCTACTGCAAATTTGCCAACACTTGTTTATTTTTTATTTTATTTATGCAATTAATAAAATTTAAGTTTGTGTGTTATTTTAAGTACAGCTCAAACACAAATTTGCATTTAGAAACAAAAGATTTATTTTCTTTGTTTTATTAATTAAACCGATTTCACATTTCTATGCTTAGAAATAAAGTCCCTTTACCTATAGTCTTCAGAGGTGGAAATAAGACTCCTATTACACAGCAGTTTCACCCATTCCAGGTTTTACTACAAGCTTGATTAGCCCCAGTGTACAGGTAACAAGCTCAGGTGTGTCTTAAACTCATAGCAAAACCTGAATGGAGCAAACAATGGAGTCTTATTTCCATCCCTGCTCTTAATCAAATTACTGAATCTGTTTAAAAACACTAGATAGTGCATCCCTCTGCTATCTATTAAACCAATCCATCCTTAAACTAACCTAGACTGACCTCCATCCAAACAGACTTGAGCACAGTGGTTCAGTTCCCACACAATCACCCCAGGGTCAGTTTTGAAGACCAAACAATTTCAATTGTTATGAAACGTCTGGGAACTAATATAACCTCAACAGTTCACCAGGGAACAGATCTGAAGGGACTGATTTGGAGGTTAACAGAAAAGCTATATGGATGAGTCAAGTTATTAAACTAATTTCTACAGGGTGACAATCTAGAAGAAAGAGAAAGAGAAAGAGAGAGAGAGAGAGAGAGAGAGAGAGAGAGAGAGAGAGAGAGAGAGATTTCTATTTTTAGAAATGTCACTGCTGTTTTATATTGCTGTAGTAACAGTGTTTCCAGGCTCCAGAACACTTACGAAGCAAGAGGCAGAACTTGAAAGAGCTGCTGTGAAACTGACCACAAGTATACTGAAAGCAGATCCAGGCAGGATACACTATCCCCTTCTCAGAACGCACATCACTCAGGCATGAGCTGCACCTTTCATCACAGCAATCAGAACTGTGCGTCGGATCAAGAAAGACTGTCCCGGTTTCACTTCCGGTGACGGGAGTGCTGTACAGGAATCAGCACATTTATTCCTTTAACCTGATTGCAGTTTTACAACAAAATAGGACGGGTCAAATGACCTTTTCAATTGCTATATCTCCTGATTACTTTAGCACTGTACTTGCGACATGCGATTACTGAATACAGCACAGTACAATGTTACTTAGGTTGAAAAAATGTCTACTGACAGGTATACAGTAGGGCAGCAGTGTGGAGTAGTGGTTAGGGCTCTGGACTCTTGACCGGAGGGTCGTGGGTTCAATCCCAGGTGGGGGACACTGCTGCTGTACCCTTCAGCAAGGTACTTTACCTAGATTGCTCCAGTAAAAACCCAGCTGTATAAATGGGTAATTGTATGTAAAAATAATGTGACATCTTGTAACAATTGTAAGTCGCCCAGGATAAGGGCGTCTGCTAAGAAATAAATAATAATAATAATAATAATAATAATAATAATAATACAGTACACACATGATGTCAAATGACGTAAAATGGCTTCCGAAAAACGCTTATTAAAAAAAAACAAAAAAAAAAAAAACTAGTGTATTAAACCACGTACAACTTAATAAAATATGTTGGGCCGACATATAAACACAAAATAAATAGTGAAGCTTTAATTAAATTGTTTTTAAGAGCCTCGGAGAGATAAACCGTACCGCATACACATTTACTCCACTGTAATTAAGATACGTGTCATTAACTTGTTTCAGAACCTGCAATTGCATGGAGACTTTTATTGAAAACCCATTCTAACTGCAGTTGTGGTGGTATTACTGTAGGATGACCCAAGGTAATGACAGCTGTAATGGATGACGGTATTACTGCCACAGACTCACAGTGAATCTCAATTACATAACCCAGGAGAAAGATATCTATTTGCTTTTTTCTTTCTTTTAAAATAGCTGTTTAATAAAATCTTTGAACAAAGGAGTATCTTTTGTATATATACTGTACTGTAGCAGCCTACAGTTAGCAAAACAGAACCTGCTTTGATGATCAAGGACAAAATTCTAACGAAATACTAGGTCAGCTGTAAAATGAGTTGATGAGAAAGTGCAACACTTCCTGTTTTTAAAAGCCTGGGAACTTTGCGTTTGGGGCAGCGTAGCAGAAAGTGTTGCCCACCTCGCAGCCCTGTTTCTGGGGGGGGCTAGAGGCTTTCCAGTAAACGAAGCAAAGCTGATACCAGCCTTGTCAATGCTGTGACGTGAGGACCCAACAACACAGACCACTGCCTGTCTCATAGCAACGCTAACTGTCAATATGTGAATCAACATCATTACATCAACGACTAGGAAATGAGGCGAATCACAACAAGAGTGTGCAAGAGGAGTGAGGCAGAAAAGAGAGAGACCACATTAGTGTCTTACAGAAGCAACCAACAAGTCGTGCCCATGTCAGACCACGGCATTTGCATGACCACAGCAATACAAAATGATGCACGAAAATCCTAGAGGAGTTATGCAGGACAGCAGTGTCTGATGCCGACAGACAAAGCAGACGAAACGAACACTTTAGGACATTTTATTGGTCACCTCTTCTTAACAGCCAGTAAATCCCAGATGTCCCAACATGCTTAGTCTGCAAGTTTTAATAGAGTCCTTGCTTCGATCTGCATTGAGAGTATGATGAAATGATACGGAATGGGGTCACATTTGCATAAAGCCGCACTGACATCACTGTAAGGCAGTGGCTCTCGACACACTTTTGTTTGAACAAGGAACCCAGGTTTTAGATCAGCATTGCTTTCCAGTGCACACAAACACGCAGCACTCAGGATCTCTGGTCTGTAGCTAGTGAATGCTCTATACAACATACCAGACAGCAAATAATTCAAAGTATGTATCTGATAGGTATCAAAGAGAAACTGAACCACTTTCCTAGTTTGTTCCTAAACAAAGGCTGTACAGCTATGGCCAAAAGTTTTGCATCACCTAGAATTTTAGGATTGAGACCGAGTTAAAAAAAAAAAGAAATACAAATAATATATGAACATAATTTAGATCTTTTATTTAACCTCATGTAATCAAAGAAACTACAAAATTATATTGCAAAAGTCTACCAGAAGCCATAACAGTAGTACAGTATCAGTTTTTTGTTACATTAATTATTTAATTCTACAGGATGATGCAAAAATTTTGGCCATAGCTGTAGATTCAACTGCCAAGCTAACCTGTGCTATCTAGATCCTTTTTCATCAAAATGTTCGCACGAAGGATACTGTAAATCCAAATGAATCAGATAAATCCATGGCGATAAACACAACTTCTTTAGTCATATTAGTTCTCTATAAAATGTATCCTGGCCTTTGACTGGAAATGACATTCAATTATCAAGTCATGGACATTAGGACTAATGCATGCCTAATATTTTTTGTGGTGATACACACAAAAAATCTGATCATCCGAAAGTGTTGGGCTTGCTGTTTGTCAGATATTGATGACTTTCCTAATGCAATGCTACATTTAATGGCCTTTTTACATGTAGCAGCCTTTAGCCCACAGTAAGCCGATACTGCAGCACTAGCCATGCAAACCAACTTTAAACCAATTGTTTGTTAAATATTTTAAAAAAAGAATTTTAGACCTGCTTTAAAAAAAAAAAAAGTAGAAAATCAATCAGATCTACTGTAATAAAATCCACAAACAAAATTTAACTTTCACACAAGGTCTGTGAATTAAAGTTGTTCAAACACGGAATTAAATTAAGATGAACTGAAATCTTACTTTACTGGAAGCCACATGGTTAATCAATATTGTTTTGACAGTGGTAATGTTAAAGCACAAAGGAAACAAATTAAGAAAATAACTGCCCATCTGTTACATACATACAAACATACATACATACATAACTTAAATCTTAGTTAGACACAAACTATTTGTAGTTGCTGTATATCTACTGTAAAAAATATTTCGTTAGTACATATTATTTAGGCTATTAGATACTTTTCCCTATACAGTTAGCCATCTTTAACAACCCCAAGGATAGGGGCTTGAGACAACACACAGCAAAATACAATGTCTCTAAATCTCGGTTGTATAAAAATGAACTAAAACCCTAAACTGAACAGTGACTTAAAAAGCAGTATCCGAATGTCAGCGGCAGCTGATTGAAACACCACAACAGAGCTTAAAACACGAACCGAGTACTTTTCCATTTTCCAAAGGCCAACCCCAACGCAACCCCAAGTACCTTGCGTTACCTTTGGCAGAGGCTTTCCTGCTTGAGAAGAGTATTTAAACCAAAACTGCATCTCAGACATTAGACAGAAGGGCCCTATTCGGCAGCAAAGAAAACGTCAAAAAATCCTTCAGGAGGTACAGCAGATTCTGGTTGCGTTCCAGCAGCAGCAGCAGTTGTTCACGACAGCAACATTTTAACCAAAGATCAGGCAACTATTCCAAGACACAGACACTAGAGCAATCTATTATAAACACATAGGCTGGTATATTCTTTGCTCTACATGTTTGGAGAGACTGAGGCCAGTCTGTTTGTCCCTGTGAATAGGCACAGGCATTTGAAAAAAGTTTAGTCATATTGATTCTGGTTAGTTCCTCACTGCAAAAGGTGGTGGGGAGGGAGGGGACAAAGGGGAGGTGGCTTTCAGGAAATGATGCTTTTGTTGGTAAGTGAGTGAAATTACTGGCAGTCAGTCCCGTTTTACTGTACATGGTGTAACTCAACCGCATCTAGAGTGTAAACAATGCAGCTTGCTGTCTCTCTCTATCATACTTAATACAGTACTGTCAGAGGACGGAAGGAGATTTTATTTTGCTAAAAAATTTGCCAGACAAATGCATTTATTTATTTTTTTTAACGATCTCATACTATCATATCGTCTCTTCTATTGCTTGAATTGAAATGGTTTCCCAACCTGGGAGCACATAACTTTTTTCACCCCTTAATGGCTCGACCCAAAAGTCTTTTAAGCCTTCAGTGCAGTGTAATCTTGTCTTCTACCTGACTTACATGGTAGGCACACACTTGTAGTTTAGTAAGGACATGCTAATTCATACGCTGGAACAGAATGTAAGTAACTTTTCTGTACTGATGGGACTCAATTTGTGTTAAAGCATCTACACCTACCATGTGTCAAGTATCTCCTTTACTTGAATATTCTGCAATTTAAGCATTAGGAAGTCCATTACATCAGAAAAACAAACAGAGCTTAAAAAGGTGGGGGAGAGGGGCGGGATCAGTCATGGTAAACTGAAATAGCATTTATTCCTGTTAAAGAGTGGATATTACCAGCAATTAAACAAATACTTTCCCGCTCTACAGTAAAAACAACCAACGCTGATCTATGTAAAAGTAAGCAATGAGCACTATCTGCGTTTCATATTGCCTCAAACAACGACCTGCCTACATCACCAGTGGGAAGCTCATTCATAATTTGTGCAGTTACAAGCATAGGGCTCTCACTTACCATTACAAATCCTTCATTTGGTGTGTTTTAAAGCACTTTGATGGATGCCTCACTTGTCTAGGCTATAGCAGGATACCCCACTTGTGAAGGACATAGCATAGATATAGCATAAACAAAGTCACGTTGCTCTTTCATGGTTTTCTTTTTTGCATTACAGGCCCACTTTCCAACCCACTTAAAAACAACAATTTTCAGAACTGTAACAACGCCACAGTAAGCCATACCATGCTGGCAATCACCTGCCATTGTTATCTCGATTCTGTTAACATTGACTTTGTTTGCACTCAGCTCTATGTAAAATTCCCAAAAAAAACCAAACTGATTCTGCAATACACACACACACACACACACACACACACACACACACACAGGTTGAGACTAGTCCTGTAATAAAGGCTTAAAAACAGGGGTTGATACATGCTGTAGAAAACATGCAGTTTCCATACGGGCATCAATTAACCCTTGAAATAAGGTCATATTTGTGGTTGCGTGATCCTTGTGTAATAAGGATTTACGGCAATGACCGAAACTATGTTGTTACTGTGATAAGTCGGCTAACACTTTAACAGGGAGATTAAAGAGAGGCGTGGTTCTACTAGAATCTGTCTAGAAAATTCGCTTTTAGAATTGCAAAACTGCTTTTTAGAATACTGGCGATTTAAAAAAACGTTGCTCTGTGTCAACAGGGACTCCCAAGCAAAGACATTTTAATAAACAGACATGAGGACATCAAATCAATTTAGGATTGTTGGACTTAAGTCTGTTCAAGTATTGTTTTGATCATCACAGACAACAAGCAAACTCCTTAACAAGAGGAGGACACTTCGCCTGCATTTACCGAAAGCATACTGCACACTCAAGGCATATCATTTTATTTTATGGGACTGAAGTTCACCTATTGTTCTAAATACACTCCTTTTCAACATGATAACTCTCGCTCATTTTAGCAAGGGACTAGTGTTACAATGTGTTAATTTAACCAACCGATTGTCATTGTAACTGCAAGCTGTATGCTGAATAGCTGTTTTGATGCATTGTGGAGGACAAAAAAAAAAAAATGGTTTAGGGGTGAGGTCGAATTTCAATGAACCATATGCATGCGACTCTGATCTAACGGACCACAGTCATTCTTGTTACCTGAAAACAATGGAAACTGGCTTATTACACAGTGTATCCTCAACTGTTAATCATCTATTTTTTCTTCTTTTACAAGTGTATTGTTCATAAAGTAACACAATCCACAATATCAGGATATCCTGTAAGAGCTGGAGACAACGGAAATCAGCAGCTTGCACGGGGCACAAATATTTAATCAAAGCCAAACGCACACAGAAACAACAACAACAACAACAACAACAAGGAACGAGCTCCAAGGCGACATACTCTCCTGCGGTAACATTACAAGGTTTTAGAAGAAAAAGGACAGAGAAAAAAGGAAATGAAAAAAAGGAAAGAGGAACAACTAAAACAAAAAAGGAGAATGTTGCAAATCTGATTTACGAAAAAAGTTCAAAACAAGAGTTTAAATAATTACGGATTATCGTGATAATTGCAAGCTGGTAAAATCGTTCTCTGAAAATGGCATTCCCGTCAAGCCTAGTTTAGATGTTAAGCAAATAGAAATACCCACATCCGAGCCATAAACAGATCGAGGGGTAGGCGTCCCACCCCAGG
Source organism: Acipenser oxyrinchus oxyrinchus (assembly GCA_030684275.1). NCBI lineage: Eukaryota > Metazoa > Chordata > Actinopteri > Acipenseriformes > Acipenseridae > Acipenser > Acipenser oxyrinchus. The sequence goes on from CM060272.1 coordinate 3,523,901, forward strand.
TCTTTGTTCCAACCAGGTCTTTTAATAACTACATCCAGCCAGTATCCTCCCTTGTTCCAAAGCCGTACACAGGACCTTCCCCCTGCAGTTATCTAATCTAGTGTTCTTTTAAAATGTCTATTAGTTTCGTGGCCCGAGGCAACAGCAGCAATATGTTTGCTTAGTCACGACCTCATGAGTTACATTTTCTCTCATGTCGAATGCTTGTGTCCGTATTGCAGCGGCAAACTGAGGAGATACTGCAGAGTAAAACAAATTCCCAATGACTTGGAGCCAAAAAGTCACCCAAGGGTAATCCAGGATGAGCGCGAGACAATTTTCACATCTTCCCCGGTCAAGTGCATAAGGGGAAAAATAAGACAGCCCTTTCAAGAGCTTGCATATTATTACAATCCTTTTAATTGTTTTTACTTTTTGACAATGGCAATCAATCCAATGAGTAAAATCCTAGCTCGAGGGTTTTAAAAAAAAAAAAATCTAATTTCAGATACAGAACATCTCATACAACATCACTATTCAGACCCAGGCTTGTTTTGACTCTTACTGTAAACGTTACTAAATGTTAATGACAGATGTTAAAATCTGTCACTCATTTCTGACAGGCGTCAAAACTTGCAGAGCATTTTCCCTGACGCGATTGACTAGACTCATTTCCTATTACACACAATCTCACTTCTCAGACTGCTGTCAGGCTTGTACAGGCTTCCTTTAAGCACAACCATGAAGACAAAAAAAATCTGTCTGCTTTTTAAGCTTTAAAGCTTTTTAAGCGTTCTATCCTGTTTTCAGTTTTTACTGACTTTCACCGATAAATGTGGCTTATCACTGAAAGAATTGACCTGTTTTCACTTGTAAAAATAAATCTTCAAAGTTTATTTAACGGTACACAGTTCCAAATCTTTCATTCAGAAACAAAAATCTGTCTTCCCAATGTAGAGTACCACCCATCTACTGTATCTCTCAGAGTCTGCAGATATATTGTACTTTAGAACAAAAATAAATAAATAGAAGAAATAACTCAGGAGACAGTAAAGGAAGAATAGAAAACAGAATGAAAAGGATAAGGGGAACACCTTGGGCTTTCTGAGTGGAAAATCACACTCCCTGGTCGTGAACAAAAGGTCACTGTGGCCTAGCGTGACAAAGTTAGCTTATTTTCAGTGTGGGAAAAGAGTTGCAAAATCTTGGAGCGCTGAAGAACTGTAGCACACTTTAACTCATAGTGAGAGGCTTTTATTTCTGCTATCCCTTAGGACACCTGGTTATGGATTTTCTACTATTAATTATTTTTATGAAGATAGTTTTCTGCTTTGTTTCGGTTTGCCTATCAACAAAATTGCCCTTTTTTATGACCCAATACACCCCTTACTGTAAGTTTTCTACAAAACAGGCTAGCTAGATGAATTCATTATGAACAAGCTGCTAATGGAATAAGGAGTTAATTAGAGGGCAACATGGCAAACTATCAAAACTCTCAAGCAACTTTCATGTTTTACTATAATTAGATTAAGCAAGCAATCTGCCAGTAACAGAGATACGTCGGTCTGCCTCGTTCAACTGGCTATGAGTACAGGACAGGCCGCAACATAAATACAGGAAGAGGCACTTTTAACATGAGACGCCAGTACTGCACTGTATTCCCAACTGGTCGGACATTTTAGAGGACTTGTTCAGCCACACTTTCCTGTCCACTTATCCCCTTGCTTCTGACTGAAACAAAAACATCACTCCACCTGGAGGCACGGGATCGCTTGCAGGTACTTTCCCATGATGTCATCTGAAAACAATGCTCAATAGCAAACCACATTGTAGCTGGCGTCTGGGCGGGGGGAGGGTGGTTAAACAACGCTTCGGGCTTTGTGAACATGTGATTATTCAATTCAAATCATGTGTGCATGCGAATCACAAGTGCCACCAAACTGTAACAGGCAGTAAAATCCATCTTTTACATGGAAATGAAATTCATCAAACTCAGGGCAAAGAGAGACGTGCCAGAAACCCCATTCACCATTTTTGAAATTGCCTGAAGGATTTTTAAACCACTGACCGGACTGTATTTGCAAGTGCTCCTTACTTTATTAGGTTTACATTTTAGTAAAGTCGACTATTAGCCTAAATATTAACATAACTGATTAGATTGAATATTTGTAATATTATATTATAAAGTCTTGTCCCCATTGGAACCTATTCACAGCAACTACACTTATAACATCGTCGAGAGTGTAGATCTCCCACTCAGAATGTCAATGACAAAGCATTCTAAACACTACAGGTTCTGTAGAAACAGATTAGGCAAGATAAAAACAGCTGGTTAGTCTGTATGACAGACTCGACAGCAAAGAGAAATACAATCCCAACTTGATTAGGAGCTAGCCACCGAACACTTACAAAACATACAAAAATCAATTAAAAGCCATACTTTACAAAATGAAGCCCTATTTACATTTGTAGTACCGGACTAAAGTACTGATGTCCTCTTACACACACACAAAAGAAACCCATCACAGCACAGCATGGGCTCCAGTATGAGGTAGTAACCTTGAATGCCTTACCTGAGAAAAGTCTCCATTTCTCACATGGCTGGTGAGGTTTAAATCCCCGTCTTGGAAATGGTGTGGACTGAACGTTTCCATGGGCATCTCTGAAGTGGTATTAAAATATTGCCTGGAGACAGAAGGACACAATAGCATTGATTATTCACACTGGTCTGTCACGCAATGAGATAAGAATGCTTCCCAGAGGGGGAGTTCCAAAGTGAATGAAAGCAAGTGTCATTCTTATTTTTCTTTTCATTCCAACAAGTGTGGTATGATATGGTAAAAAAGCACAGCAAAGTGCACTCAAGAATAGATTGAAGTCACATGCAAGCATACTAAACACTGTGGTTTTCTTACTTCTACAGTACATACAGTATTTGTGTGTATGTATATATATATATATTATATACACACACGCAGTATATATACACATACTGTAAATGAGACACTCCTACGACAGTCATTTATAATATCTGTGACTGCAGTCTACAATGAAGATCAATAAAAAGAAAACCGAGCCGGTAAGGAATTCATTTTAAAAAAATGAAAGGAAAAAATATACAACAGCCTACAGTACTTCTGCATTTGAGGAGGAGACTCTGCGCTCCAATGTTGCTCAATTTTCTCTCCAGCTCATTGACTCGGTTGTTCTCCTACCTCAGAACGTCATTTATCCCAGTCAAACTGCTTGTCTTTGTCCCAAATAACAAAAATTACGTGTATACACCCCTCAAAAAGTTCGTCTTAGCTTCCTTTCAGAACATTCATCTCACTTTTTTGCTCAGCAGGTCTGTCGTCCACTCGCTACGTATGCCGTGCAGTTTCTATTTTCAGTTTCATTTTGAGTTGGGAGTGATTAAAAGGTTTACACTTCTCTATAAAAAAAAAAAAAGTCAATATAATAAAAGTATTTTAAAAGAAAAGATCATCAGACTTGCATAACAGAAGCTGCTGGAATACTTCATGGGCAATAAGTAATATAATAATAAGGAGAATCTACAGGGCATGGCCACTTTTTAACCCCTTAACGTGCACAAGGAATTGAGAAGTTCAAACGGTTACTTCATAAAATACATTTGAGAGCGACTCAAGTATCGCAAAGAAAACTGACAATCTGGATAACAGGATCCAACCTGTCAGTACATTTTAACCCCACGCACCTCATTGCAAAAATAAGGTGGTTTCATCTTTTATTTGTGGGACACATATGTCCCTTGTACCTTCATAATACTTCAGAGAATTCAGACACCTTCCTTCCTTCTATAGAATATTGGTAGTCTTTAAACTTTTTGAAATACAGTAATTATTAGACAATGTCATCATAGCAATTTTTGATTTTAGGAAAGACCAGAAAAAAAGTTGAATTACATAAATATTACAGAAGAGGGGACACCTAGACCTTTTGAAAGGAATAAAAGAAAATACAATACTGCAAACTAGTGGGGTTTAGCTGAAGGCACCGCTTGAGGTTACAATCTTTTTCAGGTAAGCAGAAACATGTTAGATTAACTGCTTATCTCTTCACAAAGTGTAATTGCATTCCTTTCTCCAAGCGTTCACAAGGAGTGTTCTGTCTTTCAGTTTCCATTTTAATAAAACCCAACCCGCACTGAAACAAACCGCTACCTCCAAGAACACTTTCAGCCACTGGGTTATATAATGAATTCAAAATGACAAACTGATAATAATACATATATAAAGTGCTTTTGTACTGTATTTATCATATTTAAAAATTGTACAGTACTCTGTTCTCATGTAGTTTGAGTTTTAAGATTCTCATTTTCTGTTAAAGATTTCAGTGCACACCCAATTACATTAAATATCATTCTATGTATCCTTCCATCCATCTTCTTATAGACCCATTACATTGCAATAGCTGGAATTATAAAATAAGCTGTTTATTTGATACTACATTGAAACTATACAACAGGGACAAAAAAAATAACTGTTTCTGTGAACAAACCTGTGGCAGTTACACAAAGTCATTTACTCTGAAGTGTCTACAAAAAGGAGTACCCATTAAAGCAAACTACAAATTAGGAATCTATTTTGCAGGGCTTTTAGGTAGATTCTTAAGTTATTTATTACTAGTTTTGTAACAGCATAAACAGGTGTATGTTTTGATCAAATGGTGCCACTTAAACTAAAAGGATTGTGGATTCCCCCCCTTGTGTCTACAAGCAAGCTAAAAATCACATGAGCCATATCCTTGTCATGTTCATGTAACTCTGCAGATATGAAGTCTGAATCTCAAGTGGTATGAGATTTTATTACATCCCTTAATATATCTAACCGTTACCAATGCCCCACCCCCAAGCCCTAAAAACAAACTGCATGCCCGTTATCTGCATAGACACACTATTTATTTACTGTGGCACGTCTGTGACATCACCTTAGAGAGGGGGGGTTTCCAAACTACAGATAACACATTAAAACTATGACAAAAATGGTAAACATTAAATGCAACAGGTGTTTCGCTGAAGGGACAATACTAAACTTTCCAAACACTTAAAAGTACCCTGGTGTCCTCCACAAATACCTGCGTCAAATTGTGGCCTGGCTAAATTCCACCTAGTCTCTACTTCTCCTGTACTGTAACTGCGGTCAGGATATATGCCCGAAATGAGCTCTGAATATCTCCTGTATTTAACTGACTGGGACCTAACCCTCACCTCGTGGTGGTATACCTTTTCACACCCTATTTTATAAAATACTCGCACAACAAGCGGCATGCTTTGCATGTTCACAATGCACTTCCTGTCAGTGTCGATTGTTGTAACTCACAGAGCACGAACGAAACCACCTACCTGAAGACAGCCTTCTTTTTCTTTGTGCGTTTTCTTTTTTTTTTTCATGCATGGCAGCGCCGGAGACTGGAGTTTCTATTCTTAACCCACACAGAGACAGGGCAGCACATGCAGAGGCACTGCATGCTTCCCCTTACTGCCCCATAAGCATGCTCAGGCCTGCCCAGGAATGGAAGGACCACACTTTATCCTTTTGAATTTTCATACTTCTTGCAAGCGTGCCAAGTGCCATTTGTGTCAAATTAAGTGGCAGTTCTCCAATGTCTCCACTGGGGGCTAGGAGCACCCAGCTCGTTTCACTTGTGAAAGCAGCTGTATTCAAAGCCAGGTCTTCAGAGGGGTCAGGCTGGAGCATTAACTCACTGTGCTACCTGTATCATAACTATACAAGGATGGAAATAACATTCCTATTGCATAGCAGTTTCAACCATTCCAGGTTTTAATATATGCATGATTAGCCCCAGTGTATAGGTAAGATGTGTCTTATTAAATTCATAGTACAATTAGGAATGGATCAAACTGCTATACAATGGGAGTCGTGTTTCCATCCCTGATACAGTATACTACATTTACAGCAGCCTTCTGCAAAAAGTTCTGTATCACACGGTATTACAGTACTAGAACTGCTTATGGGGTATCTTCAAATGTTCATTTTATTCAAAAACAAAGAAGAAAAGCCCTCTTGCAAGTAGCTGAGCTTTGCTGAAGTTCTGCATACAAGCCTTGGTGGCCATTGCTCAATTTCACACTTGGAGCAATAAATCACTGCTGAAACTTGTCAGCAACGTAACGGATTGTACCTGGGTCATGTGCTGTGCTTTAAATAGCAGTAGTGTTGCACGCATACCATTAACTAATTCTACAAGAGCCTGATTACATTAGCAGGAAACAGCAAAGCTACACACAGAGAAGAGAGTGTGTTTAAATAAAATTGTAAAGGGCTGCCCTGGCTGCTTCAGGAAATGCCTTGGCTTATGTGAGCCAGGAACCGAGTCAGTGAACCAAGTCCATTCATGACTAGGTTATTTTATTTTATATTTAAAAAAAAAAGAAGAAAAAAAGCCTCAAGCTGAACCCCACGCCTTGACTTGAAGTGGCAATTGATTCAGAAGTAAAAAATAAAAGTTACAGCTTGTAAGGGGACCGTATTACATGTGGGTGGGGGTGGAAGTATTGTGATAAATAAATAGCCCTTCACTTCCTGCAAAATAGCCTTTGCTTGCCTTGAGGGCTGTGGAGGAGGAGGAGGAGGAGGAGGAGATTCATTTTATTTTAAAGCCTGAAAATTGTATTCATTAATTCAATCATTCCTTTTTGAATTCCTTGCAGCAAACCAATAGAATGTTTACGGCATGTTGCAACAGTAATAGTTTTAATAATACATATAAATCTAACCCATGCCTGAAAGTTTAACACTGGCGATGTGAATAATGTGATTAATATGCAGACGTGTCTAGTAAAGTGAGTGATCTCATGCTATTTTAGCGGGGGTGTGGGAAATGAGAAACAAAATTCTCTGTAAGTTTTAAATAATACAATAAGCAAGCTACATGCAAAATGCCCACATAATGACAACCACAAATGCAGCAGATAAAGTGTGTGTGTGTGTGCGTGTGGGTGTGGGGGGGCTTATCCCTTAGTTCTGATACCTATAAGAGAATTTACAGAATCATTACCTAAATATAAAAGTTACCAATTTTCTGTTTTAGCCAAGTCCTAAAAGAATGATGTACACATGCTAATGAACACATACTATCTCTGCCTTTATCACCATATAGCAATGCAGATTTAAAAATGCGGGAATTAGGACAAAAATTATGATTGCTGCTATTCATCGTCATTTGTAATGGTTGGCACAGTTCTGGTGTCCCATTTGCAGTACGTACTACATCGTTCTTTACAGTTTAATATACGCAGCTTCAAGCCACAGGAAAACCCTGCTCTCAAACCAGCGATTCAAATTAACATTAAAGTGTACTGCCTGATTTCAGTGCAAGAACAGGAAATGTAAAGACGTCACCAGTCAATGAGCAATGAATTCTTATTATTTTTATCAACGATGAAGATGGCATGCTGCCCTGCACCACAGAAAAATAGGGAACAGTTATCAGAGATACGAGAGAAAGAAACTCCAAAAGGGAAATGGGAGACATACTCCACGGAAACAATAAAAATCACCTGATCTTTTTTTTTTTTTTTTTTTGGTTCTGTCACAGGTTTTACTCCACCCCAGGGATGGAAATAAGACTCCCCATTGGATAGCAGCTTGATCCATTCCTGGTTCTACTACGAGTTTCAGAAGGCACATCTGAGCTTGTTACCTACACACTGTGGCTAATCAAGCACATATTAAAATCTGGAACGGGTTAAACTACTCTGCAACAGGAGTCTTATTTCCATCCCTGCACCCTGACGTTTGCAAATGATCACTCTCAAAGGAGTCAGGAGTTTTTTTATGTAAATAAAAATACAGCCTGGAGGACGAGGTGGTTTATACAGTGACTTTGGGCAGTAAATCAGTAATAAAGGTAATAAATCTAGCTGGCAGAGTTGCAACATGCAGATTGTCACTTCTATCCTGTTCGATACAGAAACCATATTTGCCAGCACTTAGGGACATCAAAAAGTCCTAGGGCTGGTTGCATAAAAGACCTAAAGTACGAAGTTTAACAATAACAGGTAAGGGTACATTTTTCCCTTAACTAGGGTATTGACCGAAATTTGTTAAGCTACTTTCTGTAATACCCTTAAACTCAAGGAAAACTTATGGGGAAAACTAAGGAGAAATTTTATTTAAGACGTTCTATGCAATTGGCCACTGGCCCATAGTTTTTGTAAGAAAAGCATTAAAAAAGGAAGGCAGAAGTGATCAACACAGATGATAAAACACACATATATATATATATAAATAAAAACACGTACTGGTTTCCAGATTGCATAGGGTAGTGCAAGTTATATGTAGCCTGATGTGAGGAGAACGTGGCCCACGAACTAGATGGAGACATATGGTTCTGAAACAAACAAACAAGCAAAAAAAGAATACTTGGTTATTCCTTGCTAGTTTTATAACACTGCTACTGATACTCTGTTCCAATACGTTTCAGAGGCATGCTCTTCCTAATAAGAAAAACTGTGACCTGGGACACTGTTCAAGGATAAATCGGGGCAGACTGCAGGGAAACTGATTTTTTTGTGCATAAAAGATACATGGTTTAAGACATCAAAGCTGCCCCGCCTTTGAGAACAAATCATCTATAATAACCTGGGGTGCTGGTAAAGTTAATATTTTCATTTCTTAACCAGTGTGAGTCAGTTTGCAAGTTGACACATTATTTTAAATTCAGCTCAAGTTCAGTTGAGAGGAATAGGCAATAGCCTAACTGGAGACAGAGCAGGAGAAACGCAACCCCGAATTAAACATCAAGCCTGGATAAATGAATTGTTCAGAGAGCAGATCTCTGACCCACCTATTGTGCAATAGGACAGAAAAAGAAAGTGGAAGCTAAACAGGGTTCATAACTTAATAACAATCATATCTCAGGGGCGATCACTGGCCTTTTATAACAAGGCTTGAAAAATTACAAGAGCAGAGACAGGTTTTTCCAGATTTTCTAGATAGTGGGTACATTTATAAAAAAAAAAAAAATGGAGGGCGTCAGTCTAAAAACACCTTTCAATGCAGGGTAGGAGACCAGGATTACTGGAAGAGGTTTCTATAAAATAACCAGCCTTGGCTGTCAGTACAGACAATAGAGACAGCACTGGAAAGGGTTTATGGAATGTTTTGTTGATACTTTCTTAGATACAAACTTCAGACGCAGGTAGGATGCTTCTGTGGCACTATATCCATAATGATTTCCATTTTTGTGGCACTATAGCCATAGATTAATAAGAGATCTTAGGAGAAGGATTAGGCAGCCCTATTTTTTTTGGGGTGGTGGATTATCCTGTTGAAAACTTCCATCTCTGTTAACTATACATTTGACATTCTTGGCAGGACAAGACTATAAAATTAGTGTATGAGTAAGTGCTCAGGATAAAATGTCCTCATTAGTGATCTCTTACCCATCTTTCTCATAAACCCAGATTAAACAGATCATGCTGTTATGCGTCTCTGCTTGGCTACACTTACCTCCATGGCTGTGGGGCGAAGTGAAGGGTTCGACAGGCTGAACATCGGGCTGTCTAGTAGGGGTCCCTCTGGGTGCAGGTAATTCTCCCCGTCCATGACAGGATGTGTAGAGACCAAGAGCATTAGGCTGTCCGATGCATCGCAGCTGAGTGAGGGCCTTCCAAAGGGATAATGAAGTCTTTATCTAGAGAGGTTTCTTGCCACCCATGACCTGAGGGAAAACATAACTTACATGATTTACGGGATATGAAGTAGTGACGACGGCTTGACAAAAACATATAAGCTACCCTCGCTGGGATGCTCAGTAAAGTGAGCTTCGGATCAGTAATGCTTTAACTGTGCTATGCTGCAACACTGCACATACAGCACAGCTCTCTCCACTGCACACAAACGTATGGAAGTTACTGCTGTATACATCAGGTTCGACAGTTTCCTACATACTGTCCTAATATTTCATTTTATATTGACCAAATTCTCTCATGGTTCACCCTTCTGTGCAACACTGCTGTAGTGCCAGCAACAACCCAGCTCCAGACAAAACCAAACAGTAAAACAGGCGGCAAAGTATTACTATTAATGTCTAGTTGAAGCCTGTATAAATCTATTTTCTATCAAACGTTTGTTTAAATTGTTTTATTGTCATAACAGTACATTCTGAAGAGGAATAATAGTCTCTATGAAATGTTCCTAAAGGCGTTCCTGGTATAGACTAAGCAACTGTATGTGAACAAGATCAATAAGCTGTAGGTAGTGATTCATTTCTCCTAGTGTTTGAAGAACACACAATACACATGCAAATGAAACTGGTGGGCGTTCAAAAATATTACTCTGTACAAAAGACGCAAAGTTCAAGCCTGCAATCTCGGGGGTTTTAATGAATCAGAAAAGAGACACGACCTTTGCACTTCTTCTTTGTTACGATAATGCTATTAAAAAAAATTTAAATACTGAGAACAGTACTGTGCTTTAAAGCTGTAATGAATGTGAAACTCAATAACATTTAAAGTTCCGAGCCTCGCAATCTGAGGAAGTGTGCCAAAAGAAAGCCTTCAGTCAAGAGGATACCTTACACCGGGCAGCCCATTACAGACAATGAGAATTCAGGGTTTACAGTAGCTTGAAAATTTACAATAATACAACACAAATGTACTCTTATTTAGCGTTCTTCGTGCCAGGAAATCCCAGGACGCTTTAAAAGTAATGAACTTGAAACACATTGCTTGATCAGATCAGCAATAACCCCATAATAGAGATTTTATTTAGGCTTTTTCTATTGCATTGTGCGTGTAACGTTTTACAAATACAGACAATTCTGATATCAAATTGGCGGTAAATAAAATGATGCAACTACTCCAGTGTAGAGCTCAAGACTTTGCCATGGTGTAATGTAGGACTGGGGATCAGCAGTGTCTTCACGATACGAGGGTCACGCACGATACAGTAAATTTAGCATGAAACCCACTAAAATTTTTTTTTTTTTTTTTAAATCACAGAATTGTCTCATATGCTTGTGCAAGTGTCTGCAATAACACTGGTAAAGCACTTTTGGTCCAATAAGCTTCACGGTCTGCTTTGCTTTTGCTTCCTATCTATTCTTTAAAACACATTTCTTTAAAACAAAATTACAAAATCAGGGCTCCAGACAACGTCGTTGAGTTTTTTCTCAAGGAACACTAAGTCCTGGTTTGAGTGCACTTCTCTGTGCTGTTACCACACCTCTAGCAGTGGAGAACACTCCGTCAGCAGAGACTGGTCCCTGGGATGCACAGGTAATGCTTTGCTAACAAGCACTGATGTTGCAGATAGTTTTGAACATTGTTTCTAGTGTTGCTCGTGCATTGCGAGGTATCATACCTTCACGATCTGACGCCGCCTGTGACCGTGATGGTGATAATGTGCTGTTGATCTGATGGGTTTCATGGACACTCTGGTTGTATTCCCTGAATACTTGATTCAAGCCTTACACATTTTACACACAGCGTGTCTTATCAAGAACATAATGCGAGTCCACACTGGATTTTAAACCGGCCAGAGCAGATAGAATTTCTCTGTCGCCCCGGCGGACTTGACAAAAACACCCTGAACACAGTGTTTGGTAGGCGAGGCTGCTAGAGTACACGCTAATACATAATATTGTCCAATTATCAGTGTAGACATGATTTAATGCATGCTCATGTTTGTTAGTAGATAAAATTTATTTTATAAAAAATGAAAAAAATAAAAGAAAACGATATAAGGGTCACTGTATCGATAATCGTATCGTCAAGAAGAACATCACGGTTCACCGTGTGAATCCACGCACCCCTAGTCCAATTTTAAGACGCTTCTAAGATTAAACCACTAAGCCCACTGATGTCTGAATAACTTTCACACCCCTTCCCCACCTTGCAGAAGTTACCAAAGTGCTAAACGATGCTTACAGAAAGATGTGCATTGTCAGTAAATGACAAACCATAGATTTAAAGCTAAGGCAACAGTTACAAGAAGTGTGTTACTTTTAAAATTAGCTGGTAGTGCTCAGGTCAGGGATGACGACATTAGCACAAAAATAAAAACACCCTTTATTTTTACAACTCTCCACCGTCTTTCCATAAGAATTGTAAGAATAAATACAGTGATTTGCTTTGACCACCCTTACAATCAAATGTTTGGCTTGGTTAATGAAATAAACTCATTCCTATCACCCTTTACAAACCTAAAGTCAAATCATATATATATATATATATATATATATATATATATATATATATATATATATATATATATATATATATAAAAGAAAGTAAATGGATAAATAGACTGAACATGATTATGCCAGCGGGACTCAACAGAAAAGAATGAACTAATTAACTTCAATAGATATATAACATTTAAATAAATAAACAAAGTTCGCTCAAAAGTTGTGCATGCTGATGCGCTGGGGAGGCCAAATCTAGACTGATCCTCAGAGCCAGCATCGCATGATATAATAAAAATATAAAATTATATAAAGTAATGTTGATTGGAATTAATACAGATTCAAAGATAGAAGTAAAAATGATGTCACAATATATAGAACAGCATTACATCATGTAAGAATAAATCATAGATTTGAATGTAAACAATAACAAGTAGTTGTCATGCCGTCAAAAACCTATAAATACCTCCAATGTTTTGATTCAAACACAGGCTCCCTTGAGGAAGATATGTGCAACATATCGAAACGATGGGCAGCTGGCTCTTTGAGCTAATATATATATATATTATTATTATTATTAGTTTATTTAGCAGACGCCTTTATCCAAGGCGACTTACAGAGACTAGGGTGTGCGAACTATGCATCAGCTGCAAAGTCACTTACAATTACATCTCACCCGAAAGACGGAGCACAAGGAGGTTAAGTGACTTGCTCAGGGTCACACAATGAGTCAGTGGCTAAGGTGGGATTTGAACCGAGGACCTCCAGGTTACAAGCCCTTTTTTTTAACCACTGGACCACACAGCCTCCTATATATATGTATATATATAGTATATATAATTTTTATTTTTATTTTAATAAAGGTGACCCAGACACGGTCTACTAACAAAAAGTTCACTCCCATTTACCCAAGTGTAAATTATCTTTACCAGGAGATTAAAGGACAAACAAACACTGTAGTGTTGTTAATTATTGATCTAGGGCTATTTATTTACATGGGAGTGCTCGAGACACAACGTCTAAGTTACAAATAGCGGCCAGGTGCAAACATTTTAAAAAGGACTATTTAACGAGCAAACGATCCGTCGATATCGCTCCGATGGGAAGAGAATGCGTTTCCCCGTTTGGGTTCCGTTTTGCATTGGATGCCGTCCTTTCTCTCCACATGAGATGTTTGCCATTCTGCTCTGTGCATACAAGTCCTTTTCCCTTTAGTTTTATAGATGTTATCTTTCGCATGCTTAATGGAATACGACTGTGTGGAACAAACAAACAAAAAATAAGAAATGACGACGTACCAGGGCATCACTGTTAGACCACTTTTCAGAAAGGATATACTGATGTGTCAAAAACAGAAATAGCTCCTAGTACTCTGATTCTAACCCCCCTGCCTTTTCTGATGCTAAAGCTTTTCTAAACCCACCAATCACCGAGTCCAATCTTTGAAGTGGTGAATCAAGTTCTTGATAAGGAGAACGAAAACCATCATTTCTCATCAGAGAACTGAGCCATGAGTAAACAGAAAAAAAAGTGATCTTTTATCACCAGTCGGAATAGATTTTAAATAACCCTTTTGCCTAAAAGGTGGTTAAGAGTGGTTCTTTCTCTGCGTCTAATAATCAATAGAATACGAGAAATCTCCTCAGTGCTTCAGTTTCCCAGAAACTGAAGAAGATTGCCTGAAAACGAACTTCGCATATGACGGAGTCTAAAATGGAGTTGGTTTAATTTAATGAGATTAAACAAAAACAATGCAGATGCATGCACAAAAATACACCTGTAAAAAAAAGGGGGTACAGTACCAATCTGTGTGATGAGACAATACTACTGTAAAGCCATAAATATTTACGACCCTATTATTATGCGTTTTACGCATATGAAAAAAAAAATGGCACGAATATCAAATTCCACCAACAATACATACTTTGTATATTGCAACAGGGCGCCACCGATTCTGGAGCAAAATAGGTTTTATGGGTGTGAATTGCCAAGTATTTTGGTCACAAATATATATGGTTTAGCAGTATATTGTTTACTAGATTACAGCGTACGTTTGTTCAGTGGTTACAGAGTGGCAGTTACATGGTAAATCAGAAACATCACACTATGATCATGGTTTGTGAGTTAGTCTATAGGCAAGTCAGCCAAATCTTCCTAAGTCAAAGCCAAGTACCAGTTCACAACATGGTCATGCCGGATGCACAGTGTCTGTGCTACCATGCTTTCTACACAGTTTGGGGTTTAATTTAAGCTGCTAGCAGTGCTGTGCAATGCTATTGCATGACTCCAGTAAATCTTCACTTATAACCTGCATCTATGACTCCACATTGGTTTCTGTACCAAAGGTCAGATCTTCAAAACCTGCTTACTGTAGGAAAAATCCCTTAACCAACAATTCCAACACTCTTGCATGGTGTGTACAGTATTTTTCGATTCTCCGAGTTACTGTTTTAGTAGCGAATGAGAAATATCAGGACAGCTTTTGACATCCAAGCAGCAACCAGGAGTTTGAACATGTTTCTCTGCAAGGAAGTTGGGTTTGGAAATGAATGTCATTATCTTCGGAACAGGGGAAGCACAGTAATGTAATAGTGCATTTTACTGAACTTAAGAACTACATTTCCAAGGAACAGGCCTATATACAAATAAAAACTAGTAACCTCTACTTGCCTATCCTGGTTGCTGATATGAAGCACAAATAATAAAATGTAACTGCTCTACATTTTTTGAAGCGTGAGTGTAACCACAGCATCCTTGCTAAATTTAAATACTTGCAGAATTTCACAACCTGACTAATGCAATTATTTCCCTTCCATGGTGACAGAAATCCATGAAATAAAACACCTGCACTTTATCTAACCTGTATAATACCTTCTGGATTCTACTGCCTTACTTAATTACTTGCTTACAAAAATGTATGGTGTGTGCCTTGAGTTTAAAAGCATTGCAAGAGCCTTGTAATGATTTCCAATATAATAACAGATTAGCCTCTGAAAAAAGAAATTATATATATATATATATATATATATATATATATATATATATATATATATATATATATATATATATATATATATATCAGAACTTACAACAAAGCACGGCTACCTTGCCAACCCTCTACATTATTAATCACTTCTAGTAAATGCAGGACAGTAGCTTTTAATTACTCTGGGTATTTGTCAAAATATATCCCAACAAACATTTTTAAGTGAAACTTAATGCAAAAGGTTATTCACAGGCATCTGTTTTTAAAGTACAGTTTACCAACGTATTGGTAAAAGCAAAAAGCCAAAACATCCCATATTGACTTGTTAATAATACTTTGTATCCTCTATGCCGTATGCTACTCAATCAACAATATTTGTTTAAAGCATGTTTTAAAAGGGACAAGTAGGCAGGTTCTAGCTTTTAGACATATGTCTATTTAAATCAGTGCTTTTGCATGTATCAAATAACTGCATTTCAGCCCCCTGTTGTTTTATTGCACCAAATTCCATTATCTGCTATTGCAAGTCTTAACCCAGAGAGACCTCACATTGTCACACCGCAACAAAACAAGAGACAAAACCAGACAAACTGGGGAGATCTCTGACGAACTCGTATATTCAGATTTAAGATTAGAGAAACCTTCACACGTGGCAGAGTGGGGCTCTTCTTTTTCAATTCCAAACAGAGTTTACACGTGGTCTGAAGCAAAAACCGCCTGTATCAAAGTCATCTTATTTTGAAGAAGGTAACAATCAAAACGAGGCTCCTGTTGGCTAACAATCAAAGATCCCCCTGTAGTCACACTGTCAGAACTGCCCTGTCCGTACAAGACACAAGAGAGTGGTGCACGAGCTGCTGTAGCTGTAATATTTCTAATGAATTTTGCAGCTGAAACTGGTCCTGAACATTCACTCTTGGAGGGGCTGGCGGGTTATCATGACGTGCAGAATGTCATGTTGGGTTATTCCAAAAATTACACATTTTGTTTACTCTTCCAAAAGTTGTCTTTAAAATTTGTTTAACTTGTGTAATAACTAAAAGTATTGAAAATAAAAGTCTAAATGTCTTCTCTTATACAAATCGTATGAGTTTGAATGGGTTCAGGAACACCCTATTGACTAAACAGTACAAAAGGATCACTCAGAGATGGGAAGGGCATGTTTCCTTCCCTGGGGGCAAGGTAGTTCCCGCCTCCACCTCATAATAATGACTTCAATTGTTAGTTATATACAGCTATGGCTAAACGTTTTGCATCACCCTATAAAATCATCTCATATTGCTTCATTAAGTCAAATGAAACCTGCTGATCAATGTCACATTAACATATTGAATTACATACCACTTTGTAGTTTTCCATATACCTAACGATAAAACTGACAAATTGAAAAATGTGACATTTCGAAATCTAACATGAAATACTGTACCTTCTATTATGGCTTCCGGTAGACTTCTGTGCAATCATTTTGTAGTTTCTTTGATTACATGATATTAAATAAAAGATCTAAATTATGTTCATATAGTTTTCTTTTTTAATTATGACTCAATCCTAAAATTATAGGTGATGCAAAGCTTTTGACCACAGCTGTAGAAGTGTACTTGTCTCAGGATGAATTCATGCCTGGGTATACTCTGCAAACTTGGGATGAGTCAAATATCATCCCAACCCTGTGGCTTACTGGAAGTCATTTCTCTGTTCCGTTTACAGCTGATTCAAACACTCTAATACTTTTTCAGACAGATCTAGTCAGCAGGTGTTGATTATTATTTTTTTTAATTAGAATTTAACAATTGACATTTATGAACATTCCAGTGATTCTTCCAGCTTGTCCCTAAATATTCAGCTGTAACCATCTGCATTGCTTTCCAGTGCACATAGAGCAAGACAGCACTCATGCACTTAAATAGACAACTCCTTAGTAATCATATAGGAACAACATCCAGCCTACAGAGTGGTTATCAATTGGGACGCCCCTTTGCAAAACAACCCAAACCAATTTAAATGATGGCACATATTAAATTTGCATAATATTTGACAATGAAACCCTTCCAGAGGGTGCCTGTAATATGCACTTCCTGCAATAAAACATACCCATATCAAAATGATGGGCAACACACACACACACACACAGCCACAACACAAACCTAACTCAACGGAAGTGTCCTACAGCCTTTATAACCAATCTGATGTATAAAACATGGTCAGAAACATATACATCCTTTTGTCTCCATTTATGTACATAAATCAATAAACTGACGAAAGCACTTGCCAAAAAAGGTTGTCCACTTGACTCTGTGCCTTATACAACTTTACAAAAAGACTACACAAGGGCAACCAATTAAACAGCTTCAGTGTACTGAAAAATCCCTATTAATGATTAGATTAGCTTAGTGGTCTGTTGTTTTGATTGGAGTTATCTTTCCTATACAGCTAGAGTGGTGTGCAGCTGATCCACAGGCCCTGAGCTCCCCACACATGAGCACACTGCCTCAAAAACATGACCTGTGACATTAACACAGTGTGACTTACTGGTCTCTGACCTTTCTATCTCTCACGCAGTGATAAGATTTGTCAAGCAGGTGGCTAGAGGCATCCTATCAGACTAAAATATTGATTGGCAAAAGCCAGACTGGCTTCATGAAGGCAGGGAGGCAGAAAGTTCAGTAGCGTAGTTTGACAGTTTTTTTTCGCCCACGAGGGGTTTCATTAGAAATCCTCGACAGCCTAAACCAAATTTCTGATTAGCACGATAATTACTCAACGCTCCCAAAACGCCCACAAGATCAAGGACTGATATTGTAAATACGGTTTTTATTATTCTTTTCATTATTTGTGATGATTTTTTGGTGCGCAACATGACAAGGGTTGTATTGGCAGTGATCTCACCTAGATTGCACCTCATAGAAACTAACAAAGCACATCATTATGAGGTACTGTGAAGGTGCAGCAGGGGCAAGGTGAACCCCTGTGTCCAGCAAGCTTTCCCCCTCTTCATGAGGGAGCAGTTCAGTCTCCAACTCCGTACAATCCCCTGCAAGACTGCATGCAGTTCCTAGTACAATCTGTGCTAAACTGCGTGGTGATTATATGTGGATTGTTACTGTCTGCAGAGGGCTAAAGTGTGACTACCAAACTAATATGTGATTCGAGAACCATGAATACATAGATCTAAAATAAATAAATTACTGAAATGCTGTACCTGCAGAGAGTGAAATAAAAACTATAACTTCTAAGGAGGCCCCAGCCGTTGCTACTTCCAAGTACTGGAATTACCACTTCATTTAAACATTTATTTTTTCATGCCTGTAACCCAATTAACACTTAGTCGTCTGTGACATTTAAAGTGATAACTGGTTTGAGTCTGATTAGACACATGAGTCCACTTCATCCCCTCCACCACCGCCTCATCCCATTGAGAAAGAATGCTTTCAGGACCAATCAACCCTGGAGTCATAAATATGATTTATCACCAGATTACAATCAAAAAGATAATGAATGCAGTTATACACAAAAGAAAGTCAGATGGGATTAAACAACCTGCTGACTGATGCGGTTTCTGGTTATATGGCACTGTGATTAAGAAAATGATACCTAAGGGGGTCATTTCGAGTTGCTATTGTTCAAATCACGCTGTCATTTATTTATTTATTTATTTATTTATTTAAAATGGTGTTTATTGCATAGAATAATTAAAGTTTAAAGTCAGCATGGTATTTGGCGTGCACTGAAAGACTACTGAAATGGTAGGTTCCAGAGCTGCGTCAATTATTAATCAAATCAGGGATTTTGAAAACTCAAATTTGCGTCCATCAATAAATCCAGACTATGGAACATGGTCTGTGTGAAGAACAGCAGCCCACAGTTTGTAAAGTAAGATTTGACATAATTTGCTTAACTAGAATTTTTTACTTGTTTTCAGCTCTTAAACAGTTGCAGATTTCAAGTTAGCTATAACATATTATAAGTAACGTCAACCCTGCAGCTGTTTAAGAGCTGAAAACAATTAAAAAGGTCTAATTAAGCAAATGATCAGTTCAATGAAGGGTCTAGTTAAGTAACTGAGAGCTCAGTTTGAATGAAAACCAGCAGACACAGGGGGTCACCCAGGACTAGGATTGGGAAACCCTGGGTTAGATGACAGTTTGCCACAAGAACTGTGCCTGAGCTTTGAAAACTTTTCAGGCCAGAAGTAATATCTGCGATTACGTAAATCACTGAACAACAATGCATACTCTGCACAAAAACTTTATGTGGAAATACGGGAGGCTTTGAAGGTATGCCCAGATATTTTCTCATGTAAAATATGTTGGCATGTTTAATAGACATCCATTCTGCAGTACACCCAGGACTGTTGCAAAGTCATTACGCATTTAAAAATCAGAACTAGATGCTTATTTTCTGCCACTGGAAACACTAGGTATTGTATACGCTGCTACTGTACATACACAATCATGTATGGATTAGCATTACATATTGAATCAATTCTGCTCTTATTTTTTTTTTAAAGCTAAAATACCTTATTCTGGGCCTTACAAGACATATCTGATATACCTGCAATATAGGCTTGCTGTGTTTTGTATACTTCAAGAGAAAAGAACACACCATGTAAACTGTAAATCCACAGCATGGTCTACATTTGTAGTGAGTCTACATCACACTACAGGGGTAATTAAGCTCTTATTTCAAACCTGGAAAGGATCACACGCCCCCAGCTGACTTTATAAATCACCCCTCTACCAGACGAGCCTCTGCAGAGGCCAAAAACATTGGGGTCTTTCAGGAGGCATTTAACAGCCAGGCAACTCTATACCCTGGAGGAAATGATGTAATAAAGAGGACTCCATGGGCCGCATGGACCTTTACTGCCACCCCCATCACATCCTATGAGTGCTTCAATTGTAGCAGAATACTTTCAGTCTGAAATAAGTGACAAGCAGGCTATAGTACAGAACTGCTGTGCCTCCCCCAAACCCACATCCCAATCAGAGGTCACAAGGGGGGGGTTAAGAAGGTAGCAGAGTCAGGCAACAAGACTAGGTTACACCCATCTACTAAAATGAACACACACACATCAGTATAGATGTAAAGCCAGATGTCTATAGAAATTAGGCATTAGGAACAGGTCCACAGCATTGCAGGGTAACTGCTGAAGGAGTGAGCAAACAGAGATGCCTTCAGAGGACAATAAGAAAAAAAAAAAACCTTACAATTCAGCTTATCTGCTACAGAAAAGATCTGCGATTCAATGTAGTGGTGTCTGTGTATACTGTACCATTAATGGAGTTAAGCCTTTAAAAAAGGGAATGATACCTTAAAAGCTATGCTATTGTTAAGAAATCAATGGCGTTTTTGTTTTAGTAATAACATTTACAGGCACTACACATCTGAGAGGACTAACTAGTATTTTATCTAACATGTGTAGTGCAGGTGGAGGGGTTCAGACTTCACTGTGTAATTATAGGCAAAAAGCAAATATGCATTTGGTGTGGTAACGTGTACAGCAGACATTGAAGTTCGCTGTCAAACCCCCCCACATAATGAAAATCCCCCTCTATTTTTTTAACTTAAACAAAGATAAAACACCATCAGAAACAAATGTACCAATATGATGAAAGGATTTTGATAATAAATAACACACCTGGCTGCAGGGTGCTTCAAGCAATAATTAAAAAAAAAAAAAGCCAAGAGAAACCATCTGGCAGCATGGCTTCTAAATATGTTGACTATTATGTCTCTGGGAATTTTTAAAAAGTTACATTTTCATTTTTAAAAAGTTTCATTTCAGCATTAAAAACTCCAGGACTGCCCCCCTCTCTGAATGATGCACTCACTAAACCACCATCACAAACAGCGCTTTTTAAACAAACGGTCGCCTTTGTGTTGTTAGAAAAAGCAAAGAGGTCTCCAACCACCCAAACAAACATAGCTTACTCACAACCCTTCAGACAGGTGCCGACTACCAACTTTGTAGTTTGCAAAACAAGTCTGGTACCGATCAACTCTGCAATTGCTTCGCTCCAAAGAGCAGATTATTTTCGTCTACAGTACATCCACATTATCTAAAATACAGGAAGAAACTGCAGGAAGTAGAACTCTAAATGATTACCACAGTACTCTTACTTGTAACTTGTTTATGGAAATGGGTATTGTTAAAAATGATGAATTGTAAATTAATATTATCCATTTGGAACAGTAAAAGTGCAGTGTCTTATTTAACTATACTTGGTGTCTGTAGGTTCATTATAGAGGTCTAATATGTTACACTTGTGAGTAAAATGTTATTTTAAGCCACCTTTAAATTTAGTTTCAGCTCATTGTCTAATTCATGAGATAATGCCCATTTAAATGCCAACTAACTTCTAAACCCGTGGCCTCTCAAGTGGCTTTGAAATTAAGCTTTCCAGAGATCAGAAATAGTCAGGGAAGCTTTGTACTACTATACCACAGCAATTTGTGGAGTAATTTCCTTGCTAATCCTGTTAATGGATTTCTAGATGTGTATTCAAGTCAAAGCCCAAGTGCAGAACTCTACAATGTGTCTGTCTGTATAAAAATGAGGAAGCTCAACTGATTGTGAGCTTCAGAAAGGTGCAGTGTGTGCATAAGCCTGTGTGTATACAGCATAATCAAAAACACACTTTAATGAGTGTGTCTCTGGCCAGTACGAAATGTATCTCTCAAAATAATTGCATTTACCATCAGCCATATCTGCAACCATGTGTTCATAAATTACTAACGTGGCCAAATATTCACAAGGTGGTATAAATCATGTAGTGTATGAAATAGCAACATACATATAAAAGGAACGAATCTTTTCTTGTATTTTTTTTTCATGTTACCCAGCTGTAATGAAAAATAAATGACAAATTCCAGATTGATGGTTGTTCAGTATAATATGTGACTATTTATTTTTATGGTACTCTTTTAATTCCTTCTGTTCTAGTCCCAGATGAGCCCACACCTCACCTCTTGTTTATATTTTACCAATCTATCACAGCCTGGGACAGGAAAGCAATTTCTGAAAAAAACATTATTCCAGATTGTTAAATGCATCTTACCAATGGGTAAAAACACTTGTTATGCACGACAGCAACTTCTGCGTGAGGCCTGTTCTATAGCCATGGTTTCATTTTAAATAGAATTGTGTTTGGTAAATATGTATTTTTTATGGTTCTATAGCAACATGATTTGCTCAGGTCGCTAAGGGAGGGAGACCCCAAAGTACAAGGTACTACCTTTTATGTAGAAAGCACCTCTCTGATAGCGTTTCTGTGCAGGCTACAGCAAAGTGAACATGGTGATGTTTTGTACTGTATATGAATTCAGCACTCTTTCCTGCAAGCAGCATGAAAAAAATACTCTGCAAATTCAGCATCTTCACCTTCTATTGCCACAGAATTGTTATCTACTTCAATCATTTTCAACTAATTAAAACTACCAAGAATGAGCTGAAACCCAAAATGTTTTTTTTGTTGTTGTTGTTGTTGTTGCATTCCTTGGTATTCTATCTGAAGCACAGACAGCACAAGATCACTGCAGACAGGGAGGGGTTGAGACCACTCCCCTAAAGCTTAGAATCACAAACCTACTTCAGTCTAAATCAAAGCAACATTTTGTCAAAACGTTTCTGCCAGCTATTGACTTTAGCCAGCCCCAGACAATACTCTCATTAACAAGTTCATTTCTTCCTGGTATTCAGAAAGCTCAAAAGGAAGCCGTCTACAGCTTACACAAGACAGTACGGTAAAGTAAGATAAATATCTCAGGAACACCCATTTAGACAAAGATAAGTTTGTCAAAGCAGGACAGGCATGGACATTTGCGTAAATCATAAATTCATGCTATTAACTGCTGGCTTAATATTTATTTAGATGTGTCCACGAAATGCTAAGAATCGATCAAAAATACAAACAACTCCATGTTCACTCTCTGTGTAGCTCTGCTTGAATAGACTGTATTGTACCTTGTGCTACAGAGGGCAGTCCTGGTTTGATTTCTGTGTTGTCTAATTTGTGGTGGAAAGAAATTAAAACCCATATTGGAGTAACACACTAAAGAATTAGCCTTATTTCTACCCAGCTGTTAAAATACCACCTCCACCAGACAAAACTACAGGGATGGAAATCAGACTCTTATTGCATAGCAGTTTCACCCATTCAGTGTTTTATTACAAGCCTGATTAGCCACAGCGTATAGGTAATAAGCTCAGGTGTGTCTTATTAAACTCATAGTAAAATCAGGAATGGATCAAACTGCAATGCAATGGGAGCTTTACTTCCATTCCTAAACTGTATGTAATATCACCTGGGCTATTACATAGCGATTTCTATTGTCACTTATACATTGTGTAGTTTGCATAGTTGGGCTATTATTTAATGATCTCTATTGTGACTTGTACATTGTGTGTGTAGTTTGCATAGTTGGGCTATTATTTAATGATCTCTATTGTGACTTGTACATTGTGTGTGTAGTTTGCATAGTTTCTTGCAGTCTATCTAGGTTTTAGAAGTCATATTTGCCTAACCAATACTAGCTATCATACCGTGCGCATCTAACTGACTTTACATATTTTAATTGCTACCGATTAAGTACTGAGGTTCAAGTAAGTAACACAGTGAAGATATTTATGTTTCCTTTCGATGATCATCAGTTTACTTACAATAGAGTGCTGATTACAATCTAGATTTTTTTTTTTTTTTTTTGTACATTTAAAGATGTCACGGACTGCACTGCGCATGTCCCATATTACATGATCTAGCTCAGGGCTACTCAACCCCGGTCCTTGAGGGCCGCTGTCCCACCTAGTTTTTGTTCCAACTGTACCCTAAATTATTTCATTGTACCAATTAAGTGCTTATTGGAAGTTTGATTAGTCCAATTAATCAATTTAGTGTAGTTAAAACCAGGAGGGACAGCGGCCCTCCAGGACCAGGGTTGAGTAGCCCTGATCTAGCTAGAGGAATTACAAAACGTGACCCTTTACCGTCGAAAGGAAGCTTATTTAGTCTATGACAAGCCCAAACTCATTTCGTGAACTTTCTAGCCGAAAATAAAATTTAAAAAATGCAAAAAACGTCAACAAACCTCACAAATCAAAACTCTTATCTTAGCTCTAAGGCCGTGTTTATCTAAACGTTAGTTTTACAGAAAGACTGGCCCCCAAACTACTTTCTTGACAACTGTACAGGATTGCTGATCACAAGCCACGGTCCGTAACTTTTACACAAAGAGGAGACAGACTCGAGATCACTGTACCGACTGTAGTTCGACTCCACTTTCCAAACGACACGGATTTTTAAAACGCCACAGAAGTCAAACTCCCGAGTTTGTAATTTGAAATACTTCGAAGTTTACCGAAAACGAACATATCTCTTTTTAAATCGAGAAAGTAAACAGTCGTGAGCGATAATTACTGTCCCTCTCTTACCCCGAGCTACAAATAACCATCGCAGAGAAGATAATCTTACTTCATTCAAGAGCCACGTTTGTCTTTTACCTTTTATAAAAACCAAGCTGGTAGTGCTCCCGGTCTCCTTCGAAACGCGTCCTCGTTGATAAAAACAGGTTTATTTGTTCGAATCGTGGATTTATTTGTGTGCTTTTTCCCCTTCGGATTATTTTCTTCACTTCCTGATTGAGGACGCCATTTTGAATTAGTAAATAGACTTCCGTTGCTGTGACGTCACTACCCCTCCCGGCAGAGCGAGACTGTCCGCTTTGCAGAAACAGGATTGCAAGCGAGCAAGCAAGCAAGCGAGCTGCTGAGACGCGTAAGATTTATCATTCTCTCGCAGACAAAAGCCGTCCATCAGCGCAGACACGTCTACGGGTGCACCCGAAGGATAGCAGACCACTGACTGGAGACCAAAACTCGGGTCGCAGTCTGAAGTATAAACCAACCTGTACAGTTATCAATTTCTGATATGAACCATTCTGCATATTGTTATTAAAAACATTTCATATATCAAAATATAAGTTGCTATTTTTGATAGCGAGGATTCTATTGTTTGTGATTATAAAAAAATAATAATATTGAGAATTGTTGATATCAAAAATATTGTTACCGATATGAACACAAAATTGCTGATTTGAGGGTAAAAGGTTGCTTTATATACTTCAGACTCCGACCTAATTTCCTCCCGGAATGCAGGGTCACCGATAGTGGGTCATCGGATAATGCTGAACATTTGTGCAGCTTGCCCATTGGAGTTTGAACTGCAGCACAGGAAGTGACCAGGAACCAGGAAGCAACAGCAGCAGCTGTTCATCAAGCATTGCATTTGGAAATGTACGCATATTCCAAACGGGTATAAAATTCATTAGCAAAGGACCTATCAATCTTCAGTTGCTTGGCCTGGAACACTGCAGTGTTTAAGCAGCTGTGTTCATATACTTATATAATACGCAACTGGACTGATCTCAAGAGCAGGCTGAGTGCTTAAAAACAAAAACAAGTGTGTCGCAAAAGCTGGTCGCGTGGCGCTGCCGTTATTTTAAGGAAATTCCTGCTCACAAGACAATTGCAGAAGTACGCTGAGGCATTCCCAGTATTAGCGTGTCATGTTATTTTCTGACCTCTTGCACATTAAGAGTAACACACATATACCCATTCCGTCTTTATAATGGCTAGGAGAGGACTCTTAAAAGCTGCAGACCGAAAAGAAGGATGTGCAGCCGCAGCGTTGTATATATACAGTACTGTGCAAAAGTTTTAGGCAGGTGTGAAAAAATGCTGTAAAGTAAGAATGCTTTCAAAAATAGACATGTTAATAGATTATATTTATCAATTAACTAAATGCAAAGTGAGTGAACAGAAGAAAAATCTAAATCAAATCCATATTTGGTGTGACAACCCTTTGCCTTCAAAACAGCATCAATTCTTCTAGGTACACTTGCACAAAGTCAGGGATTTTGTAGGCATATAGTCAGGTGTATGATTAAACAATTATACCAAACAGGTGCTAATGATCATCAATTCAATATGTAGGTTGAAACACAATCATTAACTGAAACAGAAACAGCTGTGTAGGAGGAATAAAACTGGGTGAGGAACAGCCAAACTCAGCTAACAAGGTGAAGTTGCTGAAGACAGTTTACTGTCAAAAGTCATACACCATGGCAAGACTGAGCACAGCAACAAGACACAAGGTAGTTATACTGCATCAGCAAGGTCTCTCCCAGGCAGAAATTTCAAGGCAGACAGGGGTTTCCAGATGTGCTGTCCAAGCTCTTTGAAGAAGCACAAAGAAACGGGCAACGTTGAGGACCGTAGACGCAGTGGTCGGCCAAGGAAACTTACTGCAGCAGATGAAAGACACATCATGCTTACTTCCTTCGCAATCGGAAGATGTCCAGCAGTGCCATCAGCTCAGAACTGGCAGTAAACAGTGGGACCCTGGTACACCCATCTACTGTCCGGAGAGGTCTGGTCAGAAGTGGCCTTCATGGAAGACTTGCGGCCAAAAAGCCATACCTCCGACGTGGAAACAAGGCCAAGCGACTCAACTATGCACGAAAACACATTAACTGGGGTGCAGAAAAATGGCAGCAGGTGCTCTGGAGTGATGAGTCAAAATTTGAAATATTTGGCTGTAGCAGAAGGGAGTTTGTTCGCCGAAGGGCTGGACAGCGTACACGAATGAGTGTCTGCAGGCAACAGTGAAGCATGGTGGAGGTTCCTTGCAAGTTTGGGGCTGCATTTCTGCAAATGGAGTTGGGGATTTGGTCAGAATTAATGGTCTCCTCAATGCTGAGAAGTACAGGCAGATACTTATCCATCATGCAATACCATCAGGGAGGCATCTGATTGGCCCCAAATTTATTCTGCAGCATGACAACGACCCCAAACATACAGCGTAAAGTCATTAAGAACTATCTTCAGCGTAAAGAAGAACAAGGAGTCCTGGAAGTGATGGT
Organism: Acipenser oxyrinchus oxyrinchus; assembly: GCA_030684275.1. Lineage (NCBI taxonomy): Eukaryota > Metazoa > Chordata > Actinopteri > Acipenseriformes > Acipenseridae > Acipenser > Acipenser oxyrinchus. The sequence goes on from CM060272.1 coordinate 3,550,956, forward strand.
ATGGCCCCACAGAGCCCTGATCTCAACATCATCGAAGTCTGTCTGGGATTACATGAAGAGAGAGAAGCAACTGAGGCTGCCTAAATCCACAGAAGAACTGTGGTTAGTTCTCCAAGATGTTTGGGCCAACCTACCTGCCGAAGTTCCTTCAAAACTGTGTGCAAGTGTACCTAGAAGAATTGATGCTTGATGCTGTTTTGAAGGCAAAGGGTGGTCACACCAAATATGGATTTGATTTAGATTTTTCTTCTGTTCACTCACTTTGCATTTAGTTAATTGATAAATATAATCTATTAACATGTCTATTTTTGAAAGCATTCTTACTTTACAGCATTTTTTCACACCTGCCTAAAACTTTTGCACAGTACTGTATATATATATATATATATATATATATATATATATATATATATATATATATATATATATATATATATATATATAAACTTGACATAGATGCACAACAGGTTTACACTGTTACTGGAGTCTTCCCCAGATTAATACACAATGGCCTATGTACTTTACAATGCTAGTACATCAGTCAGCCCAGTAGTCCTCCCTCTAGTGGCAGCCCTGAGCTAGGACAGCCAGAGAGGTAATTGATGACTTCCTTGTTGAGCCATTCTGTGAAAATTCAGTGAGTTCCCAAGAGAATCCTTCATTTTGCGAGCTGTCAAGGAATTCCAGGGACATTCCATTCTGAAATATATGTTCCTTTTCGGATATGTTAAGAAGAAGAAAAAAAACAGATGTAAGAACCAGCGGGCACAGATTCACTTGTTTCTAGAATACAGTGATTTATTTTAGCAACAAATCAGCAGTTTAGTTAGGCTGCCATGCAATTACAAAATCGTCTGCCGTTATTGTTTGATACAATATTTTATCAAACCATACTAACAGTAACAGTAATTGCTTCAGTTTTCTGCAGGTGTAAATAGGGGAAAATGGGGCACAGTGAGACACAAAAGTTTTAAACGGGCACAGACCTGTAATGCTGAGAGATTAAAAACATCTTTCAGCGTCAGGCTGTAGGCTATGAAGTTATTTATATTTCCCTTCAGCGTATCACTGTACCCCGCTAGGACTTTCTAGATTGAAATCGAAATTGCCATTCTTTATGCGCATTGATTTCACCCATCAATTCATTGTTTTGTTGTGTAATTGTCACTAGTTATTGACAGCAAATGCTGCCCTGGTAGTTCCCTGTTAACACCATTATAATAAAAATTTGCTACAAAGAGAAAAAGTTATTTTTACCTCTTGAAAGTCACGCGTGGGCTGCATTCCAGGCAAAACAGCAGCACACAGGAATATGCCCTAGAAAGTGTCCTGAGGGCATCGGATGATTCTTAATGGATATGTTTAGGGTTAGGTATTGGGTTAGGGTTAGGTTTTAGGGCAGGGGTTGCTTAGGGTTGGGGTTGGGGTGGCTAGATTGCTTACAGTTGCCGAGCTCTGGGAGTGAAAGATGGGAGTAAATGGCAAATACCCTCGAATCATCTGATGCCAAGACACTTTGTAGCGGATATTCCTTTACGCCGCGGCAAAACACATGGTAGCCATTTACAAAGATGACAGAAATGAAGCCCTGTAGTAATTGTTTCCAACGCCAAAGGGAGGCCAGCTATGATTCGAGTGCTGGCAGCCTTTGTTTCACTGTGCCCCATGTCTTACCGTGCCCCACTTTCCCCAAATCTTATTACTTACTCTTGAATACCGGATGAAATTGTCAGACCTGTTTCATAGATTTAAAACCTCTGCATGTCGTTCACGATTATACTGTGTTACACACGTTCTGCCGAGCGATACACCCCAAATGCTCTGTCTTTCACAATGTAGAGGAGAAATTTGAACCCTTGCTGGATGGTAAGGAGTTGGTATTGATTGTGCAGGGTGGGGATTGATAGAGGATTTTAAAGAGAAGGCCTCATCAAAGATGCATTTTTTAATTTCATATCAGAGCTTGAAGCAATCAGTAGCCCGTCTATGTCGCACTGCAAAACAAACCGGAACGTGTCTTCAAATACTTGCAGCGGTGGGAGGTTATAAATGACATAAACAATCTATTTTATAGTTCAGCGAGCAAAATATGAGAAATGAAAAAGAACCCCGTTTTAAAGGGCAGGCTAATTAATCTGACACGCCGGAGACTAATATAGGACCTGCACGTTTCAGATTGTGGTTACTGTCGGTTTCGTGAGAACTGCTCCATCAAGCCCTTATCAGATTGTATGCAGTGTACTGTAACCGCACAGTGTGTTGGTTACAATTGCAAGTATTGTGATTGTGGTACGGGTTCAAAAAGCAATATCTATCTATCTATCTATCTATCTATCTATCTATCTATCTATCTATCTATCAAGTTTTTGCTCAAAAGAGCCAACTTCTTAACGTTTCACTGTGTTTAACATATACCTTTGTCAAGGGAAAGTGTGTTTGAAAACAAACAGTTGATGCTAAGGTAAGTACACTCATTTATTTCTGTTGAAATCTATGAATGTGTTTGTGATGCCATTTACTGATGTAACGATCCATTATTCCTTTCTATTTAAACCTTCAGGCATCCTGGTATTGAGTCTCCGTGTATTTCCCTTTATTCTTCCATATTGTACATTATCTAAATGCATTTCTTCTAAAACTCCAAATTGCAGGTCATTCGTGTTAGGTTCATTTTTTTTTTTGCAATATTATTATTATTATTGTAATTGATGTTTCTGCAGCGGTATTGATGTTTAGTGTTGGAAGTTGGCCAGTGGTTTCCAGTAAAGCACTGTGTATTTCCTCTTTTCCTGGCGCCCTTCACCCTTGTCCCGTACCGGGAGGAGATTCCCATAAATACGCTCCGATTCCAGCCGGGAGTCTAGCTAATCAATGCAATACGTCCACTAGTTAATTTAGACAGCAAAAAGACAAGTCTAGACTCTACTTTTGTATTCTAATGCTAATTGCCAGGTTATTAATGACTTATTTTCACATCTTCTTTTGCGTTATACAGTTGTAATGGTATGCAGAGGGTTTAGGATTGTACATTTAAACACGATACGCATCAATGAGGTGTTTAAACAGTACGGCCATTCGAGGAAACCAGCCAGGATTCACGACCAGGACTGCAATTCCTAACAGGAATATATAGAATTGGATACGCTTCAGCGAGAAAAGCCCTGGTGAAAAAAAAGACGCCTAGCCCAATGTGTGGGGCCGAGGAACACTTTATTAAGTAGAAGGATTTCACTTCCTGTCTTGACATTGGAATTCCCCTGGTCTCTGGGCCAATGAGGCTGGGTTTGGGCACAGTCATTACTGGAATAGATGACATCATCTTCTGAGATATGCATTATCCGTTGGACACTTGTGACTGTACTCATGTTTATTGTGATCTATATCTGTGTTTCTGTGTGTGTGTGTGTGTGTGTGTGTGTGTGTGTGTGTGTGTGTAATATTAGCCCCCATACAGAAACGTGCATTCCAAAAATACACTGAAGAGCAGTCTGTTCATTTAACCCTAATTTGTGCGTTTATAATAACAATTATAATAATTGTTGCTGTTTTATATTTTGGATTTAAATTATTTCTCAAATGCAGCCATGAAGAGTTGGTTTGTTGATTAACAGACCTGCAGGGGGGACCAGAGTTGTCTTCCAGTCCTGGTCTTTGTTCCAACCCTTTTCTACTGATCCAATTAAACCTCCATCCAGACCCAAACACATATCATTTTACCTGTTAATCCTGGAGTGGAGTAGCCTTCCAGGGCCGGGATTGGACACCCCTGCCCTACTGTATATGAGTCAACATTTCAGTCATGCTGCTTAGTCCTGGTAGGTTACAATACACGACTACTGTAATGCTGTACTGTATTTGCTTGTACAGTGACCTCTGGTGGACATCATTTGTAATTACAATACATTTTCAAACAATGTTGACATGTCTTAACAGGTGTTTTGATGTCCCTTGAGATAAAATACTTTCATAAAATGCGTCCTGTGTGTGAATAGCCTTTAAAAAAAGATATTAAGGAATTCTGCATATCCACACACAAACACAAACTCGTTTGTTTTGCTGTTTTTCATGCACATTGCATTGTCTCCCATCATGATCCCTAAAAAAAAAAAAGTTAATGACATCATCTATAGAAGTTAAAGTCCCATTCTGGTTTGACTGCATCGCGTCGTGGCCGTGGACTTTGATTGGAGAGCTGGACGGAGAGACGCGACAGCGAGTGTTCTTGCACAACCCTTCAGCGTGAAGTTGCAATCCAGCTGCTCCCAGATAACTTTTTGAATGAACCGACTGGAGACTGGTGATAGAACCCCTAAAACACAATGCACTTTTTAATTTCAGCTTTGTAAAATTCAAGAGTTTTGTTCCAATTTTTTTTTCGTCAGATTGCATAAACTTGACTCCGTTCAACCTTAATTATTTGCACTTTTAGAAGCAACACGCCTCCGAATACTATTAAAGATGAAGATACCTCAACCGATCTGGGTTTTTATACTCTCGCTGTCGGCCATTCCAATAACTTACACGGTAAACAACATCCCTGCTTCTGAAGAGTAAGTAACGATTTTTGTGTTTTGTATTAGCTATGTAGTAGTATGGATTACTAGATCTAACTCGGCTTCTTTTATTTAGGTCGCCATGTTTGTGTTTGTTTGATTTTTTTTCGGTACTCTTTTAACTTTATGGAATTCACTTAAAAAAAAAAAGTGATTTTAATTTTTCGGCAGTAATTGTGCATAAGCCCACCTGAATTGTTGTCAGTTAAAGCTAAATTCCAGCAAGCAAGGTGTACTGACACGGGGAGCACGCATTTTAATCACTCTGCGCCAGTTTTGTCACGGTGACCCGAGTAGGTTGGCGAGCCAATGAATCAGGTTGAAACACGTTGAGTTTTGCAGGTGAATAGAGTTTGAACCACTCTGCCCCGTAACCTGTATTTAAAAAGTACACATCGCATACACTTTGTGTACACAGTATTGATTTATATATTTCAACAGAGCGCTAACTGCTTTGTTAAGTTATACTGTAAATTTCATTCATTGGATCCCACTTTATTCCCTTGTATGTAACAGGCATAATCGGCCATTTGGGGGGGGGGGGTCTAAGGCTGGTTTCACAAACTCATAATGTAATTTAACCCAAAGTAGCCCTAGATCAATGCTAAAGGGAACCTGTGAAACCAGCCTGAAACCTGAACGTTCTGCAGTATCGGGAAGCAGATACCAGCAGCAGACAGGAATTTGACTTAATTCACATAATGCTGTTTTAGTATATTTATATATAATTGGAGAATCCCATAGGGGATGTTAACAGCTGATGAATTATGGTGGAACGTCCTACCTTGCCCTATCAGTCTCTCAGAGCAGGCCAACCTTTGAGTCTCCTAGTGAAAGGGACTTTGATCTGCTAATTAAGTGTTTCTGACTGTCTTAGCAAGACTTCATTAGAAAGCCCTCAAAACCAGCTTTACTGAGTCCCCAGAAAAGCACTCTCACCCCCGTCTGCTCTCTGACTGTCCGCAGCTCCCCCCCACTATCTGTCCCAATGGAAAATGTATAGTTCAGTAGATACAGTGACATTTTAAAAACATGTTTCAAATGCTTATGGGCTACACAGTTAAGAGTGAACAGTTTATTTTTCTTTGCAATAAACTAATTGTTTGCTCTCAATCCCCCCAGTCCCTTCGCTATACTGGGAATTGGAGTGGCTGTACTGGTGGTGCTTTTTTTTCTGGTGTGCTTTGCCGCACGCAGCAATCCTCCACAAGACCCCCTCTTCTACAGTAAGTAACCAGAGCTCGTAACTACCGTTCAACAGCCTGTGGAGTTTTCACTATCTATCTTTCAGAAGCTTTGATTTTCTTGTCACTTTTTTCATTAAGAAGGCTGATGGTTTCCAATTTTAAGAGCTTTGAAAGCTGCATGCCCCTAGCAACGGTGATAAAGTGGAGGCACCACTCTTGTATTTCCAGAGGCAGTTTATAACATTACAAGGACTTCGATAAAGCCCAGTCCTTTTTTATTTTTAAATTAGGTCAAATGCACACTGTAGCTTTCCCTCTATCTGTCATTGTAAGTATCCATCTCAGGCGTTCTCTGTCATTCTCGCTCTCTGTAAAGCTACTTCCCATTCTTCAGTTTATTTGTTTTCCTTTGTACTCCGTTGTGCAGCTCAGCTGTGTGTTCTGATTTTGAAAACTCCTTTCGGCTAGCTGGCACTTTTAATAAGGTCCTGTCAGTAAGCATCAACAAACCTCAACCAGCAGCCCCTGTATAAATCTCCTTCAGACCTGACAGCTTTCAGACACTATTTTCCCAGCAGAGAAATCCAGAACCGGTTGGAGCTTCACAGCTCCCAGGTACCTTGAAAATATCCACATGATGCGTAGCTGCTAGGAGATGCTTTATAAATAACACAATCTATGAGCAAGATCAAGGATTTGAACTGTTTTATTTATTATTTATTTATTTCTCCAGTCGGTCACAGTTGCCCTAGTTTTTACACAGTTCCCTGGGCTGACTGGTTTGCATTGAGTTGACGTCAGTGCATTTATTAATCTGTCCATCTTATGCACAACATGTAAGGCTGATTTGGACGGTTATTAGTGCAAGTTCTGTACAGAAGCACTGTTTGCCATTTGGGATTAGGACAGGGGTGTATTAACACACCATGGCATATTGGATTCCTGTCTGTATGTGTGTGTGTGTTTCTCTTCCAGTGTTCACTGTTTTCTCGTTCACCTGCGTCATTGATCTGATCATCTCTCTGGAACAAGACGGCTTCATCAGCGGCTTCATGGACTTCTACATCAAGGAGGTACAGAACGCCCCTCCCTGTTTTTAGAAAAGTCCCACGACAGGCAGAGAACACACTGGCCTGTATTTTATTGCTGTTTTAATTTTAACCCAAATATGCGACTTAAAAAGATCTTCGGTTCTGCTCCCCAGTCCCTCGACTCGCACCGTTGAGCCATGCTGCCTCCCAGTCCCTCTGCTGTATGTGTCCAGCTCTGCCTGTAATAGTGCCTGTGTGTGTTTGATTGTCAGGGAGAGCCCTACCTGCGCACTCCTTATGGGAGGATGATCTGTTACTGGGACGGCACGGTGCACTACGCTCTGTACCTCATGATGGTGACGAGGATATCAAAGAGGTAGGTCCGACCGCATCATCAGCACATTCAACAGCAGAGACCAGGAGAGCCACAATCTAGCAGGTTTTATAGGTAACCCTTAAATCGTCAGTTTCTGAAGAATGTAAGTTTTTGATCAGTTGGTCAGCTCAGGTCCATGAGAGCAGGTTTTCGTTCGAAATGATCTGTTACTTAATTGAACACATTACCTGCTTAATTAGTAAAAATGAAAAGGTTTTGAAATTTTGTAAAGAGAAAAAGACAACACTACCCTACAGCCACAAGTAATTAACAAGATTCGGTGCCTTGTAAGTCATGCAAAAATGATACAGGCGATTCACATGCATGGTTATACTGTATGCCTTGTGATCTTCTGTGTTTAGTCAGAACCCTGCAATACAGCGCTCCCACCCGCCCCAGGAGAACAGGCTATTGAAACGCTTGACTCAACGTCGTGGAGTCTAACTCTCTCCCTTCCCTCTGCAGACAGGGCTACCGCAGCGCCGGTCTCTACTGGCTGGGCTCCATCCTTCTCAGCATGATCGTCTTCCTGGCCGGGAACATAGTCGGTACGTAGAACGAGTGGGGTGCAGGCTGGGAAGCGAGCTGTCCCTATTGCACAGGGGGCGGGGGGGGGTGTTTAATGTTTTTTCAAGGTCTTTTACAGTTGATGATTTAAAAAATGCACCTGATTCAAGGTACACAAGGACTTATGAAACATTTTGAAGCCTGGAGAGAAGTGTTGCATTTGTCCAACTAATCAAATAATTAGACCAATTAAACCAGAAGACACTGCGGTCCTCCAGGAACTGAATTTGACACCCCTGTCTTAGAGGGGCTCGCCAGTTGGCTTTGCATATTTTTGAAGCAGAAGCCGCAAACACTTTTTTATCTGCTGCAGCCAGCCTCAACACTGCGGACCTGATTTTCAAAGCCCGGTTACTTGGGTTGAGTGAATCGTTTACGATAAAGCTCTGGAACCTAATCATGTCTCTCTCTCTCTCTCTCTCTCTCTCTCTCTCTCTCTCGCTCTCGCCAGGTAAATACGGTTCTGACATCCATCCCGCCTTCCTGCTGAACATCCCCTTCCTCTTCCTGCCGGTGTGGGCGGGGGTGAAAGTGTCTGAGAAGCCCCGGACACTGACGCCCAGAACTGCCGACGAGGCGAGTACTGCCTCCTGCTGGCCAGCCCGTGTACTACACTGAAGAGGGCACTTGCCGAAACCTGATTTTAGTTTCTAAGAAGTTTTATCTGTGCTGTATGATCGCCTAAAGAGGAGCATGCGCTTCTACGATAGGAATACATACTATTATAATATTATAGGAAGAAAGGACATTTTGAATCAAAACCAGTTTCTTCATTCTCTTCCACGGTACAGAAATGTAATAGGAGCGCATGCACTTACAGTAATGATGGTAATAATAATTAAAGGCATTCTTCTGTTCCTTCGTTTCTCAGGTTGCTGTTGAACAGCAGAAGCTGCCTCACCAGCGCCCCCTAGATCTGCTCCTGCTCATCTTCCTGCTCTCCTCCATCGCGTACACCCTCTTCAGAGGATTTGTGAGTACTGACAGCCTGGACTCAGTTACAGCAGCAGTGTGCTAAAATTACACTTACAACGCTATTCAGTTCAATTGCAATTAGTTACAATTATGCTGCAGTGATTACAATTACACTAACATAAATCACTACCCCCATCAACATTTTTACTCTCTGTATTTGCAATAATCACAGGCACAAATACTGTATAACAAATGGAGTCACCAAAAGTGGTTGAAAATACAAGAGTAATGATCGAATGATAATACATGCGTCATCGATCAACGATGTGGTAGAATTGCAATTACGCAGGCGTGCCCAGGATCCGCTACACTTGCAATTCCATTATAATTGCAATTCATTATGAATCTCTCCTTTTAACGAACCCTGGTTGCTCCTTTTGCCCTGCAGGTGGCCCTCGATTGCCCTTCAGAGTCCTGCTTCAACTACATCTACCAGTACGAGCCCTACCTGAAGGATCCCGTCGCCTACCCCAAGGTCCAGGTAAGGGCAGATATCATTTGCAGCTTCTTTTTTAGCCATGGTTAGATTGCCTTGTGATCTGAGCGCTGCAGGGTTTGTGAATGGGGCGCTGTGGCTGTGGAGAGGCCTAATGATGTGCGATACGAAGCTTTAAAGGGGTGCTTTTAAAGCTCTCTTACAGTGATTTGAGAGTTAGCTTAATGACAGTTCAGAGCCAAACAAATGAAAATCAATTACATACAAAACCGTGTCTGACCAGCATGTCACAGCAGCAGTTTTCCTAATGGTTCCTTATAAAATGGCAGCACTAGCAGTGTTTGTGGCTTGTGTGTTTGAGCCATGGGAAGTCGATAGCTTGTCAGCAGTCCTTGTTTCGCTGGTCACGAAGGCCATTGATCAGGAAGGAGGGGGATCAATGGGAGCGTTGATAATCGAATCTCTCCCTGGAGTAATGGGATCTCAATGAGCTGGAAAGATTGGACAGCTAGAAGCTCCTACTGACCCAGCTATAAAACATACTTATTCTTCAATCAGGAACCACTTGGTGAACTACAATGAGTTACGTTGTGCTTTTGGTCTTCCAAATAATGAATACCTCTATATGATGCGATATATATATCATGTAAAGAAAGTGTCCCGATTCATTGATAGACAGTGAATCGCTACACCTCTAATGAATGCTCGTGTCCTGTGTCAATGTGTTTGGTGGACCCTGTGTGCGCTGTCTGTGTTAAACTCTCCCTTGCTTGCTGTGTAGATGCTGGTGTACCTGTTCTATGCGCTGCCCCTGCTCTGTCTCTTTGTCTACGGGCTGCTGAAGCCTGGTTGCAGCTGGATGCTGGACTGGACCCTTGTCTTCGCAGGAGCTGTAGCCCAGGTACCAGACAGTTAAAAACCATTCTGCCTTTCACTTGCTCAATATAAAATGCAATTTTAAAAAGGACTGTCTTTCTTTTTACTGCGCCTGTTTTTCTTTCTCATTTTCTATATTTCTTTCTTTCTTTCTTTTTCTTTCTTTCTTTCTTTCAGCCAGTGATTTGATTATTAGACAGCTCTCTCCACTCCAGGTTTGTATGGTCCTGCAGGTTACTGAGCTCAGCCTGGTCATGTGGATTCAAGACTTAGCTGATCCAGCTTGACTCAATATATGCAACACGTATGAGTAACATCGTCATCCGGGTATTTCATCGCATTTGGGCCAAACAGTAGTGCTCCATTGTTCAGTTTTATTACGCGCTCACTAGCTTTGATCCCACATCCCAGCATGGGGACTGCGTCTGCATTAATGCCAGCACCTCTACTCTGCGTGAGAGCAGGGCGGCTTTGGAGACAGGCCTGCGTGATCAGATGACCATAACGAAGAAAGATCTTCGCTTCATCTAGTTCATCATTTTGAGATTGTTTTACCTCCCCCCCCCATTAAGCATTCCAATCTATCAAGGTTCCAGGTTATAAGCCTGGAAATTCAAATTGAACTTTTTCTTTTGCTGCAGTACAGCATTAATCCCCTGGATGGAACTGTCTCTGATGCCTAAAAATAAAAATACATTTGAAACTGTCATTTTAGCAAGGTGGGTCTACCTACAATATTTTATAGATAATATAGTTTAGTAAGACACACCTGAGCTTGTTACTTTTACACTGTGGCTAATGAAGCTTGTATTCAAATCTGGACTGGCTGAAACTGCTATGCAATAGGAGTCTTATTCCCATCTGTCTTCTAGCTCCGAAAGCATAACGTACAATCTAAAAATAGAGCTCACTTTTTTTCCTCTTGTCGCTTGCGCCCCGCAGGCTCAGTTCACACACATTGGGGGGTCCCTGCACCCCTGGACCCCCTACACATACCGGGTCCCCGAGGAGACGGTGTGGCCCTTCCTGCTGATGAACCTCCTGTATGCTGTGGGACCCCAGATCCTGGCCCTGCGCTGCCTGATGCACCCCGAATTCTTCCTGAGCCCCGCGGCCCTCAGAGAGGCAGATCAAGATAAGAAGCACAAATAACTGAGAGAGGACCTCCCCTCGCTTCTGTGGACTGGACTTCGGAGTCATAGTCACTCATTGTCTGAGATCAGTGGATCTCAAATGGGGCTTGCCAATCCCTGTAGCCTCCAAATGGTTAAAGCAGAAAATGTATTGGCATTCAGAACTTCAACCACCCAAACAACTTGAACAGTGATCACATTATTAACTTTAACCTTCACACAGATATTTAAAAAGGTGTTTTATTATTATTATTATTATTATTATTGTTGTAGGGAGTTTTGGTGCTTGGATATTTCATGTGTGTAATGGTTTAATTCAGTTAGCAGTCTTAGTTACAAATCTCTCCCACATGAGCTCAAGATTGCCTGGAAACAATTGCACAATAAAATATGCAACACTTTTCTATCTTTTATAAATGTTATCAAAAGTTTGTAAATAAAATGCGGTACAAAAGGAAAATAGCAGAAATCAGCACCTTCATCTCGGCAAGCAAGAATGGTCATGCAGCATCTGAGTTCAGTGTAATGTGAAAGCAAGAAAAACATTAAGGGTCTATAATTTGTCTACTCTGTAAGAACAGTAACATAACCTCTTGCGTTATCTCCGCACCCCTGCACTAGAAATTGTCATTTTAACCTTTGTCAGGGTGCTGGCGTGCATGCCCTGTTCTTGTAAAACCAGATCTTTGTTCTAAAAAGGTGCACACCTAAACTTCAAACATGCTTGTCAAGGCATGTTTCTACAGAGCACAGTTACACCAGTATCAAAGGTTGACCATGGTAAGTGTGCACTGTGATTTTCGTCTTTGCCATGCTTTATCAAGACTCATTGTCATTTTAGAGGGATTCTGTTTTATTGTTTCGTTTTTTATTTGCATGATATTGGACATGAAGTGCCTGCAGGTGTGATATCTGCACCTAATAAAATCCCGACCTTGATCAACCTTTAAAAGCTGTATTTAAAATCGCCTTGGATGCTGCACCTTTGCCTCTGCCGGCGTTCCTCCTCTGTGTATCCGTTCATCCATTGGAGAATGCAATTAAGACTTCGCCTCTGGTGATTCGAAAAGGAGGCCAGTGCCTTCCCAGCCAGCCCAGCGTCCGTGGCTGCATCTCTCTGCACCACAGTCTTCACCCTTCATAGAAACTAATGTATGCATGACGGCTGATGTCTATAAAAGGGATCCACAGCTACACCTGCAATTTGTCATTTTTTTTTGCATGAGTGTTTGCTACTCCCTCCTCTATTGACCCAGTTTTTTTAAACTAATGGCACCAATAATGTGCTACAAAGGATAGAGGATATGTATTTGCATGTTACCTATACCCTGTTAATGTAGAGCCCAGTAACACTAGTCTGTCCTTGTGTCATTACAGCAGAATGGTTAAAAGGCTAGCAAGCACAGAGGTGAATGCAGTGTATTGCACTTGTTCTGAATTTGCAGTCTCCTAGTCGGAGGGCTCTCATTAAAAATTCTCCTGGTGTATTTGGAAGCTGGCAGAGGTCCATGAAAACCAAACTCACGGCACGGGTTCAAATGATTTCATTTTCAGGACATTCCCACAGCGAAGACCTTGAAATGTAACTCTGCGCTGTGACGAGACCCACGCAGAGACGCCCAGACAAGCTGTATCAATCACCTGCTTTAGTGGCGGGGCAGAGTGCTTCATGCAGTGAGCTTTGCATTGCAGTGGGAATTGTCGCCTGGTCTTTAGAGCGCCGACCCATCAGAGCAGCAATGCAAAGAGCACAGTGCAGCATGGTGCAGGGGAATGTATACCGCTGTAAGGCTGGTAAAGGACAATGTAAGAGGGGAATTTTACCCAACATTAAAATATTTCCATTGCTTCTCTTCTCTATTCCCTCATTCTTATTTTTCTAGTATCAAATCCAATAGGCACCCTTGTGCAATTTTGCGCGTGTTAAGGTCACTTTAAGGTCGTTTCCATAGTAAATATTTCATTTTTGTCCTGGCTACAATCCCATTCTCCTTTATTGCAGGCAGAGTTATGTGATGATGCGCAGAGTCAGGACTCCAAACCATCATTCTTAATGAAGAGGGAATGTTCACGCCAGCGTGTACCCCAGTGCGGTCACACGCAATTAAGAACTCTGAACCCACATAATTAGTCTGGGGGCAGCAGCAACAGCAATCCATTAAGGATCTGTTTAGTGCGTTAAGAAATCTGTGCAATGCTTGCTTATGAGAATCGCCTGCTTTCACATATGTGGGGAGGTGTTGCCTTTTGTACGCTGGCTTCCTTTTAAAAGCCCTAACAGCAACGCTAGAATCCCATTTACCAGTGCGGCCAGCATTTAGGTATTCTCTGAACATCTCTTGTATTACAATTTAATAAAGTATGGTATTTTTAGTTTTAAAGCAAGACACATTACAATCTCACACCTTATATAAGCAAGATGCCTCCCCCATCTGCACATGAAAATAATTAAGTACCGGTAGTTGTAGTTGAGTGTTCGGAAGTCTGTATCCCCATCATTCCAATAACTGACAGGCTATAACATAATCATCCGCTAGGTGGTGCTCTAAACATGCCTGTTTAACACGTTTGTGCTGAAGGTTTTATCAAAAGTTATTGCCTATGAATTAAGTAAAATAGCACCGTTTTCACATGAACGTATGTAGTATGATTTTAATTAAAAAAAAAAATAAATAACACGTGTTAATTTTCACATTATGCCCGCTGAGATCTCACTTCAGTCTTACTTTCTGTACATTATGCGGTCAAACTGAAAATGAAATATAATGACACACGTGCATAATTCACAGTGCATCTGATTCCAGATTATGGGGTTTAGGTACAGTGTTGTAAGCTACAGCAGTTCAACTGTCTCCTGTATTTTCAAAAATACCGCATCTAACAACTTTCACCCGCCTTTAATTAAATCAGCCTTTAGCTTTTACAAAGGTAATGTTGAATGAATCTTATACTGCACATAAACACATTAAATCGAATCCATCATTTAATAAAACAGAGTGTTTGGAGAATGCGGGCATCGATCCCGCTACCTCTCGCATGCTAAGCGAGCGCTCTACCATTTGAGCTAATTCCCCTTCGCTCCCAGTAGCGCCAGAAATATATTCCACAAACAGTTTACTAAACACAAGGATGCATTATTAAAGCGTGTACTGTATAAACACTGACATGTTTAAGTTAAATGTAATTTTGAATTATATACCACTAACAATACACAACATAAGATATGATATTTTTTTGAGAAATAAAAATGTCTTGGAGAATGCGGGCATCGATCCCCCTAAGCGAGCGCTCTACCATTTGAGCTAATTCCCCTCCGCGTGTGTCCTCACTCTATATAAAAATAGGACATATTTTGCGCCTTATAATTGCGCAATAACGCGAATGCATATACAGCGTACCAGTTTAAACAAAGTATCTGTATTTATTTTGCTACGAACGTTTTTATTATTTATTTAATTTTTTTTTTACTTGACCTTAGTCGGCCAGCTTTCCGTACCCATATTGAAATACGTGATGCAAACTTCTGTCACTTATTGCTAAGAACCAGGGAACGAAGGTAAGACGCTGTTTGTATTTTTAAGTTAGGACGTATTTCTTTCTACGGCTCTAACTTCAATAGAAAACGCATTTTGAATAAAGGTCCGCTCTCATGTATTTGAATGAAAACAGTTCGATTAAAAAAGTGTTTTTTAAACGGCAAGGCCAACAAGAAGAGACAGCAAAAATAAAATAATTAAACGTCACACAGCACGAGCCGCTTCGATCACCCCTCCCCTTTCTGTGCCATGCATGCAGTACGCTACTGGACTTTTTAAAAGACCTAATATAAAAAATATTAAACCTTGAAAAAAAGTAAGCAGAGCACAGCATTACGTGTAATTTAATTTAAATTGCACATTTATGTTGACTAAATACACTCAAAATAGCCCCCCCCCCCCCTTAACCTAAATCATTTTTTAAACTGTTTTTTTTATAAAGTAAATAGTAAACACTCTTTATAAATGAAATCCCAAAACATTTGCCTCTGTGAATACATTTGTTTGCAGCAGAGTGTGCGTATACGACCCGGGGGAGACACGGACGGGTGACAGCCCTAAGTATTGTGCTGTTGAACGGGGCTGTGTGGAACCCCGTTTTCCTTCCAATCCCTGGAAGCGCCTGATTGATTGCTGATCACGAGAAAACAAGGCTGAGTGCAGGAGCTCTAGTGTACCGTCAGCATATTCCACTGCACTGCCAAAAAAAAAAAAAGAACTGCAAGTGAATAGAAATGAGAGAGATGAGAGAGAGAGAGAGAGAGAGAGAGAGAGAGAGAGAGAGAGAGAGAGAGAGAGAGAGAGAACTGCGCAGAAGAGCAAGAGAGAGAGAGAATTAGAGGTGGTAGAGAATCGAGGACTGGGATTCTGCTCTAGGATTGCTGCTACTGCTACAGATAACTTTTAAGTTGTTTTTTGCATTCTCCCAGTGGCATCATGGTAAGTTTCTATGGCGTAATGCGGGATCTTGATCTTGCTTGCTTGCTTGCTTGCAATGCTGTCTAACCTTGAGAGATGATGCTGCTTTGAGTGTGTCAGTGCTGCGTATCTGTGTGTGATAATGGGGGGGGGGGTCTGTATATGATCTCCCTGGATACTGCAGCACCTTACATAATGAGATCTAGATCTGTACAGATGAGCAAGCTCAGGGATTCACAGGTCAGCAGCAGTGCTGATGTTGGAATGAAACATAGAGCTCTCAAAACTACAGGAGGGAAAAAACCTGCATGTTAATGAGGATGTTATTTCTAGCTTCATACGTAATTTGGATCACGGATACTGGACAGTACCACAATGGGCCAGATTCACGAAGGCATTTTTTGTTTTGTATTCAGATAAGGAAACTCAAATGCTACAAAAAAAAACATTTCAATGCGTAGTATAATGTAAGATCCCATGCTGTATAGTTGTTCTGCAGTAGGGCCAGTTTACTAAATGAAACTGATACAAGCCTTGAATCTGGCAAGAGAGCAGATCTGACAGGGCTGCCGATGGTCTGCTTTCGTGGGGCACCTACACCCTATTGATGGTGTTATGGTGGGTGTTTCAATATCCAATCCTTGTATGCAGAACTGCAAATAAAAACCAGGAATGATCTTTACTTGTGCATGCTGGTTAACTCCTGGACAGGAGGGATCTTCTTAGCATCTTCTATATGGTCAGAATATTCCATTTAGATTTTTTCCCAGGTCATTATTTACCAGGCTTACTAACAATTCTAGCAAGAACGACCCTTTACAACCTCTGGGCCTGCTTCTGAAAAGACTCCTTGATAAAAAACGACCATGAGGGTTGTGCAGCAGTAATTCCCGTCCCCTCTGAAATGTTGTCAAGATAATTTCCATTTGCTAACCCACTGCTGCCACAGTTGCAGATGGGGGAAGAATTTACAGTTGCACGCCCCCCTAGGGGTAAAAAAAACCACCATATTTATCGAAGCAGAAACAACCATAGGGTATTAGGCAAAACTCACATAACAGGATATTAAACGGAGAAATGAAATGCACTGCAGATGGCTTAAAGAAACCCTTTAACTCCCGGAGTGTGTGTCATTAAAGGGGTGGGTCGGTGTGGCCTGGCTCGCTGCTCTGCTGTTCCTGTCTGCTTCGTCTCACCTGCCTGACACTGACAAAGGCAGGAAGGAGGTTGTCCATGTGCTAGGTAAGAGAACCAAATGGGGTACCCTGCCTGTAATGTTAATGCACTTTATTGATGGTCCCTTGCAAGGGAGTCTAAGAATTTATAGATGCTCCCTTAACTACACTTTAGAAAAGGTTGTGGGTAGTTGCCGTTCTTGCCTTATAGCATGTCTGCTAGGTATGAACTACAGCTGCCAGCTATCTTTTCCTTCTGCAGCGTCTTTAAGGAAACATTCTTAGACTCCCTGGCAACACTTCTAACTACCTTTGGGAAATTGAGATCTGTACAGCAAAATCACTCCTAGTCTATATTAAAAAAAAAAAAATCCTTTTTTAGTTAATTTCCCAGAGTGAACTTAACAATATAACCTGTCACTGCTGATTGTATTTGGCTCATGTGGTGACGCAGTGGCAAGCAGGAATCAAGAGGGAAAGAAGCTACCTTTTGGTGAATGTAAACAAACTGGACTGTCAACAAAGGTCAGCTTGTACAGAAGACTAAACCACAGAAAAAATGTAGCAGCGTTATATTTTTTGTGCAAAACGAATGCAAAAACAGCTTTTACATTCGTGTCCTGCTGAACACTTAAGCATGCGTGCCAAGCCAGGGCCCGCTGACTAGGATCGAATCAGCAGTCCCGCACGTCCTGAACGCTATACCCTCAGCTCCGCTCCTATTGTTCTGGGCTGCAATGGGGCGAGCTGTTCCCCTTTCATAAGCATCTCTCCCCTGAAATTACAATCTCTCTGCTCAGTATTCAGCTCACACAGGCTGGCTCCTGAGCTGTGCACAGAGAGCAGTATCTCGCAGACAATTGAGCTGCCATGATCGGGTAAGTCCGTTTGGCAGCTCGGGGTCTGAGATGGGAACACAGTGTTTTTAAAAGAAAGCAAGACCCTGCCTGCTAATGCAAATCTATGAGCTTTTGAAAGCTTGTAAAAACATCAACAGCCTAAGGCTGTGGAGTAGAAGCCTCTGTCTGATCTGTGTTTCAGTAACAGGGTGAGAGGGAGTGTTGTTGAGAGAGAAGCACACAGGAAACGTGACAGAAAAAGACAGAAAGGTGTCTCCAGAGACCTCATGGAAATCAAGTGTTTAGCCATCAGCGGAAAGCACTGAAGATACAAACGTGAGAGGATGCTCAGACACAGGATGAAACCCATGCTTTTAAAATCTTATCATACTACACTTTTAAAATGGCAACATACTTAACCCCAGTCCTTTTCCGTCATAGATTCTATCGATTTTTAGTGCTGGTTTTTGATTCAATCTGTCAGAATTTTTTTAATTTAGTTTTTATTGAGAAATCATTCTAGTTTGTTTTCCGATGAGTGCAGCGCCTTAAAAATGTTTTTATTTGATTGTTCTCTGTGTGTGTGTGTGTGTGTGTGTGTGTGTGTTTGTGTGTTTGTGTGTGTGTGTGTGTGTTTGTGTGTGTGTGTGTGTGTGTGTGTGTGTGTTTGTGTGTTTGTGTGTGTGTGTGTGTGTTTGTGTGTGTGTGTGTGTGTGTGTTTGTGTGTGTGCGTTTCTCTCTGTCTGTTTGTATGTATGTCTCTGTCTGTCTGTCTGTCTGTCTCTGTGTCCCTCTCTCTGTGTCTCTCTCACTGTCTGTGTTTCTCTCTCACTGTCTGTCTGTGTCTATGTCTCTGTCTGTCTGTGTGTGTCTATGCGCGTCTCCTTGTCTGTCTCTCTGTCTCTGTGTGCGTCTCTCTCTCTCTGCGTGTCCCTCCTCAGAGGATGAGAGCGGGGCAGTGATCGTTCAGACAGCCCCCGGGAAGGTGCTGACTCACCGGGGCGGCTCCATCACCCTGCCGTGCCGCTACCACCACGAGCCGGAGCACACGGACCCCGCGCGGACCCGGGTGAAGTGGACCAAGGTGACGGACGCGCTGGTCTTTGAGGACGTCTTCGTCTCGCTCGGCCGGCAGCAGCGGGCCTTCGGGACGTACCGGGGGCGCGTCTCGCTGCAGGGCGCGGGGCCCGGGGATGCCTCCGTGGAAATCCACAATGTGACGCTGCAGGACTACGGCCGCTACGAGTGTGAGGTCACCGATGACATGGAGGACGACACCGGCTTCGTCAATCTCGACCTGGAAGGTCAGGGGGCAGAGTCACTGACCAGCCGCTGCCCTTACAAAAGTTTCCCACAGTAAAAGCACAGCAAAATGTAATAAAGCACAGTGAAAGCACAGGTAAAGCATAGGTAAGCATTGTAAAGAATACCGATCTGGTAAAGCATATTAATAAACATGGCAAACCAGGGTAGACTCTGGCTAATGCACAGTATAACCATGGGAAAAGCATGGGGGGAAACTGCAAACACACTGTACAAATATACTGTGGTAAACTTTTATAAGGATGGACCTCATTCACATAGCTAATTAAATAACGCTTATGAAACTAATTCAGTGGGTTATTCATGTTGTCATGGGCTGTTGTTTTTTGAATCTAAAACTTTTTAAAAAAAATTAAAACTAAGTTACTTAAAGCTTTCTCAACAGGTCCACGGCACTATTTTTAAACTGTATTTACTTTTATTTTTTATAATGCTTTCTATCATTGTGAATGGCTATGTGCAAATATTGTTACAGGGTAAGAAACATCCACTAGTCTTGCACGCTGTCCTGGGCTTCAGAACTCCCCTTGTTTAGGTACGTTATTGAAATCAGCAGGAGCCAGTCAGGAACAGTCAGGTCCCTGTTAAATCTGAACTGATGGCCCTTGAATCCCTGCGTCTGCAGGTTGACTTTTAGGATTTTGTTCATGCAGCTATAAGGGAAGGAGCAATCGGTTTAGCAGGGGCTGCTCAAACTCTTGGATACTGAATCATTTAAATAAGTGATGGCAGTTCGAGACCCCAGGACTGGGTGCAGGTCTAGGGCAAGTTTCTAACCCTGTTGTTATGGTGCCTTCAGGGCTGCATCTTGAGTCGTAACTCTGTTTCTGTATGCTTATAAAACTTCTACTTCTAAATTGTCTAATTATAAACCGTACTTTATGCATTATCCCAGCAAGGCTTCCCTGTTAGGGTTACTGTATGACTCTATCTACACTGGGACGGTTTGAGACAGTTCAGCATCACAGTGCATTCTGGAATGTTTGATCAGTCTTTCACAGCAGGACTACACTTACCAGAATGCATTGGGGTGCGAGTTGAAAAGCCTGTCCGAATGTACATGGAGTCATACGGAACCCCTGTCCCCCGTGCTCACAGGCGTGGTGTTCCCCTATCACCCCCGGCTGGGGCGCTACAAGCTCAATTTCCACGAGGCGGAGGAGGTGTGCGCTGCGCAGGATGCCATCCTGGCTTCGTACCCTCAGCTCCACGCGGCCTGGCTGGACGGGCTGGACTGGTGCAACGCGGGCTGGTTGGAGGACGGAACGGTCCAGTACCCCATCTCCCGGCCGCGGGACGAGTGCGGCCGCAAGGGAACCCCCGCCGGCGTGCGCAACTACGGCTACCGCCACAAAGACAGCGAGCGCTACGACGCGTTCTGCTTCACCTCCAACCTCAACGGTGACCAGCGCTCATTTTCTCTCTGGTCTAGTAGTATAGTGAATGAAATGCAACACAAGTTTAAGTAATTTCGATCTAAGCTGGCTAATTCCACATTTCTGATCCCTTCTAAGTGGCTAAGCCAGGAGTTATAGAACAAAAAGGCACACACACACACACATACTGATACACATGTACACACACTGAAACACACACTCACACACACACATCTGGATACCTCAAGAGGCTAATTTACTCAGAAGTTTTCCAGTATAGCATCCTGACATAAGAAATGATAAAGGGCTGAAATATAAAGAGATTTCAGAAGCCCAGCGGTCTGATTTATTCAGGGAAAAAAACTCCCTTTTGAAAAAAGGTCAGTGATGCAGAAACGACAGAGAAAAAAAAAAATCAATGTTTATGTTATGATCCATCCTCTCGCAGCCCTTCACTGCAGCCCAGTACGGCACGCCATCGATTTTCTGTTGGCTTGTATCCGGGATGTCTGTTCAGGTAGAAGGCGCTCTCGTATCTCTGAGCTCCGAGGAGTAAATATCTCCCAGCTGTGTGACTTGCTGGTCCTGCCGCCTGCAATGCTGTGTTTGAAGCTAGAAAGAGCGGCTTGTTAAATCTGCTCAGCCTTGTGGAAATAATAACTGAAGGGGTGATCTTCTGAAAGTCCTCAGTGGTTACTGCGCAAGGTTTTGGTGCATGCCTACCATCAATGGTTTACCATTAGTACGAACGCACCCAACTAATGCATTGCATTCCATGTCTGCTACACCCAAAGGTATTGATACCTTAAAGGGTTCATAAGGACCTTTTTATTTTATTGTGTTACATGTTCCCATGTGTTGCTACAACTGTTTACGTAAGGTTATGTGTATTGATTTAATTTTTTTTTTTAACATTTTGACCACTTTTTTAAACTTTTGAATTGCACTCCCTGCTTTAAGATGGCTTCCCATGTACCCGCATGGACCTCTCAGAACTACATTTCCCATCATCCTCCTGCTCACATATGTAACTGAGATGGATTTACCAGTCTCAAGTTGTTTGTTTCAGTAATGTATCATTGACATGGGATTTCGCCCATAATATAAGTTAAAGTTAAAGTTAAACTTTAAAAGTTTCCCGTAGTTTAAGCATAATAACGTGTAATAAAGTAAAGTGAAAGATAGTGAAAGCATTGGTAAGCATTTTAGTCCAGAGAGGTATTAAGTAAACTGTGGTATATGCTTAATATAACCATGGGAAAATTGCAAAATTACTGTGCAGATGTAGCATGGTAAACTTTTCTAAGGGATCTCCTGTGGACTCACTGTTCTAACTGGATAGTGAGCTTTTCTATAGGCTTTGAACAGATGTAAGACAGTTAAGCAGACTCCCTTCCTGGCTCACGCCCTCGTTGTGTCTCTCCCAGGCGAGGTGTACTTTCTGAAGACCTACAAGAAGCTGGCATACGGGGACGCTGTGAAGGCCTGCGAACGGGACGGCTCTACGGTGGCCAGGGTGGGCCAGCTCTACGCCGCTTGGAAACTCCAGCTCCTGGACCGGTGCCAGGCAGGCTGGCTCGAGGACGGGAGTATCCGCTACCCCATCGTGAACCCACGGGCGCGCTGCGGGGGGCCAGAGCCGGGGGTCCGCATGCTCGGCTTCCCCGACAGGAAGTTCCGCCTCTACGGGGTCTACTGTTACCGGAAAAACCAGGATGCGGGCGGTAATGAGATCATCAGCAACGCATCAGCAAAGACACGCAGCCAGGTCACCAGCACGGGGCCCACTAACATCTAAGAGGGGCCAACAGGAGCCACTCTGGAAGCACTGACTGTGCACCCCTTTATATACATAGCCACCTTCATTAACTAACTCTTTATCGCTGCCACACATTCTGACTAGTACGCAGTACATTGCACAATTATTGAGTGATTTTAAATGGACTTGCACAATTATTTTTAGACAGAATATAAAAAGGATTGCTTTGATCAACAAATACCTGATAAGCCACCGCTGAGAGTTTTTTTAAAGAACATTTTACAGCAACCGGGCCCTCGTGCAATCCAGGGTGCTGTAAAATGCTCTGAAAAATGCAGCTATAGCGAGTCACTAGTGATCATAGCAGGACCAGTCATGTTAGTCATATCAAGCCCACAGCGGAATCAGCTAAAATGGCACGTGAATAGAAAGGGGTTGACAGCATGTGTAGCGATGACATCACGGGAGGGGGGCGGGGCATTTTAGCGAGGTGTCAACACCTTATCAAATCTGAAAACTGGACTTAAATATGTCAAATAATAGTTTGTTAGTTATTACACTATTCCCATATAGTCAGGTCAAGTTTCTATAAGAGAGGGGATCTTAAATAGTAAGTGGCTTTAAATGGGTTATTCTTTCATCTATTTGATGGTGCTCACAGTCATTTTGAGTGGCTCTGGGTTCTGTTTCTCTCACATCATTTCTTTGAGCTTCTTCAAGCTTGAGCAGTAGACAGTGTCAGCACTGAGGCACAAATTCAAAGCAGAGTTAGTGGCAGGTTTAGAGAAGGAGGATAATAAGTTAAAAATGAAGCAGCAGCAGAAGCCAGAGGCACTGGCTGAAGCACAGCATGATTGCAAACACCATAGCAAGCAATTCAAATGCTATTTAAAGATCCTCACTATTGTAGTGTCAAGGGACTTGCAGCTCAAGTTGACACCCACCCACAGATACATTTATTCTGAACTCTGAGCCAATCGGAGAACATTCTTATGGGATTTGCTAGATCCCAAATAAATAGCTCACAAAACCACCAATCAGGTTTTGAGCAGTGTTCAGTCTTTGTTTCAACCAGCAGGGCTAATTGAATAATTTAAAAGCAGGGCATCTGATTTAGAACAGTCACTGTCGAACTTGACAGCACCTCATCCATTCTAGAATGCCCTTTCCCTGAACCATGTGACCAGGTCTCACCTGCCTGCCATTGCCAGTGGCTGGAGTGGATCTCCTCTTGTGTTCTTTCTCTGTTCTGTGTAACTCATTGAAGCCGTAGCGTTAGCGCCTGAGCTATACTGATCATCATACTAACCATTGAGAAAGGCGTTATTATTGTGATCAGAATTGTCTGGGCTTAATTCCAGTGACATCATAAATAAACAGGGTTCCTTTAATCTATGACATCATCAGCCTGTGAAGTGTAGCACAAAGATTCCAGTAGCCTGTGCAAACCGTGCAGCATTTAAACATGCTCCATTTCCTTTAGTTTGAAGGTGTCCCATATATTTCTTTAATATCAGATCAGAAGCAGGAGGTCAGATGTGTTGAATGTACAGTGTTATCCGTGTAACAATAATATTATATTTTCGTTTTGCTTCCTGAGTTATAAATGTCGTTTATAGACAACACAGATAAACTGGAAAGTCAACGAAGTTTGCTTTCTTTCTAATAAAGCAGTGCCTGGAAGGTTGCCCCCATGGAAGAATGTAGTTAGCCACCTTCTTTTACTCTAAAATGGAAACGGATTTGCGGGACGCTGCAGTGTTTAAGTTTTTAAACTTCAAAGCAATACAAAGTAACAACAGAACCATATTGCATTTAAAAAAAACCTCTAGCTGCAACCATAGAACCATTAATATGACATCATCAAAATGTGACCTGTTAAGTCATCTTACTAGTAGCCATTAATATATCAAAATACCATTACCACAGTTCAATAATCAAAATGGTAACCTTTCATAATGACTTGAAGAATAGGGGAGGACCAATATATTCTGGCATTCTAACTGGCCACCTAAATGAAGACAGTAAAATGGAAGACAATTGGGAGGGGGTCCTTCAGACGAGTCTTCAGCCAGAATATCTTAAATCATATTGAAAACCAATGTAAAAAAAAAACGAATCATTGTGACATCATTTTAACAGCATTGGTGTATTTTTTAGTGCTGAGGATTGTGATAAGTGTCTCAACAGCAGGGGGCGTTGTTGCAGCGGATGTTTGCACAGCAGTCTCCTCTTGAGTCACATGATGTAATGACTGTACAGTTACATTGTAATCTCTGCAGGTCTCTGCACATCTGAATGTACTTGCAATGTAATAATAACACGTCAATGATGGTTTGCCTGTCCACTGTGTTTTTATTTAAACAACACTATTTATTATGAATAAACTTTAGTTTCTTAAATGGTAAAAAAAAAAAGTGAGGAAATAACTAGACCATTTTTGCTCAGCTGACTTGAATTGAGGCAAATATTGTTTCTGTACTCTGGTTTTCCTGGTTGCCAAGACAACAGTTACCAGGAGATTCCGTCGTCCATGAGGAGAAGGTGAGGCAGCAGGGCCCGGAAATGACACCTTCCAGCTCCCTGTCCTTTAATTAATATTGCAGCTTTCTCATTCAAGACACAGAGTGGAGCATTGTTTGCTAGCGCATCTTAAAATCTCTTCATCTACCTAGCAGCCTCCCCCCAGCCACACGACTATACAAACCAGCTGTGCTTTTTTGCTCTTTGTGCTGAGGTTAGAGATGTAAATTAAAGATAAACGCTTCGTTTGAAGTTTGAAACGAAGCCTAACCCCCTCCGGCATTAAACCCAATCTCACAATCAGGCATCAGGTTGGCATGTTTCATTTTATATTACAGCGGTAACGCGCTGTGGTAATTAAACCCAGGAATGACAAAACCAGAGCTTTGCAGTCCTGCAAAAATTCACATGGCTGCCAAAAATATATCTAAGGTGTAATAAATACATGGCAGTGGGTTGCGCTTTACAGTAAATTGTGATCCCAGTATAGAAATCACATGGCGGTGAATCCACCATCATTTTAAAACACATTTAATTCAAACCTTTTAAAACCACTAGACAGGAATTAAAAACACACACATTTGCCATCATGCCGTGATACTGACAAGGAGTCAGCTTGTACAGTACGTAACGGATGGCCCGATGCACTCCTGATGAGATTTATGGAGATATTTCATTAGCTTGATGTGATTTAGAAGGACTACTCTCATCAACGTCAGCAGCTGAGCCGCACAAAGAGCAATGTGAAACACTGCCTTTCATGTCTGCATCTCCTGGAGCTGTGAGGCTCCTGCATTAGAGATTACCAGCATGCTTAATGAATGATGCTTTGCAGCCCGTATCAGCCAGAAAACAAGGTTATCTCAGGCACTTGAAGACCTATTGATGGATCCCAGCTGACTGACAATCCTGAGAGGCAACTGACACACACACACGAGCACGCACACACCTTTTATCATTTAGGCTTAATGCTTCCCCATCTGTGCAATGCAGGCAAACATTGTTAATGTTTTAATGATTCCAGCCATTAGCATGTCGTTGTCCTAGATCCCCAGGAGATAGGTATTAATGCGCTGTGCCTGAAGGTCGCTTCTCAATGACAGGGCTTGTTTAAAACTGTTTCATTGTTTCAGTGAATGGAGGCAGGTAAGGAAGTCATACCTCAGTGACTGCTATGGTTAGCTGCTGTAACCCACGGTTACAGAAGCCCATTAAAAAAAACAAAAAAGCCAAACGAATTGGGACCAGGGGGGTGTCAGGAATAACGGGATTGCGGCATTGTTTATATGACTTTCCCAATCAAGAAACCTCCTGAAAAAGCCCTTTACCTGTAAATATAGTTCAGTAAAAACCAGCATTTGAGGGCTGAATGGCGCATTTCCTCAGAAGAGCGCAGCACACGCTATGACAGGTTTACCATGGGGCTGTTTGGAGGATCAAGGTTTTATTGCAGTATGATAATTCTGATCACCTGACCCCACTGTAGGTACCTCAGTGTGAGTGGAAGCTTAGAATCATCATCACCAAACATTCAGGAGCATTGTCTAATTCATGCAGGTCGGGTTTGACCATGACCTGAGATGGGATCACAGCAAGGGCTAGTGAGGGAGTTCATCATGGTCTAGGGCCAGGCAGCCAGGATTATCAATAACAGGGAGAGGGGCTTGGTGTCCAGTATTGAGGTTTGAGTAAACGATTCTGCTCACCGCTGCAAAATCACTCGATCGAAGTCCTGAAGACCCAAGGGTGGAAAAACAACAGCGTGGAATAAATCAGCCTATTAGGCACCGAGAAAGGACTTCTCCCTGCCGGAGCGCTGGCAGGGAAGAGGGATTAGTCTCGGTGTCTGCCTGCGATCGATGGCAGTGGAGCCCTAAAACTGAGGATGTTAACTCTTCCTGTGAAGAGCTTGTGTAAAAATACAACTTTTCAGGCTGAGAAATGGTCCCCATGCTCACCTCCTAAAAGACTGGCATATAATGTACATATAATCACACCCCAGGGCGACAGATAAGCAGACTCTGGTAGTGCTTATAATGATTAACAAATAAGAGTGTGTCTTAAAATGGAAACATGTGTTACAGTGCTGAAACAGCAACAGGAACATCTGTGGGCCTACTGTAAGAGAAGCCAGACAGGGCAGACATGCACACTTTGTGGGACTCACCCAATTTTACTGGATTAGGAGAATGACACATGGAATCTCCTCTGTTTGCAAGTGGATCCAGTATTAGTCAGCCCCAAATGTTCTTTAAAAATGTTTATTTGATAAAAGAAAGGGATGCAGTTACAAACTCTGGGAACAGTTTAAAAAAAAAAAAGCTTTATTAAAACCAGAGAAACGATACAGAGGTCCACAGTGTTTCAAACAGGAGTATCTCACAGCACACTGCAAAACAGCAACACAGAGAGCAACACAAACACACAGGAAACTAGAGCAAGAGAAGGCAGCCGTGGATCAGCACTTAAAACGCACCTGCTTTACGTTTCTAATGACGGTTGAAAACGTGAG
Organism: Acipenser oxyrinchus oxyrinchus; assembly: GCA_030684275.1. Classification (NCBI taxonomy): domain Eukaryota; kingdom Metazoa; phylum Chordata; class Actinopteri; order Acipenseriformes; family Acipenseridae; genus Acipenser; species Acipenser oxyrinchus. Next base: position 3,578,051 of record CM060272.1, read on the forward strand.
TCTTATTTTTTTTTTAAATACCAGGACTTTATCTGTCTGTAAAGGTAGAAGTCATGTCTGATACGGACTCTTCAATCGAGAGTTTTTTTTAAATTATTTTGTAAAGAATAAATAACAACGACAACAGTATAATACATAAGAACATTGATACATATGAATACCAAGAGCTCATGGATAAATAACAAACACATTTTTAATGAAAGTTTTAAACGCACTGTAATATTTACAGCTACACACACAGTATAAGCAATTCTGACTTTTGTAGGAAAGTCCCACGTTTCATTAAAGATGCCCCCCCCCCTATTGTCAAGTAATACGTTACCAGTCGTGATTAAAAGCTCGTTAAAAATATTACAAAAGGGATGAGACTTTTTACAAACGCCGTTGAAAATGCCTGTTCCGGGGCTGCTTGATCAAGAAGCAAATTAACGAGAATACAGCAGTCCTAAAAAAAAGTTGAAATTACTTTACATGTTTTGTCTGAGCATGGGATATTTTTGTTAATGATTTGAAGGGGAAGAAAATTAGAGCTGTGTTAAATGTTAACGAATGTTTGGGTGGGGGGCGAGGCTGAGTTATAGAACAATACTGATCTGACACATTATAAATCAACTTACAGACTTCAACTCCACAACGATCCGGGGAGCAGTGAAAACCACTTGAACGATGGACAGCAAAATGGCCTGGTGTCTACAGGCAATGTACCATGACACGCATTGAAGACAACAGCCGAGGCATTTGTCAAAACTGAACGTGTCGAATTGAAATCGAAACCCCTATTGCTTTAGATTGCCTGAAAGCAGGCAGCTTGTCACTATGACAGGAATTTAGTGGGATTTAACAGGGCTGACTCCCAAGCGTTATCGTGGAGACTCTGTTAAACCAGGACTTTGGCGCCAAGGTGCGCTTCTTAATAGCTTTGTCTTGTTGTCGGAGAGGAGACTCTGAAGGTGGATTTACATCACAGCTTCCTATCCAAGCTGCTGTTAAGGAAAAACGAATCCTCGGAATGAGAATGGAGAGCTGGGAAGACGGGCATGCGGGTAATTTTAGCAGGAAGGAAGCCTTAAAAGGAGGATGCTGAGGGGAACTTAAGAGTGAGTGTGGTATTACACAGCTTAATATCCAACCTAGAACAGCGAGCTCAAGGGAAATCCTTTATAAACGTTTACCACAGTACATTCCAATTGTCATTTTGCAGTTTTACCATGTGCATTTACCATAGTTTATCATGGTCCGCCATGTTTTTAATGTGCTTTACCACACCTCTCTGGGCTTTACAATGCTTACCTATACTTTGCCATGGTTTGCATTATTACACTTTGCTATGCTTTTAATATGGGAAACTTTTATAAGTGAGGAAATCCCTGTTTACCTGTATCTGAAGGAAACTTTGTTTTAGTGAGCTTTATATCGGTCCAATCGTAGAGATACCCATTGGAATGAGGCAGTAGAGCGCTAAATATAACGCTAAAGCAGTAAGGCTCCAGTATATTAAGTATTAAGCTTCAGACTAGATAACTGAGGAGTCTGCACAAAGTGGAAAATAAATCTGATTTAGCCGAGCATGAAAGTGCTTCATCAGCTGAAATGATTCAAAATGGATTTCTGACAACAAACTCTGCTACACTTTGGGCATTTTAGCTGATGAAGAGCTTTTTATGTGTGAATATAATTTAAAAAAAAAAATGTAATTCATTTATTTTTCTTCTTTGAACGCATTCCTCAAGTTTTTCTTCTTAATAGCTGCAGTTAATATACCCACGTTGGGTCACGATTTTTTATTGTCATTTAAAAACAGTTTGAGTGAACTCTATGGAGTTCAACGTTGAAAAAAGACTATATCTGCATTATAAAATATACATAGACAGGAAATTTAACACGGTACAATTGTGCACACAGTGACGGTGGGGATATGCATATACATATACCACTAAGGAGTCTATATGTTTAACCCATACCCTGATAAACCACAGCTGTATTGTTTAGATTGTTCTACAGTCCTGGGGAATCACACTGAATTTTTCCCATGATTTCCCCAAGTGGTCGATGCAATGCAAGAGAAATCCCTGATAATGGGATAAGGCTCTTAAAAATCCAGCTGGGGTTTATGCAGGCTATACGTTAATCAAATCAGCCCTGTAACCAGGCCACTTGAATAATTTTGCAAAGTTATGCTTGAATAATTGAGGGGGACTGCGGCAGTGCAGATCTTGCAGGTTTTTTTTTGTGTTACTTTTCTTTCCCGGCAGACTCGCTCCACATCGCTTGTCTGTAACCCTGATCTACAAGGAGGCTGGTGCTACTTTTAGCACATCCGCGGCTGATGTAAAGAGTAATTAGCAGACTCTCCATTAGCTGCTCGGCTCTGTCGAGGCTGTCGAATTCAGCTGAAAAGTGGAGCCTGTGTCTGAATCATAACCTCATTCAAGAAGACTTAAGAAATCCTGTCAAGAAATGACAAACGCCCCCTGTTCATTACTTAATAACCGTGTAGGAAATTTATATAAAAAAAAAGAATAGTTGGAATACTTTACTATGTATGCTAGCAAGAGATGGGCCTTGTTGTGCCAGACGCTGTGGTGTTCCCTTTGCATGGTCACGAGAGAAAATGTTCTGTATAAGGATGAACCTTGAGGAATGTCAAAACTGCCCTCTTTATAGTTAAGTGCCAACTACCATAGAACATAGGAAGCAAACAACATACAACATTATTATTATTATTATTATTATTATTATTATTATAAGAGCATTTACAAACCTAGTTTCTCCTTTTAGTCTTATTTTGAAGGGTTGGTAAAATCTAAAGGCTTTCTTGTAAAGGTTTTAAATACCCCCACCACAAACTCTCATCCACTTTAGTGCGGGCATCACTTCTGGCCTCCCTTATCATTGTATAGTTGAACTTTTTAACACACTTTCGTATCTTTTAAGGATATTTAGGATCAACGACAGCCTCTGTCTTGGGTTCTTGAAGTTCAACGACAAAATCATAAGGGAAGCAGTGATGAAAATTTAAAAAAAAAAGTAGGGTTTGTTCAGCTGGAGCGTGCGGCAGGCCAAACAAAAACACGACATTTAAATACTAGCGCTGATCTTAAAAACAAAATGACAAAAGCAGATCTTCTATTTTTATTAGAAACACTTTATCCAAAAGTTGAATTCGTTAAAAAAAAAAAAAAACGCTTTCTGCTGGAGCACGCAACGAAATGCCCCCGTGCGTAACCTGGTTTAAAACCTTAACAAGATCACCTTTAAAAAATTGAGATAAAACCAAAAAAAAAACAAAAAACAGATGCTTTTTGAGGAGCTATAATAATACTTCAGAAAAGTGGCCTGGATAAAACCAAGCCAGGAGATTAATTACACTGGTGAGGGAGGAGGGTCTGGGATTCAATTGGAATTATGGCCGCTGTCTTAACAGCATCTTAAATAGTAGCAAAACACTGTGAATACTGTATAATTTACTGCAAATGTCCAAACACCTTTATTTTTGGTACATATTTAAGCCGACAAAAGCGCCGCCATAACTCCAATTTGAATTCCTGTTAAGGAGAGAGGGTGAGAGGGCCTTTGAGGCCTAGCAGGAGCTGGGTATCGTACTCCCCCAGTCTCCTGGCACTCTCTCTGGGGTTGGGGGTGGTGGGAGTCTCAGGAGCTGGGTATCGTACTCCCCCAGTCTCCTGGCACTCTCTCTGGGGTTGGGGGTGGTGGGAGTCTCAGGAGCTGGGTATCGTACTCCCCCAGTCTCCTGGCACTCTCTCTGGGGTTGGGGGTGGTGGGAGTGTCAGGAGCTGGGTATCGTACTCCCCCAGTCTCCTGGCACTCTCTCTGGGGTTGGGGGTGGTGGGAGTGTCAGGGTCGCGGATGGAGGGTTCAATTCCTTCATGTTCTGCGGTGTTTGGTTTTTTGTTTCTGTTTTGTTCAGAAGTAGTTTCGGCTGTCGTCGCTGTCGTCTTGCTCCCTGTGCCCCCTGGAGGAGTGCTTCTTGTGTTTTCTCCGCTCGCGTCGGGACTTGTGGTGGTGGCGCCGTGACCGGTGGGCTCTCCGCGCTGTCGGAGAGAGAGAGAGAGAGAGAGAGAGGGAGGGAGGGAGAAAGAGAAAAGCTCAGTGGTTAATATGCTACATTCAATTCGATTTTCTTATTGCCATGCAATCTGCACTAAGTCAGTGTGAAATGTGCAGTGTGAGTCTGGGGGTGTCCCACTGCCTCTGCACTGATCAGGAACGAGACGAGCTCCTCACATTTAGTGCAGATGATTTTGGGCCGGTCCCACTTGCCGTTGCTGCGGCACTTGGTGGTGGGAACGTGGCGCTGCAGGAACCCGTCGGCACACTGGTACCGCACGACGGAGTGGATGTCATAGTGAGCTCGCTTCCGACCAATCAGGAAGGCATTCTCCACCGCCGGGGGCATCCCACACAGCACTGCGGACGAACGAGAGGGAGGGAGAGAGGGAGAGAGAGAGACACAGAGAGAGAGAGACACAGAGAGAGAGAGAGAGACAGAGAGAGAGAGACAGAGAGAGAGACACAGAGAGAGAGAGAGAGACAGAGAGAGAGAGAGAGACAGAGAGAGAGAGAGACAGAGGGAGAGACAGAGAGACAGAGAGACAGAGAGAGAGAGGGTTACTCTACTACAGAACAAACACACAGAAACTTCCTAACCCACACCAAACAAACACAGGGATATAACTTCAGCAATACTGAAGATAAACCCTGTAAAGAACATTTTGGTTCGAGGATTATTTCATTATACCCGGTACATCTGGAGTGGAAGTACCCAGCCCTGGTAAAGACCCAGCTAGCCATTCCAACACACATTTTCACATTGTAAATGTCTAGCTGCAACACCTCAGGGAGCCCCTAGATGGCACTCTTGCTGCTAGCACAAAAGCCCATTTGCTTCATGTGTCTACCGCAAGAAGAAAGACCCAGCGCTGTCTGATTATTAATATACGTGACATTTCTGTACTTCATGATACCCAGTCTCTGGGCTCTGGGGTGGATTGTAATGAATTGCAATAGAGGCGCATTGTTCTCAGGCACCGGCCTCAGGAGCCCTCGCAGAATCCCCAAATATAGAACATCCCTCCTGATACGATCGTCATTAGCATCTATCTTCATCCAGCCACAGAGCCAGGGCTGCATGCCATTAACTCCACGAGCAGGATTTCACGCAACATTTGCAAACAAATTAATCCTGAAAAGAGAGCATCTTGGGTTATCGTTATGAGAAGCTGAATTCAGGGGAAGATAGATGAGGATTCACAGAATCATTGAGCTGATCCTCCTGCTTGGAGGAGCTTAGTTCCAGATACGATGTCTTATACAGCCTTGCAGCACTGTCTGCAACCCCCCCCCCCTTTTCCCTCTTAGTTTTTCTGTTTGTTTTTCTTCCCTGACCCACAGCGAAGCTGGCAAATGACACATATGACCTCCTGCTGCTGCAGGTTGCAGCAGAAGCATGCCTGTTTGCTTTACAGCATGACTTGGAGAAGGGGAGGGATTTAGTGTGCTTGCAGCGGAAAGACTTTTGGATATGTAAACAAACTGGAAAGCTAAAGGAATCCTATTTTAGTTGGGTGAAAAAATGTGATTTATGCCAGTTGATATTTGACAATAAAAATGATGCTTGTCTACAGCTCTTTGTTCTGGAGACTTGGCGAAGCTGCCTGGTTTTACTGTTAGTCAGGTGGAAATAACATAGAGCTGAGGTTTGAAGATCGCGGACAACACAGGGTTTTTCAGTGTCTCCTTTTCTAACAGACACTTCTAGAGCAAAAAAAATAATAAGCGCTATCTTTAAACCCCTTCTCAAGGTTGTGCCTTCCTCAAAACAGAAGCAATGTTAAGTTGGGGTTGCTTTGCCATAGATGCTGTTTGCATTAATTCAGCAGCAGCTACAGTTAGGCAGCGTGCCAGGGCTTTTACACAGCAGTGAAGCTGAGCATGAAACAGACAATGGAATGAGCTCCCCCCCCCCTCTCCTTGTCCTCTCCTGGTCTCCTCTCAGAGATGCAAATTGGCAATCAGCTTGCAGCCACCCACAGCAGTGAAAATCCTCCTAATCCCCGGGCTGGGATTGCATTTGAATTCCTGGCTGTGATTTCAGGGACAGAGTGGCAGGTGCCGCGGAGCAGGTTAACAGGCTGCGCTCTGCAGGTCAGGGAGACAGCTGGGCAGGGGCTTCAGCTGCACAGACACTCCCTCTGGAGAGGGAGGCTGGATGGGAGGACACACGTCTGGGGCGGTTACTGTACTGTGTGCAAAAAAAGCTGGGTGTCCATTTAGGCTGTTTTCTAACCCGAGGTTTGGAGTGAAGGTAATAAACCCTCTTCATTAGCAAAGTGTTGTTCAGCATAGTAGAAGAACAGTAGAAAAATAAAAAGTCTACACCTAACATCAGCAGAGGAAAAGCATGGTAAACTGCAAATTTAGTGGCAGGTTGTAGTGAGGGTCAAGGGTCAGGGGTTAGAGGTTAGGGGTGTAGGAGGCTGGGTTACCTGTTCCCTTCTTGCAGATGTAGGGCAGGTTGTAGTTGCAGGGCACGTCATTCCACTTGCTGTTCTCGTGAGCGATCATCACCACACAGTCCTCTCCGCCGGCGAAGAAGTTATCAGGCTGGTTCTCACGCCAGTTCTCGTATTGCTGCGCGGAGAGACAGAGAGAGGCACTCAGGCACAAGCACTGCTGCTAACATACTGGATTGAGTAAGTGCCGAGGGGCTCACGGTGTATGTGTCTGCATTGAGTACATGGTTAATTCTGAGTGAATACACAATGGCTCTTCATGGGTAACTCAAAGAATCCATTTAAATGAAGATCTATACAACTCTGGACAATCGTGACTTCTGTCTTTCCTTGATTATTTTTGCATGATCCTCTTATATCTCGTTTCCATGCACCACTCAGCCCTGCTGCCCCTGATACTGCGTTTCCATGTTCATTTGACCCGCATTGGCTGCCAATCAGAGCTGCCCAAAACGGGATGGGTGGAAGTACGTCACAACAGTGACCAATCAAGTGACGAGGGGGTGTGAACATTTAATCCCCGTCCTGGGTGACCAGGTTTCTCCGCGCTTTAATATTGTGGTATGCTTTTTTTTTTTAGTAACACAAAGCTCCAAAGATGTGCAGTGCAGGACTCACCAGGGCCATGTTGTCAGTCCATTGGAAGTCCTCCTCCACAGTGCGATCATTCAGTCCAATCCAGGTGTTCTCATGACCCAGCCCTGAGCCACAGAGAGGAGGGGAACTTTACAAAAAAAAACCCTATACGATTCCTGTTATATACAGGACTAAGCAGCATTTTGATAACTCCTGTTAAAACTATGAATCCTATACTAGTTGTAATTACAATTAAACCTACACAAGACCAATATGAAATGGGGATACGGAAACTGTAAAGCATTTTGCATTGCTCTGCACCAAAGCAAGCAAGAGGAACGTTCTTTGCCTACCTTCTTGGCTGTGATTGCTGAGTCTAATGTATCTGTTCCTAGTTGACATTCAGTACTGATCCAGCGTTGACCATAAAGCCTGGCTTTTAACAGCCACAGAAAAACAACCGTCATGCACGGTTAGTGATCCGTGACCGTTCAGTAATGGACTCTCCCCCTTCCTAATCATTATCCCCGGGTGAGCAGAGCTCCGGATGATGGCTTGTGGATGGATGATCGGTTCCTCTTTCCTTGTTTTATGACGTGTCATTCAGCTTCCAAGAACCACATCATTAATCCACCCCATATCCTTTCACTACTGGCGCCCTATCAAATCGCTTGCTTATATAACCTTTACTGCTGTGCCACACTGGATTGATTTAATCTAGTCTAAATATTGACAGAAAATAAAAATGTCACGGCTGTAGAGGCATATCAGAAAAAAACTAGACCAACTGTACATACATGTAGAAATGGAAGACATGCATACGTGCCTGAAAACAGACCTTCCTTATACCGCCCCCCCATGGTCAACGTGTGCTAATGAATGCCCTTACCAGGTTACATCACAGTCGGATTGGAAAACAGACAAAACTCTACGGATGCCTCCTTCCCTAAATTGCACTGCAGCAGCGGCAGCGAGGCTCTGCTGGGCTGCACCCTCGTACCGTTGATGAAGCTCTGCTCCTCGGGGGAGTGGACACTAGCCAGGTGAGCGCTGTGCTCCCGGCAGTCCTTCTCAGCGTCCTCCCAGGTGTGTCGGTGTGAGAAGTATCGGTAGCAGTGCCCGTGGAACTTCCTCCAGCCGTGATCGCAGCCCTCTGTGTCTGAGACCGAGAGGAGAAAGAGGGACAGCATCACCCACGGCCATCGGGACCCTTATTTTAACGATCAAGTGCCACCCTGAGATGTACACACCAGGGGCTGGTTACATAAAACACCTGAATTATAAATTTAAGCACCTGAGGATACACTTATAAATTACTCTTAAATGTGTTAAGATGCTTTCTGCAACAGCTTTAAGCTTAGGGAACGCTTAAGGGGAAAACTAAGGGGAGATTTAACTGAACGTGTTTTGTGCAACTGGCCCCTGACTTTCTGCAGCCACTGTATTGTCATTGTATTTAGTAATATTAATAAGTGGATCACCGGGGTCACCAGCTGGATTAATACAGAGATAAAGAGCAGAGGTTAAATCAAGCTCCGCCCACTTTTCTAACATTCTCCATTGTTGCAAAATTTTCAAAAAAACGAATTCTCTTTAAAACCCTATGAGAAATGATAAGGCACTAGCCGAAATGCCTGCTTGAATTCCTATAATTGACCTTTCAGCTGGGGGGGTTGCCACAGAAGCAATTCCACTAACCCACTGCTCAAACTCTTGTCTTGCCATCTGAATGTTATACTGCCTTACAACCACATTGCTGATCTATGGTTTTTTTTGCAGCTGATGCTGGTTTTTTTTGTCAAGGTTAAACTACCCGATAACTTTGTCAAACCATGTTTCACTATGCTTTACTACATTTTTATCACAATACGCTTCGGTAACTGAATGAGATGAGTTTATTAGTCTGCTGGAGACTCTATTAGCTCAGACCCCAGCCCCCCAGCCCCCAGCCCCTCTCTCTGGGCTGCAGCCAGCAGTATCCACACACACCGGAGCTGCTAACAAATCGAAGGCGACACCAGCAAATTGGTAGGACGGCTCAGCCCTACTTAATATGCAGATGAATGCAGGAGAGGAGGTGAGGAGAATCTCTCACCGGGGACAGCACTGCTGACAAGCAATGTTCAGATCCACAGTGCGGTTTGCAATAATCATTAAGTGGTGTTGAGGAGTGTGGGACTGTGAGCGGGAGTGTGAATGTGCGAGCAGGCGCGATCGTGTAAGCATCAGTGTGTGTGCGCATCAGTGTTTGGCTTCCAGAGCCATGATTATGTGTGTACAGGCCGGCGGGAGTGTGTCTGTGTGCTTTCATTTACTTCACAGATCAGAAGAGAATGTCACACAGTAAATGGCATTCTGCGACATGTGCCTGGGGAAGGGGCAGTGGAGCTTTAGGCCCCCCCCCCCGCCTTCCTTCCATGATATCATTGCAGGATAGCATCAGCACTACTGCCTTCGCTCTCCAAGTCTATTCCTCTGACAGCGCGGGGGTCTAGCTGCAGCGAGATTGACTGCAATCACAGAGTGACAGTCAGAGGCTTCAGAGACAGAGTACAGCAGGTCTGAGAACACAATGAGACTCTCTTGCTACTCTATGAGTTTTTATAGGCTTGCGCTGCCTTGTGGAAATGTCAGCCCTGAAGCGTGACTTGACTGCTCTTCGCTAGCTGACAAAAAACAAAATCCTCTCCAGCTTGCAATACAGTATCAGGCCCTTTATTTAAGTTTTTTTTTTAAATTTAATATACCATTTTATTGGAATTACAGTGTTTATTAAAAAGAAAATCTGTGCAAATAATGAATTGGATACGTGTCAAGGGTAGTATCAGGGGACTTCTTCACAGTCAGTTGCAACAACTAATGATTGAAGTTGTTTTTAGCATTGCTCTATGTGTTGTAGAGGAGGGAGAGAAGGTGGAAGAGAGAAAGGGGGAGAGGGGGTAGAGGGAGGGGAGGGAGAGACAGCCAGGGGTGGGGGAGAGGTACAGAAGAGGGAGGGGAGGGAGAGACAGCCAGGGGTGGGGAGAGGTACAGAAGAGGGAGAGAGACAGGCACAGCTCTCTCTAAAAGCCATTAGAAACCGCAGCAGCTTCGCCTTTGCATGAACTCTGATTAAGACGAGCGGGTCTTATTAATCTCAACTCAAGCCGACAGGACGAGTCTCTTTGTTATTTCCTGTCTTGCCAAACACTAATCAATTATACAATCCTCGGATAATAAAGAGCCAATTACAGATCTTCCATCGGGATCCCACTCAGGAGGTCTGAGGGGAGCGCTCCGTTCTCTCTCCAGGGCTGGGCAGCCCCCTGGCTTGGAGCTCAGCCTCGACAGGGGGGTGAGAGGACGGGACGGGCCAGACACGCTCAATTAGCAGCACTTGGAAAGGACTGTGGACGTGTACTGCCCTGTACCTGCCTGGCCTGCACACTCTCCCGGGCCATGCCACCTCCAGGTCACACAGTCAGGGAGAGAGAGCAGGCTTGAGCCTTGCACAAGGACAGACGCATCCCGGAGGAAAAGGCTGCTCCATCCCCCAGGGAACAGGCTAGGGAACTCCCAGATTGAATCCTCTCTCTCGTTTTCTCTCTCACTGTCTCAGTCCCTCTGGGAGAAACTGACAAAGCTCTTTCCTGTATGACATTTTTTCCGAAAGCAAATTCCAGAGATTTTTGAACTCTGGAATTTAGAACTCTGGAATTTAGAACTCTGGAATTTAGCTCAAAGGCTCTTAATTATTCTTAGATTGTTAATTTCATTGAAGACACCGCACAAGACTTTTGGCACTGAATTTATGAAGTGTCTGTTTTGATTTCTAACTTAGCACTGTTGAGTGTTTTATAGTTCTGGACGAACATCTTCATAGTATCTGCCTAGTAACATAAAAATTGCATCACCGCGTTATGAATCAACACACAGTATAATTCCATTGCAGATACGTATGGATACCAGTATGCATCAGGACCATCACTGTGCAATATTTGTGTTGCCATTGCTGGTCATACAGCAAACTCATAACTGTGCCCTCCCTAGCTGCAACTTTTTACACAGCAATGCAATGGAACGCAATGCGAAGAAATGTGCAGCAATGCAAAGAAACAGAGCATTATGACGAAGGTCTAATCGTGTGTGAACGGTAAGTGCAGTTCATGTGCTGTAACAGTCCAGTAACAGCTGGACTAAAAACCATAATTGATTGCACAGTATCTGCAGTTCCAGCACTCTGTTATATTTGAGATACCTTTTTCTCTTTATTGATAAGCTGTCAGCTTTGTAAGCCACATTAGGGCTTAAATAAATCACAGGACAAGCTTGCTTAATAAAACGCCAGGGATTTTCCACGATTATTTCAGAACACCTTTCACGTAGCTGAATAGATGCTTCCCTACCCTGGGAAAGTGGCTGAGCTGTATTTGCATCCGGCTCACTGACAATGCTTCAGGGTTTATTCATTTGAAACGTTTTCTTCTAATAAGCTTGTTCTAATGAGATAATCGCAACGCATTACGAAGCGCACTCTATTCATTTATGCAATAAATGCAATCATTGTGTTTGAATTAAATCTGCATGGATTCGGTCCACGGGGTTGCGGGAGACATGTGTTCTGTTTTTGCTTGCCCGTTGTTTTCTAAATTAATGTAAACACCAGCAGAAGACATTAAAAAAAAAAAAAAAAAAAAAAAACATTTACGGAATTGTGCTTTTAAAATATACACCGATCCAAGCAATTCAGGGCTATTCGGAGATGTTTACAGTATATTAAAAAGGTGTTTGCAGACCCTTATTGACACACATAGACAGACAGATAGATAGACAGACAGACAGACAGACAGACAGGCAGACAGACAGACAGACAGACAGGTAGATAGAGATAGATAGATAGATAGATAGATAGATAGATAGATAGATAGATAGAACTTTAAGTGTCAATCAAGCGTGCCACTGACTAAAAAAATAAGAACAACAGCAATCGCTGCTTTTGCCTTTGGTAGATGTGTTAAATTGAGGCCCCTGAGATATAATATAGTGCTGAGGTCTGGGTTTTCTCTTTTAAGAGAGAAAGCTCTGGGGTTTTATTTACTGTATCTGCGCCAGGCATGTTCCTGGTGTAAATCAACAGAGCTTTCAATCTCCGACCCTCCATAGACTCACACACACACGCACGCACGCACGCACGCACGCACACACACATAAACACATTCACACACCTACAACGCACAGACAGCAGCAGCCCTCTGGTTACTGGTTAACCCTTCACTTCCCTCCTCAAGTGAAACACTGACTCACTTTTTGAAGGATTTGAAGGGTGACACAAAGGATAAGGGAGGATTTTATGCATGCCTTGAACGAAACGTGTATAATCCTGAGAGTCATTTTTTTGAGAAACAGCAGCATGTCAAGGACAGAAAAACCTGGGAAGCTAAACTACTCAACCGAGGGCCACCGTGTGATGTGTAACCGGGCAGAATGTTCATGTCTTCCCTCTACAGCTCACTGTAAATCTCTGATGTGGCACATTATATTACTGGAACTTAGCTGCTACTCCAGTTACTCTGTGTCCTCATCGCTAGTGCTATTATGACATAGTCAATAATCCATTCAGTTACTATAGGAATGGAATACGTTTCTGTACTGTAAGACTTGTATTGCTCCAAAAATCTACTTCTGATGCAAACTGAACGAATTCGAGCATCATAATAAAAAGTAAAGGGACAAGAATAAAAATAAAATAAGTAAGAAAATGCCTCTTGAAGTTACTCTTTCATCCTTGATTTATACTTGCATTTATCTACCTGCGGTTCTTGGTATTAGCCTGATTTGTATTGGCAAGGGTGTCTTTTTGGATTGGGGAGGGAAGGGGGCGGGTAGCAGGGTGGGGAGACACTGAAATGGGAGCTGTGGTTCGGGCTTCACCCTTGTCGCAGGTCGCCCCTCCGTAGCTGGACAGACACAGGCAGATGAAGGCGTTGATCTCATCGATGCAGGTGCCTCCGTTCTCACAGGGGTTGGACTGGCAGTCGTCAATGTCTGGAAGAGAGCAGAGAGACGGGCTATCAGGCACACAGCGGGTTTCTCGGAGTGTAGCGGAGACAGAGGGCTGGGTTTCCTCTTCCCCTTATTAAGCTGTGTTTAAAAAATGCTCTTTTGTTTGAGTAAACGATCCCCCTTTAAGGGAATGCTATAAAAAAAAATGGAATTAAACCTGTCATGTCTTTTCATTTGAGTAGCTCAGTTGTTAGAGTGCTGGGCCGCAGTGTGGAAGGTAGTGGGTTTGAGTAGCTCAGTTGTTAGAGTGGTGAGATGCAGTGTGGAAGGTAGTGGGTTTGAGTTGCTCAGTTGTTAGAGTGGTGAGATGCAGTGTGGAAGGTAGTGGGTTTGAGCTGCTCAGTTGTTAGAGTGGTGAGATGCAGTGTGGAAGGTAGTGGGTTTGAGTTGCTCAGTTGTTAGAGTGGTGAGATGCAGTGTGGAAGGTAGTGGGTTTGAGTTGCTCAGTTGTTAGAGTGCTGGGCTACAGTGTGGAAGGTAGTGGGTTTGAGTGGCTCAGTGGTTAAAGAGCTGGGGAGCAGAGAGATAGCAGGCTTGGAAATGGGAGGCTAAAGCTTGAGTTTATAAATATATATGCGCTCAGTTCCTAGTCACATGCTTCTCTGTTTTATTGTGCTGTCATCCTATTTTCTCTAATCCATTCCCAGGGAAGCTCAGAGAATAGCTGGGCTCGTTTTTCACAGTGAAGGCTCTCCCCGAGCCTCATCATATGGAACAGGAGGCTGACAGTATGGGCTGGCTCCCCTGTGACTGTGCTGTCAGGCTGGGCCACTCTCTGAGCTCTGGCACAGAATGAGCAGCTTCCAGTGATCTGCAGGGACTGAATCTCTGCTTACATGCTGTGGATATCACTTGCATTTACTGGAGATAAAATTTAAAAAAAACACTTGGAGTTTATAGCGCACACTTTCATTTCAATTGGCTGTCCCTCACATTATCCTGCCACAGAATCACATGTATTCTGTAATACATGAAAGCTGCATCTCCCTGCTATCAGACAGTTTCAGTCATGATGACCCAAACACCAGACCTGACTTTGCTAGTGGATGCTTGATTGGCAGTTGCTTCTCTGTTCAAGACTGCACACATTACTGGTTGTACAATAACTATGGGCCATTCTGGTGACTTTGCTGCAGATTCGTATGATTCCTTGAAGGTATTTTGTCCAACCCCTATAGACCTGGGACTATAGGTATAATGTAGGTATATGTAACTGTAAAGCCCTAGAAGATAGAGCTGTATATGCACACACATGTTATTCTGCCTTATGCTGCAATGCAGCGCAACTTCCATAAACCTTTTTATGCTCTGAGCAAATTAAAACAAACAGCGTGGTCACTACTCAACACCAGCTATTGAAATTGTGCAGCGAGGGAGAGAGAGAGAGAGAGACAGACAGTGAGGGTGTTAATTAGAGGCATCCAGGAAGCTTCATTTCCTAATTGCAGGCATATCTGTCTGATCAGCCATCCGCGAATAAACTCACAAGAACACAGAGAAGCCACCCGCACCACGCTGTGGATCGCGAAGCATTCATTTAGAGAAGCGCTGCGTTGCAGTGTGGAAGGCAGTGGGTTTGAGAAGCTCAGTGGTCACAGCGCTGGGCTGCAGTGTGGAAGGCAGTGTGTTTGAGAAGCTCAGTGGTCACAGCGCTGGGCTGCAGTGTGGAAGGCAGTGGGTTTGAGAAGCTCAGTGGTCACAGCGCTGGGCTGCAGTGTGGAAGGCAGTGTGTTTGAGAAGCTCAGTGGTCACAGCGCTGGGCTGCAGTGTGGAAGGCAGTGGGTTTGAGTAGCTCAGTGGTTACAGCGCTGGGCTGCAGTGTGGCAGGCAGTCAGTGATGAGTTATTCTGTTTATTTTGCTCCAGTGAGTTATCAGTGCACTCCACAGGGAGCCTGGAAACCAAGACAGAATCATTTCTTCATTATCTAAAATGAGCTAAATTGATTCCCCCTACCCTTCCTGCCATCCCTCCCTCCCTCCCCCTGAGCCGAACAAAACATTTCCTTTTATTTATTTTGTACGACAATTAAGCTGAAAGCTGAACAAAAGCCTTATTAAAAAAAGCTTTGCGGCTATGTTTTGTAACACACAAAGATTTGGTTTAATGAACGTATTTTGTTGTGAATTTAGTTCTCACAAAAGCTGCAGGGCCATGCTGTAGCCAGCCTTTGAGAATTGCATGGTTGTTCTGTATTATGAATCACGTATCAGAAATCAACTTAAGGACATGTCAAAATCCTACTACATCTTACATCTTACAACAGATGTCATCCCGTGCATAGAAATGATGACACAATTCAAAAGTTAAAGCTGGAAACATCTTGTTGTATGTTAATTAGTAGCAGTACAATTTACATTTCAATGATCTATAATGCATTGTGTGTAGGGTGTCTGCTATTCCAACAGCAATCACTTCACACAGCTGCAACAGACAGCGCAGCACAAGACAATGCTTGAACATAAGAACATAAGAAAATATACGAATGAAAGGAGGCCATTCAGCGCATCTAAACTGGTCCAGTTCCGAGTAGGATTGTTCTCAGAAGTTGGGTCTAAGAGGATCCAAGAGATTCAGCCTTAATTAAAGATTGTGACCTAAGCCAGGTTCGAACCCAGCCCTGCAAATGATCACGCAGTGCCACCGAGCCCCCACTGTCTTTCTAACTGAGCTGTTTCAAACCCAGGTTAGTTATACTGGTTCTAGAACTAGAACACAGGTAGAACCCGACTCCTGCATTGTGCTGTCAACACTCTCATTCTATCTCATTACATTGAGAAATGCCTGTAGAATAAAATCAAGGGCCGTTTAACTGGAGCGCAGGGGCATTCAACTGGAACACAGTGACTGTGCCGAATGCTGAAGAATTTGCTTTCAGGTTTTGCAGGCATTTCAAAGACAAAGCTACCAAACTAGTATAGTGAAAAGATTATTTAAACAATAGCAGGGGGGCCAGCAATGGTGTTATTACGGATAGTAAGAACATGTGCAGGTTTGAGATGGACTGAGACCTTCTGATCCCTGGAGGCAGGTGTGAATTCCAGGCTCCGGGCCAAGCTCTCACAGGGACGCCCCTGGAAATTAAATTCTGCTCTATACAAAGAGAACAGCTTGTCACTGCACTGAGCAAACAGCCAAAGCAAAGAGATAACTAAGCTGTAAATGGATTCAACACTGGGAAAAATCAAGAGGCATCTGGTCTACACTTTACTGATCGCTGTCTCTGCCCTGCCCGTATGCTGTCTCCTGCACTGCACTGATGCCTTTTGCAGCATTTCTGCTTTGATATTTAATAAGGCTGAAACACCCATGTACAGCAAACATTTATTTGAAATAATAACACAAAACCCAAAATACGCACAGGGGCGGGGAGTACCCCCTTGCTACACTCACATTGTGCTAGTGAAAAAGCATCGGAAAGCTGTAATTACCCCCAATGCAGAGTTGGGTTCTGTGCTTCTGGACTTTTATATTGAGAACAGGTCCAGCAGCTTGCTTACCTTTAACCCTGACATTATTCTTTTGTTTTCTGCACGCATTTCTCAATAGGATGGAAATCAGTGGTGTGACTCATCAATCTGGGTGATATTTACTGGAGTGTGTCGATAACAAAAGAGATCTCTCCAGGACCTTGTCCCCATTGACTCCCTTTATAATCTGGAATCTGGGACATTTCAATGTGGTGATAATTACCATGCTTAGTAACGCAAAGCTTTTTTTTTCATTTTACTATGAAGTTTCAATGTTTAATCTTTGACAGCCTTGATATTTATTATATGTCAATGGCTGGACCCTTCTAAAGGTTTCCCTTACAAAAGCAAAGCAAAGTGTAATAAAGCATACGAATAAATGGTAGAGCATTGGTAAGCATTGTAAAGCCCAGAGAGGAATGGCAAAGCATGGAAAGTGCACAGTATAACAATGGGTAAAGCATGGGAAAACTGTACATTTATCGTGCAAATTAACCAGGGCAAACTTTTATAACAGGAAACTTGTAAGCTGGCTGAAGAGCTGGGCAGTACTTTCACGATTCTAGTTCTAGAACTCCAGCTAGCGATCCTGGTTCTAGAATTCCAGCTAGCAATTCTAGTTCTAGAACTAGAACACAAGTGAGCCTGGCCCTTAATTAGCACTGGGTTTTAAAATGAACCTCGATACCTACAGTTTAAAGAAGCAGACCACTACTTCAGGTAACTCCTCAGGCATAATTGCAAACACATCTCTTCAGAGCCCTGTCTCCGAGGGATTTTAAAATCCAACACCTATTTTGCCCAAAACATCACATTAATAAGAATGCTTTTGATAAGCTTCCCTCGGCTCTTGAGAAAATAGCATTAAAACATATAACAACAACAACAACAACAACAACAACAACAACAACATGAAAATGCTTTCTTTTTTCTCCAAAATTACAAGAAAATCATTTTTGCACTACTGTATAAATTAACCAGTTTCTCCACCATAAATCCCCCTCACTCCTCACCCTGCTGGTCCTCACCCCCAGTTCTTCACCTCTTACCCCCCAGTCCACTCGTAACCTCCAGCCCATTAACCCCTAACCCTCCACCCCTCACCCCTTACCCCCCAGTCCACCCCCAACCTCCAGTCCATTAACCCCTAACCCTCCACCCAGAGACCAGCCCATGCCCCGACTCCCTCACCCCCAGTCCCTCACCGATCTCGCAGTTCTCCCCGGAGTAGCCTGGCAGGCAGTCACAGCTGTACACACTCCCGTTCGACAGGCAGCTCCCTCCATGCAAGCAGGGGTTGGTCTCGCAGGGGTCTGCCTCAGCTGCTGAGGGGGAGGAAGGAAGCCAACACAAGCAGAGTCAATAGAGACGGTCGAGGCAGAAATTGTTCTAATACACATTTTCCAATACGCTTAAGAACAGTGTTGATAGCGCGTTGAAGCAAGACCCTCAACCTGTTTTGTTCCAGATTCAACTCCTGGATACATTTTCACTCAAGTTTGAAAACAGTATAAGGTGCTCGCTACTCTGGGACCATGAAAGATCCCAGAACAGCAGCGATGTTAATCCTAGAGTCATGACCAACTCAATTTCCAAAGCAGTGGCCATCATTAATGGGGATCCCTGGAAACAAAATGCTGATCAATCCTGCACATGCCTCTTCAGCAGTCTTATACATGATCTGTGACCTTGGTCAGTATTGAACTGTCCAACAGCCCTGGATAACCAGTACTAATGATACACGAGTAAATGGTCCTTTGACAGAACAAGATGAACAGTTCCATTTAATGCTGTCATCATCTCTGGCCAAAGGATTGCTTATCCCAGAAATATCAAACCGTTTGTTTAAATTCGAAATTAAAGCAGTCGCTGCAACTTCAAGTATGGAGAATGTTGCACTGTAAAAAGAACATTTCTTTACACCATTACCAATGATGGCAGACCCATGTGTCTGATTCTAGCATTTTTAACTGGCATCTACCTGTTATTTAAATGTTCTCTTTAACTATATTGTTATGATAACTTAAAAGGTGTCAAATGTAATGTATCAAACAACATAAATACAGCCTGTTCTGATTTTTTTCAACGGAAAATTCATTTGGTACTTAATGGATTAACAGGTACTGTAAACTGCTATAATGAAGTACTTCAAGGTCTGGCAGGAGACTTAATTGGTTCAATTAAACAATTTAGAACAGGACTGGAACAGAGACCAGGACTGGAAAGGCCAGCTTTGGCCACCCCTGCTGTAGAGTGTGATGGACGGATGGACGGATGGACGGATGGACGGATGGACGGACAGATGTGATCAGCACCTAAGGACAATGAGGACACTAAACCGCACTGTATTTCATTGTGCTTAAAAGCACTGGCACTAAGCAGCGCAGGAGGCAGGTGTTGGCTGCTGTGGTTTCCTCCACTCCCCTTGTGTAATAACATAAGGGACTCTCTGCCCTCGTCTGGTCAAAGACATTAATCTTCATTCCAGGCTGCCATTACAATACCTTGATTTAACGACCCGGGCGGTGAGTCGGGCACATTACAATAACCTTCAAGACAAAGACGGCCGTCACTTTAATTCATGGTTTCAGGCCACTATAAATTATTTATTGAACATGTGTCAGTGTAACGGGTGATTCATAAAATAACATATACCATATACTGTATGTTTTATATATAAATTTCAATTATCTTTTTTTATTACCAGCTGGCTTATTTTATTATGTCAGTCAGAAAAGCTTTATGGATATTGAGATGTTACTGTACGTGCGTCTTATGGCTGATTATTGATAAATCGAGAAGACAGCATGTTTCCAAATATCTAATGTGCTTACTGGGCAAAAAAAAGTCTGTACAGGAAAACATGCCCCTGTAATGTTTGCTTGCATTATCGTGGCGCCCCTCTGGTGTAGAGGATGGTTCACCTGCACTCATGATTTCAGGCTTCCATTCACCCAGCTGTGTGTAAAGAGCTGAAATTACCTCTCTGATTATGCGTCTGACACGCTGCCTGAATCCTGTCCCAAACTGACAGCTCTTCTCCCAGAACAGAAAATCAGAGAGCTGTCACGCAGCAGACACGACTACAATAGAGGCAAAGGGGGGTGTGGGGGTGGAAGCGAGTTTAGGAAATTTGAGTTAGCTTTTCAAAACACTACGCATAAGCTGATGGGTTTTTAATGCCTCCCTCTTATGATCCAGAATATATTTAGTCTTGTCAGCTACTCAAGTCTCTAGTTTGAGTGTGTGTGTGTAAATGCCAGTCAAGTCTAATGCTTTTAAATCTATGTGCAGGACCTGTTGGAATAATAATACAAGAAAATAAAACCACATGCTCCCCCCCTTTCCACAGAATGCAATAAAAGACATTGCTTAATGATGCATAAAAAGGCTCCTGTTTAATATAAACATTAAAGGGAGAGGTAATTCAGAAGCCATCAGTCTTTCCAAGGTATAAGAACTTTATTTAATTTTCACGCAATTAGTCACGACTTGTTAGTCAGAGCTCTCCGCCATCTGCCAGCGCTTGCTTTTAAGTGTAATAAAAACATACATATATACCAGTGATAAAACATTTGTAGGTGCACACATACCATGTCTATGGGTTTCTATATGAAGCAGTGTTTTTTACACCTTTGTGTTCAGTTTTGCTAAATGAAGAGTCCGGGAGGACTGGTTGCGACCTGATTGGTTGACTCTCCGGTTTGTTTACATCCTCGTAATGTTTCAGCTGCAGGTGCGACAGCTATCTCCCTCCTTGATCCCCTCTGTCACTCTGTCACCATGCGAAGAAAGCCGGTACGCCCCTGCTATTACCTGCAGCAGGGGAGGTCATGTCTTTCATTTGCAAAGCTTGCAGCGTGTTGCTTAGCGGAATGAGATGCAATAAGTGGAGCTCACATAAAAACTAAAAAAAAGATTAAATGAAGGAATAAATTACTTCTGAAGAGTCAAATTGCACGTCGGCTAACACAGCATTCGACACACATGGGGAATAGACAATTTCTGCAAATATGGTAGTTCGATTAAAGGTGAAACAACCAGAGTAAATTTTTGACTGACAAAACTCCCATCTTATAGACCCTTGTCTTGGTTGTGAATAGGGCCCTGTGACATCACATGCATACTGGTATATTTCAGGTTTTGGAAGATAAATGCATGATTTTCTCTTTTGTCAATGACACTTTGGAGTAGACGACTTTATTTGAGTGTGCACTGCCCTGCTGTACACGGTCCTGTAACTTTGTTAAAAATACCTTTCTTTTGTTCGTATGGGTTTGCCAGTTCTTCAACTCCGTTTCAAAGTTGCTGAATTGCATTAACACTGGGATTGGCATTGCCTGGCAGGAGCGCTTGTGCTCATTCAGATCTTGAAATGAGCCGTGGGGTTGAGAGAGAAACTCCTAGTCAGAGAGGAAAGGCTCTTTCCACCCAGCTGCTTACACAGTGAGGGGGCAGCTTAATGCAATATCTTTATAATTAATTACACAGCTCTTAAAATAGACCCTCTCACTGGAAACACAGCAGCTTAGCGCTGCGGAGAATGGATATGCAGATATGGGGATATGCGCAGAAACTGAAGCGAACAGCTTTACCTTTTTTTGCCTGAAAGTCTAGGTGGCGCAGTGGAATAATGCACCACCCTGTCTACTCTGGAGACTTGGGTTCAAACAAAATCATTCCCTAATACTTGTTACGCATTTCCATTAGCTGCATAGGTCTCAAACGTGCAGTTTTGAAAGAAACACATGTTATAGCAAACATTTTCATTTTAAATTGTGACATCAGGTGCTACGTTAGGTTAAAGAAAGTTCTCTGTTTCCATGCCTTATTCTCTGTTGCTGAGTCTGAAGATGGTAAAGCCCCTGTTTGCTTTACCTACCATAAGATTATCCTTATGCCTGACTGAAAGCTTGTCTGTCAATAGCGGAAAACAGCTGGCTGGCTAAAGGGTTTGTTGAAGGGATAGGGAAAGGACCAAGGAAGTGCTATCTGAAAAGACTTGGGTTCTAATCCGGCTAATGTTACAAGTGCGTTTTAAGGGTCTCCTTAAAGTGATTGTAGCAAACAGCATAATGTAATTCTGTACCCTATATGTTATAGAGGTCTCAAATGATTTTTAAACATGATATTTGATCATACACTAGGTTAAAGAATGATCTGTCTGCAGATCGTGATGCACACCTATAATGGTGCAATTCACCTTCATTATCCAACCACCTGCTTCCCCTATGAACTGGCACGCTTTCAACCAGTAAAATGAACACACGACTGGTTGATTGGCCGGACCTAGGATGTGCAGGCGTAACAGATTTCCTCCGAGTCCGTTTACAGCATGCACACCATGACTTCGAAAGAGAAAGCTTAACATGGGCATTTTTATGTTGTTTGTCTGTAATTTTATTTTCAGGTTGGTTTTGAAATGGCTAGGGGTTTTGATAAAGCAATCTGCATCCTGTGTTTGGAGAATGCTCGCTTTATTCATGTGCTGTATGGTAAATAGACTCGCTAAATGAGAGCGCTTGTAATGTGGCTTGTGTGTCATTTGTCTGGGAAATGACAGTTCCGGGAGACTGCATATAGGAAAGCCCTGCCCTCTCTCTGTGTCCCAGGAACTACTGAGGCGTGTAATAGATTTTCATTGACAAGGGTCAGAGGTTCGCTTGCACACTTGAGAGGCTCCCTGCAATTACCCCCTAGCATGGCAGACCTGCTTGATTGAAATAGGACACTTGAAAGGGGTTTTGCCAAAGCCTTTTTTTAATTTTCAGAATATATATATATATATATATATATATATATATATATATATATATATATATATATATATATATATATATGTATTTGCCCAATTTAATATCCCCTCTGGTGCAGTAGAAATAACGAGCTCTATTCACAAACTGCAGGGACTGTTTTAAGGAATGCTTTGTTTAGGAATGTTTTTTTTTTTTTAAAGCCAGTTTTAAGATTTAAAGTAAGTTTTCAGATCATGAAGTCTAGGGCCAAGCACCAACTTTTTCTAAGCTCTGTGTGCATTTGTGGATTACATTACAAACAGCAGGATAGTAACTCTCTGTTGCAAAGAGTTTGCAGATTGCAAAGCCCTGTTTGCTTGAACGGGCATCTACCCTAAGATTATCATTACGCGCGAATTTAAAAATGACAATTGGGATGCCGTTATGTAAAAACAGTTTGCTGTCCTGAATGAAACCTCAGCAGGACCATAATCAGACTATATCAGTGCCAGCAACGGCAAGACCACACGGATCTGGAGCAAATAAAGCAAGCAGGAGCACAGTCTGTCTGGTGCTGTTAGGATACCAATTGCGTGCCTACTGCAGGTGCAGTGTGGCCAATTAATTACGCTCCCAAGAAAGTCTGAAACATCCTTATCTGCGAAGCAGTGGGAGTTTTATTTCTCTCCTCCTGCTACTGCAAGCCCACGCGGCAATCTGCTTCTGAGAAGTCAAGATGACCAAAGCTTGTCGCAGCGGCTGATTTCTTAAGCTCGCTGCCTGGCGCTTGCACAGAATCTAGAAATACTGCGTGGAAAATGGGCTCCTTTGAGTCTTATTAAATCCCTGAGCCTTAGTGTGATTCAGGACACCATCTCCTATCCTGTTTAGAAATGTGCAGCCCGGCACATTGGCTCCAAACTACTCTCTCCACAAATGTCTCTTCCAGCTGGATATAGTAGATTACCATGCCGTGCAGCTGCTCCTTAAGACTTGTGTGTAAAATCTCTTGTGTCTTTGTAAATCCTGGACTGACAATTCGCTTTTTTAGTAAATCTTATCTGTTTAGCAATACCATTAGCTACAGAGGTCTCAGGTTTTTTTAAAAACCTTTATTTAACCAGGAAAGTCCCGTCGAGATTAAAATCTCTTTTTCAAGGGAGACCTGGCCAAGAAGGTGGCACGTAATACAAAAAAAACAAACAAAAAGAAAAGAAAAGATGTAATCGCTTGAGTTTCATTAAGTTAAATAAAAAAAAAAGAAAATACTAAATCATTTTCAAAAAAAATTTCGTTTATCAGAAATATTTTTAAGGCAGCAATGTAATATCAAGAACAGTTTCTTTTGAACTGCATTATTAGCATGTATTTTGAAAGGAGCAAAAGCTGTATAAATGTGAATGTTAAAACAGACACTTGCTTCAGTGTACAACTGTAAAAGGGATTGCATGGAAACCTTATGCAGGAGTTGAGGTTCAGAAGCTGCCTGATAGATAATGCACAGTGTGTAAGGTGAATTGTGCTCGTTTCATTGAAACTAATTTTCATTTTCTCTTTTGTGGTCATAATACTACTACTATATGTGAATGTATAATCGTCACTTGTTAGCAAACTCTTGTTAGCAAACAACTTTCTTGCCAGCCTCTTACCCTATTTAACCAGCCAGTGACTGCACCATAGATTCCTGTGCAGCTGGTGTGAGGATCCCGACTGTCTCCAGGTAAAGTCACGCGAGCAACAAAGGAAGTGTGAAGTCCTAATACCGGCTGCAAGGAAAATGAATCTACAGTGTTGAGCATGATAAATGCACGCCAGTGTCTAAGTGAAGTCTGGAAAGCTAAGCTGTTGATAGCAGTAGAGCTTTGACTGCTTTTCTTTAATTCACTGTGCTGGCGAAGTCAGAACTACTTAACACTTAACAGGACGACAGTCTGGTCTGACACACGAGGGAACAGCGATTAAACACGAGGTACATTTTAAACCATATCCAAAACACGGCTCGTTTTTTTTTTCTTGAGAGCATGAGAAAAAAAAAAAGGTTTCTAAAAGATATTTGATTAGTGCCTGCTGTAACGGGACGAGTTAACAACTGCTCATGAGTATTAATAAGAGTCGGCTGAAGAGAGCAGTCTGGAGGGGACTAATCAAGAGTGAAGACCCAGCAAACTCAGGATTTGATAAGCTGGTAATGCTGTTGCAGCAGCGAGCACTCGCACACTGACAAACAATACACAGCAGAACAATAGCTTTGCAGATCTGTCAAATTACTGGCATTTTAATATATGGCACTGTATTATTATTATTATTATTATTATTATTATTATTATTATTATTATTATTATTGAAGCCATCAGTGCAAGTATTTGATAAGTGCTACTTTTCAGGAAAAAAAAAACACTGTTCAAGAATTGAATTAAATTTGTTATATTTTGAGCCATTCCTGGTTTTACTATGAGTTTAATAAGACACACCTGTGCTTGATACCTAGACACTGTGGCTAATCAAGCTCATAGTAAAACCTGGAATGGGTGAAACGGCTATGCAATTGGAGTCTTATTTCCATCCCTGTAGTTTAGGAGTTCTTACTCCTGCTGCTAAGTTACTGCACAGTGTAAATTTACCATGGAAACCCTAACGGAAATAAGTAACTTCAATTTCATATTACTTATTTTTTTCTGACTGATGTTGGGGATCATTCTGAGTGAATATTTTGCAATTGCTACATTTTTTATTCATCTGTGTTAAGGGTGCTTCGAAATAAAATTCCAAGCCAAGGAGAGGCTAACTCCTATTGCAAACCCTTTCAGGTCTCTCCTCGCGCACAAGTAGTTCATGTTTTACAGTGTCAGTGCTGGGACCAAAGCAGGCTTCAGACCTGTCGCTCTCCTTTTCGCCTGCAGGCTATACGCTGTGCCACTGCGCAGGGGTGAGCCAAATAAGAGAGCCATGAGCTCAGAGAAAGACAGCCGGAGAAGAACGTGCTGCCTCTGCATGCAGACACAGGGCCGCTCAGCAGCAGGGAGATTAGACAGAACAGAACAGCCTGGTAGGGGAATAGGAAGAGGAGACTCTCAATGCATTTCAATGCCTGACCCAAATCCTCTAAATATCAGGTGCAGTCAAGCAAGAAGCATAAACAAGCCCATCTCTTGAAGAAGTGCAGAGCTGTATAACGAGGGGCTGAAAATAGGGAGACCCCCCCCCAGGCTTACAGGGGCTGCTTCTGATTTAAACATGCAGGGTCTGCGCAGAGAGAGATACGGGTCCGAGATCTATAACATAATACAGCGGAATGAGAAAGCACAGATTAATTATAGCACTGGGTGTATGCAGTGTGGTGCCACCCTTGTGCTGTTACGCTGCAAATTATTCAAATGTTTGTCACATTGTGCGAATGTTGTCATGAGTTTGAGGATGAAATCCCACTTAGAGACAAAAGTGTCTGTTGTAAGTGAAGATAGTAGAGAGGACTGTGTTTTAGTGTAGAACCTGAGTGGCATTAAAAAAATAAGGCAAAAAGCTAAGGCAATGGAAATCTTTTTATATATATATATATATATATATATATATATATATATATATATATACACACACACACATTGCATCCTCAAACATGCATTATTATTATTATGAATCTGTCATTAGCAGACGCTTTTATCCAAAGCGACTTAGAGACTAGGGGGTGAACTCTGCATCAACAGCTGCTGTCGGTTTTACATCTCATCTGAAGGACGGAGCACAAGGTTAAGTGAGTCAGTGGCTGAGCCAGGATTTGAAACGGTAACCTCCTGCTATCAAGCCCTTTTCTTTAACCACTGGACCACCACGCCTCCTATAAAACCCAGTGGTTTGATATATATATTGCTATTACCCTTTTTATTTGTAATTTTTTTAATGTAACTAGACCCTGTTCCTTGTGCCAAACACACATTTAAAGATGTTGCTAAGGCAGGACTGAAGACACAGTACGCTACAGAGTGTTGTGAAACGCTGTATCGCAGTATGTGATGGGACCCACAGGGTTATCTCTAACCATTGTTCATATTTCAGTGTGGGAGCTGATTAAGAGAACAATACTCCTGTCTGGGGAGACATTAAAGAGTGATGAAACCACAATGATGACAACAAGCATGTATGAGAGATGCCGTCAACAATGACATCGGAGCACAACATCAATACAAACACAGAACTATTGTCAGGGATGGAAATCAGGAAGCTCACTCGTATGTATAACCTCGAGGAAACCACTTTACATTTTAGGCCACTATTCAGCTTTAAGGACTGTTTTTTGTTAAGGACTGTTTTTTCAAAGCCTGTTTAAATTCAATGTTTTGATAGATTTACATGCATGAAACTTTTTTTTTTTTTAGGACTTTCGTGAAAGAAACCGAAACTCTAGAACACTTTCCTGAACATCAAAATGTATTTATAATCCTTGCATATTGTATTTTGAATTGGACCCAGGGTGTCTCTAATTATTTATTCCTAAATGCGGTAAATGATTTAGAATCATTTGAAGTGGCTACCTGCCTGCCCAATCAAGCTTGCCTTTAATCTTTCATTGCAAATAATGTCTTGTCAAAAGCTGAATACGATTTTTTGAAGTCATTTTTTGAAAGTCTGGGAGCAGCTTGATAGATTATCCTCATCCCTGACAAGCAGTTCCACTTATTATTATTATTATTATTATTATTATTATTATTATTATTATTATTATTATTATTATTATTATTATTATTATTATTTAAGTACTGTATTCAAATGCAGATGACAGCTGCTTTAAAGAAAATCAAACTTTCTAAATGTATAGCCAGCTATTTTGATACTGTGTGTGTGAGCAATGAAGCTGACAGCTTGTTTCTTTTTACTGCTAGAAAGCTGGAATTCACTCGACAGAACGACTTTCATTTGCATTCTAATCAACTGCGAACTGAACGCGGACTGTTTTTGTTTAATCGCTTGTAACTTTTTAAGTTTGACCATTATAGCACGCTACCCTTGACAAGTACTGGCGTGTGTGTCAAATCAAAATGATGTAAAAAATAAAATTAAAGTGATCCGAGCACAGCGCAGGGCGAGCAAATGAAAGTGTACTTAAATCTCTTTCAAATCTAGGATAAGAATGATCAAATCAAACCATAGGCTCGTATCACTTAAACACTGACGCAGTGCACAATAAAGAAGTCTAGCACAAAGCAGGCTGACCTGTTGTAACATTTATCATGTTTAGACCGAGCGGTTTCACTTGCACTCATCCTTGTAATCTAATATTGGCCACAGCAATTGTTCGTAACAATGCAAGATCGATCAGACATTGCTAAAACGTGCGAGGAATTTTAGACCTGCAGATTTATGTGGAAGGAATACATGCTTGAAGGGGTTGTATCTGCTCTGTTCTTCAGTAACTGTGGGAAATTTAAACATGCAGTATTATTCAGCACCTAAAGGGTTAAGTTTCTGGGTTTGTAATCGTGCAGTAATATACCTTCCACAGCAACCAGAGCAGGGCTGTGCAACAGATATGGCTCTTGAGTCCTATATTATTTGTTATTATTATTTGTTTATTTAGCAGACGCCTTTATCCAAGGCGACTTACAGAGGCTAGGGTGTGTGAACTGTGCATCAGCTGCAGAGTCACTTATACTAGGGGTGAAAACAGAGGTATTTATAGGGGTTGTGTAATTGAGGTATCAGGGTGACAGGGGTTGTTTGAGTGGAATCACATGCTGTACCCCTTGATCTGTGGCTAATTAAAGGGAGCTAGTTCCCCAGTGCTGTTATTATATAGGCCATGCAGAGGGCTATTTTTCAGAAAGGAGAACGCAGTGTTCTAAAAAGGCCCTGGAGTCCCCTTAGTGCAACGAAGTAGTTGAGAAGCTGATAAATCATTAAACAGCCCTCTGACCAACAGGGGGAGGACGGATGAGCCGCAGACATATCTGCATTTGCGCATCCAGCCAAAAACACAGTTAAAAACTGTTAATACTGTGTAATTATACAATATTCTCCCCGCCTCTGTGTCCTGCGTTCCAACGCTTAAGAGAACTTGGGATCTATTTTAATGATATAAAATGAGCCCCCTTATGCGCTGATCATGTCCGTCTGCAGTGCTGCCCACAGGGGGCGGACAACCAGGGGCCCAGACTGGATGATTTTGTTATTTTTTTAGAGGAAAAATGCATGCCGGCATTCCTACCACTCGCAAAGCTATTACAGTTAATTACCCCTTGCATTCCAAGGACGCGCGCTTGCTGTGCGCAAGCCTTTACTTAAAAAGGAACGACAGCAATGCCATGTATATAATCTCGTCTCCAGGGGAGGGTGGTTCTAGCCCACAAGAGTTCTATTAGGAGTTAGATTCAACGGTTAAATATAAAGCCTGGAGTAAAAGCTTTCTAGATATGCCACTTAGGGCAGAAGAGTGTTTTGACGAATTGAAAATGGTTTAATATGGTTATTCTCATGCTTTTCAACTTCAAGTGCTCCTTTGAAAACTGTGTGAAAATGTGAGACTTACATAGCATGGGAATGCACTGCAAGAAAATATTTATGAAAGGCTGGTAACGATTTGTGAAATCTGTTCTGTAGATAAAAGGGGGTGCTGTGGACATTTTAGAGATTCATTATTTGAAGGAAGGACAAGCAGGACACATCATTGAATCAATTAGTGCATGCCTCATCCTCCCTCCCCATTGATTTGTCATGACCTCGGACCTTTCCATTTCCAGAGCCATCCTCATTATGGAGATCTCCTCCTGCTGATTAATAAACAAACACCCAGGCACCCTCCACTCCAAACAACCAGCCATTCACAGAACTCCTAAAGGCACTTTGTATTGAGAGTACTCCTCACACCACCACAATTAGGGGCTAGATTCTCAAGGCTATTTACTCAAAATCATCGCTGGCACAATTTTTTTCTGAATAGGTAAAACACCAAATAAACATCTAGAACAAATAAGAAACAACTTAATACTTCATTATTCAAACGCCTGAATTAAAAGTTCTCAGTTATTCTGGTATGGTAACTTCATTGGGTGTGTTTCTCCTGTCTGAAAAAAAATATGCTGATGACAAGCTGGAGAATTTAGCCCTGGACACTGTTTCTTTATTCTGAATCAATCATATCTTCCTTGCTACCGAAGAAGGTTCAGTTTAAATATTCCTGACTAATGTACATTGCTCCCTCTTCATTTCGCTATCTGACTTAAACATCAAAAATCACCAAATTTTGAAAAGAGTGAATCAGTGACGGGCCATTGTATGGCAGGCATAGAACATGACAATTTACTGTCAACACGGCCAAACTGTGAAATAATGAGGGAGAATCGTATATTAAGAAGAAGTGAGAGAAAAAGAAGAAATTCTCCTACCTGGTTCTTCTGAAGCTCCTATGTCTTCCCAGTCTGTGCCGAAGCTGGATTCATTCAAGGCAGACGGAAGCTGGGAACTGGACTTCGGTGCCAGCAATGTTCCGTTCACCTGCTCTTCTCCAGGAGATCCGTGCCCCATTCCACTGCCACTGTACACTTCCGCCTCTGGAGTAGAGGGCTGGGTTCCAGAAGGCATTGTGTGCGACCCAACTGTGGTGATAAAAGCCTGTTCTAATGAAGGACCGTCTTCGGGGGTAACCGACTTAAATACAGGGGAGGTGGCTGTGGTCATGGACAGTTCCATGGATCTACTCTCATCAGTGGCTCTAGCGGTCAGTGGATACGTCTCTGTACCTTCACTGGACACCTTGGTGGTAAGAACCAGCTTGGTTGGCTGAACAGAGGAAGAGGTGTTCTCTGCCTCGTGACTTGCTGGTTGATTCATAGTCTCCAGCCCTTCTGCATCTACTTCCGTTTCTGCTTCTAATTCATTCTCTGGTGACTGTGTGGTAGAGATGGTTGGTCCCATGGTGGAGTCAGCGGTTTCATCGGCAGGTTCCTTGGTGGCTGTTCTTGGCTGCTCTCCAGATGGGGTGCTCTCCACAGCATTGTCCAACAGCAGTTGTTCCTTCAGTACTTCAGTATGTGCTAACTGCTCAGGGGTAGTCAACTCTAACTCTTCTCTGCTTGCAGTGGTTGGGACAGTTGGAAAGAGCATCTCCATTCTTTCATTTGTAGCAGCTTTAGTGGTCAGCAAGTCACCCACAGGAACTATGGACTCTGATGTGATCCCCATACTTGTAACTGGTGACAATGAGGTTGTAACGAGCAGGTTTTCAGTGGCTGGGCTTTGTGGGCTTCTCCCTTCTTTCAAAGGGGTCAAAGTTGTTTTTCCATCTGTCACAAGGAAGGCGTCAGGTGTGGAAGGATTTCTCACATCCTTAGGTTCTCCAGAAGGAGTTGCTTCTACCACTGTGACCTCAGTTGGTTGAACTTCAGATGAGTGCTGGACAAAAGCAACTTCTCCCTTTACTTCAGCCACGCTTTCTTCTGGATTCAAAGCAGCAGCCTCTGTGGACGACTCGTGGAACAGCTGACCACCTTTAACGTCCAGCCTGTCTTCTGGAACCACCTCCTCCGTCCCAATGTCTTTGTTGCCACTGCTAGGCACTGCCGTGGACACAGCATCCTGACGTCCCTGGATGGTTGTCGGATTAAACAAATCTTCTTCCTTCTGTGGCTTCAGGGTTACCTCCCACAAGGATTCTCTCTCTAAGGCGTGGTCTATGTGAGGGAAAGAGGTTGAAGGTCTTTTGGTTGTTGTGGGGTTTTTGGATCCCTTAGATATAGCAAGGAGACCCTCTTCTGCATCTCCACTTCCATCTTCAACCTTCTCAAGTTCGGAATTCTCGGACGGGGATGTAAAAGGCAACATTGGCTTTGCTGAAGGTTCCGGTTCATATGAAGGCACGTTAGAAGAAGTTTGTTGTTTTGGTGAATGATAGCCGACGGTCACTAGAGGGAGGGAGTCTCCATCCACGTCAGAGCCCCCTCCCGAGAATATTTCATGGATGTCCAGCAAGGATGGGACGGCCTGGTCCTCTGTGTGTGTTCTTCTGGCTTCCAGGGCACTGGTCATCTCTGATTCAGAGGAGTCTGCCTTGAAATCTTCCACAAGTTTTTGACGGTTGGTTATATCCTCCTGCAAAGAGGGGAGGTCATCTCCCGATATCTCAGGGGCAGAATCAGTGAAAGGTGAGGGCGAGGGCGTTGTAATCACCATGATTCTCAGGGTATCCTCTCCTCCACGGCTGTGCAGCTCAGCGGCCTGGCCACCTGTGATTGCAGTTAATGGCTCTTCATCCTGAAAGGATCTCCTTGATTCGTTGACTGCCACTCTCTCCCTTTCTGGAGCTCTGCTGTCTTGTATGGTGCCAGCTGTTGGCTCACGTGCCCATTCGTCTTTCCTGCCTGGCAGTGGGGTAGAAGCTGGCACTGTGCTGGCAGCACTGGGCTCTGGTGATGATTCATTAGCTGTCTTTGGTGGATGCATTGTCCCTTTGTGTCCCGGTGAAATTAAACCTGTGGGGACAACAAACTGTGATTAACTTGCAGAGAAACAGCGTTAGCTGTAATTAAATGTGTGTTAAATCAGCAATCAAAACACAAACCGTGTTACCTCCTGTGATGCAGTCATTATTTCAAATGTATTCTGCTCTTTAAATATATATATATAAGAAGAACATTAAACTGGATTCTCCTAAAGCTGTTTGTTAGTCATTATTTATTGTACGCTCATAAAAATTCAAAGAGACAATTTATTATAATTTCTGTTCAAACTCTGTACATAATTCATCACCTCTGCCATTTCAAAAGCGAAATACATGTTTACATATTTATGTATTTTGTAGCTTTGGGTAGACTACTTCCCCCAGACAAACACAGACAAAAGAGAAATCTTTTCACAGCCGGTTTAATGTATTCAGATTTCATTGACTGCCATTGTTTTTTTAAATTTTTTTATTATTTCATTTTCTATAGTGGCTTTATCACTTTGGCAGTCAGGGCATTTTATTCATCTGAAAAGCAGAGATCAGTAAGTATTTTAAGCGACTAAGAAAGGAACACCAGTTGCCCACTTTACAGATTGCTGAAATTCACTGCTGGAGCAAGAAGCTGTTAGACTGCAAAGCAGCAGGTTTGATTTGCTTGTTGGGGTATAGAGAGCTAGGCTGCAGTGCGGACGGTAATGGGCTTGAGTGGCTCAGTGGATAGTGCGCTGGGCTGCAGTGTTAAAAAGGTGGTGAGATTGAGTAGTTCAGTGGTTTGAGTGTTGGACTGCAGTGTGGAAGGCAGCGGATTAAAGTGACTCAGTGGTTCGTGCTCTGGGCTGCAGTGTTAAAGGTAGTAGGTTTCAGTAGCTCAATGTCAAAAGTAATAAAAATAATAATGTTAAGATCAGAGCATTCTATGTAGCTTTATCAGAGCACTTAATGCATTTAAACTGCAGTCTAATAGCCCTACGATTCTACTGCACTTAAATTAAACGGTCTGGATCTTTATTCCACAGGTTGGTGAAAATGATCATGATAAAAGGCATGCTGCACATATATAGAACTGGTTTAAACTGGCCCCTGATGCCACTTCCAAACATTTACCCTGCCTTTCGTCTGCAGACCCTTTACTGTGGTAATTGCATTCAGAGCTGGGACATAATTGGGAGGGAGATACAGAAGACCACAGCTCTGGTAACCATTTATTAAAAGAAGCTCTGAATTAATTGGAAACCGGCTTGCATTATGCATGCAGACTACTAAGGCTACATTTTCACCCAGTGTTAAAACATTAATGTTCTGGGTTGAATCTGGGCCAGGGAGGACATTTTTATTAATGAATGTTGCAGGGTAGACTGCTGACTCTTATTGATTTGCAACCTGAAAATAATTCATCATGTTGCTGCCAAGGCACTGGCCTTTTATTGTTATGTTTTGGATGTGGTGATGAAGTGAGGCAGCGAGATCTCAGGTATTGTTTCTAATTTGATGTTTCGGAACTGGCAATAGAAGCATCCGTTAGATCAGCCCCCCTCCGGGAGCTGAAGATCTGGTTATGCTTTTCAGCAGCCTATTCTTCATCATTAAAACCTGTCTGCACTGTAGCAAATACAAGCAGAAAACGGATGGATGCAATTCTATTAATACACATATATAATATCTCTTATAAGATGTTGTTTTCGTCCAGTATTGCTGGAATATTGATACTATAGACAGACATGCTGAAATGCAGATACACTGCTCCTCCTTACCAAAAGCAGCGTCATTCTCCAGTGCATTTGCAGAATCAGAAGAGACAGGATTTGACTCTTGTAAAACTGTGCCTTCATAGTCTTCAGCACTCTTTCCAGTGGGGTTCTGTGCCGAACTGGCCAAATCATCAACCTTTTCTTGTCCAGGATGGTGGGACTCATTGACACTCACTGCAGGAATGGAGCCCAGATTTGCACTTTCAGGTGCAGATTCGATTTTTTCCTCTACAAGGGGCAGATCACTGGATTCACTGACCATAGCACCCTCTTCCAAATCTGTCTCATTAGCACTGATCTCTGAAGATCCAACATCATTAAGATGCACCTCTGTGCTGACTTTGACAGCCATTGACGTTGGGCTTTCTGCGTCTTCTTGTCCGAATTCTTCTTTTGGATTGTTTAGAAGCAAATTGCTATTATGGAGCAGGCTAGTTTCCGTAGTTTCTGGAGTAGGTCCATTAAATTCAGGGGATTCTTGGATTTTCCCTTGGTCTGATTGCTCTTCAGTTGAGCTTGGTGACCCACCATCTAATGATGAAACCTGTGTGGTCTTCACCCCCAATGGGTCCAGCATGGCGCCCTCTTGGTTTGTGGGGTCGACCTCAGAAAGGTTTGGTGGATTCATTTCAGATTCTTCTCTTGCTTGTGATGGAGAAGCATTTAGTCCCAGGGCATATGCCATTCCAGGTTCCGTTGGCTTCTGAACTATTGGGATCTCTTCCGACTTTCCATGGGATGTGGTGGAAAAGATCTGCTCTGAAGAATCAGCCATGAATTCCGAAACATGCTGGTCATTAGAATCCTGCCAGTGGTTCCCATCAGGGTTCCTTGGAGGATCAACCAAATTGGAGAGCAGACTGTTCATCTCATCAGATTGTAGACCAATAGCGGGTGCTGGTGAGATGGGCCTTTGATGGGATCTAGATAGCAACCAAGTCTCTTCTTTGATTGTCTCATCTTCCAGCTCCTTCTGCCATTCTGTGTCACCTTGCTGATGCCCCAACATTTCCGTCATGGATAAATCCCCAAGCCCCGGTGATGGCTCAGGGGTAGCAGCCTGTCTTTGCTCAGACTCCTGCGAGTCTGTTGCTTTTTGCACAAGCTGCTCGTCTAATGCTAAGCTGGACGAGGCTGGTTTCAGATGGATGACCACATGCTCTGCTGAGATCTCAGAAGAGTCGTTTGATGCAATGAAGTTAATCTGCTCCTTCAGGGCGCCGTTGCCCCCCCAGATGAATGTTTTGGGCTCTACCTGGGCTGGGGCTGTGGAATCGGTGTCCTTCAGATTCTTTGATAACAGCAGACCAGCGGCCACGGCAAATGGCTCTCCGGAAGGATTCTCTGAGAAGAAAATAATGTATAGTTATCCCTAGCAGCTGACTTTTTATCTATACTTAATCTAGTAGTAGTAGATGTTTTATCAAAGCTTTGGTCAAATTAAAACTTGTTACCATAGAATTACTCATAGAGAAAAAAGAGAAAGAAAAAAAGAAAGAAGGAAGGAAAGAAAGATAGAAGGAAGTGCAATAATGCTCCCACTCTTTTTTAAAAACACTGCAAAACAAAATACACAAGATCTAAGCCCTACACAAAAGCGCGTCCTCCGCTCTACCTCTGTAGCAGTATGCGTCGTAGAGGGAGGTGGTGTCGGGGAAGCCGGTGCGGTTGGGGTGCTGGTAGAGGGTTCTGACTCCGGGCTCGTCCCCGCCGCAGTTCTTGCGTGGCTGCCTGATGGGGTACCGCACGCTGCCGTCTGCCAGCCAGCCTGGGTCACAGCGGTCAAGCCCCCCATGCCATGCCAGGTAGAGCTGCCCGGCTGTAGCCAGCTGTGCCCCCAGGGAGTGGCAGTGCGTTGAAGCCGTGGCCAAACTCAGCTTCTCCTGGACTGTCGAGTGGAACACCTCACCTGCAGACAGGAGGAATATTAACTCTAGGGTGGCGTAGTCGCTTTCCTATTACAAACACTCATTTTGCATTAAACCATACTGCACATTTATTATGCTTTACTACACTTTCTTACGCTTTTACCCCTTTTTACAACTGTTATAAAGGGAGGTGTCGTAGTGGGCTGTTTCGCTAGCTTTTACACACATGGTGTTGAATCTGGCTAAACTTTAGCACCCAGTTGGCATTAGTTCAGATTACAGATTCCTTGCCCAATTAGTCACAATGGAAATTCAGGTCAGGGCAGAGTTGAGAGTGCAAGTAGATTGTTCCTATTGTCCCTTAACTGTAGTGAGAACTGCATTGCAGTTTTATCCTATTTCAAACTTTTCTATGGAGTACAATCAGTTATTCCTACGCC
Organism: Acipenser oxyrinchus oxyrinchus; assembly: GCA_030684275.1. Taxonomy (NCBI): domain Eukaryota; kingdom Metazoa; phylum Chordata; class Actinopteri; order Acipenseriformes; family Acipenseridae; genus Acipenser; species Acipenser oxyrinchus. The sequence continues at coordinate 3,613,889 of CM060272.1, forward strand.
ACTGGCCTGTAGGTTACATACAATTAAGCTGAGTTGTTTATATTGCTTACACTTTATAAAAAACATGATTGAGGGCATCTGCTTTGCTTCTGATTTCTGCTTTAGGCTAACAATTTACGACCTCAATGCAGCTGTATTCATGTGACCTATGAAGCAGTCTTTGAAAAGAAATAAAAAAATCAATGCAGGAAATAACTGTGAAGGGCTAAATATGTGAAATGCTCTTGATTAATTTTGCATTGACATGGAATGATACTGATTAACTAAATATTGAAAAGCACAATCCAATGTACTGTAATGGGCAATTGAGATGAACGCTCACGGAGAGTGCTTCGATAGATGGGTAATGGATTTACAGCCTGCTATTTGATAACAAACTGGACATAAATGTACCCACTGCAGCATAGGGGCCGGGCCTGAATTAAATCTAATGGCGTCGCTATAGCTATACTTCATATTTATTATGACGGCTTGTTTAGAAATGAGAAAAAATAACTTACTAAGTCTAAAAAGAACTAAAAAGTAAGGATAATTCCAACTCAAAATGGTATTTTAAAACTATGTGGTTATAGAAAAATACAGAGGCTAAAATTTAAACTGCTTTAGTTCCCCCGATGGTGGAAACTGAGACCACACCAAACTCTCATTACTAAGCCACATTGAACCCAAGTCTCCAAACGTTTTTGGCATCAACAGTGACAGTCTCGCTCCTAAAAGAAAGACAATGGCAATGCATTTTAATGGCGTGTATCTCCCTCCTAATTTATTCTACAGTCTTTTGTATTTTGAAACTGGCCTGCCTGCTGGAAAAGTAAAGCTGTGCAGAGACTTCTTGAAGCAGTACCTGTCATCTGTCTGGCATAGCAGTAGACATCATACAGGTCTGTGGGGCCCCTCTGCCCATAATTCCTGACTCCAGGTACGTTGTCTCTGTCTCCATAGCAACCGGGCCGGGGCAATCTGATTGGGTACCTACAAAGATAAGATATCCAATGAAGACACCGAAAAAAAAAGATCAAAGAAAAAACAATTGTTGCCAAGGTTGAAGTGGAGTGTTATCGAAGGAAACAAAACAGTTGCAGACTTGGCCTTGTTGTGCTATGAATGTCAGCCAGAACAAACCTCCGAGGTTTGATAAGTGTGTGAGCCGATATATTAACACGAAGGACAGCATGAATGCTTCATTGCTCAATGGAGGTCACCGTTTTAACTCAAGGGGAAGTGTTTTCCGCTAAAAAATGAAAACTGCAGTCAATATTATGTTTTATTAAACTCTTATTAAAAATGATTCACCCAGAGAAATATGTGTGACGCTGTGGCTGGCCAATGCTGTTTATCGTGAGGGGGAGTCAGATGGCACTATTGAGCTTTTTCGGCAACAGCACAAATCATTTTTGGTGACCCTGTTTTCGAAAATTTCGAAAATTTTCGAAAACACGTGTTTCAATCTATGGGTTTATTGTGTGTGTGTATCTGTATCTATATCTATAGCTCTATATCTCTGTCTCACCCTGGCAAGAAAAACGCTTCTATATCAAAATAAACAGACTGTTGGTCTAGGGCAGCCAGACTGGCAGGAGGTTTAATTCAATCAGAGCTGCAAACTAAAGGAACAGCTCTATTCACTCATGATCTTCTAACATTAACCTGGCTCTTCACTCTGTCGGAAAGCGTTTTTTAAATTAAAAACGGATCTCTTAAAAGCCTGATGTCTCCATCCCATTATATCTCGGGCTAATTACACGTTCCCTTCCCGTTCGTTAATGTGCTGACAGGTTGCCGTGGAAACAGTGCAATTAAAATACCCCCCAGGCAGCCGAACTCAAGATTTATCTGCATTTTTTTTTTCATTCTAACTTAACACTGTCTGAAGAGCTTGGCACTTTAAGAGCTAAAACCAAATTAATTAGTCACCCTTGAAGTAATGTCAGCGTAATTACTAAGCAGTGTGTGGCAAGAAATCAATTGTATTTATTATTTCATTCAAAGTATTGTTTTGTTTACACGAATCTTGGGGTTAGTATGGATTTTACACGTTTTAGGAATCAAAGACAAATCTTTATTTGGCACAGTAATTTAATACTCCTGTAGCTGGCATATTATACAGTCTCTGGTTACTTTACGTGGACCTCCCTCCAGCAGTCCCTACCTGACGGTTTGGTCGGAGAGCCAGCCCGCATCACAGTTGTCGTAGCCGTCATCGAAGGTGGCCTGCAGGTGACTCGGAGAGGCGATGACCGCTGAGTTCTCCAGACACACGCGCTGAGCGTCGGCGAAGGTCAGGGCGTAGCGGTCACTGGGCGCACGGTAGTGGAACACCACACCTGGACGGAGGAGAGCAGGAGAGAAGAAGGACGGCTTTAGGGGGGGGGTTGTTTATTGAACAAGCCCTTCAGAAACCGAATTCTCATTAACCAGAGCTGGGGGCAGCCGTGCAAAATATGAGGTAGCACAAGTTTCACATCAACGAGATGTCAAACATCATACTTCGTTAATATACAACCAGAGGCAGTTCTAGTTCTGATAAGATGAGATTTCAGTCGTGGTTTGAAATTATTAGTTCATCATAACAGATATTTTCACTGTGGCCCTATCTCAAAGTAATATCCAGGTTAATCCAAATTTCAAAAAACAATTTCAGACCGCCTGGTTTTGCACTCTTTATATTATTTTTGCAGCTATGCATCAACCGCAACTGTCAAGGCAAGGATTTCATTGGTATAAATCAATATTTTCTCATGCTTGAAGGGGCCAAACTTATATTAGAAGATATATTAGAATTGGGGGTGAGTGTTAGGACTGGAATATAATAATAATAATAATAATAATAATAATAATAATAATAATAATAATAATAATAATAATACTATTATATATTTTATTTTGTATAGTGCCTTTCATTAAAAGAAGCGCTTTACATTTTAAAAAGTACATAAAATACATACATATACATAAAACAACACAATAAAAAATATGCAGTGCAATAAGCTCATGTATAAAAATGAATCCTGAGGCTCGATTTAAACATGGACAGACTCTGAGTCCCTGATAGACCTGGGAAGGGTGTTCCAGAGATGAGGAGCCAAAGAGCAAAAGGCACGATCTCCCATAGTTCTTTATTTTGTTCTTGGCAAGGAAAAGAGATCATTTTTAGCTGAACCGCAAGTTGCAGCAAAGAAGATCCTTGATGTAAGATGGACCCAGGCTATTGAAGGCCAGCAGCAAGATCTTAAAGTCTTATATTTAACAGGTAACCAGTGGAGAGATGCTAAAACTGGTGTTATATGGTCATGCTTTCTGCATGGAGGTGGACACAGTACCCCATGAGCTTCCCTTGGAGTACAAAATGCGCAGAGCCATTTAGACTGTGCCATTAGCACAGAATGCGACAACGGAAATAAAGAAATACAGAAACAGTTAAAACAGAAAATAAAAAGGCATCAAACAGCGCAGGTGTCTTTGAAGTGTGAATCTGTGGTCCCAGCAGGGATGGAGAGACGAGGGAGGGAGGGAGGGAGGGGTTCCACTTTTAAAGTGTAAATCCATCCCTCTCTGTCCCCTCTATGAGCGAGCGAGACCCGAGCTCTCTGGAGACTCGACAACATGAAAACAAGAGAGGCAGGAATACAAATGGATTTTTTTTTTCTTCTTTTGAATGACTGTAAAAATTCCTTTGGTCTGAGGGCCAATTGCAGGTCACGTTTTCGGCTAGGTTAGCTGAAAGTAATTCAGTTTTCTGTCGCCTCTCGGCGGACGGATATTCAAGCAATCCCAGTCTTGCTGGAGTGACAACCTTCAGTTCGGGGGGAAGGTCGTTGGTTTAATTTGAGTCAAGCTGGGAATTGAAACATGTCCCTGTGAGAAGCTGGTGAACCAGCTCTGTGTATAGAAAAGGATCAGGGCTTGGTTCTGGAACCAAACCCTGACAAGCTGAGATCTTACAACATCATAGTCCAAGTACTGACCAAGCCTGCTTAAGTTTCTAAGATCACAGTCATTTCGTTGATCAGTCTTTGGAATCAATTTAGAACCCATTTAAGCTCCAATCCTTTTCTATAAACACAGCTGAGGACAGGAGCTTTTTTGGTGGAATTGAGCGAAAGTGCTGAAAAAACCACCCTGTAATAAAACCACACAGATAATAGATCCCTAGATCCTAATTGGACAGAAACGGGTTATTGACTCCAGACAGAACACATGCCAAAAATTCCTTGTTAAAGCTCCGTGTCAGGTTTCAGTGGAGAGGCAAGTGTTCACATGATGTCGAAATGAACGCATGAAATCCTCCAAATTAATATTATATTGATATAATCCCTTTTATCAATACTCGTTAATACATTTATTAGCACACATGGAACATTCATATTGGAAGTCCTGCAGTGTGCGGTCTTCCATGACTCCAATTAAGACTGAGGCTGTAGAAATCATTTACAGACGGGTGAGTAACTGATTCTCAAGAAGGATTTTTAATTGGTGTTAATTGATTTCCCCGGAGAGGCATTGGGACAGGGAGTTTAGAGAAACAAGCACATACACTCAAAGGTGTCCTGCCTGCTGATACACTGCTCCCATCAGGGGGGCACTTAGGAGGTAGAAATGCAGTTTATAGTCACCAGACATGGATATGGCTGTGTGGTCCAGTGGTTAAAGAAAAAGGCTTGTAACCAGGAGGTCCCCGGTTTAAATCCCGGCTCAGCCACTGACTCACTGTGTGACCCTGAGCAAGTCACTTAACCTCCTTGTGTTCCGTCTTTCGGGTGAGACGTTGTTGTAAGTGACTCTGCAGCTGATGCATAGTTCACACACTCTAGTCACCTTGCATAAAGGTGTCTGCTAAATAAACAAATAATAATATGTATTCCACATATAAATATTGGTGGTCTAAATAAAAACATGTTAGCACCAGTGGAGCCAGAGAGTCTGGGGCTTTTAGTCCATTGGACTAAGGGATCTAATCCACATCATTAAGTTGTACTTTTCTTTGATGTATGTATTGTTATATATAATGGTTTTTGTCGGTCATGTTGAGACAAATGCTCCAGGAACATCGGAAGACCCCATCCATAAACTTAAATACCTTAAATTAAACCTTAACCTTAAAAAGTCACTATATGATTGGAATATGTAACTGAGATGGATTTACCAGTGAGCAGGAGGATGATGGGAAATGTAGTTCTGAGAAGTGTGTAAGGTGCGTAAGGTGTGTATCACACACCTTACGCAAACACCTGTTTACGTAAGGTGTGTGATACACACACCTTACGTAAACAGCTGTAGCAACACATGGGAACATGTAACACAATAAAATAAAATAAAAAGGTCCTTATATGCCCTTTAAGTTCCCTAAAGTGTGTTGGTTGAAATAAGATCCTCTATAAAACTGACGCTATTCAAAGTGTAGACTCTCTCGGAGCATTTAGTATCGTACAAATCTATCAGATATATTAAATATATAAATATGTCATCCATAACTTATTAAATGCTCAAATGAAGACATCTAGTTGAAACATTTTTAAGTTTCTAACATACACCTGACATACAGCCATGTTTCACTCCTCTGCCCAGGAGCTCAGTGCAGTACTCACCGGAGACCTCTAGGGGCACTGTGTCCTGCTCGTCATCAATTCCCACCACCACCTCGCAGCGGTAGGTGCCCGAGTCGCTGGAGCGCAGGCCGGTGAGGGCGAGGGTGGCGTTGTAGCGGTTGTCGGGGTAACCGGGCAGGGTGACTCGGCCCTGGAAGTCCTTCTTGACCTTGATGACGTTGTCCTTGGCGACCAGCACAGAGACCTCGATCTTGCCCCCACCCTCTGAGACGATCTTGGTCCACTTGATACGGGGGGGCTCTCGCGAGGGGCTGGGCCGCAGGGTGAAGACACAGGGCAGGAAGCTGGTCTCTGCCAGCCCGGCCCGCACCACCTGGTGGGTCACTTTCTTCATGTTGACCAGCTTCTCTCCGTCCACCACACCTGCACGAGGGGAAGAGAGAACATCAGAACATGGCAGGAGTCCGTTACCTTTAATACCCATTATAGTCCCAGCACAGAGGGTAGGAGACACTGCTTTACACACAGAGTGGGGAGGCTATGGGATTTGGTTAGCTAGCCATGTTGTTAATGCTGAAACACTAGGATCCTTTAGGACCAGACTTGGTAAGGTTTTTGAGATCAATCATCTACTAGGGACTGAAAACAAATGGTCTGAATGGCCCACCCTGTATAAAAAACACAGTAATTGTCAAAGATAATTGATCCTTCGGGGCCAATTGCAGAATATTGCTATCCTTGCTAAAGTTCTGTGTCAGCTTTGTTCTTATGCCCCTATTATCCCAGCGCATTATCCTCAAATAACTGAAAGTGTGTGTGCCAAAATGCCGCCTCTGTAGGTCCACTCTACCCATGGCCAATCCAAAAGCAGTATGATTGGTGCAAGAGCTGGGAGAACCAATTTACATTTTAAAAACCTGTCCACAGCGCCGTATGAAGTGATGCATTGTAGAACGGACAGCTTGAGTCTCTTGAATAGATGTGCAATTTCACTCTGCAGCGTATTACATTTGCAAAAGCACTGCAGGTAATGTACCTTATTATCCAACGCAGTACTTAATAAAAATGATAGTGTTTACAAGCTGTGCTTCAGCGATAGCATCTCCTTTCACAGAGCCAGGGACTGAGGAAGAAAGCAAAAGACAGGCATCTGCCTTCTGAGCCATTACAGATTGGAACATGCTGAGCCATGTTCTGTATTGTAAGCAATCAGAATGAGACTGAAGTGCACAAATGGAAAACTATCCAAGTTACTGGGAGAATGCTGGAAGAGGGTCAAATATCTTTTGCTGGGTTTTGCAGGGCTGACGAAATCCAGCTCTAGTCATACCTTTAGAAGCCTATAGATCTCAGTAATACTGATAACCAGCCTTCCACGGCTTGTTCTTGCACAGTCTGCTACGGCTCTCAAGAAGACAAATGTTTCAACTAATTCTGTAGTTGGTAGATGAAATGGTATCAGTCCAGAGATGATAGACACAGAGAAGGAGAGGTGATACCTTTTATTGCACTAACTAAACCATAATCAATCACATGCTTTCAAGACCTCAAAGGTCTCTTCTTCAGCTGAAAGTTCCTTCACCTGAAGAAGAGACCAGAGATAAGTGATATCTTAGGCATGTGCCAGCATCGTGAAAACACATGTCACAACGACCGACAATCAGCACGTGTTAACTACCATACCTCTCTCTGTGATATCTGCTAGGTTTTCACAATGGGATAGAGCAGTAAACTTGTATAAAAGCCAGAGTCTCTGAATAGTTGTTAAGCTGTCTTCTCTAATATTCTGCTTTGTGTGTGAAACTGTCACTTCTCACATTACAGGGCATGCGTAGCCCTCACAGCAAAACTAAGCTGGTGCTTTTAAAGAGAAACTCAGCATTTTCCCTTTCTCCTTTTTTAATGCAGGCACTCAGCTGATTCTAGTTGACTACAGTTTATTTTTTTATGTTTTTCCACACCTTCCCCCACCCGCCCCCTTGCTATCCAGCATGCTAAATAATAATTTAAAAAATCAATTGAAGATGCCTCATACAAAATCAAACCTGATTTTTTTAATATAAAAAATGTAAATGGCTTTAATCCCTGATGGTGAAATAATGAATCTAAGCGACGTTCTCCTCGGCACTTGAAATTGCGAATCTGCATTTAGATAGAAATGTTTTTACAAGCATCACACTCAAGTGTGCCCCTTTGTTTGAAAACACACCCGTGTTTTTGCAGTGACGGACTAAAATACACAATTTGGGACCAGACCTCCAGCAGAAGCACACATTTAATTAGAGACGGGCCCTGGGTGTGTGTGGCTTGCATATGCTATCCAATTTCACTACAGCTATTCATTATGCAAGCCTGTTGTGAACAGAGCACAAACACAACTAACAATTCATTATTTTCTCCTGGTGCTTCCTGTAAATTCATACATAATTCACTGAAATCTACCTTTTCCTTCTTGATTTTGAACCGTAGACATGCTGTAGCTGGGAATTAACCACCTGGCCTTTGTGTTTTTTGACAGGTGGTTGAATTGTCGTGTGGATGATAAATAAACCTGGCACAGCAGGACAAAACGAAAAAAACTGATTTCCCGGTTTTGAAGCTGATCATAATCTGTACCAGCATACTAGTAAAAATCGGCTTGTTTTTAGTCTTTTCTTGTTTTATGTTTAAGCTGTATAAGAGGTATATATATATATATATATATATATATATATAAGAACATCGAGGTTTCTGTTAAGATTTTACACGCTATTGGATTTTGCATTCTCCGGCTGCCATTAGCAAGCATTTCATTTAGGATTTGGTCCGGATTTCAGGTCTTGGATTAAAGTCTACAGCACTCATTGGAGGGTAACTATCAATCTATCTATCTATCTATCTATCTATCTATCTATCTATCTATCTATCTATCTATCTATCTATCTAGCTAGCTAGCTAGCTATATACCTGTCTATCTATCTAGCTATCTATATACCTATCTATCTATCTAGCTATCTATATACCTGTCTAGCTATCTATATACCTATCTATCTATCTAGCTATCTATATACCTGTCTAGCTATCTATATACCTATCTATCTATCTAGCTATCTATATACCTGTCTATCTATCTAGCTATCTTCTAGCTATCTATATACCTGTCTAGCTATCTATATACCTATCTAGCTATCTATCTATCTATCTATCTATCTAGCTATCTATCTATCTATCTATCTAGCTATATACCTGTCTATCTATCTATATACCTGTCTATCTATCTAGCTATCTATATACCTATCTATCTATCTAGCTATCTATATACCTGTCTAGCTATCTATATACCTGTCTATCTAGCTATATACCTGTCTATCTAGCTATATACCTGTCTATCTATCTAGCTATCTATATACCTGTCTATCTATCTATCTATCTATCTATCTATCTATCTATCTATCTATCTATCTATCTATCTATCTATCTATCTATCTATATACCTGTCTATCTAGCTATATACCTGTCTATCTATCTATATACCTGTCTATCTATCTAGCTATCTATATACCTGTCTAGCTATCTATATACCTGTCTATCTATCTATATACCTGTCTATCTATCTAGCTATCTATATACCTGTCTAGCTATCATTTTGTTCCTGTCATATATGAGATCTTGTAGTCTTGGTTGTTGTAACTATTTTTTGCAGGCATTCTGAGATTTGGTACCGAAGCTAAATAATTCTAAACTGTGGTAGCCATCTATACTGGTTGAATGAATATGATTGACACTGAAATCATAGAAAATAATAATTACCATGGTAACGAAAGCCTCATTGCAGGAAAAATCTATTGTCACTGCAGAAGCTGCAGAACAAAGAGGCAGCAGCTATAGGAGCTCTCTTACAGCCCCCTGCCTTTGCACTTGTATTAATGAATAGGCTGCATTTCTGTTGCACCCTGTACTTACAAGGGACGATCACTCTGAAGCAGGAATGCATGCATGCTTCAGTCCTGTTACACAGCAGTTAGCAGTGGAAGTGGCAATCATGGTACAGCAATACCAGAACAGTTTAAACGAAGTGATTGGATATCCTGCACAGCGATAGGAATGAGATAACAAGACTTCTGTTGCTTGAATTTTTTTTTTTTTTTTTGCTGACCAAAATATTTCGTTAAAAAAAAAAGGTTGGCAAAGTTTTTAATTTAAGTAGACATACATTTTGGACCAAAGTGTATTTTCAATATGTGTTTCAAAATGCACTGCTCAAGGTTGCAAATCTGGCGCTGTGTCACTAGATGCTAGCGCCAGGGTACCTCACATAGCGCCAGCAACGTTCTTTTTTTTGTATCGCTTAGCAACCATAGATGATGATAGTTTCTCATTGGGTCTGGACTACTCACGTGACCCACACCCACACTCATCCACATACACAGGACAGATGCTGCTTCGATATTTTTAAGCCAAGGTCAAAGACTTATTTTTATAGTTTAGCCTTTTTAACCTGACCTTACAAACATAATTGTCTTTATGTGCTTTATTAGCTCGTTTCCGAGTTTTTAGAGATTTTTTCTATCGGTCTAATTGATTTCTTATTTTCTTCAATTGTTTTGTTGTTGTTATTATTGATGTCATTATTATTATTATTATTATTATTATTATTATTATTATTATTATTATTATAATTACTGTTATTTTGTCATTTTTACTATTTATTAATGCTTTGTCCTGTTTTATCCAACATGTAAAGCGCTTTGAGATACTGTGGTATGAAAGACGCTGTAGAAATACAATACATTGAAGTGGAATTAAAATCGAAACAAAGCTAAATTGATTAAAGTAGCTTTTTTTTTTCAACCCTTAAGTACACATTCTTCTGAATCGCTTCAAATGTCATGTTCTTGTTTACATACAAGTAAAACAACACTTTGCAATACTCCTGCGCCGCACTGCAATGCTTACTGAGCCCTATTGACTGTGCGTGCATGTTTCGCTGGGTAACTGCAGTGAGACAGGAACGCGTGCTGGGTGTCTAATGGTATTCCAACGACAGCAGCTCTTCTTGTGTGAAATCCTCACCGTGAGTTTGGCTGCACATGGACACCTCTCATGAATTATGAATATTAATTAGATCGCGCGGCGGCGGCGGCTCCGGCTGCGTCTGCATTCAAATATGTGAAATGCGCTTTGGATGCCTTTCAGCGTGACTGATCCGGTCTCATAATGATGAAAAAAAATAAAAAATAAAAATCTGCCTTGGTATTTTTTTTTTTTTATCAATTGCATTATTCATCCACTACTTAAAGACCCATGGTCCATAACACACTTGAATAATGATAGAATTCTGATACTTTTACAGTAGATCAAATATCTTGCAGGGCCACGCAGTTTAATGTAATACATTTTCAAGGGGGGGATGGGGTATTTTCATATTCCGGGGGGGTTGGTTTTAGTGTGCTTTAATAAGCTCCATCTTTTATCCCTTTATAAAATATTCATCTTTTATTTTACCACCCGGCACGTTAAACAGCCAGGCTCCTGCCAACAGCCCCACTTTGCTCGGCATATCAAATCTGCAGTTGCAAACTGCAGAGAGTGTTGTTAATTGCCTGGCATGACATCTCAAGCTGGGAGCCATGCCCAGGCATACAATTGGCTGAAGCCGCTCCATATTGTCCATTCAATCGTAAGATCTTAAAAAAATATTATCTTAAGGTGTAGTGCTGCGGGTTTTAGAGTTGACTCCTGCAGTCGCGGCAAGTCTTGTTCATTTGCAGCGAGACTCGCTTATTTAAGGAACTTTATTGGAATACAATTTAGCAGTCCCGTGAAGGAATAGCATTTTAAATGTTCATTTTCCTGCTACAGCTTTAATCACAGACACAGGTTCAGTTTAGCTACATAAGAAACTGAGTCAAGCAGACACAGTCTCGTGGATGTACTGTGATGACGACACCAGCTGCAAAGCTTCATGACGTAGTTTCACATTAGAATTCTGTTTCGGAGTTATGGATAACTTACCGGCTAGAAGGAAGGACAGGATGAATACCGCAATGGAGAGCCGGGACCCAGTGTGACGCATTGCGTTGGACATCCTCAGTCTGCAAGGAAAGGGAGAACATTGGTTTACAATGAGGCTCAAGCAGCTTCATCTGGTAACACTTTCAAATTCAAGAGGATCACCACAGGAATACCATCTGAACGGTGCTTTGAATTCTTTAAATGTGAGTTTCCAAACACTTTGCCGGGGGAATTTGTGGGGTGAAAGTGGACACAGAGAGTTGACAGCCTGTTTGTGTTTCTGTGTCCCTAAAAGAAATAACTGATGGTAAAAAAAAAACATTGCAAAGCGTTGTAAAACGGTTAAAGCACAGACGAGCAAGGTAAATCACAGACAAGTATAAACTCCATGTTTAATTCATAAAACAAGTTAGATGTATAACACAAGCCTGGGAAAAGCATAGGAAATTGCAACATTACTGTGCAGATGTTTCATGGTAAAGTTTTCTGAAGGGCTGTGCAGAGCTGCTGTCTTTACCAGGCTCACACATCACCTCTGAAGCAGCACCAGCGTCATCTCTCCTGATTGATACAGAATACCGGTTTAAATAATAGATGCTGCAGGCAGACTGACACACTGCAGCCCTGGGAGAAATCTGAACTCCACTTTGAGAGACTGGTCTGATTCAGAGAGAGAGAGAGAGGGGGGGGGGGGAGCGATAGGCTACGTTACACCGGTCTCTTCAGTTCAATGAATAAAAGGACAGGGAGCAGTTCCGTGCCTTCCGGGGGATGTATCCAAAACGAGAACACGCTTCCTTCACAGTGGAAACGCAATGTGGTCAGAGCTTCTGACCTGGAGGTCAGTCTCCAGGAGCATCCGGGCTGTCACCCCTATTGCACTTTTACAAAGTAACATATAGCGCCAAAAAAAAGCACGGTCAGGCAAGGGAAGAAGTATATCACTTCTCTCCCTCTCTCCCTCTCTTTCCCTCTCTCTCTCTCACTCCCTCTCTCTCTCTTCCTCCTGTCTGTCACTGCCCCAGGTAAACTGCTGTTTTTCTTCCAAACGACCTCTATGCTGTAATCCTGTCACCTCCATCTGCAAGAGAATGGGTCTATCTCTTAATTGCATCTCTGAGCTGTAGCTGGACTGTCTCACTATTGTGCTCAAGCACACTGGCTGGAAGCAGGAAGGGAACCCCTTACACTGTGACACCAGTGGGGAGGGCTTTTGCGGACGGACCGTGGCACAGATATGGAACTGATACACATATAAATTCATAAAAGCTAAAGGAATAATATATTGATGTGCTTCAGTATAGAAACAAGAACACCTGATAGTATTATTGCACAGGGTTCATTTAAAGAGGATGGAGCACCCCAGGACCTTTATAGCATTCTCAGCACTATTTTGAATGCTCAACACTCCCACCGTCTCCAGAATATCTCCAGTTTTCTGTATGAATATTGTAGTGCCGCGAAGTGTCTTTGCAAACCATTGCAAATATCAAGCAAAGGCAAGGGAAACACATCCAGTACTGTGCATCATACAGGAACACTGTAAAACAACACATATATTTAATGCAGGGGGAAAAACCCTTTCTTTTATGATTCTTACTGGCATTAAACATCTACTTGTAATGCAGAACAGTCTCTTCTTTTTGATTCGCTCTTTCCATAGTTTCCAGTCGGGTCCCTATACATTTTTTTTCTTCTTTTCTGATAAAACCGCTGTTCAGCAAAAAGCTTTAAATAAAGCGCCTGTGTTTCTCTGTGGTAACAAGGATTTCACGTAGGCAATCTGTTCTTGCTGGCTCAGGAGCTGACACTGGATCATTCCCTGGGTGATGTGATACAGCTGGCTCTGGAGCCTGCTGAATTTTGAATGGTCGGATTAGCAACCCTGTCTGAGGCAGAAGTTTAGCTCGGCTCTTACCATTTCAAAACACGGGCTTCCATTTCTTTCAGTTATTACAATTGCTTTGTTGTTGTTGTTAAAAAAAAACCAATGCAATGGATGTGTGATCATTGCACCTTATACATGTTTACATTCATGCGCTGTATTCTGTCTTTCTTTCCTGCTCTAATTATCCAACCGATTGTGTTATTTTAAAAGCACACTGTCAGACTCGCACGTACTCTTTTTATTTATATACATGCTCTGAGCACACTCTTAAACTCAGGGGAGACATTTAAGGAGGACCAAGATGTTTTAAACTCCCGTAAGTGGTTTTGTTCGTGCACTGGGCTTGCTATATGTCTGGACAACTTTTTAATAATCAAGAAAATCACACAGACTCATTTAATTTGAAGTTCAAACGAATCAGAGCAGTAGTAGTGCTCTTTCGGTTTGTTAAATGCTTTAAAAAGTGGATTGGTTTGTTGCGCAGACCACTGTAAATCCCAAGTAACAAGCAATCTGGGCGATCCAGTGCCTTTTCAGGTTTAACAGCATAAGTACTTAACTACAGTAATACATCTATGGTTATTATATGCTTATCCTTCAGGCTATAAAATGAAAACAGATAGAGCACCCACATTCTAAAACATTCAATATCTCTCTCTCTCTTAAAACTAAAATATCATTTCTATACCTACAGCAATGTACTCAATATAAACAAGATATCAATTCAAATATATGCTTGCTTACCTTCCAGTATATGGAAGTGTAGTGTAGGATATATGAAAAATAAGAACTGATTTCCAAAGGCAGAGACTTCTGAATACAACCAAACAGCAATCAGTTTTTCAGAGATCCTCAGAGCATGGACCACGTCAGCTTGCAAGATCAAGTTATATAGGATGTTCCCTCCATTGAATACATCAGGAGTCCCAATTAAATCTGATCGTCAATCTGCCTTGACAGTTCTTATCTTTGAGTTAATGATATATTCTAGAAGGATCCGGTTAACTCTTTTAAAAACAAATTGGAGTTATATAAAAACATTAAAAATGAATTGGATATAACTCCTTGTCAAAATATTGGAACATGATCTCATGGTTCTCGTTTTCAACCCCTCCTTTCTCTAAAAGGTCAGGTGAACCAAAGTTCACAGGATCCTTGCTACAATACAAAACAATACGATACAAGTTTATATGTGTATTAAAAGAGATGCTATATATAACATCAACTTTTTTGTGTGATTATATTAACCTGGGTCTACAATACATGCCCCTCTTAGAAGCATACTATGTTACCTTTTCAGTGTGTTGTCAATGGGTCAGTTTAACTTCATATACAAATGTGTGTTAACAAAGTATTGGACAAAGACTGTAGAGGTTTATCATAAGCCTTTGAATAAGACCACTAAGCATACAGTGGCCAGTCCAGTTATTTTCATTTAAATTCAGGCTATAATGAACATGTTAAATGTAATAGTCTCATATTAACAGTACCATGCTTGGACTAATCCTGACCTCTCTCTGTTTCTAAAAATCTCCTACACAAGCAGGTTTCAGAGACCCTGTTTACCTTTCAAGGCTATTTTTTAATTAATATGAAACTCTACTGCAAGCGCTTTTCCAAATTCACCGCATGAAGTCATTTTTGGCTCACAAACATCATCCCAATTAAAGTCGCTACCTTTCTGATAAGAACTGATGCTGTAGACAAGTTTTCTAAATTAAATGAAATTTCTACACAATGTTTTACATTTCTTTCAGAATTGCCCTCTGCATATATTTAAATCCACTGCAACTGTATTCAAGTATGTTTCACGGACCATTTGTTCCACTGGCCTGATGAACATGACCTATACACATATCTGTGAGCCATCATGTATTGAAGTTAATGTTCAGATATGTTTAAAATATAACAAAATATCAAAACATGGTACATTAACACTATAATATTTGGCGGATTAAGCACTGATGTGTTTGGGTTATATTTTCCATGATGGGTGTGATCCAGTTCTCTCTGCCTATACAGCTTGTGGACCCATCTGGACAAGGTGGGAGATCAGGAGTGTATCCTGTATCTAGCGCTTAATATGCATGCAAAACCAAACCATTTGCATTTGAACCAAAACAACACTAATAATAAGGCTTTTCTGAAGCTGGATAATTAAGAGAGATAGGCTTTTAAGAACCCTGGCACATTACCGCCCCTACCCTCAAAGAGCAGTCAGTTACAATAGAGTGGGCTGAATCATGCTAACTATTTTCTATAGGCATCATTTTTTTTTAAATCTGCTTTATTATTGCTTTTCATTGCTTTTTCCTCCGGATCTCATTTTGAAAACTTCCTTGCATTCATTCAAACCCACTATTTCAAATTACGCTGCATTGCTCAGCAAATGTGTGGCTTGATCTAAGGAAGATCATTCTTCGACATTAGCTGTTAAGTATAGGTTTAAACGTACTAAACATACACTGTACAGAATACTCCATTAACGTTCATCAGCCCCCTATTATATGTTTAAATAAGCGATCTTGATGAGGATAGCTGTAAACAACACACTCAACCCCATTGGGGCTCACCTGGGATATTCATCCAGCCTCATTAATGGAATACCTCCAGGACTCTAGAACATTCACACAGAATTCTCTATGTCTTTGTTGGAGACCCAGGTGTTCTATGTGTTCCCAAACAGAAAGAAGGAACCCATGCACACACACCTGCCTTGGCTGAATTGATTGCTGTTTTGCTGATAAGGAGGCTGGATCGATGCAGTTGTTATCCAGCGAGAAAGCAACGGCTACAACATGAAATCCTGATACATTATATTTCCAATCCACCGGCTGCTATTGATTGTCTGGTTTGCTGATATGTGCAGAAAGGGGAATGACATTGAATCCTAAGGACACGCAGGTGATATTTGTTTCGAAACACCAGCTATCTGGAGCGCAAACGATAAAGCTCTTTTATCTGTCTGGGACTCCCGGCTGGAAGTCAATCTGGCTTTACGGTGCAAAGGGGCTACAAGACATTTGATACAAACGGTTAGCTGGATAATTGTCAATGCCATTTAATGAAACAGAAGCAGCTTTGTATACAAGGGAGATTGCTGCTGTAGTAGCCTGTCTTGCATAACCTCCTGCTACTGCAGGTATCGGCAGAAACCAAGTCTTCTGATGTCAGATACAGAAGAATTCTGTAAACAGGCTACCATGTTAAATTCACTTTAGTATGAGTTCAGCATGGTTATGAGACAACTTGTATTATATTAGGGAGCTGGTGATCAGGAATTTCCAATTACATCGGATGCAGAAGCATTACATTGAAATTTGAGGTTTCAGGCTTTCGTTCCTATTATTGACTTTATTTACGAAGTGCCAGTTCTGTGGTTCGACGTTTTAATAACAATTCACTTTTGTATTGATTGGCTCAACAGTCTCAAGGGGGCGGGGCGTGTTCTGATCATGTGCTATCAGTGTTGATAGACAGCTTCTGTGCTGGCTTTTTAAGAAGCAATTACAGGCTGCATTAATAAAGCCTTGCTGAATTAGTTATCAGTGGAAAAAAATAACTCAGGGATAATCAAGAGGAGAGGGGGCAGCTGGATAAAGAAGGACAATAAAGAGACAATCCAATACTAATACTAATTAAGTTTGTAAATACATAGAGGCTTTTAAAATCATCCCCGAGTTAGCTGCTTAGTGAAGCACAGTAAAAACAAGCAAGCATGGTAATTCACATCCAAGTATGGTAAAGTGCAGTAAATATGCAGTAACTGCAACATAAATGAGTGCATTTACCATGGTAAACTTTTTTAGGGCTGCTTATTGTAGGTTTTAACTGATGAAAACTAAACTGCTGCTCGTCCTTTAAACCCCAAAAGATGTTGTTTACTGTACTTTGTAGCTGCAGAGGTCCAGCTCACTCTGTGATTCCCATCTGTGCTGTTATTTGATTTGAGCAGCTTACAGGAAGCCTCAACACATTGTAAAAACTCCACCACCGTAGAAAGAACCAGCCAATTCACCTTTGGGTACAATTTAAAGATGTGAAAGCCCAGATAAAACACGCATCTACACTGAAAAACAGCAGTGTTATCTATTAGGGCTTGGTTCTCAAAACCATTTACCCCAAATCGTCATAAGCGCAATTTTCTTTTTCTGGAAGAAATAATGCACCCATTAAAATGACCAAAGCAGAACTGAAAACTCAAATATTTAAATGTACGTAGTTTTAAGCTGTTTTAAACAGTACAAAGAATAGATACAACAGGGCAGGCAGGCTAGCTGACTGGCAGTGAGGGGAATCTTTCTCAGCAGCTTTCACAGCGCTTAAAGAAAGAAAACAAAGCTTCCAGCCTCCACCCCACAGCCTGTTGGACTCCTGTGGCCTTGTGTATCTTGATAAATAAATAAACAAACTAGCCAGAAGCATCTACTGGAAAGAACAGCCATGAAGGACATACAGCAAGTTTTGGTGGTTTATGAGAAAGGCTTCCTGTATAATTTAAAAGGAGCTTGAGAAGTGATCAAAAGAGATGGGAGGATGGTGAGAGAGAGAGAGAGAGAGAGAGAGAGAGAGAGAGAGAGAGAGAGAGAGAGAAGGAGACAGGGGCGGGGGAGAGACAGAGAGAACGCCCTTCTGTGTGCTCATCCCCCCTGGTGGTATTTAAACATGTTTGCGTGTTAAATCATCAGACTTAAAGCACCTAATGACACATGAAATTTTGCAGATGTCTGCAGCTTTGGGCTCCTTGGAAGCGTAAGAAACGGAGAAGAACAACGGTTGCTAACGAAAAGGCGAGCTCGCCTCAGTGGGGGGAGAGCTGGATTATAACAGCAGTTCAAGCTGCAGCTGAAACAGATACATTATAGATACAAACCATTAGACGCTGGTAATCCATTGCAGTGCCAGGGTTATGCTTTACCCTGATTTCACTATGATTTTGCGATGCTTTACTGGTCCCCACAATACACAAAGGACACACTGGCCTTTGAGAGAGTCCAGCGGAGAGCAACCAGCCCCTGGGTTCAAAGGAAAGAGCTGTGAAAATAAACTGAGGGAGATGAATTTATTTATCCCAGAACAAAGAAGAATTAGGGTGGTGGGGTGGGGGGGTTGATAAAGCCAGGACCAGAGGACGCAGTTAGAAATGAATTGTACACTGAACAGCAGAGTATAGGACAGAGCTGAGGGTATGGAATGGGTTCCCTAGCCATGTGGTTGGTGCTGATCTTCAGGATCTTTTAAGACCTGACCCAAGTTTTGAGATCAACCAGCTCCTCACATTTGTACATTTCTTAAGTTCTTCTGTGCTATACTTTGCTGTGCTTTTATCACGGTACACTGCATCAAGGGAAGGGTTGGGCTTGTGCTTTCAACACTGATACAGAGTTTGTATTTTCTTTCTCTTGTTTTTCTTTTTTTCGTAGCACAGATCACAGATTGCTCCCTCCGCGCTCTCAATTTGAGAGTTGGCTGGCCTGGCACGCACCCCTGCAGTTGCGCGTAATTGAATTCAAACAGATAGTTCAAATAAAGTCGTAAATCAATTAGAAACAATTCAGATGCAATCTGTGGGACATTCATCATTCCCGAGATGCGCCGGGCAATGTTAAACATTAAACAAAGTCTCAAATAGAACAGAGAGGTACTTCACAGAGCGCTCGAGGTCCTGTCACAGTGATTCAGTGTTCACCCAGTCACTCCTGTTTATGTATCACAGGTAACAGAAAGCACAGAGTAGATCCTGAGCCCGACATGTGTGTTTATAAAACCTGTCACATACTTGCAGGCTGCTGGTTTACAAAAGCCAAGATTCAGGCAGCTTTTTAATTATGTAAAAAAAAATGACAGTATTGAATGTGAAGTTATTTGGTATACCATGATGCATTTTAAATAAAACCCGTATTTGATTACATTTCAGATACAGTTAGAATATATGTCTTTGCCTTGTTTTTTGTACACAATTTCAGAGCTTGAGTGGGCTGAAATCAGCTTAATTTACACAGCACACTATACTACACTATATATATATATATATATATATATATATATATATATATATATATATATATATATATATATATATATAGTTAAATAAGAATAATTCTGCAGTATAGCTCATTTTAATGTGGTGTTATTTCCATCGGATGCAAACTGTGTGATTCAATTAATCTAAAGAAATTTCAGATGTGTATCACGTCACTATCATGGTCTGCTATATATTTCATAAACCCACATATTAGCATAATTCAAAGCTGTCAAAAGCAACAGCGGTCGTCGGAGAGCAGATGGACAGGATGGTGCAACTCCTTAATAAGCTGCACATGCCGTACAATGAGACCCATCTAGGCTTTTCAGAGCACCCTGTGTCCCTTTATCAAGTGGGTTCTGACAGCGGGAGGAGGGGAGCTGAGGCTCTTGTTAAATCTCCAGTCTGTTTGTGTCGGTGTCGTTGCACAGGTGATCAAGGGAGCTGCACAGTCTGCAAGACCATTTTAATCTCTGCTAATAGCCTAAAAGGGATCAAAGCACATTGCAACTCCCAGTCTACCTGAGTGGCTATGGAAGGCTACACCTTGGGAACAGCTTGTCCGATTCTGATGCACATTTGCTGTGAGATTCTATCCAACCGACAATGGGTCAAGCACAGGCAGCTCCTGTATATGATATGCATGTTTTATGTTGCTTATAATGTTGGGAAGAAGATGCATGAAGCTTAACGCCTTGTAAATAACTGCACAGGTCAAAACAAAGCAATTATCAACGAATCAAGAATACCTTCCTGCAATTAATTGATACAAATGGATGTGTTTTGAATTCCGTAAACGTTTTTATTAATCTGCTGGTTATTGCATTAGCGCCCTTTGTTGACAGTGTGGTTAATATACAACAGTCGGTGCATACAATTGCAGAAGTGAGGCACATTAATCATTGTTCCTGCTTTGCACGCTCCGCTGAACACAGGGCAGAGCGACCCAATCTGCTTTGGGCGGTGCACCTGGGGCATGGAATTGGAATGGAAATTGGTTTGGGGGAAAAGGGCAGAAGGGAGGTAGAGGACTACGGCAAGACAATGATTTTAACCATTTCATCTCCAAGACATCTGCTGTCTCCTCTTTCTGGCTTCCACATGGAGCAGTGTGCAGTCAAATATACAATTTGACGCAACTGCTATGGTTAGTTATTATTAAAATGTAATGATGCAACCAAACACATTGATAATGATATACTTATTTTATACTGAATATTTGCTCTTCTAGCATTGTAACATTAGGCCCTATTCTCCACTGTGCTGTTACGATAAGGCATGTCTGATTTAATTTAATATTGTCAAAAATACTATCACCTTCTATAATTGCACAGGTTTCATATATGACTCTTGCATTACATTTATTTTCACATTGCACGTTTGTTCCGAAAAATATAGCGTCACACATCCCCACGTGTTGCTATAACTGTTTAAATAATGTACTTGCAATTTGTCTTTTCATTGTTAACATCCTGACAACTTTTTACACTTAAACTTGAAAGTCTGTTTCAAAGCTCTTTTTACAATGTCCGCTCTAGTGCACTGATGGTGTAAGGATTATTGCCCGCACTGTCAAACAGGTAACACAGCAATACCGATCCATGATGTGGTACGGATCAGATTCGCTGCTGGGATCACATTTCATGTTTGCTGCTCCAGGTCTGATTGACGCTTCCGTTGTTCTTCCGAGACCGTCCTGGATCTTCCCGCTCCTTCGTGCTGCGCTGTTGCTTTGCGAATGCCCGTGCTTCTCTTCCACGTCTTTGTAAATGTTAACAAAGTGACTGAAGGCAGTAGAAAATGTACTGTTAACAGCTGCATTGCGTTCTACTGCCACTGAGAAACCCCCAACAGACTGCTGTCAGTAACATGAGGGCTGAAGAAAGAGAGATCTTGATACTTCATGGGCTGTTTAGACAAAGGTAGTTAGCAATTTGTTTTGTGCAAAATCAGCTGCCTTTGTACCAGTAAAAACCCCACTGATTGTTAGATCTCCCAGATGTTGACACAGTAATGGTGTTCTGATAGAGGATTCAGGATAGGACAATGACACAGATTGTGTCGACCTCAAAGAGAAAACTGTGTTCTGTCCTTTAACTTTTTTTCTGTTGGAATACAGTAAATGCAGCAAATTTCAAAGCTTCCATTCGTCTGTTTAATTATATTTAATTCATCTAATTGCTGTTCAACTGTGCGTCTATTAATAAACTAGCTGGGTGACCAGTAGAAAAATACTAAACATGTGTTCCCGGTCCAGTTCCTAAATCTTACTGGTCACCAGTTCATTGCTGGAATTTTCAGCAGGCACAAATCCCTCTGCATGACAGGAGCGCTTTTATTTTAAAACTCCGCCTAATAGTCTAACAGCATTTCTACTACTGTGCCTATTACTGAATAGAATAACAATCTCTAACCCCCACCACATCTGCTCATTAAACGTGTACAACGGCTGTGACACCAGTCCTGTTACTGAGTTATTCCAAGGAGGAGGACCGTGTGCGCTCTGTGCAGAAAGTCATCTGATGAGAGAATACAAAATAAATTAATACAACAGATGTCTCTGTTACTCTTTTTCCACAGGGGGAAAAGCAAATGCTACTTTGAAAGAATCATCAGCAAACCATTTAAGTTAATCGCACTGCACTTGATCCGCGAGCACGGAATAGACTCTGCCTTGGACCCTGAGGTCTAAATTAATAGTGCAGATAAGCCGTCTCTGACTGCCGCTAACAAAGGACTCTTACACTTGCCCCCTCACGTTTTCATTGCACCTCCACAATCTTTCAAAACCCCACGATTAGCAGACACCATTTATCTGCAAGGTGTGCAAAGTTGCAGTCCTCAAAGGATTCCTAAAGGACTGCACCAGGTAAAGAGCTGGGAAGGAATGAAGAAGTTCTAGTTTACAGCATTTACATTAAATGGTACATTCGACGTGAGGCTGTATAGCTGCCCGTATATAAGCACGGAGAGTGGGATCCTATTAACTGTAACACAGGAAGTAAACTTGTAGCATGGTGGCAGGCAAAATTGGTCAAAATGAAGTCAAAAATAGGAAATAAATCTTGAAGCCTCGAATTTTAATGGAGAAATACTATACGTGGAATTATCTCAAGAGCATTCCCTATGGTGTTAGGGTTGAACAATGTATTAGATCGCTGTACCTGAGATGAATGCTGTGGTATATGAAAGCTGCATCTCCCTGTTCCAAGTCGTTTTGTTGTATGGTTGTTTGGGACCAGATGGCTTCACCATGCTTTCTGTACAATGAGATGCAGTGTTATAGCTTGACTGCAGTAGGTAAGGACAGGCGAGCGAAGCTCCATGCCGCTTCTCAAAACAGGGTCACAATGTTAAAGGAAAAAACAACTCTAGCAATAAATGACTGCAGTTCATTTTAAACTTGTGGAACAGGGCCCTGCTCTTAAGGCAAATCAAAGCAATACAGGGTTATGCAGTGAAGGCCAATTAAATAGCAACATCATGCAGAGTTTGATTTATTTTTATAATGGAAAAAAATGAAAAAAGAAATCTACAGTACACTATGTGCTACCATTGTGGATAAATGAGTCATGACGCCTGGCCAAACAAGATTAGGACGACCACTCATAAAGCCGCCTTTATATTGCAGCTGAAATGTTTCTCAGCTTCAGTTACATTGTCACTGTTCCTCTGATCATCGTTCTGGTGAAATTCGGATTTGTACGTCTCTGTAAGTTCCACACTACAGAGCAGCTTATGGATCCATGCTGGTCCGCACCTATGAAGAGTCCCCCCTGTGTGCCCCCCTGCGTCCACCTAACGGCAAGCCGTCCTGGTTTCCTGAAACTGAGACAGGCAAGTCACACAGAGCACTGAGGGACTCTCAATGCAGGAGAGGCCTGCTCCATATAGAGTTCTCTGGAAGATCCTGGAAGAGAGAACAGATTTCTAAAAATCTGAAACACATCCCAGAGAGCTTTCTGAGCTGCAGCCACATCTGAGGACTTGGCTGAAAAGCCGGCATTGCAGACCATTCCAGTTTGCTTTAGGCAATTGATATAAATGTAATTAAAAATACGGCAAAAAACGCTTTTAATTAAACATATGGGGAAAGCAGGAACGAGGTAAGCCAGAGCAAATCAATGTAAATTGACCTGGTCAGAGCTACGTTTTCTGACTCTGGCAACAGGGAGGCGTCCTCTAATGAGTCACATGACTCGCTGAGGTTAAAGGTGCACTCTGCTCAGTGCATGTAGAGATCAGAGTGACTTTCACTAGATGCAACTAATTAGATGAAAGCTGTCAAAGCACAGATACCCACAGAGCCCATCACAGCTGACCACTTTCCATTGGTTTTCCCCACACAGCAGTTAAGTGCAGCAGGGTAATGGTTATAATCCTGTTTGTTATTTATACTAATGTAGCCAAACCAGAAACCCACGGCCCTGTTCCCAAACTGTTCATTAACAACAGTCTAGAATCAGAAATATCAAACTTCATTTTTTTCATGAGTTAACCCTTATGAAAATGACTTCTTTTTTTATATGGTTTGCCATACCTCTCTTTGCAATGCTAACCTGTGCTTTACCATGCTTTCACTGTGCTTTATTACACTTGAGGCATGTTCACGGGACATTGCGATTGCAATCCCTGCTGTTTGAAATCTATTCAAATGACTAAAAGCAGATCTAGCCAAGACTGCCTCCTACATTTTGAGATTGGCAGCGCTGTGTAAGTAGGGTGATTTCAAGACTGAGAGATGGGGAGCAATATCAGACTGCTATTCCTCATCATCTAAAAGATTGCCTGCTGTAGGACGATTTGAACAATTCATTCCCTGCTCAGACTCACTGGTGCATATTAAAGCAATCGGAAGAGATCTTAGACACTGTAAATATAACAATGCATTAACTGAGTCTCGTTTTGAGTTTTTGTTATAAACTCACTGCTTCCAGTTGAGGCATGGAGACTGAACTGCTCCCTCCCTCCCTCCCTAAGAGAAAGAGTGCTCCCTCCAGTCCAGGACAGGCTTGAGGCATGGAGACTGAACTGCTCCCTCCCTCTCCCCCAAAGAGAAAGAGTGCTCCCTCCAGTCCAGGGCAGGTTTGGGGCATGGACGCTGAACTCTCCCTCCCTCTCCCCCAAAGAGAAAGCAAGCCAATATGGGGACACATATTGCCAATGCTTTTTCTAACCAAGCTCTGTGGATAAATGGAGAGGAGCTGCTGTCCTCAGTGCTGGCAATGGTTCAGTTAGCCATGCACTGTTTTGTGGATGTATATTTTATTGAATGCACCAAGCTGAAAGGATAATTGCACTCAGTTATGTAAGATTTTTTGTCATTTTGGCATTCCTTTATAGACAGTACAAGGGTTGTGGTGTCACAAATCAAATGTAATCAGAGCCTTTTCAGTAATACTAAAATAAATTGAGTTAAGGTAGACAGCACTTTATTTTAGAATAACTGAACAACAGAAGAAAGCACAATCTAATAGCTTTTCATTTTTTCAAATAAAGAAAGTGCTTTCATTCAGCTAAGAGAGGGAACTGTAAAACTGCTACTGTAGGTGTTGCTGCAAATGCTGGCGCGGGACAAAAAAATATATATGCAGCACACACTTTGGTGTATATAAGCAGTGTATTATGTAACTGTTTGACAGGCAAATTAAAATCCCTGAGATATGCTCCATGGTATATCAGATATCGCGGCTGCAAGTCAGTTCCAGTCAAGACAGGCAAGACAGCAGATTTACACAGAATAAAAAAGACATGCATCTATTTGTTATCAAAGATTTTGCAGAACCAAAGAGGAGAACTGCAAGCTATTGGGCAAGGGTTTTCATTTTTTTTTTCTCCAGACCCTTTACATAATACTTTTTTTTTTAAAGGGCAAGAATAGCTTTTCATGTCTTTAGTGTTAATTAATTAACGAGTACAATCTATGACATGATCTATGGGCTGGGAAGCAGATGAGCTGCTTAGTACAACATTCGTAATATAAATTGGAATTCAAATCTGTTACGTGAAGTCAAACTCGCACTAAATACAAAGAAAACTGATATGTTTGAAGAAGAAAAAAAAAACAGCAGCGTGATCGTCTCGGATTAGGATAGAACTAATTACATTTCTGATCATTTTGAAATGAATCTAATTTTAGTTCATTAGGATTAAAGCATTGCCTAATCAGTGGTGTGTCCCTGTAAGACTATTATAATAGTGGCAGGGTAGTGTTCATTATACTGATTTGTCCGTGTTTTTAAATCTGAACTCAAAATGTTTCTCTTTGATTTGGCCTTTCACTAGCGAGGAGTTTGGAGCTCTTTTGGCTCACTGTTGATTTTTGTAAAGCGCCCGGGGATGCTTGCACATGAAGGACACTATATAAATGATATTGGTACGGCATGGTATGGTATGGTATGGTATTTATTCAAAGCTATGTCCAGAATAAGTGAAGTCTTAAGTGGCTGCTCAGGTAGATCTTGTAGCCATTTGGGTAGCAAATGGAAACAGCTGTTAGCAGGTCAAGTGCAAGAAAGTGACCCCCAGAGCTCTGACAGACACTCCTTTGAATAAGCCATTGATCCAGTTGGGGGGGGGGGGCAGAGATTGAACTGTTGACCCTGAGCTCTCTGCTGACCCAGGTCAGTCTGGATCCTGTTAGTCTCCCAGCAGTGTGGCTGGATGATGCCTGGTGTCACATTTTCAATACCGCGGAGTTATAATGGAAATCGAGCAATAGTAAACCGCAGAAGGAATATTTTGCCTGTCACCTGACCGATTTGACCGATTTGACCCAGGAGCACGCATTAGCCAAAATGTTTGCCAGCTTGATTTCTTTCTTTATATTTTCCATTAAAAATTGGCCAATTAGCCGTTTACTTCCATTTTCTTGAAATGCCAGATTAGAATAAAGAATCACCTTCTTACAATATCTAGTAGAGGTGGTCCAATCTACCTGACTCCCCAAAACGGACCTTCCAACTATATCCATGACATCCTTCCACACCTTCCCTAAAGAAATCAGAGACACCGACGACCCAACATGCCCGCTCACCCCTATACTCCCTTTCACCTGCCCCCTTGCTCCTCTACTGAAAGCCAAGTGGCCATAGTGGTGCTTCCTCAAACCTGTCAGTGGGTCACATTACAATCGTCTCTTCTGCCCTAAGACTGAGAAGAACAACAGATCCACTAACTCAGGTCAGTCGGTCAAGTAATCTCTTAACCCAAACAAAGGGAACTTCAGGCTCAGCTGTGAGTGTCTGCTCTGCACCTGCAGCTGCCTGTGTCATATCTGCTGAGTGGATTAACAATGTCCCTCAAGTCTATATGCAGTCAATCCAGCACCTTTCACCAGCTTTAAATTCATTACAGCTATAAAGCATCTCTCTGATCTCGCTGATTGGAGGCTGTTATGAGGCTGGCAGTAATCCAAGGAGACCTGAGACTGAACTTCAAGAAAAAAAACAAACCATGCAGTAATAAAAATGCATGTGTGCCGAGAGCAGACCTTTCTTCCATTGATCCGCTGGAGTGAGCAGAGCTTGGCTTTCTCTGCAGTAACAAAAATTACAGCAAATCCATACCATGCTAATGCCTTCAAGCAAAAAGAATACACTGCTCTGTTCAAGTGGAACACAGACACCCGCTTTGCAAAACACAAGAACAAGGTCAAATAATAGTTTCCACTATACAGTATTTAGTATACCATTAATTGTATCATATGCATCTTCAAGGACAGACAGACAGACAGACAGACAGACAGACAGACAGACAGACAGACAGACAGACAGACAGACAGACAGACAGACAGAATTAGATAGACAAACATACATACAGGTTGATAGACAGACATACAATCAGCTAGACAGACCGACAGACCGACACAGATTGACAGATAGACAGACAGACAGACACGCAGGTAGATAGATAGACAGACAGACAGACAGATAGATAGATAGATAGATAGATAGATAGATAGATAGATAGATAGATAGATAGATAGATCTGCTGTAAAGTTGTTTGCTGTCCTCCAGCCAAGTCTAAACTGATGGACCTGTTTGTCTCCCTGACATTTTCCCCATAACCATCCTTCAAATGCTGGGCAGCAGTGG
The DNA here is from genome assembly GCA_030684275.1 of Acipenser oxyrinchus oxyrinchus. Taxonomy (NCBI): domain Eukaryota; kingdom Metazoa; phylum Chordata; class Actinopteri; order Acipenseriformes; family Acipenseridae; genus Acipenser; species Acipenser oxyrinchus. Next base: position 3,641,438 of record CM060272.1, read on the forward strand.
TTCTTATGCTGGGATTGGTTTTTCTGAGTAACTCAGCGGCTTCTCCTATACTAATCAAATTGTCGTGTAGTGATCACTGCACTGTCCTGGTCCTGTTTATTTATTTGAACTGGAATGCAAACATCAAGTCAATTGTAATCGCTTCCCCCTGCTTTGGGTTTTAATAAAACTCTAAGATGCTATGGATGGTCCTAATGACCTATTCTCAAGTTTCTATTGCATTTCCCATTAGTTATTCTCCCCATTCCACAATGTCTTCAATTCAGTTTACATGCAGTTGAGTGAATTTGAATTTTGCTATTCGAAAGATTTTTCCACTTCTTTTTGTAATGAGTTTTTTTTTTCCCACGTTCATTGTATGTAGCTTTTTCTTCCAGGCATCTGCCGATGTTGTTCATTCATCATAGGCTCTATAGAATTCATACCCATTATATCCCTTTTTCTATCTATTGCTTTTTCCACGTCCCTCGCTTTTTCCATTGTTTGCCTCCCTTATTTGTAATAAGCACAAACACAATATTATAATACCTCGCATACCGTCATTACATAGCCACTAGCCCCTTTGGCTTTAACAAAGTACAATACAGGAACAGCGCGTATAGTATTTAACCAGCTTACCGACACTTATTAAATATAAACTTTTCAAACGAACAAAAAGTCACCATCAATTGTATATAAAGGAGAACTACACAAAACAACACGGTCCCAGCACGCATCTATATATTCTGTGTTACAAATTCTACAGATTGAAATGGGAGGGTTGTGCAGAGGGACAGAACACAACATTAATCCAGCAACAATAAGCACTTTAACATTTCTTGGCATAATTTGCAAAACAGCGTTATAAAAAAAACCCCAAGCAGTCAGCATTGGAATTAGTAACCTTATGTGCAGATACCTTTCGCTTTGTTTATTAGCGGTGTCGTCACATGACATAATAAAATGACACAAATAAAGAAAGTCGTGATAGAGGTAAGTCTCTCTATAAAAACGTATCCATACCTGATTGACGCAAAGAAGTCGGCTTCCTCGACTCTAAAGGAATGTGGAATATATCGCAGGTCTGTTCTGTTGAGGAGACACCGGAGAGTCGCGCAGGGGTCCCGGTGTGCCGCGAGGTGCTGACAACCATTGAAAACAGAAACGGATACGGGAAATTGCAATTAGAAAAGTCTACGGTTTTTAAAAAAAATTGCTAGAGGGAGACGAAACAAGAGAGCACATTTCAGCCCGCAAAGACAGATTCGAGTCAAACGTGCACTGACATCTAGCAGCGTCGCCGGGAGAAGCAGGTGTTACAGCAGCACTGATGAACAAAAGGGCATCTACAGACAACGGTACTCTCTGCAGAAGACCCTATTCAAATCAACGGAGACGGGCTAGCAATGAGGGAGGGATGGAAGGGGGGAGGGAGGGACGGAGGAGGCGGCTATCTGACTTAAACAATTTATAGCTAATAGATTGCGCCTCGCATAAAACAGGTTGTTTGCTTATAGTGAGACGCTCTAACTCTGTCTCCCCAGAGAAAACGAGAATCGACTCAATTGATCGATATTTGCGAAACTAAATATTTCTATGCAAATAGTGTTTCTTGCATGCAATGTCATGTTACGCTAATTCTGAATAACTGACCATGAACAACATGAATAATAATAATAATAATAATAATAATAATAATAATAATAATAATAATAATAATAATAATTTATATTATTCTGACTATATACAATAAATAATGTGTGTTGTACGCAGTAGGCTACATGTCTATTGGTATCCTATTATTTTGTGCAAACGTGCAATTACATATTGTCTAAAACGACTTATTAATGTGTAATAACCCATTCATAATAACAACATTAACATGTGTTGTATTGGGTATTTACTAAGGTAACGAACCAGTAGATTGGTTTCTAATGCTGATTTTCAATCAATAAGTCATATCAAATGGCTTAGCTAGTTCTGTACGATGGATGCAGGAGTATAGGAGCCTTCACTGCCAGGTTTCCTCAGTGTTTCCATTACAGTGCCGTGCCATGCGGACATTAGAATCTCTCGCTACTGAAGGTCCAGGACAGACAGTGTAATCACAGATACCACACTGGTTTAGAAAGTTCGACCATGGTATTTCTGCAGGGTCATTTTGCAGGTTTCCTCCATATATTTACCACAGCCTTTCATAGTTTGACATTTTTTTTTGTTAACATGCTCTATCATAATGCTTTTCTATGCTTTACCATGATTTCACTGTGCTTTATTACACTTTGCTATGTAATTACTATGGGAAACTTGTATAAGGGTTAGTTTACCATTTGTAATGTCTCTCTGTGTTTTACAGTGCCAGCGCTTTACCATGCACAATATGCTCTGCTTTAGCTATGGGAGACATGAGCATATATCCACACTTGAAGCCCGGGACTGAACGGAGCTAGTATTGTGTTTCCTTTGCAAAGCCAAGTCCTCGACGCTGCCTGTTTTATCACCCGATTTGATCGAATTTGATCGAATTGTTTGTACAAGGCATCTCTCTTTTCAGCGCCGGGCGGAGATTTATGCTTTATCGTTTTTCATTCGGCTCTTTGCATGCGCTTTATCTACATATGCAATTTAACTATAGTTTTATAAGCATTCTCGAATCATGGGTCTTTAATGTTAATCACTGGGTTTAAAAAAAAGTCCACAGTGTTTTCTAAGATTAATCAGACCACAATCGCTATGATCAAGGCAGCCAGCTGTGCAGGCACCCGAGGCACGGGCCTCGATAAAAATCATACTAATCATTATTTATTTAGACCCATTTACACGTTACTTTGCCGCAAAATAAAACGCATTTCATCCCTCGTTGTGTACACACATTAATTCCCAGGTCCCGCTGATATCTACAGCCTCATGTTCAACTTACCCGCTGAACAAATACTCATTAGAACCACTATCCCGAGGGGTAGTGCAGCCCCTGTGGTTTGGGCATTCATCATCGTTCGGGTGAGTTATATATAAGGCACCATTTTGCATTTCAAAAACCATACAGAACAGTAGCCTGAAGCAGGGAACTGTCCTAGGTCCTGAAAAACAGAGTCACATTAAATGCGTCCAAATTATACATGCGCGGTCACCGAATTAAATAAACAGATTCAGCGTGTGTCCCCTTTCCTGCATCGCCCTTTCATTTCTATAGCTAATAACAGACCTATTGAAATGCATACAGTGGACCTTTGCCCACAACTACAGTGCCCGTAGTGTCTTTAAGCGTTCTTGCTAAACAGTGCTGTGGTGTTTGACTGTGGTGAGAACTGTACAATTAAAACACTACATAGTGTTTTTAGAGTCCTATTCAATTTCATACACGTCTAGTTATCCTGCTCTACAGAAAGGCATATTAAAAAATAAATATTCCCCGCCAGTCCCTCGCACTAATACCCAATTAAGGACTGCAGACGAGCCATTAGAGTGATCTGCGTTTTTACGTTGCGCACCTCCCTTTCACTGCGCCCACACAAGTTCAAAGAGTTACCGTGAGCAAAAAATAAGTGCAAAAAAAAAAAATCAAACAAAGCAACAGCAAGCAAACTAAATGTAAAAGTGCATCATCTGCGCCAGTGTAACACTAAATCTCTGTTTAGTTCAAAGCAAGACCGCATATCATCAAATGCGTTGCTGTTATTCTCTAATGCAACATCACTGTACCGCACAGTTCGCCGCCCCTGAGCTAATGCTTTTACCTGGTAATGGGATTTTCTTTCTTCTCTGCGAGTCTCCATTTATCCGATCCCAAGTCACAGAGAACCAGATCAAAGCAGAGACTTCTTGTGTTTTAAACTTCGCTGTGATCTGTATGGACACCTCACATTCCTGTTTAGATGATTGAGATTAGTTTTTATTAAGCTGTCATATGGAGTCGTGTTTAAAGTTGAAAAAAAGGCCAACAAGACGCTCGGATATATTGTGAAAAGTGTTGAATTTAAATCAAGGGAAGTAATGTTAAAACTTTACAATGCATTCGTAAGACCTCATCTAGAATATTGTGTTCAGTTCTTGTCACCTCCTTACAAAAAGGATATTGCTGCTCTAGAAAGAGTGCAAAGAAGAGCGACCAGAATTATCCGGAGTTTAAAAGGTATATCGTATGCAAGCTAAAAGAATTGAATCTATTCAGTCTTGAACAAAGAAGACTACGTGGTGATTTGATTCAAGCATTCAAAATTCTAAAAGGTATAGACAATGTCGAGCCAGGGGACTTTTTGACCTGAAAAAAGAAACAAGGACCAGGGGTCACAAATGGAGATTAGATAAAGAGGCATTCAGAACAGAAAATAGGAGGCACTTTTTTACACAGAGAATTGTGAGGTTCTGGAACCAACTCCCCAGTAATGTTGTTGAAGCTGACACCCTGTGATCCTTCAAGAAGCTGCTTGATGAGATTCTGGGATCAATAAGCTACTAACAACCAAACGAGCAAGATGGGCTGAATGGCCTCCTCTCATTTGTAAACTTTCTTGTGTTCTTATGTTCTTATACAGTATATGCGACACGCTTGCTATAGCAGCTTCTTTAGGCTAATCGTGGCAGCAGGGGCTTGATACCTGTACAGAGTTCTTTATCGGCCCTGCTGACTGAGATATCGTCCTGTGGATTCTGTCCGGGATAACTGTGGTTCTGCCAGAAACAGCGTTTTAACTACATTAGACCAATGCAAGTAGAAAACCAAACCACATGGCTTGATCGATGAGCTGTGCTGGTGTCTGTTTATGAAGCAAGACTAATTGCTTTTTTTTAAAATGCTATCTTAAAAATGCTGTTTACCAATACTGTCAAACCAAAACTAGCCACCTACCTCTCAGCGGTGAACCAGCTCCATATATTTCCCATGGGTTTGGGTGTCCCTTAAGAGTAAATAGCTCTAAATGTAATTTCCCCCACCTTTACCTTGGCTTGTTTGCAATATGTTGTTATCTACTCCAAGCTGTTTCTCAGCTAAAAGCCCTTCTGGTATGGAATGCTAACTGCCCGATGACCTGAAGATACCAGGCTGTGCTTGCTGAGGAACTGAGAATGGGCGATATGTGCTACAGCTACAGTCCTCCATTTAAACTGCAATCTACCTACACCAGCTGTAGCAGATATCCCTGCAGTTTAGCAAATGCATTTCATTTATTGTTCTATAATGGGAATACCAGTAAAGGAAACAAGTGGTCCCTAAATGACACACAAACCTAAACGCACAGACGCACGCAGGCATGGACGCACGCCCGCACGCACGCACGCACACACACACACACACACACACACACACAGAGTCAATATTGATCGATTAAGTGATTGATTTCCTGCAGTCTTCTGAAAGACGGTTGTCGGGCTTTCCGGATAGAATCGTGCGGTTCCTTCGGGGCGTTCAATGATTTTTATGGTTTTGACAAAATTCGTTTTAGTTTGATTTCAACATAATGGATGTTTTCTGTAAATCCATTTTTTGTCTACAAATCCAGCGTGCCAGGCAGTATACAGACACATGCTGCACCAAAGAAGCTACAGTACAGAGAGACCCCGGAGACACAGAGCCTCGTTGCATCTGCCTTACACTCCTCTGTTTATCCCAGAAGAATTCTGGCAGGCAGGCAGGATGGATCCCAGCCAGATCCAGTGTTTATTGGACACAGAGGGGCTGATACATGCACTTAAAACCAATCTGCAGACGAACGCCGCTGGTCGCTTGCCATTACTTGAATAGCCAGGAATGATATGCAAAGAAAACAAGATGTCTTAGGGACAGGGTGATTACGATCCTACAAGGATCTGGGTTTACTTAAACAGTTCAGAGACTTGACTCCAATCCTGGTCTTTGTTCCAACCCTGTTCTAAATGGTTTAATTGAACCAATTAAACCTGCATCCAGGCCCTGAAATAGTGGATTATCTTATTTTACCAGGTAAACCTGGAGTGGAATTGCCCTCCAGGATCGGGATTGGCCACCTCTGATGTAGAGCAACCACGATTTCAACAGCTCTAGGAGACGCGCATCAAAATCTCCCCCTGAAAAATAATAATATAATACAATAACTCAAATTACTGCTGTGACTTTGCAAATGTTTTTTTTTTTTTAAATCAGCAACAATAATGAAAAGTTGAGTCGTTTGTTTAATTAAACTTTCATAAGACGCCTGAAAAAAAAAGGATTAAAAACAAATATATAACAGCATCAGTAAGCTAAAAGCAAAATAAGGAAGGAGATGTGCAAAAAAAAATATCATTTGCATTTTTCAAATCTCCCGTGGCAGGCTGGAAAGAAAATAATTAAAGGTAATTGAAATGACATCAGGTTTCAAACCTGCAAAACCAGATTGCAGTTTTTCCTTTGCAAAAGTTTGATGCATAATACAGTATGGCTTTCTAACTGTATTGGAAGAACACAGACGCACAACAGTTTCTGAAATGATCAAATCAAAGCAAGCGGGGCATCTACAGCAGCACTCCACAGCGGTCTTAAAGGAGGCGGAAAGCTAGTTAGAGAAAGCTGCTGCTTGCAGCTCAGTACTGCAGCAACCAAGCTTCTGGAACGATAGCTAACATGAAAAGGGCAAGGTAAAGGTTACATTGGATTTGCCACTGTTGACTCTGTAAAGTCATGCAATGCACATTTCACATGTCATATTGCCATCCGCTGTCAGAGAGATTAAAGGCGGTGGCAGTGACTTTTATAAATGTCAGTCTCCCTTGATCTACATGCAGAAGAATGATGCCTGTCATCCAGGGGGATAAACAGCCTGGCATCATAAGATCACCTTTAAATGCATTGCCATTGAACCAAAAACCCAAACCGAAACGAAAATGTCATTACCTTCATTTGCAATCGTGTCACGAGATCATTAAAATAATATACTCATCTACTGTGGTGTATTGCAGAGTATCTTATTATATTCTAGAAGGAAAAACACTGAGCTAAGACATGTCATAGAACATGTATGGGATGATCTTGAGATGCAACCACTTCCATTGAAGATGACCACAACTTTGGGGCTACGTTTAGCATATTAGACTTAGGGGGAGGATTAAGGGATGGCACATTCAAATTAGGGTTTCTACTGTCATTGAAGGACAGAGAATAGATGTTGCTCTTGTAGTTGGGCATTGAGGTTTGTATATTTTATCCACGCATGGTCTCTCAGCTGCAGAAACAGAACATCTTTTATTTAACATTATGCAATTAAAGAAACTACAAAATGATATTGCAAAAGTCTACTGGAAGTCATAAAAGCAGTATGTTAGTATTTCATGTTAGATTTTGAAATGTCGTATATTTCCATTTTTGCCATTTTCATTAAGTATATGGAAAACTTACAAAACTGTGTAACAAAACGTAACATTATTCAGCAGGTTTCATTCGAATTTATGAAGCAAAATGAGTTAATTCTATAGGCTGATGCAAAACTTTTGGCCAGAGCTGTCATGCTTTGTATAGCAGCCCCCCCTATGCACAGTGGCTTGTGTGGCTTGTCTGGTTCCACTGTCATTCAGGAATGGGTTATCCACAATGATCCTGGGTTTACCCTCCATTTACTATCAAAGAGGTTGGTCTATTTGTCTCCTCTGTTTCAAAGTGAGGTTTGACCCTGAACAGACACCCAGCCCCTTCACACAGAACTGAACAGCAGTCAATATGGGTTTTTTGTAGCACTCAAAAAATGACTACAAACGATATAAAAAAATAAATTAAAGATCAGAAATCAACGTCCTCTAGCCTCCCACTGAAAAGGGTCCGTTTGAAGTTCGAGGAAAAAATAAATAAAATACACATACAACAATCTCAGTCTGAAGGTCATAAATGTTTAATAGCTTTTGGTGTTTTTTCACTGCGTTGTGGGTGGATAGGCTCCCTTTTACATATCCTTAATAAATACCCCAAAAAACATTAATAGGAGAAAAACAGCAGATATTTTTCCCCATAGTGGCGCGTGGGTGTTTAATATTCAGCTCATGTGCGGAGTTGCTAACGAACCCTGTTTCTGTGGAAATGCAACACTCATCCTCAAATTCACTTGATAATGAACTCTCCAGAGCTGCAGCTGAGGCGTGCCACGTTGTGATTATGCCTGCAGCCATACAAGTCTAGGTTGTGATCTGGTCAGCTGTCAGTGAAGCTTGGACAGCACTTGAACGAGAGATATCTTAAGAGTACCTGATGCTGCTTTGAAGAATGCCATGCTTAGGATAAGATGCTAAACTGAGGTCTGCACCTGCACCTTATCCTAGGGAATAATTATTATTATTATTACTATAATTATTATTTATTTGGCAGATGCCTTTATCCAAGGCGACTTACAGGTGTTACAGGGCAGGCTTTTAAACCAGCGTTTTAAAATCTGCTGTCAATACTACATGCTGTCTCATACAGTAAGTCATATATTTTGCAGATCAGAGCGAGAGGGAGAGAGAGAGAGAGAAAGAGAGAGATGGTATTAAAAATGATCGTTATGGTGCCTGACTTATGGCACAGCCTATTAATTGAGTTATTCCCCTGCATTACGGCATCATTCAATCACATTTTCTAGCGCCAAACTGTACAATATAGGCCTTGTCTGGTGTTAACACAAGTTCTCAAGCCTGCTCCAAGCAGCAAGAGCGAGCTCTAAATGATTGCATGTATATTAGAAAAGTACAAAAAGAACATGACTTTGAAGCTCTATTTAGACCCCCACACCACCCACACCTCCCCAGACACCAGATCTTAAAGTGCAGCTCGAGCTTTGTGCAAAGCCCTTGCTCCTGCTGTCCATGGCTTCGGCTTGTTGCCTTGGTGAACAGCACAATCCGCGCAGAATCGTTGTTTCTGTCAAGCTCTTCTTCTCTGGTCTGTTGGGTGACCTTTTTCCCTGTTTTTTTGGCCCCAGCAGCTTCTTCTGATACCTTAAACAACTGTGAATATTTCAGCACAATAGGTTCTTGTTGTTATACAATTATGATGGAATAAGAGACGAGAAAACCTGGAACGCTCTGGCTGGTAGACAGTATGGAACTCATATCCACTTGCCTGTGGGCACTGCTCCTTTGGGTAGAAGGATGTGAGTTCAAACACTCCCCTGTTCACAGTTACAGTGGCTGATCACTTGCATATGGTGGTAGCAGTGGGATACCAAAACCTAACTTCTCCTATTTTCTCTGAACCCCTTAATCATTTTAGTGAGGCTGTGTGGTCCAGTGGTTAAAGAAAAGGGCTTGTAACCAGGAGGTCCCCGGTTCAAATCCCACCTCAGCCACTGACTCATTGTGTGACCCTGAGCAAGTCACTTCACCTCCTTGTGCTCCGTCTTTCGGGTGAGACGTAGTTGCAAGTGACTCTGCAGCTGATGCATAGTTCACACACCCTAGTCTCTGTAAGTCGCCTTGGATAAAGGCGTCTGCTAAATAAATAAAAAAAACCTAGTCCTGCACCTACAGAAGAAATCTGGGTCTTTATTTTCATAGTTATAACCGTACCCTTTCAATATACAGAGCTGCAGAGGAAAAACTGAATAAAAAGGGTTAATACACCTTGTTTGAAATCATGTTTAAAACCATTAGCCTTCTATTTATGCCCTCCCCTCCTTCAATCGACGATGCTTAGAACTCTCATTTCATTTTTTTTAAAAAGGAAATTTCTACTCCCTTTTCATCCCCTCCCCTCCCCTCCCCTACCTCCCTGTCTGACTTGTTCAATTTGCGATTGGAATTTCATTCCCCCCTGAGGCATTAGACTGAATACAGAGACTAGGAGCTTCGGGGGGAAAATAGTCTTTTGAGCAGAGAATCTTTCACGCCCATTAAAGCAGGCCGGTGTCTCTTTCAATAAAGCCTAGTGAACAGCATGAAATAGCTGTCGAGGCGAGAGAGCAGCGGTGATGCAGCTGCTGGCGAGATCCCACATATCATTGGTTGCTATAGGAATTATTGACAGGCTTTCAAGAATTTTTTTTTTTTGAACAGTCACTACAGTAGCTGTGCTCAGGGTTTCTATTTATTTATTTATTTATTTATTTATTTATTCAGTATTCCTGATGTTTCCTAAACTATCTCATTTTGGTCGATCAAACGGCCAAGCTCCTTTCTAATCAAACAGCAAAAGATAAAACAGAAGAAAAAAAAAAACACTGTACCATTTCTGTCTTCATCTACTATTTGTTTCTTAGGAAACTTTCTACAGTATATAAATAAAATGGAAGTACAACCAAGTTTGTTTTAACACAAATTGGTCTGCCTCTGTTTAGATCATTAAAACACGGCTTGCATTTCTAATTCTAATTCATATTGTGTTCATTTTTACACTGAAGTATTTTTTCTGCAGTATATAGAGATCTAAAGGACACCCACTCTAAATGCTGCTGAAATCCTCTGGCCTTTGAGATGAAGATACGCTATTCACTGTAAGAGATTGTTGGGTTGTATAACACTGGCACACAGGGGCCCTTTAAAGATATGCCGCTTTTTGGAACAACTGAATCAGATATTATGTGCTGTGAATTATTAGGGCTTGCCATATTTCATGCCCGCCCCCCGCCTCCCACCAACGCACACCTGCCCTTTCCCACTGATCATCACCGTGTTTGGCTGCACAGACCGAGCACACATTAACACCATACTGTAGACCCACGCCAGGCAAAGGCTGTCTGTCTGCTCACACCCACTGCTCCGCGCATATGGCTGTCTGAAGGCTGACGTGCATTCAGGCCTCTCCATTTCAGTATTTGTCATTTTTCCGTTTCGCGAAATCCGCATTTCCTCACTGGCCTGGAAATGCCTTGTCAAGATCCAAAAGGAGCAGGCTGCCTATGTAAACCGAATGAGAGCTTCCCCCACTTTCAGATCTGTGTCTGGCTTCTGTCTCTTTCTATTTGGGAGTCTATCATGCTCCTGTCTGAGCAGATACAAATAATTCACGGGCTGTGCTCGCTTCCTAGTCGCTCTGGTTTATTGTTCCCATGGAGATTGCTACACTAGCGTACAGTATCATTGCATTGTTAATACCTCTGACACTGTCGCCCCACGAGGGTGGACACCGTGTCCCATTGAGTAAAACGTCTGATGTTGAACAGGTGTTCAGTATTTGAGAGCCTGTATAAACCACAGTTAATGAGAATTAATTCTGCTAATTAGCGGAGCCATTTTGCCACAATTGAAGTAAATGCTGGTGATCAGGAAGGTTGTTCTGTAGAGACTGATGCAATACTGCATAGGAAACTACCTTCCAACATAATGGGGCTGCATGAGGGTGTGTTGATGTGTCAAGAGAGTGACCTGGTAAAGGCACGTCCGCGTGGTGTGCAGAGTCCTGCAGTCAGGGGAGCGCAGGCTCCTGGCTGTGCAGAGTTGCTGATCTCCCAGTCCTTACCTTCACTAGCAGCGAGGGGCAGGAGTCTTCTGGTATCCTTGACGTTTCGAGCTGGTGCTGCTGATATTGACCCGCGAGGTCAGCAGTAAATAGCAGGCTGATGATAGGCAGGCTGATGAGGCTGAATTATTTAGGAGAGCTCAGGGAAACGTATCCAGCCGGATCAGATGGGGTTTTGTCAGAGGTTAGGTTAACTGTTCCAGCCCCTGCAGTGTGGCTGAGCTGCATCAGAATCCATTCAGAAGGGATCCGTCCACTGCAGCAAACACAGGGCTAGTCAAGCATTGAAGAGGAATCCATTCCCAAATCCTCTTGCTATATATTTACTGCAATGCAAACCAGTCCTGAGCTGGAATCGGATTGGGGGTTTTCAATGGGATTCAAGGGTTCAAGAGCCTTGATTACGCCAAACCCCATTGAGTTTCTCATCTAAACTCTGCACATTGGCTTTCAGATTGAAAAGAATCAATTCCATGAGGACAGATGCCCTGCTGCATGTGAACATAGTAACTGAGAGAGCTGGCCAAAATAGAGAGAGATCAAATTCCATCGGTGTAATTGATCTTGGCAAATCGACCAGAATTTGTATTGAGACAGGCAACTGAGGATCTTGGTATAATCTGTACAAGAGCATCTTCTGAAGCACAGCGCCCCATGTCTCCATTCTAGGGCACTGGAGTTTTAGCCCAGAGGGAAAAATGGCCCCTACAGAGCCACCAGCACCACTTTTTACCCTGCAGGCCAGTCTGTGTATTGCGTTTTCCTATTACTGTCAGCAATGGGATATTGCTTTGCTTAGGCAGCCTGTATTAATACTAAAGAAGGATGGGAATGGATAGTCTGCAAATGATCCTATTTAATTAGGTTTGTAGTTTAGTAGAGCCTGTGGTGGAAAGCTAGGAAAACAGCCAGTCCAGTAGAGGGCACTCTTCCCTATGGACCAGAGCTTAAATGAATGCCACTGAAATTTGGTGCCAGAGTGCTTCTCTTCTGTGTGGATATTAAAGTGAATTCCAGTCCAGCCATTTAATGCATTCTAAATATATAGTTGAAAATGCTAAATTTAGCCAGGACTGTCATTTTAATTAATTAGGCGCCCAGCATGGGTTACTGGCCCACTCAGTAAGGTTAATATCAAGCTGGCAAAACAGATTTCTACAGAGGACAGTACAGAGATGCATCTTGTGGAGAGAGGCAGCTAAACTGGTAAATAAAAAGCTATTGGGAATCAATGCATTCACACTGCAGATGTAAGAAACAATATAATCCATTTCCCAGAAGAATTAGCTTTAGCTGTGTTCAGGTCTAATTAAAATAATGGGAAAAAAAACTTGTGAATTAACTGTCTGTTTAATTGACTGTAACAGCATGCAGATAATCATTCAGCAGGTGTGAAGTGGATCAATTAGCAAAAACACTCTCTGGGAGCGATAGCAGGCTTCCCTGTCGAAAATACAGCCGCAGCACAAAAATGCATAAATCTGATTCTAACAATCCCTGGACTACAGTATCCAAACTTGTCCTGTGTGTGTTATACAGTCCAGGAATAGATTTTGCATTGTTTTAATGTGTGTGTTGAATTGCTAGTAGGGTTTAAAGTGCATTTATTCCTGTGTGGTCTTGCTGATTGGGATCAAGGTGATTGTGAATGCATTGTAGCTGGGAGCTGGTATGGTACAAGGAAAGGGATGTACTCTACATACAATCCAATACATCTAATCCACCCACCCGCTGCCTTCACCCACAGGCAATTCTCACACCAGCGTTGCTCCGACAGGGCTGGTAATTCAGACTTATTGATTATCATCAGCTGCTGGATTTTCATATAGAGGGTCTGGGCTTTCGCTGGAGGGGGCCTGAGTGCAATCAGGGAAGGGAATGGTGTGGCTGACAGACAAGCACAAACACACACACACACACACACACACACACACACACACACACACACAAAGAAACACACTCCCATACACACACAGAGAAACAAACACAACCACACACACCGAAACATGGAAAAATACACACACAGAAACTCACACACACACAAGCATAAAAACACAAACACAGAGAAAAGCACAAGCACACACAGAAACTCACACAAAACACCTTTATTTTTGTCCTGGTGTATTTACAAAAAAAAAAAAAAAAATTATCATAGCTACACTCTGACACACACTTTCTATATCTAAAAATATATATACTTAAAAAAAAAAAAGAAAAACAGCCCCTGCCAATAGGATTGAGGGTCATCGTGGGCAGCCAGAGAGCACTAATTCGACCTGGTCAGGCTTCGAAGTTTTTAAATTGTTCCAAAGGTCGTCGCTCATGACCCTTCCAATACCTGCTTTATTACCTTCAGAGGGAAGCTGTGGGGAATCTGCAGCAAACCCTGTTCCCTCCTGAAACCTACTCGCGTCCTTGTTTGTAAATCCCAGATCAAACCATTATTCTTCATACTCTGAAACCCCTTGAACGTTATTTATTCAGTGCAAGCCTGACACCTATAGGTCACACGTGGAATAGCTTCTAATGAGTATGTCTCACTCACTTAAAAACATGACGATTTTTTTTTATCAGCAAAATAATGTTTAAAAACATTAAAGAAACGTTAATCCTCCTATGTGACGTTTGTCAAGGAAATTATTATTATTATTTATTATTATTATTTTTTTTTAGTAAAAGCCACTTTTTCACGTGCGGGTTCGTTGTGGTGCACACCCCGAAACAGTATGATCAGCTGTTTCTGGTAGCGTACCATTAGTGTCGTGAAGAGAAAGCATCCTTTACGGTAAATTACCCAAACTGTAGGAAAGAAGAAAATGGCAGCTTCGTTGATTTGCAGTGAGACTGTGAGCAGGTTAGTGGAGTGTCTGGAATATCATTTTTTTTTGTTTGTTGTGTAATGACGTTAACCGGGAAGAAAACGTAGTATTGCTTCGGATAATTGCCAGCGTCGGTTAACGTGGATTTAAACAACGGAGAGTCAAGCTAAACACTCAAGTAGCCTATGGGTAATTCACCTAATAAAATGAGTAAAATATTAAAAAAATACAAATAAATATGTTGTATACGAATTTTATATTGATTGCATTGCATTTTTTTTTTAATTAGGGTGAGTTCCGTTCTAAACAGAGACGTCAAGCAGTTTGGGAAGAAGCACATGTTCGATTCCAACGAGGAAACGTGCTGGAACTCGGACCAGGCAAGCGTGAAACTGCTACCTCAGCTCGTTTAATAAGTGTACTGTGTGTGTGTGTGTGTGTGTGCACTGTTAGTGATGGCAATTAAAAAAAGGGCTTGAGCACATGATGTTGATATAGTGGGCATGTTTCTCTGCCCTGTTAAATTTCATGCAATCTTATTTTCGTTCCTGTACTGCATTGCAATTTCACCCATTCCAGGTTTTACTAGGAGCTTGATTAGCCACAGTGTAAAAGTAACAAGCTCAAGTGTGTCTTATTAATCATAGCAAAACCAGGAATGGCTCAAACTGCTATGCAATGGGAGTCTTTTTTCCATCCCTGACATGTGTAATGTATTTTGCTGTAATACAGTATCTTGCTTTTTGTGTGTGTAGGGTGCTACTCAGTGGGTGCTTCTGGAATTCCCACAGGAGGTGAGAGTCTCTTGAGGTCAGGGTGCAGTTTCAAGGAGGGTTCACTGGCAGCACCTGCCGAATTGAAGGTACCAGAACAGGGGTTATAGTTTTAGTAAGAATATTATTATTTTTTTAGGGTTCAGGGACACCACTGCACTCCTTCAAAGTTTTGTACTGCTAAGCGTTCACTTCAGGGATAGAAATAAGGCTCTCATTGCATAGCAAGTTTTGCTATCAGTTTAATAAGACACACCTCAGCTTGTTACTTGTACACTGGGGCTAATCAAACTCGTATTAAAATCTGGAATGGGTGAAACTGCTATGCAATAGAAGCCTTATTTCCATCCCTGTAACTAATGGTCATTTTAGGCAGATGACTATATTGTATTCCATTAGCAATGGTATTTAAATGTATATTGTATTCCATTGCCAATGTGCTGTAACTACCTTCTCCCTTCTGGTGCAGGTTGCCAAAAAGACGAAGCGTTTACAAAGCTAGCAGATTTCTACCCAGAGGACAAGAACTCGCTGCAGATATCCTTTGAGATAGGCCTGGTTCGGAACACAAGGACGCAGGAGATTCTAAATGTTCATGACCACTGTTACTAAACAAATTAAAAACTGGACCAAGCTAAATCCTTGCAGGGATGGAAATAAGACTCCCATTGCACAGCATTTTGATGCATTCCAGAGTTTAGTAAGACACACCTGAGCTTGTTACCTATACGGCTAATCAAGCTTGTGGTAAAACCTGGAATGGGTGAAACTGCTGTGCAATCGGGGTCTTATTTCCATCCCTGCCTTGTTAGATCTCCTGCTATTTAGAATACCCCTCTAGTGGTATACGTAGGCATTGACTTCTACTTCATCTGCTACATTTAAACACAGTGTCTGGGATACTTGATATGGTTTCGTGGACCATGATTAGCACTAAACTCAGGCTACCCTATTGTTACTTTAGCTAAGGCAGTCTGAGATTTAATGCTAATCGGGGGGCTGTGAAACCAGCCACAAGTTATTTGTTGCGCAAGAGTGCAGCCCTGGGGGACAGCCTGTTCCATGTCCCTGCATAAAGTGTGTGTTTAGTACCAAGCAGTTTGCTGCAGTGTCCTTTCCTTGACTCACACCCACAGCTTTCCCATCCACGGAGACGCGCTGGTTCACAGGGTAAAAATAGTGTTTGAGAACAGCACGGATTTCTTTGGCAGGGTTATTGTTTACACACTGGACGTCCTGGGAGACAAGGTCTGATGTCGTTTTTGTTTCTGGATCACAAACCTGAATGCCCGTTGGAAGTGACAGGCTGCGAGGAGCGGGCTGTGCCCACTGCTCCTTCCAGAGCAGGAGGGTGACGTTCAGCCAGGCCAGCAGAAATGCTGTCTGTCAGGAAGACCGGAGCACAGAACTCTTAAGAGAATGAATTCACTGAACTGATGTATACCATGGGCCACATTCACAAACATTAACCCCAGTGATTTGTAACGTTAGCACTTTTTTATTTGAAAGTAGAAACTTAGCACTTGGGGAATTGCTTTGAATATATGCCCTAGGTGCCTGATGATCAAACATTAAAATAAAAATTTGAAATATATATATTTTTAAATACAGATTTAAAATTCCTGCCATAACTTTCAAAAACACATACATGCATCATAAAATAGATTCATAGACAGGAAACTTAACACTATCTCTGAAGAACATATACCAAGTTTGCAACAAGTAATTCTGATGACACCAAAAAGATTGATGAACATTTATTTATTTTTTTTAAATAGCATTAATAACCTGACAGCTTTTTGCACTTATAACTTTAAAGTCGGTTTCAAAGCGCATTTCAAAAAGTCACGTGAGTGTTTAAGGCATCACTCGGCACTCTTGAGTTTTTAAAAAAGGCTCCTGATGAAAAACTCAAGGATGCTTCAGAAGTGCATTGTGAAGAAGATAAGCAGTGCCGGTCACTGACCCCTAACACTCGCTAAGTCTGCCCACAGTCCGCATCACAGCGAGGGAGCAATTCGTTTCAGGGTCCCCCCTGCATCACAAACAAGATCGAGACATACCAAGCACATCAGTCTTTGGGTACCGTCTGTAGACCACACCAGAATCTTGCATGCGTTCTCCGCAAAGACCTCCCCTCTGTGCTATTCTTTCTTCTTGAGTAAATTGAGGATGTGAGTTTCAATAGCCTGTTGGACTAAAATAAAATAAAATAATGAATCGCAGTGACGTAAATAAGACTCCTATTGCATAGCAGTATCGCTCATTCCAGGTTTTAATATGTGTTTGATTAGCCCCACTGTAAAGGTAACAAGCTCAGTTGTGTCTTATTAAACTCGTAGCAAAACCGAGAAATGCATCAAACTGCAGTGCGATGGGAGTCTTATTTCCATCCCTGAATCCTAGCATGTAAGACAAACGATGCCTTTTGTACGCAAGCATGGGAAGCAATTATCTAAGCAGAAGTAACGACAGAACACACAGGTGAAAAAACTGAAATCCGATGTCTGTTTCTGGTGATCTCGGAGGATGTGGATTTGTTTAAAAGGCTCTCTCACCCTTCTTGTGTCCCAGAGCCACAGCTAAATCCATGGGGCTGTATCCGGAGTCTGCCTCCATGGTCAGGTCTGCTCCCCGGCCTGTAATACACAGGACAGAGGAAAACGAAAGCAGCTCCAGTAACTCTGTTTAAGCATCTGCTGTTGACAATCAATGATGCATCTCTAAATGTGTTATCAACAGTATCAGACAGTTATAAGCTATACAGTGCTGTAACAATGTGCAATTAAGGGGTAGTGGTTAGGGCTCTGGACTCTTGACCGGAGGGTCGTGGGTTCAATCCCAGGTGGGGGACACTGCTGCTGTACCCTTGAGCAAGGTACTTTACCTAGATTGCTCCAGTAAAAACCCAAATGTATAAATGGGTAATTGTATGTAAAAATAATGTGATATCTTGTAACAATTGTAAGTCGCCCTGGATAAGGGCATCTGCTAAAAAATAAATAATTATAAAAAATAATAATTTATAAGAAACCTTATCACTTTTTGACAGGACACTAGTACATTTTTCTTTAAAATGCTATTGTAATAAACTCACCAATAGTCATCAAAAACCTTAATTGTACAGGAATACATGTTCGTAAATTAATCCTTAAAGTGTCACTGAGACTTCTAGTAAAAATCTGGTAACTTATCATAGACTTCTATTAGCCTTTTGGATTGCATTTGGGTACTGTATAATTTCTCAAGTATTTATGAGCTGAGATTATGAGGCTCTCTATGTGCTGGTTATATATTTACTTTCCATAAGGAACGAAACTTCCTAACACACAGTGTGGGGTTTGTTTTTTGGGTTAAGTTGGAAGGATCACAGCGGACTCCTCACCCAGCAGAGACTCTACACACTTCACATGATTCCCACGGACCGCGTAGAGAAGGGGCGTTCCTCCGTTCTTAAAAAAATGAGACACAAAATTAAAGGAAAACAACACCAGTCCAGAATGCTTGAAAGGTAAAGTTTCTGGGTTTATTTTATTAGCAGTGACCTCTTCAAAAGGAAAATGAAGCAGACGTACCCAGTCGTAAGTGTTGATCTCCACGTGGTGTTTGAGCAGAGTGTTGACGATGTCTGTGTAACCCCCAGAGCTGGCCAGGGACAGGGCGCTCTCTCGCTCCCGAGCTAGAACTGTGGGATCAGCACCCTGGAGACAAACAGGGAGAGAGGAGAGCACAGAACAACATAAAACAACAAGGACAGCAAGGCGTGGGCTGGTTTCACAGACCCTGATTGGCACTAATCGTGTACTACCTTACCCAGTGCAACATTAGGCAATCCAAGATTAGTGCTAATCAGGGTCTGTGAAACCAACCACGAGACATGTTCGTCATGGAATTTATTAAGGCTCTTTTAGTATTTCTAAATGTAGCATTATTGAGAGTTTGATAGCTATGGGTGATCCCCTCCCTGCTCAATGCTGGCACTAAGTTTACCTTTTCCAGCAGGTAGGTGACCGTTGCAACCTCCCCAAACGCAGCAGCCCACATGAGAGGGGTGAAGCCCCGTTCATCCTGTTTGCTGAGCAGTGAGTCATCTACAAAAAAACCCAAAAAAACAGCATGCCGGTGAGAGGAGCAGATGAAGGTTTCATTTAGATTTTGATTAGCGATTTGTTATCTGATCATTATCCTGAAAAATGGCTTGTCTAGTGTTTGTCTTGCATTCTTGACACGCAGAGAGGCTGCTTACCCTTGCAGAGGTGTTCCTCCAGCTGGGTGATTTCTCCTTGAGCTGCCAGCTGGTGTACTGAAAGAGCTGAGGGGGAGAAACGCAACATCCAGTCATCAAGGTTATAAACCGACCCCCTCTCAGCCAATCAGATCGCTCAATCCACAGACATTCCGAGACACTTCTCTTGCAAGAGCAACAAATTGACCAAAAGTTCTTTGCTTCTATGAATTTAATAATGTGAAGTTTATTTGGTATTAGGTCCTGTTTAAAGTGGCAATGCAACAAGCATGGTGCTAAAACTGAAATACAGGCTAGCCCGGGCTTGCACTATGACTTAAACAGAAGCCTTGAGCTTGGTGACAATATCGCCATGGTGATACTCACAGTCAAGGGTGGCAGGCAGTGCCGTGGCTTCGTTGCCACGTTGCCGGTTGGTGAGGGTGGTCGAGTGTTTGTTGAGACCCTCGCTTCTCCTGGGGTCCGAGGAATCCTCCACACCTGCCGCAGAAAGGCACAGAGTCAGAGACACACTGCAGTAAATGTAAAGTCTATTATATTCTTATTTAACTACAGTATTATAAAAATACAATCCATCTTTCACTCCACTCAAAGTCAGAGCAGGTACCCCTTATGGAGCGGTTATCAGCTTGTAACGCACAGCACCCTATGCGGTAATCTATATATATATATATTTCCCTATATATTCTACTGCTGTCCATGCTGCTTCACCACACCAGAGAAGCCAGGCGAGTGCGCCTGTGTGAAACTCACCGTTGCCCAGGCCAGAGAGCTCTTCCTGGGCAAGGCAGGACTGGTGCAAGGGATACAGGTGGAGCACAATAGTCTCGTTCATTGGGTCAGAATCCTCTACATCTGCCCCCTGGGTCTCAGTGTCTGGGGGTTCCAGGCGCGTGTCATTCCTCTTCCCCTGGTCCTTGCAGTCTTTAATGAGAGGGGTGTCCTCCTTTGTTTGCAGTGGACATATCTTTCCATCCATATCTGTCGATTCAGAATCTCCAAACTTAGTCATCATTTAATGTCAAGCTAAAGAAATATTTCGCTCATCTCTGCTGAGTAGGGCTGCCACATCTGAACGGAAGGGGGGTTTGTCAAGAGTTTAAACTCTCTTTAGAAATCTTATATTCATTCAATAGGAAACACTGATAATATTACTATTATTTATTTCTTAGCAGACACCCTTATCCAGGGTGACTTACAATTGTTACATTATTTTTACATACAATTGCCTATTCATACAGTTGGGTTTTTACTGGAGTAATCTAGGTAAAGTACCTTGCTGAAGGGTACAGCAGCAGTGTCCCCCACCAGGGAGTGAACCCACGACCCTCCAGTCAAGAGTCCAGAGCCCTAACCACTACTCCACACTGCTGCCCCTACTATAGTATTGACAACCAATTACTATTGTGTGTCTATTGCAGTAATATTGTATCCTGATTTATCTATCTTGTGCTCAATTTATCTTTAATGTGCAAATAGCTTCAAAAGTCATTTTATTTCTTTCTTTAATTTTGAATCCTTCCTCTTGCAATTTCATGATGTTTGCAATTCATGTAGAGAGGATTTGTGGGTCTGTGTTGATCCAATATACAGTGTATAAGAATTCAGGGTCCTATGACATACACACTATTGTGTATATGGGTTGACAACTGGCATGCAGTTTTAATATAATGATAGTCTTATCCGTTAATGCCCAACTTACTGAATCATCACCTAATGCACCCGCCCCCATACCCTGCTCCGTCCAGTTAACGCCGTCCGGCTGGTGCAGTACTTTAGCAATGTATACCTACCTAGCAGACCTCTACCTGAGATAAGTAGCTACAAAAAGAGCTGGAAAGACGTAAATATACCTGGTTTGAAAACGCCTGTTTGAATAATTCGCTTCTATTTTGAAATCCCCGTTTATTCACTTGCGTATTGCTAAACTTCACGCCCTGAACACTTCCTTAATCGAAAACCAAAAGTGAAACTAACTTTGTTTACGAATCCCATAATGCAACTGATTTTTTTTTAAATATCTTTACAATTAGTGAAGATTTTTGTTTCATTATTTTACGTTTTTAAAGACAGTGCACATTAAAAACAGAAGGGCGGTGGGTTGTTGGATGTCTGCAGTAGCGACACAAGCAGTGTGCTTTAAACACGATGAAAGCAAAGCTGCACCGCGGATTGAATATTTAGAAACGCAATCTCTACAGATAGGGAACCACTTAGCTCGTGTCCGTGTTTCTGTTAGGCACTGAAAATAAAGCGACACTCTAAGGCAGGAGCAATTTGGGTCAGAGGAACTGAAGCAGCGATTTTTAAACGTTGTAATTGAAAAATGGAGGACCAAGAAATGCAACTTAAAGTGAAAAGAGGTAACTAGATTAGACTGTAGATACAATGTAGTTAGCCCCGTAAAACGGTTCTTCATAACTGTTACTACCAATCGTGGAGTCGCTTATGTTATTTGGCTGAGTAATTATTTCGTATCTTTCTCTTCAAAACAAATGCTATCTTCGCCCATGTTTCTAAGCTACTGCAAAAACGTGCCTCTGATTTGTATAAAAAGCAAAACAGATCCCTATGAATGCTATCTTGCTCTTATTGTATTACCTGTACTGTAACACTTGAAATGTATTTGCTTACAATTGTAAGTCGCCCTGGATAAGGGCGTCTGCTAAGAAATAAATAATAATAATAATAATAATAATGATGTACTCAGGTGTAATGTCAAATGCAGTGCCCCTGTTGTTGTGCGCATGCGCTAAACCATCTTTCGCTTGTCACAACACATGCATTTTAAAGTTGAAATGTAATATCTATGTTTTCTAAATAAACAGCACCTATAAACATCACGTTGCCCGTAATGTGACTCTTATATTAAGAAAAACAAGGTATTTCGTGTGGCGTTATATACTGTATACCCGTAGTGCTAAACGCTTCAGAATCTTAAATCATCCTCACTTCTTTACATTTCAGTAACGGATAAATTCACCGAGAGCATGTACGTCCTGGCGAATGAGCCATCGGTAGCTCTCTATAGATTACAGGAGCACGTAAGGAGGTCTCTGCCCCAACTCGTCCAGCACAAGGTGAGTTGAAAATCATCGGTTTTCTGAATTATACTGTACTGCATATTGATTCCCGAAAACGCCTATTGCCAGTGACTTACTTGTCTATAAGAAAAGGGGTCAGCCAAAAGTGAGTAACCCTTGTAGGGTTAAATGCAGAGGCATTCCTGACGTTAGCTTTGTAAGGTACAGACAGTACAGTCAGAACAGCTTATTAGAGCCTCTGGTTAATTGAGTCAGCCGCATATGATGGCAATCACACAAGGGCTTTCGTTTTGCAAAACCAACCTCTTTATTGAGTAAAGCCCTTTGTTGTGATCAGAATTAAGATATGCTAAGATGATTGCAATCCTTCATGAGTGGTTTCCTTTTCCGTGCAGACAGATATGCAGAGCTGGGAGGAGCAAAGTCAGGGTGCTATCTACTCTGTGGAGTATGCTTGCAGGTATTATTATTATTATTATTATTATTATTATTATTATTATTATTATTTGGTAAAATTTGCACAAGTGTGACCTGTATTTCTTTGCATTGCCAGTGCTGTGAAAAGCATGACCAACAGCATCTTGTACTTCAAGAGCATTGAGACGCTTCTCCGACAGACCATCCACCTCAAGGACCAGATGAGCGCTTTTCAGGGACGCAGGTAGGGGGCGACACTGCCTATTGTGGCAGCTCAATCCACCCACATCACTGCAGGTTCACTGTGTGTGGGACTTCCATTACATGAGACCATGTCCATGCATTAGATTGGTAAATAAAACATACCTGGGGAAATTAGACTATTAATCACGTCTTAATTTGCTATATCCGGCAGGGATGGAAATAAGAATCACATTGCATAGCTGTTTGATCCATTCCTGGTTTTACTAGGAATTTAATAAGACACACCTGAGCTTGTTACCTGTACACTGTGGCTAATCAAGCTCGTAGTAAAACCTGGAATGGGTGAAACTGCAATGCAATAGGAGTCTTATTTCCAAGCCTGTACTGTCATGAATGCTATGCTTTTCCCTAGAATTGCCTCAAATTCACAAACCTCAGTTTATGGGTTTTTTTTAAGGAGTTTCGGTGGTGCTTGTGTTGCTATTACTTTTTTTTTAAGGGATCCCTTTAACTAGTAGTTTTTACTGTAAAAAATAAAATACAAAATAAATGTAAAATCACAAGCGTAACCCTCCTGGTATGAATAATCCAGGGTTTGAACATTCTTTATGAATCAGTCCTGGCTATTGGGATCCCCAGTATTATTTCTTCACTTTGTTTTTTTTTCCCTTCTTGTTGTGTGTTGTTGCATGCTGCTTCAGTGATGTGAGTGTTAGTTCCAGTCCCATTGCTAGCCAGCCCATTCCACCTCCTCCTCCTCCCCCCTCCTCCTCCTCCTCCTCCTGATCACAGACAGCACGCTGACACGCCCCCTGCCTTTGCTCAGGTTAGTAATCCTTCAGCTGGGAAGACTTCCAGCTGTACTCCCAGGTTACCCCAGTCCTTCAGTGGTTGTTCCTTTGCTCCATTGTCATGCTGTGTGTTGTTGTTGTTTAAGACAAAAGACCCAGTGTTATTGTGAAAGTGAGCTTGAGACCACCTTTGATATTCTGAGTTACAAAACCCCATTGCTTTATTATTGGCAGATGAACATGCCAGCGCTTGATCAAGGGCTGGAGATTTTAAAATGTCAGCAAAGTACGCCAAGTACCGACAGTAATACCAGCGCTTCTGAAGTGAACGGTTTTAGTAGGTTAGCATTGGAAACATTACCACTGATCCCTTTAATTAACTTGCACTATCATCACACACACAATGGATAAAACCCTAGTGTTTTTTTTAATTATTATTTTATTAAGAGAAACAAAAAGGAAATTCAGTTGTTGTTCTATACATCAGGGGTGTCCAATCCTGATCCTGGAGGCTTAATCCACTCCAGGTTTAACAGGTACAATGAGATCATGAACTACTTCAGGGTCTGGATGGAGGTGTAATTGGTTAACAATTTAGATCAGAGTTGGAACAAAGACCAGGAGTGGATGAGCCAGCATTGGACACCTCTGTTCTATACAATTCATTTCGATTCTATGTTGAATCATAGTTTTGGCAGTATGTTTTTTATAATTTACTGTTACAGTTGCACAGACCAGCTTTGGTCTCCTTATTGTTATCTATACACGTCCACTTTGTAAGCATTGAGTGTAGTTGGTTGGAAGGCTTTAAAAAGGGGGGCAGGCTTTTATCCTTAAGAAGAATGAAGAAACTTTAGGAAATGCATCAGAGAAATAAATGGACAATTTTAAAAAATACTGTGGAAATTGGTACCAAAAATCCAGCAGTGAGTGTGATTGTTAGCATCACAAAGGTCCTGTAGGAAAGCCCAACCTGATGTTCAGAAAGGCCTGGTTTAGACCACCTGCAGCATTGTTTTCGGGCTGCAATCACCTTTTTTTTTTTGTTCCTTCAGGGCTTAACTGGGGGTCAGTGTTCAGTTTTTGGCTCGTTTTATTTTTGGTCAACATCTCTACATTATCTGCTGCCCTAAAATACTGACGGGGGACAAAATCCATACCAGCAGTGCCTCACACAACACTGCCTGTTACACTAGCTCCACTCTAGAGAATACTGATGCTGTATCTGGGGTTCGGGGCAGTTGTATTGAAGATAACACACCGGCTACAGCTGTAGGGGTGTCCAGAATTCAACGAGGTTAACCCAAATCATGTGAGGTCTTGGCAGAAAACACAATCGAAACCAAAAGAGAAGCTCAGACCAGGGTAGAGTCTTTCCCGGTGCCTCCAGACTTCCTGGCCAGCACAGTCCTCATCTCGCTGTTGATCCCGTTCCACGGCTGCGCCTGCAGCAAGCCCGACTCTGCCGACAGCGTCCTGTGCATCCGTGGCGCGCTGCTGTCGGCCCCGTGGCTGGCCGTGGTCCTCTGGCTGCCCGTGGTGGAGGTCACGTGGCTCCCGGAGGGGGAGGAGTACAGCAGCTGCTTGCCGTCGCTGCAGGGGGGGTAGGAGAACTGGCGGTGGATGTCCGGACGGGCCCGTGGCTTCTGTGTCTCCCTGACGCCGGCGCTGGGCTCAGTGGCTGGCGTGGCATTGACGTTGCCGTGGTCATTCTCGAACATGGTGTTGGAGAGCTCTGAGCGGTAGTTCTTGGCCGTGCGCGACGCCTTCAGCAGGGAGTGTGCCACCATAATAAGCAGCACTAAGACCCCCGAGGACAGGATGCAAGCGCTGGCAATGCCAGTCTCGATCTCAAACAGCATCAGCATGTAGATGGAGAGAGCTGAGGCACAGAGGGGGGGGGGAGAGATTATTTATGTTTCTTTACGTTTGCCTTCATTTTGAATTGAACCAGGCAAAGCGCTCAATTTTTATTTGCATGTTACTGGTTAACTTTTTTCAGTAAAAAAACTGCACTGTGTATGTGATTTAAAAGGATCATTTGTGTACCGTTATGGTTATGGAAAGCAGTGTAACTGATCCTGTCTCACGGGATATAGAGTAGCACTGAATTAGCTTGCAGTTTGAGTGACGTACCTTTTCAGACAGTGCCTCGTGATTCTCTTGCCCAGCCTAAGACCAGGTCACTTGCACATACTTTTACAAATGCAGTGTTATTTTTGTGCGTCCAGTAGCCACAGAAAGTTCACGACCCTTGAGCATGCCATCGGTCACCAGACAAGTAGAATCTTCACTTTCACAACAGCACTGGGTAGAAAGCTCAGTTTACACTAACTCACAGCACTTGGTTTTGTGTTTTGCAGTTATAACTATACTGTAAGGTGTCACCCACACTCGTAATATCTAAAACAGCCCTGTTGAATGTCACTAGAAAAAGACCCGCAGATCCTGGTTCGCAGAAGGATGGCGGAGAGAGGCAAAGTTCTGGACTGTGCTGAGATGCCAGTAGAGCCTGGATTCCTTACAGAAGAAACTCCAGAAACCCGACCCAGGACCTGATGCTACACCTGAACAAACAGCTCTCGCTTTCCTTATTCGATAACCACCTGGCTCCGCCTGAGACAGCTCAGAAAGGAAAACCTGCGAATCTGATGCTGCCAGGTTCTTGCACTGACGATTTTAATATGTGTTACTGAAGAAAGGAAGTGTTGTTCAGACTTCTGTGTGTGTGTGTGTGTGTGTGTGAGACTCCAAGGAAATGCAATCTTTGGTTGGTTACAAAGCTGTAACGAGCGATTCTTTAAGATGCAGTTGGACCTTGTCCTGACCCCAGCTGTACAGCACTGCTATACATGTGGCAGCCCTGCTATGGAGATGAAATCATAGGGATATCGGACAGGGACTGCACAGAAAGGTCAGCTTTCACCTGGACGAGGCAGAACAAGGTTTAGTCTCCTATAAGGTTTTAAAATATGTTCTGTAGGTGTTTCTCGTCAAAAGTTATCGGTACAACGAAAATGTAATTTTGCGTCACAGTTAACTTTATATATCGGTCTTGTTTGAATCACTGCTGCCTGAAGCAAAGTATCTTGTCTTGCATGTAATCGGCTTAAAACTCCAGTTTGTGTCAAAGCATCTGAACTCTCTTGATTAGTAACCCTTTACTGTCCTGTAACACCTGTAAGTCGCCTCGGATAAAGGCGTCTGCCAAATAACTAATAATGGTACTTATAGTGCTTACACTGGCACACACAGCTTCAGCTGGGATATGGATATTTGAATCGCTGTGTACTTTTTAGAAATTAAATAAACTGTACAAAATAAAATGCATTTGAACTGTCTGTTTTTGTTCCCCGCTTCTCCGTGTTTACAGAACGCCTCTGTGCAGACGGTAGCACTGCCACGTGATTGTGTAACCATCCCCTGTGCCAGTGACCAGACTGGAATTAAAGTCAATAAAGAAATGCATTTCATGAAACAATCTTACCTGTCAGGTATACCGAGACCCCCAGACAAAACAGGCCAATGGCTACGTGACGGACTGCTCTGCTGTCCAATAGGAACCAGTCTGCCCTGTGGGATAAAGAATTGGGGGAGTGGCTTGTTCTTGGGGTGGCTGGGAGCAACACTTGGCAATATCCAGAGCACTGATTTACATTGATGTTTGTCACAACCGGATCATTCCAGGGCAGGGGGGCGTGGCTCTAGGGCAGGGGTGTCCAATTATAAAATGGAAGAAACTCTTTGAAAATAACACACCACAATGTTTTACACTTTTTACTTTGGACAACAGTCTAAAAAAATATGGAGCAACCTGGTTGGCACCTATTGGACCAATGGATGTAGTCATCGCTGTCATACAGAAATTATATATATAGATATATAGATATAATATAGAATGCAAGCTTCACAATTATTTCTGAGCTGTTACACCTAGATTGAATATAACAATACTAATAAAAAAATTATATATATATATATAAAATGTGTGGAGTAGTGGTTAGGGCTCTGGACTCTTGACCGGAGGGTCGTGGGTTCAGTCGCAGGTGGGGGACACTGCTGCTGTACCCTTCAGCAAAGTACTTTACCTAGATTACTCCAGTAAAAACCCAACTGTACAAATGGGTAATTGTATGTAAGAATAATGCGATAGCTTGTAACAATTGCAAGTCGCCCTGGAATGTAATGATGTAATCTACCGTCCGTTTGTTTGTGTCCCAATTAAACTGGAATGCTGTGTGGTGGATGGCATCGGGTGCGTTCAGCGGGCGGCTGAGGGCAGCGCATTGATTCTGTGTGACAATGGAACGTGGGAAAGGGTCGGGAGACGTGAGCGGACTGCTTAATGAGAGCGGATCATTGTTCAACAGGCGAGGGATATTCAACAGACATACCAGGGAATGAAAAGGTGGCCCTGGCTGCAATTATCAGATGCCAGCGGTTCATTATATTTATCAGCACTTTCCAGCATTGAAACGCACGCTCACTTTCCGTCTGGTTTGTACACGGTTACCCTAAATCGTTAACCGTGGGTAGACTGCATTAACGACTGTAATATACAGTTGTTATTATAGTGCTGAGGCACAGTTTTAAACATGCTTTAAAGTTAAATGCTCTCGTCCTTCCCCAATGCTAGTTATGCATTGCTAGAACCAGAGCCAGACTCACACGTTTATATAATGAACAGGGGCTTTGGGCCTAAAAAACAATAGCAGATACCATTTCAAATTGGCTCATTATTGTTGGTTTTTCAGTACTGAAACAACTTTATTGTATTAAAACATTATTATTATTATTATTATTATTATTATTATTTATTTATTTTCTGGATTTCCACATTGATAACAAACATATTTTATTTAATGTAACTGAATTTCACTAAAAACAATTCCCAGTGTTGTCATGCGTCATCAGTATTAAAATCCATGGTATTTATGTAGTCACCGGGAAGATTGTATAAAACGTTGCGTCACGCGTATGAAGCATGCGCTTGTGTTTGCAGTTTCGCAGATACTTCTGCACCTGATCCACCGCCTTTACCAAGAGTTTAAACAAAGTTGCAATCGATGCATTTGAAGTTACCTGTCAGCATCGGCGTCCTCTCTGCAGATCTCGGTGACAAAGTAGCCGTGCAGCAGACAGACCACCACAGAGCTGAGGCTGAGAGTCAGGGACAGGGCGGTGAGGACAGCGGCCACAGGCAGGAGAACCGCGGAGACCTCGCCCGGGATTCCCGAGGGGGGCGAGATAACATCTTTAATTCCAGCCTGGTTCATCTGCAGCTGAAAAATGAGGATGACGGACAAAGCCGACATGATCGCTGACAGAATCCCCAGCAGCGTAAGAACAATCAAGGAGCGCTGGCTGTAGCTCGAAGGCATCGTGAAACCAAGATGCCGACAATTGCAAAAACAAAAAAGTTATTAATTTTTTTTTTAACACCGCACAGCGCCACACAAAATAGTTCTTCCCGAGTTGTTCTCTTCTGGCCTCACTCTCCTTTTTTTTCTTTACTTTTTTCACTCTAAATATCTGTAGCTGTGTCCAGGCTTAACGATTTACCCTTCTGGCTAATAATTGAGTTTAACTGCCCTTCATTAGTTTTGCATGGCTGCAAAAACGAAGT
Source organism: Acipenser oxyrinchus oxyrinchus (assembly GCA_030684275.1). Taxonomy (NCBI): domain Eukaryota; kingdom Metazoa; phylum Chordata; class Actinopteri; order Acipenseriformes; family Acipenseridae; genus Acipenser; species Acipenser oxyrinchus. The sequence goes on from CM060272.1 coordinate 3,670,711, forward strand.
TGGACTGTTTTAAAGGACGCGAGGCTGAGGAGAGAGAAACCTGAGGGCGCGCTGCTGATGGAGCGAGTGTCTGATACGCTGCGGAGACTGCAGAGAACATGTGATACGTTCCGCAAATCCACAAGATTAAAAACTTTACCATAACAATGGGCATTTATGATGGATTTGTTCACGTATTTTTGAATGAGAAACACGCACAGATTAGGTAACCAATCAAATTTGTATATATTTTTTGCTTCTATCTTCTTTGAGTAACGCATACATTGTTTTTCTTCTGTCCCTGCTAGAATTGGGCAACCCATACAAAAATAATAATAATTATGGTAGTTTATATTTTTGTTCGGCTATTTTTTTGGAAGGAATGCATATTGAGCGCTTATGTTTAAGTTTATGTGCGCATTAGGCTTGTAACATTGTATACAGATTGAAATGAATACAATAATATATCTAACGGTGTTTAATATATTCTATAAAAACTTGGGCTTTGCTAGAAAGCCTTGCTGGTATGTTTTTTTTGTTTCCCCTTTTGGCACTTCAACGGTCAGACTCAAAATCTTTTCTTTTTGGAGTCTGTTTTTCTTCACCAAACTGTTGCCTTGGAAACGCAGTTAACCCTCCCCCTGCGCGGGGGGGCTCTGGGCCGGGGATCAACAGGCAGCGCGAGAGCTGTTAGCACAGAGGCATAGTGGTGCGTTAGAGAAGGGTCTGCCCATCTGTGCATGTACCAGTGGTTAGCCTTTTCTCGCAGGCTGTACGCTGTGTGCAAGCTGAAACGGTATTTTTTGTGCATGTATTTACTTTAGCTAGCAGATGCCACTTGAGGTTAACACATATAAGATTTGGTTTTGTTGTCACATCTTTTTACACTACAGCGACATGGGGCGGCTGAGTTTCAAACACACGCTTGTCAAGTATACAGACATCCGGGAAGCTGGAAGTTAATGGCAATATAAATAAATAAATAAATAAATAAATGCACAATCTATGTAATTCCAGCATATGCGGCGCATGTATTTTGAAATACAAAAAATGATTTAGTTAGACCAATTATAATGATTGTTTAGTTAGTCCAGTAAAAGGTATCACCTCTCCTTCTCTTCGAAATACAAAATGAAACTTAATACATTAAGTGAAAAAAAGTTTTTTTCAGGGTCTTTAAGCCATTTTAAAAGACTTTGCATTTACTGCATTCTTTTTCCATTTCTGAATGGGTATGTGTGTTTGCAATATCACACCCCAAGTACACAAGTTCCTTTGTGGTTTAACACCTTAAAGTAGACAGAGAGCGAGCAGAACCACGCTTGAAGGCACTGCTGTGCTGTATTTTGAATAATAAAAAATAAAAAATAAAATAAAAAGTAGGCTACTTTTATCACAGGAGAGAATAACCAAAAACATCCCAGTACTGTAGGCCTACAGTCACCATCTTCAAGATATTAACAAAAAAATACATTCGATTAAAGAAAAAAAAAACACTCCTTGATATTTAATCTAGTATTTCGTGTTGCAAACGTGGTAACAAACAACAGCTCAAAAAGTTAAATTTAGGACTCACATAATAACACTGTACACATAGTTGCATTGTACAGCTCATAGTTAACCACAGGGGGGCGACAAAGACTCTCTTGATTTTGATAGTGGCCAGCAACATTTAACCCTATCATGTGCTGTGCAGGTCGTTGGTGTGGGGGGTGGGGGTGAGGGGGGGAGCTGTTTGGGGTTCCTTGTGCTGCGTGGATGGAGATAAGGCCGTGGCTATGGGTGAGGGCTGTAGTCTGAACCACAGTCTAACAGGCTCCCTGTCCAGGCAGGCTATTTGTGAGCGCCGCGGCCTCACCACACACACCGAAATGACAGCTAGCAGTAGAGCGGAAAGCAGAAGTGAGCAGTTTGAGGAAAAACAAAAAATAAAACTTGAGATCCTTCCAAAGGGCTTCCTTCCTCTCTGAGAAGTGATGCTGTTTCAAACACAACTGAACCAAACGCTGCTGTTGGCGGGCGACGCTCCCTATTTATTTTGGTAGAAAGATCCTTATTTGAAGTTCCTAGTACCAAACTTCATCACAGGTTTACCCAGCTTTTGCCTCTCCCGTGTGCAATTTTGCAATTAAAAAAAAAAGAATGGAATTGCCCCTCTCTGTACAACATCAGATATGGAGTAGGTTGTGTTTGTGTTACAGGTGCACACTGTGGTGTGCTTCTAGTTCCTGTATCCCTGGGCATGTCTGATTAAGCACTGAACTGCACCACTGCAGCCTCCCTCACTCTCTGCAGGATTGCAAAGCCATGAGTCTGTCGGGCCCCTCCAGCTCTTTAGAGGAATACAGGAGATCGGTTTGCAGCTCCATTCCCAGGTATTGCCGACTATTGCATCAGATCCATTGCAACAGAGTGTGCAGAATGAAACTGGGTGTGCATTGGATGTGCTGCAGCCAGGGTACTCTGATTGCAGATCAAGGGTGGCTAGCAGTTATGAGATTAATTAGGCTTATTATACACTAGTGCTATTTTTCTTGTTTTAATATATTTAAATATCTTATATAGCATATATCTAAATTCCTTAATAATGTGAAATCTGTCTATCTATCTATCTATCTATCTATCTATCTATCTATCTATCTATCTATCTATCTATCTATATACATCTATCTATCTATCTATATACGTATATATATATACACTTCATATATTGAACATAGATAGTGATTTTCTATATTTACATACTGTAGGGGCATGAGCAAATTTGTTTACCCATTGACTGTAGAAGATATGTAAAACATTCATATTTCTTTTGAAATGTAATGGTAGTTTTTCCAGTTGCTGTTATTGATCTCTATTGTCCCCAGTGGGGAATATGTACTTGACTTGTAAAAGGTGGAGTACACAGGTTAAAGCATTGCAAGGTTTAGTGAAAGTGTGGTTCAAAGCATTGTAAACCATGTATAAGCCCAGTGTAAGCTTGGTAAACTGCAAACTTACTGTGCCAATTTTCTATAAACTTTTACACGGGTGCTCTGTGGTAAGCTATTCTCCGTTTCCATCACCGTCAATCTAGCAAATTTCACAATGACTGAAATGCACAATTATTACGAGGGAGGGAAAAAAAAATCTCCTATCTACTTCATTACACTCCAAAATATGTATAACTTCCAGCAGATTTGTATGTCCATCTGCCAACCAATTGTTGTCGATCATAGGATGTATTATTATTATTACCTGCAGCACTTGTCTTGGCTTTTGACAGATGATGTCAGAGTGATGACAGCCACGACGACAGCCTAATTGCCCCCTGTCTCAGAACAGTGCAGAAACAGTGCGTCCGTCTGTATGTCTGAGCACAGAACATGAGGAATCGTATTGACCGGAAAAAGTCATTTGGGGAAGCATTGCCCTTCGCTGTACAGGACAACCTGTTGGTGGCAATGTATCTTCCATCCCAGTTACCTGCTATTTCCACTCTTACTGCTTGTCATTAGCATGTGTTTCAGCAGAGAAAGCAACCTCCTCCCTCTTTACTGATATTTAAAGTCCCCAAACTCTAAGCAGCCTCCAGAGGTAGTCTCTGTTTGTGCTGCTATGTGGGACCATTAGTAACTGTAACTGGTTTGATGCACACTTTAGATAAAATGTTATCAAATAATTAGAAATTTGCATTTCCGCAGCGCTTTTTTCATGCACTGGAAGAAGCATGCATTTTGCATGGGGGAGGGGGGCTAGCAGGTACAGTAGGTTTAATGCATTATCCTTTCCCCAATTCTTCCCATGCACCTTGATAACCCTGACCTGAACACCCTCCCCCCTCCCTCTGGGTTTTCGGTCTCAGGCTTCTGCTACAGTATTATGTGGTATTTGGAGTATTACTGAGCTGGATTCAAACCAAGCCTCAAAAGCAGTAAGGCTAGTGTTGTAGATCTAATAGCTGCAGATTGGAGAACATTTGCAGGGACAGTAATACCTACAGACCAACACGAGGAGCAGGCTGCTCAACTGCTTTGTAATTTCATTGACGTTTCCATATTAGCAATCCTCATTTGTGATGAAATATATTTCTATGCAATTACATTGCATGTGAAGTTTCCTATCCATGTGTGTATTTGATAATGCATATATGTTGTTTTTTTTCTCAAAGTTATGGCAGGTCAACTTCTCGAACTCCAGAGAGTTCACACAATCTGTTTTATTTTTCTAAAAATGTAATTAAAAAAATGTGTGACTGAAGGGGATATAATGTAAAAACAAGTGTGTTTTTTTTTAATGCAAATTGGTTTACAGTTACCAATATAGAAGTTGCTGTAAAAGTTCCACTTTCACAGGTTGAATGCAATTTGAGGTCCCCCCCCCCCCACCTTTCCAGTAAAGACCCATGAGCTAAATGTGTCCTTTCTACATACAGACTGCAGACACCAAAACCGACAGCGGACAAGCTAAATAAATCCATGTTTTATTACTGTGTCCGAAAGAGACGTGACATGTAAAGAGAGTCCGATTGTTCTTCGTTTGAAACATCTCTGTTTGAATTTGCATTATTTCTTCCGCTGTGGTTGCAGCTGCAGATCTCCTTCACAGTATTAACATGCCAACAAATACATTGCAGATGCAAGCCTACACATTGACTGGAGAGACTAGATAACCCATTATAATAAGGCATGCTAGTAGCATGCATGACCCATACAGTACCATGAAACCCTACCAGAGCACAGGCTTCTGCAGCATGAAGGGATGTGTATGGTATATATGCATACACAGCCAGCTTGATTGTTTAATGAGGGAGGGCTGCAACAGACTCCAAGGATCAATTATAGTTCAGAGTCGTGCTAAGCTGCTAATTACACTCCTAGGGATGGAAAGCAAATAGAAGTGACTTCTATCTTAGCTGAGATGTTATTTATGTATCGTTTATGCCGACGGTTCTAAATGAATGTTTTTAGTTTAATAGTTTTTAAGACTGTAAATCGAATGACTTGCATAATGTTGCATCCAAAGTGTTCAGATGGTTTGGTAGTTAGAGCATGCTGGTCTTATTAGAGAGGTGATTTAACAGTGGCTTGATACATTTAGCACTGCTGATGGTGGCCTTAATACTGAATACAGGGGTGGTCTTAATATTGAAAGCGACTTGATATTGCCGTTAAGAGGAGCAAACTGGCTAATTGTGAGATTACCGAGGTGGTCCTAACGCCAGGGTTTAGTGTACTGAGGATGTGAGAACTGAATCATTTGCTTATGTATGCAATGCATTTTTTAGCCATGCTTCCACATTGCTTTTACCTTGGTTTCCAATAAGCTTTACTACACTTCATCATGCATTCACCGTGACCCAGGAAAGTCTGCAAAGAGGTGCAGTCTTTGTAAAACCGAGATCTCTTCTGATTTGCATGAGTGAAAGATCTTGCTGCACTTCTCAAAGAATTGAGGAAGTATCGGTACCCTGGTCGTGTTCCCCCCAGAAGATGAGGCTGCGCTTACTCCCCTCCCTGGGACAGGAGATCTTTGCAAAACGAGCATGCATGCACTGTGAAAGAGCTGTCCTGTGTGTCTCATTTAATCACCAGTCCTCATGACAGAGAACACAAAGTCTGTATGGCACTGCACAGAACACAGTATGAATTTACACAAGTGTAATTACAGCAAATGCATGCATCAGTAAATTCATTGTGAAAAACAATATGCTGAATGTTTGTAAATTGCATTGAAAGTATGGCGCCTTACAATAAATAATATGACACATTTCAGGGAGGGAAATAAGACTCCCATTGCATAGCAGTTTTAACCACTGCTGGTTTTATTGTGAGTTTAATAAGACACACCTGAGCTTGTTACCTCTACACTGTGACTAGCCAGGCTTTAAAACCTGGAATGGGGAAACTGCTAAGCAATAGGAGTCTTATTTCCATCCCTGCGTTTAATAAATGTATATAAACTGGTCACTATATGGTATGTCCTTGATCGGCACATGTGTACATTTCAATATAAAACATACATGCCAGCAGTCCCTATATGGTCGGGACAGTCCAGATTTTCTAGCAAATGTCCCGCGTCCCGATGCATAGGAAGAAAGTCCAGATATTTACCTATAAAAAAAAAAAAGTATTCTGCACAGTAGAGTTAGTGAAAACCACACGCTCTTCATGCGGCTGACACATCTGCTGATCACTAACTTCTACAAAGGAAAGAACACTTCATTGAGTCTATTTTTACCTTCTCACTGTCAGGATGGTCGTGTGGTGTTGAGTTGTTTGGTATATGTCTATTATAGTTTCCAAATGTTGGCAGAAATGTATAAAATTATGATATAGCAGAGTCTGCTATATAGTACAGTGTAGATTGCACACAGCACTGTACACAGAACTGACAACATTTTGCATGTGAGCAGTTACTGCACTCTTTATTGACATGTTGACACAATAACCGAGCTAAGTACATTCTAATATGAACTAACAGATCATGAAATATTAAATGCAATGTAAGAAAATGAATAATTAAAGTCCCGCTGCCTGCTCACATACTGTATATAGGAATCAACAAGTGGGCGGGGTAATGAGGCTGGAATAACACAGTGGACCAATGGTTTCGCTGGAGGGGCGTGGTTATGTAAATTAGGCAGGGCAGTGAAGCAATCAGCGCCGGGGAGACCCACGCTGAATGTCATCATCCAGCATCTGTGAGTTGAGAAGCTTCAGCCTGGGTCGCGATAGGTATGTCACGGGCACAGTTTGATGAATACACAGAAGACCATTGGTAATACAGTCGCTAGCGAGCCGCAGCACCGTGTCATTATAGACCATTACTCGCTATTATTATAAGCAAATAAACTGTGTTTGAAACTGAGAACACGGTGCTGGCAAAAGCAACAAGGAAGACAAAGTTACAGGCAGCTTTGAAGCTGTGTTCCGTGTTCTGCAGAAAATTGTGTTTCAATTTAAAAGAAAAAAAAAAAGATATAAATATACATACTATATTTATATGTCCTGAATCTTTTGGAGACTTCAAAGGAGCCGATAAGTGTGTGAGCCTGGTCGCGCTGAATACACCGGGGTGCTAAGGTGAGTACGGTAGTCATGAATAGGACAGGTAATAATGCTGGAAATACAGTCTTCTTCTTCTTCTTCTTCTTCTTCTTCTTCTTCTTCTTCTTCTTCTTCTTATTTATTTATTAGCAGACGCCCTTATCCAGGGCGACTTACAATCGTAAGCAAATACATTTCAAGTATCACAGTACAAGTAATAATACAATTAAGAGCAAGATAAATACAGTATATGTTGTTGTAATACAGTGTTGCAACCGCATATTGCAGTTATTGTGAAGGCGGACATTTTCCTTTTAAGAAAACTTTAAAAAGTATAATGAAGAAACGGCATATACTACTACTACTACCACTACTACGACTACTACTACTACTAATAATAATAATAATAATAATAATAATAATAATAATATTCATCCATCGCAATCGTTCTATGAATCCTACTTACAGTAAGTTCTTTAAATACACAAATATTGCAGTGGGCTATAGCCGGTGAGCGTTGACAGGTTCACTGTTCTGATGCACCACTGAATAGTTAAGCGTATTTTGAGGTCCAGTTCCATGGAGATTGTGCGGTACGGTAGTACATTGTATTTTGATACTAACTACTTCCAGCACGGCGCTTACAAGAGCAAAACCGAAACTCAAAAACAAAGTGAAGCCTTTTAGAGTTTTTTTGTTTGTTTGTTATAGCCCTATAAAGACGTCTCTGAAGGTGCAGGTGTACAAGGCTTAAGATCAGGGGGTCCAATCCCCGGTCCAGGAGGGTTATTCCACTCCAGGTTTAACAGGTACAAAGATATCATGAACTGCTGCAGGTTTGTATGGAGGTTTAATTAGTGCAATTAAACAATTCAGAGCAGGGTTGGAACAAAGACCAGGAGTGGAACACCCCTGCTACAGATTCCAGCCCTGTCCTTCATGTTGTCTGCAGGTATTATATTCCCCCCATGCTATACGCGAGGTATCCCGTGTCCCTTTCACAGTGTCAGTAAAGTAAGGGGCACCGCATGAGCCAATTGAGGGGGCTGTAATAGATGCGGACCATCATCAAGGAGGGCTAGAATCTCTAGCAGGGCTGGCCGAAGCTGTTTAAAATTGTTCTAAATTGTTTGATTGAACCAATTAAATAAACCTCCATCCAGACCCTGATTTCCGGGGTGAAATCAGGTTTAAGTGTCATTTAAAAAGATCTGTTTCTGGGTGTAATTTGGGCTTCATGGGGTTTAACCCATGACTCAGAAGTTGTAAAGGTCTTGAATGAGTCAGAGCTAACCGTGCAGAGCTGGTATCCCACTGAAGCTCAGCACATCTTCATTTCAGCCCTTCCCTTTTGCCGCATGAACCTCATTTCTGCATCATGGCTTAATTCAGAACCTATTAACAGCAACCCAAACACGGCTCTAACTACAAATACCAAACGGGATTGGACAGGGGTTCAAGGGACAGGCCTCTGCGGACGTCCCGTCAGAGAACGCATCAACACTCTTCCAAATTAAACCTGAGACTTAAACCAGGGGTGGCCAAAGCTGGCTCATCCACTCCTGGTCTTTGTTCCAACCCTGTTCTAAATTGTTTAATTGAACCAATTCAACCTCCATCCAGACCCTGGAGTAGTTCATTATATCTTTGTACCTGTTAAGCCTGGAGAGGAATAACCCTTTAGGACTGAGATTAGACACCCCTGATCTAAACAGTGGCAGATCTTAATTCCGCTCGAAAATTTGTAGACCACATTTTTTGCGGCTCTCAGATAAGTGTGTGTTTATTGTATGCAGCACTGTATTGCTGTTACGTGGTTCATGTTAGCATTGCTACCTGCAGTGTTTTGGGGGGTTAGATTGCTGCTACATTTCCACATCATGCGAAACTTGAAAGATGTGTGATTATACAATTAATCAGACAATTCCCGTGATCTGATTAAGGTCACCTGATTTATTTGTTGTCTTTGCAAAGTGCAGAATAGCATTCCATAGTCAGTTATTATTTATTTATTTATTTATTTATTTATTTATTTATTTTTGTGTATTTCTATTCTGTATTTATTATCCCCTGTATAATAAGTCTAAGCAATTCAAGAGATGTTATGCTTTTCCCTATGCCATAGAAGTCAATAGGGCCTCTGGGCTATATATACTTGCTAAGTACTGTTATAAGATTCTATTCAGCACTCATTCCACATTTACTGAACCATTCGTTCACAACGAAGAGACTGCAGCTTACTACACTTTAAACATTGCATGCAGGTATTCCTTCTTAGGGTCTGCAGTGCAAATCTGTATCTGTGAACTCTACAGGAAATAGAAACTACAAACTAAAAAAAAAAACCCCAAAAAACGGAATCTTGATATCAGGATCCTTCTCTTTTTTGAGAACAATGCAAATAGCACAGAGCGTTTTTATCATTGACTTCGTTTGAGGACAGACTGCTTTGTAATTTTTTTGTGATTTTGTTCACCACAAAAGTTAGGTCTAAATGTAATGTAGGAAATTGCATAAATGCAGCTTGCGTTCATTTGGTACTTAATGGGTTAAACTTCAACAGGGGCATCGCTCTAGTGTAAGGCCCTGTGGTGTATAAAACATGTTATACTGTATATGGAAAGAATACACTGACTATACAAAGCACATTAGCCTTACACTGCACATGTGCTACTGTATTAGCACTAAGACTGACATCTTTATTTGACATGCCTATTTTTGGCAATGGATAAAACAGTGAAATTGTATCATTTGGCTAATGCTTAAATGTTTATACTCTCAAGCACTGAGCCCAGTAAAATATGTAAAGGCAGAGCTGTTTGTCGGCAGCAGTGGAGTGTTGTCTCAGAGTAATTAGGAGCCCTGTATATACGACTATAGGAGAGAGGGCCCCCGGGGCCACTGTGTTTGTGTTGCTGTGTTCCATTGCTGCTCTCTGGAGACCAGGCTCCTGGCTAGAGCAGAGGAAGTGGGGGCCCGAGAGGCTTGGGGTGGGGAGGCAGGTGGTGTTGCTGGAGGGGGGATAGTGCAATCATTGAATCATTGCATGGCTCTGTAATGCACCTGTTCTGAGCCGTGCCCTAGAAGCAGCAACAGCAGTAGCAACAGCCCAGTTTCCCTACGCCCTTCAAATTGATCATGTCTCTAATACAAGTTTAACACCGTAAATGTGCACGGTCATTTTGCAGTTTTCCTCTCTGCTTTTCCAATGTGTATATTACATATTTACCATAGTCTATTATTATTATTATTATTATTATTATTATTATTATTATTATTATTATTATTATTTATTTCTTAGCAGATGCCCTTACCCAGGGCGACTTACAGTTGTGTGCAAAAAATACATATCATGAATTACAGTACAATTAAGATACAAAATACAATGGCTTCAGTCCTATAATAAGAGCAAATACAAAACACAGTACGATTTGATATCGGGGCAGTTCAAGAGCAGGTAACAGTGTTGATAGTTACATCAGGGTTAGATACGCGTGCAATTGAAATACAAAATACTACAGATTGGGTTCAGTGCAGGATTAAATACAGTAAAATAGGGAGCAGATAAGTGCAAGTTAAAGTGCATTACCATGGTTTGTCATGTTTTGCAATATGCTGTGCCATACCTCTCTGGGCTTTACAGTGCTTTCCTATGCTTTACCATGTTTTCACTAGGATTATTACATTTTGCTATGGTTTTGCTCTGCTAAACTTTTATACAGGGTACCGCAGTTGCCTAAAAGTTATCCTGCAATCAATATCTTAGATTGCATTGTGAAGCCTGTTTGGTTCAAAGTATTACAAACTGCACCATGGATCAGTAACCATGCAGTTACTTTGCATCATTTACAGAATTACTGGTTCAACAGCGGTGAGCTCTAGTATTTAAAAAAAGCCGTTGCAGTAGATTGCTGTGTCCAATACAAAGCATTCTGCAACAGCTGCCGTGCAAGGTTCAGTTTTGTCGACACTGACGTCTTGTGGTTTTTATTTTATTTTTTTCTCCCTTACGGGTCCCAAACTGAGTTTAAAAGCAGTTGAGAATCCTGTCTATTGCGTAGACCATCAATTAGCCTGTGGTTTTTATACAGTACAGGGATAGCTCGAATTAGCAAGCATTGTGATGCGTGTGAATTTGATTGAGCGCGTTTTGTGGCAAACCTGCAAAGCCACATAGAAGTTCATTCTCTCTGTCTATCTCTTTCTCACTGTATATATATATATACAGTACTGTGCAAAAGTTTTAGGCAGGTGTGAAAAAATGCTGTAAAGTAAGAATGCTTCAAAAATAGACATGTTAATAGATTATATTTATCAATTAACTAAATGCAAAGTGAGTGAACAGAAGAAAAATCTAAATCAAATCCATATTTGGTGTGACAACCCTTTGCCTTCAAAACAGCATCAATTCTTCTAGGTACACTTGCACAAAGTCAGGGATTTTGTAGGCATATAGTCAGGTGTATGATTAAACAATTATACCAAACAGGTGCTAATGATCATCAATTCAATATGTAGGTTGAAACACAATCATTAACTGAAACAGAAACAGCTGTGTAGGAGGAATAAAACTGGGTGAGGAACAGCCAAACTCAGCTAACAAGGTGAGGTTGCTGAAGACAGTTTACTGTCAAAAGTCATACACCATGGCAAGACTGAGCACAGCAACAAGACACAAGGTAGTTATACTGCATCAGCAAGGTCTCTCCCAGGCAGAAATTTCAAGGCAGACAGGGGTTTCCAGATGTGTTGTCCAAGCTCTTTTGAAGAAGCACAAAGAAACGGGCAACGTTGAGGACCGTAGACGCAGTGGTCGGCCAAGGAAACTTACTGCAGCAGATGAAAGACACATCATGCTTACTTCCCTTCGCAATCGGAAGATGTCCAGCAGTGCCATCAGCTCAGAATTGGCAGAAAACAGTGGGACCTTGGTACACCCATCTACTGTCCGGAGAAGTCTGGTCAGAAGTGGCCTTCATGGAAGACTTGCGGCCAAAAAGCCATACCTCCGACGTGGAAACAAGGCCAAGCGACTCAACTATGCACGAAAACACAGGAACTGGGGTGCAGAAAAATGGCAGCAGGTGCTCTGGACTGATGAGTCAAAATTTCAAATATTTGGCTGTAGCAGAAGGCAGTTTGTTGCAAGGGCTGAGAGCGGTACACGAATGAGTGTCTGCAGGCAACAGTGAAGCATGGTGGAGGTTCCTTCAAGTTTGGGGCTGCATTTCTGCAAATGGAGTTGGGGATTTGGTCAGAATTAATGGTCTCCTCAATGCTGAGAAGTACAGGCAGATACTTATCCATCATGCAATACCATCAGGGAGGCATCTGATTGGCCCCAAATTTATTCTGCAGCATGACAACGACCCCAAACATACAGCAAAAGTCATTAAGAACTATCTTCTGCGTAAAGAAGAACAAGGAGTCCTGGAAGTGATGGTATGGCCCCCACAGAGCCCTGATCTCAACATCATCGAAGTCTGTCTGGGATTACATGAAGAGAGAGAAGCAACTGAGGCTGCCTAAATCCACAGAAGAACTGTGGTTAGTTCTCCAAGATGTTTGGGCCAACCTACCTGCCGAAGTTCCTTCAAAAACTGTGTGCAAGTGTACCTAGAAGAATTGATGCTTGATGCTGTTTTGAAGGCAAGGGTGGTCACACCAAATATGGATTTGATGTAGATTTTTCTTCTGTTCACTCACTTTGCATTTAGTTAATTGATAAATATAATCAATTAACATGTCTATTTTTGAAAGCATTCTTACTTTACAGCATTTTTTTCACACCTGCCTAAAACTTTTGCACAGTACTGTATATATATATATATATATATATATATATATATATATATATATATATATATATATATATATATATATATACACACACACACACTTGCCTGTGTGTTATTACTGTATAGGCAACGGAGAGGTGCTCATTAAAGTATTGTACGGTATTCAGTTTAGGCCATACATTTTAAATATACAGAATGCAATTATCTCCAAGTCAACCAGACAACTGGCTGGTCCCAATAAAACATGTTGTTTTGGTATGTAATTACCGGGCTAGAATATACTTAGTTATAAAAAAACCACTACATTTTGAATACGTGTTCATTTTATAAACAGGGTGTAAGATGCCCTGGCCCAAGGGGCAAGCCCGGTGTATACTTTATAAGGCAATACTGGCAGCAGAGCGGAGTGCAGAGGAATGCCCCAAATGCCTCAGTGCCGTGTGGGGGAGGACAGATGCCTGATCCCTGGGGGGTCATGGGAACAGCGGTACCGTATCCGTTCAGAAATTGAAATAAAAGCTCTGTGGCTAAATATAGAAGCGGTCCTCACACGTCAAATCCGGGACAACATTTTCCCTGGATTGTAATTGGCATTGGGATCGATGTCAACCAAACTGGCTGGAGCTTCCTGAGTGAGGATCCTGGGTGGGACGGGTTCTGTTAGCAGTGGAAAGCTAGGCTGTGCGTTTTCTTTTATTCTAAATGTATTTTGATGCTGCAGTTCTTATGTTTAAAAGGTGTTTTGGGAGGTACAGATCGGGGAGGCTCCACTCCCTTTTGGGGACCTTTTGACCCTGCAGGAGTCCTTTTGCGCTGCACTCTGATCTGGCTGCATAATGTAAACAATGTCTCAAATTTAAAAGGAAATTATAAAGTGCAAATATAGACTCCAAACAAGTCTGGAGTCATTGATTGTGTTGTTATGCATTCCCTTAATGTGTGGGCAGCCTTGGCCACCAGTGACATGCGAAATTCTCCCTTACATTTGCTTGGTTCCGAAGCAGCCTTATCTCCCTCAGACCTCCCTGGGGCATCCTGAGAGGTAGTGCTGCTGTAAACGAGAGCCCTGGGGCCTTCTGCCAACCAAGAAGCCCTGTCTGCTTTCCATTGGAGGTGCCATCAGTCTCCTAATGGAATATCGGGCAGGTAATAATCTAAAGTGAGAATACTTTATAAAACAAAATGTGTAGCCTCTACACAAAACACAACTAAAAACATACCTGGGCATACTGTTATGCATATTAATAAAATAGATGTAAACTTCTTCTTATGGCTTTTGCACTCACTCAAAGTGGTGGTTTCTATTATTGAGACAGATCAGAGTGGTGGTTTCTATTATTGAGACAGATCAGAGTGGTGGTTCTATTATTGAGACAGATCAGAGTGGTGGTTCTATTATTGAGACAGATCAGAGTGGTGGTTCTATTATTGAGACAGATCAGAGTGGCGGTTCTATTATTGAGACAGATCAGAGTGGTGGTTCTATTATTGACAGATCAGAGTGGTGGTTCTATTATTGACAGATCAGAGTGGTGGTTTCTATTATTGACAGCTCAGAGTGGTGGTTCTATTATTGAGACAGATCAGAGTGGTGGTTCTATTATTGAGACAGATCAGAGTGGTGGTTCTATTATTGAGACAGATCAGAGTGGTGGTTCTATTATTGAGACAGATCAGAGTGGTGGTTCTATTATTGACAGATCAGAGTGGTGGTTCTATTATTGAGACAGATCAGAGTGGTGGTTTCTATTATTGAGACAGATCAGAGTGGTGGTTCTATTATTGACAGATCAGAGTGGTGGTTCTATTATTGAGACAGATCAGAGTGGTGGTTCTATTATTGAGACAGATCAGAGTGGTGGTTCTATTATTGAGACAGATCAGAGTGGTGGTTTCTATTATTGAGACAGATCAGAGTGGTGGTTCTATTATTGAGACAGATCAGAGTGGTGGTTCTATTATTGACAGATCAGAGTGGTGGTTCTATTATTGAGACAGATCAGAGTGGTGGTTTCTATTATTGAGACAGATCAGAGTGGTGGTTCTATTATTGACAGATCAGAGTGGTGGTTCTATTATTGACAGATCAGAGTGGTGGTTCTATTATTGACAGATCAGAGTGGTGGTTCTATTATTGACAGATCAGAGTGGTGGTTCTATTATTGAGACAGATCAGAGTGGTGGTTCTATTATTGAGACAGATCAGAGTGGCTGTTCTATTATTGAGACAGATCAGAGTGGTGGTTCTATTATTGAGACATCTTCATTTCACCGTCTCTGAAGCTTTGTGTAAAGTGTTGTCCACGTGAGGCTGGGTCTTATTAACTGCTGTTTGCACCTGCTCTATTACATACTATGCAGTAGACCCAACCCATTGAAGGCCATCTCAACAGCTGATCAGTATCTCCTTTATGAATGAGGCTTTGACAGAACCCCTCCAGGTTATTCCTTTTCAGTGTCATGATCACAGATGATATCAGACTCTTTCAGTGGCAGGAACCCAGAGGGTTTTGATCTGGCTTCTAATTAGAGAACGGCATTAAAGGGTCAGCACAGATAATTAGGAATCCCTTATGAGAAGCAAAACAGGGAACACCAATTTTGTTAAGATGAAAAAAAAAAATCTCTTTAACATCAGCATCAAAGTTTAGTTTTATTCCAATTTGGATGACATGAGCGTGTGAAGCTGGAGAGGGGTCAGTTTTAATGATCAGACTACCAGCCCCCTGTAGGGTCAATTACAATTACAATTACAATTACAATTACAGCAGCACTGCTTGATGAAATTGTGACTCCAATAACAGTACCATTTTGTTCAATTACAATTACAGTTCCAATTATGCAGCAGTAATTACAATTAATTGCAATGACACTAAAAACGAACACTGTACACACATGAACATGTTTACTCGATTTACTCTGAATAACCAAGCAATAATCACAGGTACAAATACTGAAACATACTATACATCACTTACATTTTTTTCAAACAAATGTGGTCAGCAAAAGTGGTTGAAAATACAAGAATAACGTCAGAGAAATGCAGAATTGAACTGTAATCGATCAAGGATAATTAGAATTACAATTACAGTGTAATTGCAATTAATTACAATTGGTATTGACTCCTGGTCGGGAGTGAGGCTGGTTTAGGAGTTCTGGTATAGCCAGGGGGTTCATTTGTGCCGGATCATTCAGCATCACATGACTCCTAATTATTTTTCTTGGAGCTATAAAACCCTCTCGTTCCAGTTGCTGGTCCACTCGGCATACGTGATCATGGCATTTCGCTACAAGCTATATTAAGATGAGCTGATGGGAGGTGCGGGCCCTAGTTGGGGAAGTACCTGAGCCTGAGGGCCCTGCCTGCTGTGCAGCTGGACAGTGGTTTAGAGCCACACCCTCTCTCTGAACGGCACAGAGAAGCACGGCACACATGCAACAACACGAGAAGGCTTAACCCTGTCAGGCATGGCTACCTCATATGCGGACGGGTGAAAAAACTCTTCTAGTCTTTATATTATTATTAATTTCTTAGCAGACACCCTTATCCAGGGCGACTTACAAGATGTCACATTATTTTTACATACAAATACCCATTTATACAGTTGGGTTTTTACTGGAGCAATCTAGGTAAAGTACCTTGCTCAAGGGTACAGCAGCAGTGTCCCCCACCTGGGATTGAACCCACGACCCTCCGGTCAAGAGTCCAGAGCCCTAACCACTACTCCACACTGCTGCCCATGGGGACATATGGAAGATCCAAATGCATGGCCTCATATGAGGATGCCATTTGTCCCCATATAAAGCAATGGAAAAAATGTGAAAAATGAAAAATATATTTATTATGTGTCCAAAACTGTTTTCAATACTTCAGGCATAAAAGCGTTAATGGGACGCTAACCTCTTCCCTCTTATTAGCACCATCGTTCCCCTTTCCCTTATAAAAGTTTACTCTAGTAAAATCATAGCAAAGTGAAAGCAGGGTAATGCGTAGGTAAGCATCGTGAAGCCCAGAGAGATATGCTAAGAAAAACAACCATGGTAAAGTATGATAAAGGCATAATTATAAAAATGAGAAAGCTGCAAACTCACCGTGCAGATATACTGTGGGTAAACTTTTACAATGGTTTCTTCTGATTCTTTGCTTGTATTTATTATTGTGTTTTTGCTTTCACTGTGCATTATTACACTTTGCTGTGCTTTTACTATGGGACACTTTTATAAGGGTTAGTTTACCCTGTTTTTTTAATATGCTTTACCAGACCTCTCTGTGCTTTACAATGCTTCCCATTCTTTACCAGACCTCTCTGTGCTTTACAATGCTTCCCTATGCTTTACCAGACCTCTCTGTGCTTTACAATGCTTCCCTATGCTTTACCAGACCTCTCTGTGCTTTACAATGCTTCCCTATGCTTTACCAGACCTCTCTGTGCTTTACAATGCTTCCCCATGCTTTATCAGACCTCTCTGTGCTTTACAATGCTTCCCTATGCTTTACCAGACCTCTCTGTGCTTTACAATGCTTCCCTATGCTTTACCCTGCTTTGTTGCACTTTGCTGTGCTTTTACTATGGGACACTTTTATAAGGGTTAGTTTACCCTGTTTTTTTAATATGCTTTACCAGACCTCTCTGTGCTTTACAATGCTCCCCTATGCTTTACCAGACCTCTCTGTGTTTTACAATGCTTCCCATTCTTTACCAGACCTCTCTGTGCTTTACAATGCTTCCCTATGCTTTACCAGACCTCTCTGTGCTTTACAATGCTTTCCTATGCTTTACCAGACCTCTCTGTGCTTTACAATGCTTCCCTATGCTTTACCAGACCCCTCTGTGCTTTACAATGCTTCCCTATGCTTTACCAGACCTCTCTGTGCTTTACAATGCTTCCCTATGCTTTACCAGACCTCTCTGTGCTTCACAATGCTTCCCTATGCTTTACCAGACCTCTCTGTGCTTCACAATGCTTCCCTATGCTTTACCAGACCTCTCTGTGCTTCACAATGCTTCCCTATGCTTTACCCTGCTTTGTTGCACTTTGCTGTGCTTTTACTATGGGACACTTTTCCTATCTGTCTGTTTATTTGAACCAATCATGAGAGAGCAGGAGGGCGGATGGACAGTGCTGTGAATCTTTAGAAGCTGGTTGGGTATTTATAACCCCGGTTCTCAGAAACACCAGGTCCCGGGACACTCCACAGCGTGGGGGCGTGTGGCTACATTTAGGAAACTCCCCTCCCAAGCAGGCCAGCTTCACTAATAATAGCTGCCTGAAGCTGACACATTGACTGGTGCCATTTCCCATAGAAATCATTCATAGTTTCTTTCAATATAACATTAATTGGGGTCTCTATTTTTAGTAGTCCTGGCCCAAAAAAACTTCATCTTCTCGTCACAGAGTAGCTCCAGCCCCCCATTACTTTTAACTGTACTGTATAAATCACCCCAAAACTTGTGCAGAAGACATCCGAAAGGTTCTCATAATTGATATTCCTGTGGATTACAGGTGCCTGTTTCAGCAATGCTAAGGTAAATGAAATAGTTTTAAGACGATGAGCTCTCCTTTGTAAAGCACTTTGGCTGTGAAAGGCACTATTTAAGTCCAAGATTGTTGCTGTGGTTATTAACTTAAAGAACAGCACATTTAGCCTCATGACATGGAGGATCAATGACTTGTGTTTTTGTCCATGAGAAATGCATAGCTTCAACATGGGGCAAGTTTAAACTGAAAATGTATTGGGTTCAACTTTTCAGGGATGGAAATAAGACTCCTGTTGCATAGCAGTTTCACCCATTCCTTTTTTTAATATGAGCTTGATCAGCTGTGGAGTATAAGTTACAAGCTCAGGTGAGTCTTATTAAACTTATAGTAAAACCAGGAATGGATCAAACTGCTGTGCAACGGGAGTCTTATTTCCATCGCTGCTTGTATCGGGATCAGTCGGGGAAATGAGCTCAACTGGACTTTCTTGTGTCTCATCTCAGAACCTGAATCAGGGCTGAGGTGCGAGGATGGGGAGAAAGAAGATCCAGATCTCCAGGATTCTGGATCAACGCAACAGACAGGTAGCTCTTCACTCATTTATACACCAGAGCCCATCGCAGTGCAGGCAGAGTGAGTGCATGGGAACTCCTGCAGATTAGGGAGTTGATCTTATCTTATATTTTGCATATCTGACTTTCTCAAACCGCCTGACAGACCAGGACTGAGTTCAGTGCTTTTTGTTAGCGTGCCCGCCTCCTGGACTCCAGCAGGACGGGCTCTCCGCAGTGCAGTGAATACTGAGCCCCTGCGTTGTTGTCCCGCAGGTGACGTTCACGAAGCGCAAGTTCGGTCTGATGAAGAAGGCGTACGAGCTGAGCGTGCTCTGTGACTGTGAGATCGCACTCATCATCTTCAACAGCAACAACCGGCTGTTCCAGTACGCCAGCACAGACATGGACAAGGTGCTGCTGAAATACACTGAGTACAGCGAACCGCACGAGAGCAGGACCAACACGGACATCCTGGAGGTATAAACACCCCCTCCCCTCCCTTCCACTCTCCATCCCTCCTCTCCAATCCCTCTCTCCTCTCAAATCCCTCTCTCCTCTCTAATCCCTCTCTCCCCTCCACTCTCCATCCCTCCTACCCAATCCCTCTCTCCCCTCCAATCCCTCTCTCCTCTCTAATCCCTCTCTCCCCTCCACTCTCTATCCCTCCTCTCCAATCCCTCTCTCCTCTCTAATCCCTCTCTCCTCTCTAATCCCTCTCTCCTCTCCAATCCCTCTCTCCTCTCTAATCCCTCTCTCCCCTCCACTCTCCATCCCTCCATTCCAATCCCTCTCTCCCCTCCAATCCCTCTCTCCTCTCTAATCCCTCTCTCCCCTCCACTCCAATCCCTCTCTCCCCTCCAATCCCTCTCTCCTCTCTAATCCCTCTCTCCCCTCCACTCCAATCCCTCTCTCCCCTCCAATCCCTCTCTCCTCTCTAATCCCTCTCTCCCCTCCACTCTCCATCCCTCCACTCCAATCCCTCTCTCCTCTCCAATCCCTCCTCTCTAATCCCTCTCTCCCTGCCCATCCCCTACCCTCCCCACCCAGCACTGCGAAACACTAAGTACAGCACAGACATCCTGGAGGTATCTAACTGTTCTGTGTCCTGCAGACCCTGCGGAGGAAAGGCCTGGGGCTGGATGCTCCAGATCTGGACAGTGAGGAGGCGATGAGCGTGGCAGCGGAGAAATACCGGCAACTGAACGAGGGCATTGACCTGTCCCTCGGCCGCCATCGCTACTACGTGAGTGAAAACGAGGGGGGCGCTGGTACCCGTACTTGTACGAAGGGGGTGCTGGTACCTGTACTTGTACTTGTAACTGCCTTTAAGAAGTATGTATCAGCAGGTATTAATTAAATCCATGAGAACATTAGAAATGTGTGTAGCAAAGGAGAAGCCATACTAATGGGGGATCAACTTCCCCCATATAAAATGTGAAAACCCGGTGGGGAGCACGACAGCCGAAATTGAAATGGTAGAAATGATAAATGACTGCTTCCTAATGCAATTGGTCAAGGCACCGACTAGAGGGGAGGCATGCCTTGATTTAGTCTTTTCAAATAACAAAGACAGAATAATGTAAACAGAGGTCAGAGAACCATTGGCAAACTCAGATCACAACATGGTCTCATTTGAAGTGCTTTTTAAAACCACAAAAGTAACGACTAAAGCTAAGGTTTACAATTTTAAAAAGGCCAACTATGAGGGAAGTAAGCAGAGACTAACAGAAGTAGACTGGAGAAAATAGAGAACACATCCACAGAAAAAGCATAGCTAGTTTTCAAAAATGTAGTACTAGAGGCGCAAAACAATTTCATCTCAAAAGTAGACAAATCAGAATCTAAAACAAAATGGTCAAAATGTTTTAATAGATTAATTAAAAAAAATATCCAGAGAAAAAAGGCACTTTACAGAACAAAGTACACAGAAAGAGTACTTGGAACTGCAACCACAAGTTAAAAAGGAAGTTAGAAAGGCCAAGAGAGAGATAGAAATTGCCAAGGGGGTTAAAACCAATTCCAAATTTTTTTTTTCCAATATTACAACAGCAAGAGAACATTCAAGGAGGAAGTAAAATGTCTCAAAGATACAAATAGCAAAATCATAGATGAAGAGAAAAAAATAGCAAATATATTAAATGATTACTTTTCACAAGTTTTTACAAAGGACGACACGGACAACATGCCCCACATGTCGACCTGTTCCTATCCAGTTTTAAATAACTTTAGCATAACAGAGGCAGAAGCGTTAAAGGGACTAGGAGCTCTTAAAATAAACAAATCCCCTGGGCCGGATGAGATCCTTCCAATAGTACTCAAAGAAATGAAAGAAGTTATTTACAAACCACTAACCAAGATCATGCAACAGTCTCTTGACACAGGGGTTGTACCGACAGACTGGAAAATAGCAAACGTAATACCGATCCACAAAAAGGGAGACAAAACCGAACCAGGTAACTACAGACCAATAAGCCTGACTTCTATTATATGTAAACTTATGGAAACTATAATAAGATCCAAAATGGTAACAGTATCCTGGGAGACAGTCAGCATGGTTTTAGGAAAGGGAGATCATGTCTGATTGATTTTTTTGAGGAAGCAACATCGACAATGGATAACTGCAAAGCATACAACATGGTTTATTTAAATTTCCAGAAAGCTTTTGATAAAGTCCCGCATAAACGTTTAATTCTCAAACTGAACGCAGTAGGGATTCAAGGAAATACATGCACATGGATTAGGGAGTGGTTAACAGACCCCATCTAGAATATTGTGTTCAGTTCTGGTCACCTCGCTACAGAAATATTGCTGCTCTAGAAAGAGTGCAATGAAGAGTGACCAGAATTATTCTGGGTTTAAAAGGCATGTCATATGCAGACAGGCTAAAAGAATTGAATCTGTTCAGTCTTGAACAAAGAAGACTACGCAACGATCTGATTCAAGCTTTCAAAATTCTAAAAGGTATAGACAGTGTCGACCCAGGGGACTTTTTCGACCTGAAAAAAGAAATAAGGACCATGGGTCACAAATGGAGATTAGATAAAGGGGCATTCAGAACAGAAAATAGGAGGCACTTTTTTACAGAGAATTGTTAGGGTCTGGAACCAACTCCCCAGTAATGTTGTTGAAGCTGACACCCAGGGATCCTTCAAGAAGCTGCTTGATGAGATTCTGGGATCAATAAGCTACTAACAACCAAATAAGCAAGATGGGCCGAATGGCCTCCTCTCGTTTGTAAACTTTCTTATGTTCTTATGTTCTTATATAACCCAGGTTAAGGGAATGCATAACAAAAAAAAAATCATTTTAAGAATAAATGGAAAATATGAAGCAGGTGCAAGAACAGAAACCACAGCATGATTATTTGACCGGACTGAATTAAATACAGTACGCTGTGTATCATCTTTACAGCGATCTTCCCTCAGTCTCTTCTTGCCTCTCCTCTCTCTCAGGGCACCCCTCTCCTCCCTCCAGAGGCTCAGTACCTGCTCTCAGGCCCCTGTGAGAACGGGTTCTCCACGGGGAGCCCAGCCAGCACCCACCTCAGCTCCCACAGACCCTCCCCCTACAAACCAGCGGGGCCCAGGACTGCCCCCCAGCACTCTCCCGTACCCCCACACCCAGGTGCGTTCACACAGTCACGCTGCATCCTTCTGTAGTGCAGCCTTCCGATATGCACTGAAACGACATGCACTGAAACGATATGCACTGAAACGACATGCACTGAAACGACATGCACTGAAACGACATGCTCTGAAACGACAAGCTCTGAAACGACAAGCACTGAAACGACATGCACTGAAACGACATGCACTGAAACGACATGCTCTGAAATGACATGCACTGAAACGACATGCACTGAAACGATATGCTCTGAAACGACATGCTCTGAAACGACATGCACTGAAACGACATGCACTGAAACGACATGCTCTGAAACGACATGCTCTGAAACGACATGCACTGAAACGACATGCACTGAAACGATATGCACTGAAACGATATGCACAGAAACGATATGCAATGAAACGACATGCACTGAAACGACATGCACTGAAACGACATGCACTGAAACGATATGCTCTGAAACAATATGCACTGAAACAACATGCACTGAATCGACATGCACTGAATCGACATGCACTGAAACGACATGCACTGAAACGACATGCACTGAAACGACATGCACTGAAACGATATGCACTGAAACGACATGCACTGAAACGATATGCAATGAAACGATATGCACTGAAACGACATGCGCTGAAACGATATACACTGAAGGCTCAGGGGTGGGGTGGGGGTGGGAAGGGGAATGTGTAGGGGGCGCTTGCTGCTGAGTCAGCCAGTGCAGTGAGCTGTGCAGTCAGGAAGCGAGGCCGGCTGGGCGGAAGGACCCCTACGAGATAGCGATACAGACCTGATTTGTGGCTTTAGCACCTCGCCCTGTGTCATGACACCACCTGCAGCCCCCCCAGCAGTCTTAGAGAGAGCCTACCCACTATATTTGCACAGTAGTTTTGCACTTTTAGCTTGCTTTTCCTACGGCTGTACTGGGCATTTCCCGTAGTTTACCCTGGATTGCCTTGTCTTTTTATATGCTTTACCATAACACTCTGGGTCTTACATTGCTTTACCATGCTTTTCACTGTGCTTTACTACACTGTGCTGTGCTTTTACTACAGAACCCTTTTATAAGGGTAGTCACACCTCGGTCAGCCAGCCTGTCACTCTTTCCATCTGTCTCGACCCACACGCTCTCACACTTCCTGCAGTGCACTGTGTCGAAAGAACAGCACGGTATGTGAAAGCAAGGTGTGAGACAAGCATGGGCGAGCACAGTAAAGCACTGGAATACTGTCAACATGCAAACCTGCGCTGCAAGTGAGCCCCTTTGCAATAAGGCAGCGTTCAAGTAGTTTTTGAGCCCACTGTATGTGCGATACCCTTAACATTGTGTCTCTGAGTCTCTATACACTATACAGTGATGGCTAACAGCTTTGCATCACCTATTGAGTGAATTCAGAAAGTCGAATGAAACCACACCGCCTTGTGGTTTTCCATATACTGAACGAAAGCCTGACAACCATTAAAATATCTGACACTTTGAAATTTAACATGAAATACTGTACTACTTCCGTTAGACTGTTGCAATATCATTTTGTATTTTCTTTGATAACATAAAATATCTAAATTTTGTTCATATGTTTTTTAAATTTGTTTCATTTTTATTATTTTGTAATTATGTCTCAAACCTAAAATTCTAGGCAATGCTAAACTTTTGGCCACAGCTGTAGTTGGGTTGATATTGTGAGTAGTGCTATGCCATGGTAAAAGAACAGTAAAGTGTAGTAAAGCATGGTAAAGCTTTAACTAACACAGCATTGCAAACACCGTGGTTAATCATGGTAGCGCACAGTACAAGCATGGGGAAAGTGTGCTAAACTGCATCTGTGCTATATTACTGTGTTTTTCCACATGAATGTAATGCTAGCTTACCAGTTCCGAAACCCTCCTCTGGGTCCTAACACCCTCCACGCCTGTGCTGCTGTCTGTACTGTGGGCAGCTCCCTTTGAAGAGGGAACCACAGAGATTATCACAAGGTTTTCCATTCACGCGTGGAAGTGCTGATTAATGTGTGTGTGTGTGTGAGAGAGAGAAGATGAGGGGAGGAGCCAGAGAGAGAGAGAGAGAGGAGGCCATGGGTAACCCACAGAGCTCAGTATCTAATAGGAAGTGGCTTTGTTGCTAACACAGACAGATAAGGCTGTCTAATTGAAGCCCACACACACACACTCAGTTTACACTGGGGCTGTTTGACTGTGTTGAGGTGTGCACACAGATTGCCTACCCCTGTCCCAGGATTACCACAAGGTTTGCGTGCTAAATGAGAGATTCTGGGGTGGTGGGGGCAGCACTGTGTCATAAATACAGACTTGTACGGGTCGTGCTGTTGTTTTTTTCTGCACACCAACCATTACACTGTGAATGCGGTCCAGGGCCTCAATGTACTAATGAATGCAGTGTGAGAAATACATGTGTGGTAGCGTTGTGTTACAGACGTCATAAACCACCAATAAGGGCAACTCCTTACCTCTTAAATACAGTACAAACTGTAATTCATGAAATACTGAAATATGTATTTCCCTATCAATCCTTTATAAATATGCTTTATTACACGTTGCTGTGCTTTTACAAACTTTTATAAGGGTAAGTGTCACTGCCTGGTTGTCTCTCTCTCTACAGGGATCAGCTACTCCATGTTCTCCCACAGCAACCAGAACCGCGCCCTGGAAACGAAGACTCCTCCCCCCCTGGACCTGGGTGCGGAGAGCCGCAGAGCGGAGATGCACGCAGCCCTGAGTGGGACCCGAGCTGGCCTGGGCACTGCGGTGAGACAAGCACTGGGGGGGGGGGCAGGGGAGCTGGGTCCAGCTCAGGCACAGGACTGATCCCAAATCTGGCTTGTGTGAATTGAGTTTCGATGTCGGTCTGGTTCCTAGTAAAGAGATATCTCAGTTCTCTAGGCTCAGAGAGACCCAGGCAGCATCTAGACTTGGAGACTGAGTTACCCGCTCACTTCTACTTCTGTTTTGTGTTCCTCCCATGCTGCATCACTCAGTTAATACTGTAGAAGCACCGTTTATAACTAAGAAAAGGACCTTTGCTGGTATCAGTTGAAAAGCTGTGAAAGTTTAAGCAAGTGAGTGCTAAACAAAAAACTTTTTAAAAGTTTTTTTTTCTAGAGAAGCTGGTCTACAAGTACCATAATGCATTAGGATGCAAGTTAAAAAAAAAAAAAAAAACGTCCCTGTGACCCCGGATCCTTGTGGTCCCCTGAAATATAAACGTCTTTTTGCAAATTTCTCGTGTTTGAATGGTGTTCTTGGTTTGTTGCAGAGGGGGCTGTACCCAGGGATGCACACAGGAAGCCAGGTGGTTGCCATGGGGAAAGCTGGTTTAGCTGGGTACACCCTGTCTGCTGCGGGGCCTCCAGGTGAGAGAGAGCTGACCAGAGATCACATAGGCTCGATTACGCACAGTCGAGCGAGAGAGAGCTGACCAGAGATCACACAGGATTGATTACGCGCAGTCGAGCGAGAGAGAGCTGACCAGAGATCACGCAGGCTTGATTACGCACAGTCGAGCGAGAGAGAGCTGACCAGAGATCACACAGGCTTGATTACGCGCAGTCGAGCGAGAGAGAGCTGACCAGAGATCACACAGGCTTGATTACACACAGTCGAGCGAGAGAGAGCTGACCAGAGATCACACAGGCTTGATTACGCGCAGTCGAGCGAGAGAGAGCTGACCAGAGATCACACAGGATTGATTACGCGCAGTCGAGCGAGAGAGAGCTGACCAGAGATCATGCAGGCTTGATTACGCACAGTCGAGCGAGAGAGCTGACCAGAGATCACACAGGATTGATTACGCGCAGTCGAGCGAGAGAGAGCTGACCAGAGATCACACAGGATTGATTACGCGCAGTCGAGCGAGAGAGAGCTGACCAGAGATCATGCAGGCTTGATTACGCACAGTCGAGCGAGAGAGAGCTGACCAGAGATCACACAGGCTTGATTACGCACAGTCGAGCGAGAGAGAGCTGACCAGAGATCACACAGGCTTGATTACGCACAGTCGAGCGAGAGAGAGCTGACCAGAGATCACACAGGCTTGATTACGCACAGTCGAGCGAGAGAGAGCTGACCAGAGATCACACAGGCTTGATTACGCGCAGTCGAGTGAGAGAGAGCTGACCAGAGATCACACAGGCTTGATTACGCGCAGTCGAGCGAGAGAGAGCTGACCAGAGATCACACAGGCTTGATTACGCGCAGTCGAGCGAGAGAGAGCTGACCAGAGATCACACAGGCTTGATTACGCGCAGTCGAGCGAGAGAGAGCTGACCAGAGATCACACAGGCTTGATTACGCGCAGTCGAGCGAGAGAGAGCTGACCAGAGATCACACAGGCTTGATTACGCGCAGTCGAGCGAGAGAGAGCTGACCAGAGATCACACAGGCTTGATTACGCACAGTCGAGCGAGAGAGAGCTGACCAGAGATCACACAGGCTTGATTACGCGCAGTCCAGCGCTCACAATCAGGGTGCTTTGAAGCTGGGCAACTTTGTGCCACTGCAATGCTGAAAAACGACCTTATGAGAAATATAGAATAATGCTCCTGTGGACAACAGACCTATAGTGACACTGTGCACCAGTTCTGGTTAGCAGTTAATAACCACACCCTTCGTTAGCTCCTGTACTGGTTCACTACTCCTCTGATGATTGTGCTGTTGAACTTTTAATTTCTAGGGCATTTTCTTAGCCTTGAAATGCTTCTCTGGAGGTAAAATATATCAAATAACTCAGCAAGGAAACAAAGATACAAAACATGATGTCTTGATACTCAATCGAGCCAATCCATTAGCTAAAAATATATGATTCATCAGCTACATATATATATATATATATATATATGATGTCATTGAGATGTTATTTTTGTTTGTTTGTTTGTTTATTTGTAGAATACTCCCACCCAGGATTTGCCCATTCAGTGTCACTCCAACGCAATCCAGTCAGTCCCTGGCATCAGTCACAGCACCAGGACATGCCCACCATGCCACACAGCAGTCTGGGGTAAGTGACCAAATCTAGACCCAGGCTGTACAGTGAGTGGGGAACAGTTTCATAGCCTCAGGCAGCTAGAGGTTGGAATGGAACTTTGTGGGAAATCAGCACGCTGAAATGACGTCACAGTGTGGTAGGAGTTTCACCAGTTGTCCAACAGTGCCATCTACTGGATGTAAATTGTAAATACTCTCATAAATATCACAGGTCATTCTGGTCAGGGTGTTCTCTGTTAAACCGGTCAGCAACACCCCATTGACTATCTGCACCACACATTAAAATGATCTAAAAATACATATAGTGACCATGATGGGGGTAGAATGCTGACAGCAATATGATTGATTTTGTTCTTAGCCATCTTGCTTCTTACAGGATGTCCAGCGGTGGAGGTCCCTTTCTTGGGCAGAACCCGACTCCGACCTCCCCTCTTGCTGCCCCTCCTCCTCGGTCTCTGAGCGTCAGCATCAAATCAGAGCGCCTCTCTCCGGTCAACGCCTGCTCCCCGACCACGCCCCCGCAGCACCACCTCACCCGGCACTCTCCAATCAGCAACCCCGATTCCACAGACACCGCCCCGCTGGACAGCTACCTGGCCAATCAGAGGGACGACTACCTGAAGGGCAGGTACTCCTGCCCACTGATCCCTGAGGACAAAGGAGACCTGCCTGGCAGGAGGTTAGAAATCACGGAGGACTGGCAGAGATAAATGGGCCAGTCTTTTTTTGGTTTTATTTTACAGGAAAACCTCTCTTATCCGAACCGAGTGGGATCAGGGTGCGTCCAGAATAGTGGAATTGTTCGGATAATCGGGTTAAAACTGTCAAACTGTTTAAATGACTTTTTCCAATCGAGGAACCTCCTGTCTGTAAATATATAACATACAGCTATGTCCAAGCGTTTTGCATCATGTCATCAAAGAAACCAAAAAAATGATATTTCATGTTCATTTTTGTCAGTTTTTCGTTATGGAAAACTACAAAGCGGTATGTAATTCAATCTGTTAATGTAACATTATTCAGCAGGTTTCATTCGACTTCAAGAAGCAAAATGAGTTAATTCTGTAGGGTGCTGCAAAACTTTTGGGCAGAGCTGTACACAGCACTGCACTGTTCTGTAAATACCGGAGAGATTGAGGGCTGAATCGCACATTTTCTTTGCAAAGATGGCAGAAGAGCACAGCACACAACAGAACAGGCTGACAAGGGGCTGTTCAGATAACAGAGGTTTTACTGTATGATACGGGGTTTCAGAGTCTGTTTATCATCAATAAGATGGTATTCACTAAACTTTTAACTTACACTTTATTTAAAGACTTTTTTTTATTTTTGATTAATTCAATAAGGTTTTGATATTATTACAAAAGGTGTTTGTAAAAGTTGTGTCGGTTTCAAAACGCTCTCAGACCTCAGGGCATGTTTAAACAGAGTGTAAGTTAAGATCAAGTGAATTAAAGACACTGGCCAGACTTCGATAAGTCCGGCTTACATCCACATGCATGGATCTGGCTTGAATTAGGAGATGCTTTAGCTCTGTTACTGTGTGCTATGAGTGTGATAATACATGTTTATCTTCCAGAAATCTCTTTCACAGAAATCTCTGCCCAGCGAGACAGCTCAAACTCAGTGTCTTTATAGATACTGCCCCATTGTCCATACAAGTGTGGTTTTGAAAACACTGACCACTGAATCACTCCTGATTTTAAAAAGGGAGCGTCTTATGATACTGTATGTGCATAGCAAATATTGTTAAGCTATAAGAGATGGGGAGAATACAGTGGCTGTGGCAGGACTGGGATTGGATACCCCTGGTATAGACCATTTAAAATCAGTTTTTCTTAAAAAAAAAAAAAATGTTATTTGTATTGTTTTTGTTATTATTGCACTATTTTACTAATAAAAAAAAAAACATATATAATTGTCTTACTAGATATGTTTTTGTTTGGGTAATTCAATTTTTGGTTCAAGTCTTTGCGCATATCGCAAGAAACAAAAGTTATTTTTAATCACAGCACTGCTAGCGTCAGATAAGAAACCTGTTTTTTGGCATTGTATGCACTTTTATCATTAAATAATTTCACCCAGCCATTATTGTATGTTTTATTTTGTTGTGTTTCCTCTGAAAACGTGCCTTTGCTTTTAAATAATCTGTAGCACTGGCGCTGGTAAATATGAAATCAAAGACACAATTGGCCTTCACAGGTGCGAGTCTACCGTCTGTAGTAGTTCACATATCTGTCCACCAGAGGTCACTCTGTGCCCTTTAAATTGCCCAACATGCTCATGACTCAATGGCGTTTGTCCCTCCAAGGAGACAGATCACACGTTTTATTCTCATTAATGCCCCTCCTCCCTTTTTTTTTCCTTGACAAAAGAGACATTTTAAGGAACAGCCTGGGAAAATCGCTGCCAATTTGGAAATGCACGCTCTTCAGTCTTTTGTCATCCGAATTATGCAAAATGCGCTATTTCCATACATGAAGTGCCGCGTCACTGTCTGGCTTGTAACCCCTTGCACAATTGTATCGCTCGCACAGATCTGAACTGCACGCTGACTGCGTTCATAATGAGCTTGTGCCACAGCCGCCGTACTTGGCAGCACCGTGACAATTACAGCAGCGTTGTCTTAAATTTGCTTCACGTTGCCCACCTTGAGGGAAACGTGTCTTTGAAGGGACCAGCAGTGGGCTGCTGAAGTTATCACTGTAATCTCAAATGTACTGCTGCTCCTGCCAATGATTATATTTCTAAAGTGTCTAGCCGATATTTATTTGTTTTTCAAAACCATATGTGAAATGCTGAGAAAAGAAACGTTTTAACACTGGGCAATATTTTAGATTTTGTAAGCCACTAATAAAATA
Organism: Acipenser oxyrinchus oxyrinchus; assembly: GCA_030684275.1. NCBI lineage: Eukaryota > Metazoa > Chordata > Actinopteri > Acipenseriformes > Acipenseridae > Acipenser > Acipenser oxyrinchus. The sequence goes on from CM060272.1 coordinate 3,701,040, forward strand.
ATAATAATAATAATAATAATAATAATAATAATAATAATAATAATAATAATAATAATAATGTCATGCAATAAAGTTGATATGTAGATAAATCTAGCATGATCTGAACTTTTTTTCCCCATGTAGAGGTTGTGTTTTTGTCTCACTTTAGTTTTTACATCTTCTCTATCTACTAACCTAAAATCACTGTATATATTTTAATCAGATCTAAACATGAATTATCTTGTCTATACACAATATAAATAATGTTTGATATATCTATACACATTAATAATAATATGTTGTATATATCTATATTTCGGTATCTGTATTTCTCAATTGTTTCAATCTACTTTTAATTCTCTTAAATTACCCTTCGTCCTTCCCCCCCTTCCCAAATAAAAAAGAACCCCCCCTGGGGTTGTGTCTGGGCACCTCCCCTGAGAGTGAGGGCAGTCTGCAGGGCAAGTCTGAATACTGGAGTCCCTGGTCCCTATAGCAACAGCCAGGCCCGCGACTAGGCCTCCAAACAGATGCACATAATTAATGTCATTATATAGATATGTCAGTCCTGTCACCTTCCAGTTCATTAAGCAAGACACTATCCCAGACCCGTCAAGAGCCTCTTGGTTTTGTGAAAAATCTCGCCGTGACTGCCCAAGGGGTGTGTTACAATATATATTGTACGATATATACATGGGGCGGGAGTGAACTCTGTGCTGGCTGTCTGTTCCATTGTTAAAATGTACCAGCATCTAAATATCCCCTGCACGGAAAAGCATGAAACTCCCACGATAAAAATCTGAACCACGTTCTCTTATCTTCAGAGAGAACCTCCTGTTTTTGTTTTATGTATTCCATGATCTTGTCCTAGCATGTAAACAGCACTGCTCAACCCCTGGGTGACAGACAGACAGACAGACAGACAGACAGACAGACAGACAGACAGACAGGCAGGCAGGCAGGCAGGCAGGCAGGCAGTCAGACAGACAGGCAGGCAGGCAGGCAGGCAGGCAGGCAGGCAGACAGGCAGGCAGGCAGGCAGGCAGGCAGGCAGGCAGGCAGGCAGGCAAACAGGCAGGCAGTGGTTTCCCACAATAAAAGCAAGGCAGAGTGAAAGCAAGGTAAAGCACAGGGAAGCATTGTAAAGAACTGTGAGGCATTTGAAAGCATATTAATAAACATGGCAAGCCAGGGTGAAATGCACAGAAAAATATCATCGAGAGAGAGAGAGAGAGAGAGAGAGAGAGAGAGAGAGAGAGAGAGAGAGAGAGAGAGAGAGAGAGAGAGAGAGAGAGAGAGAAAGGCGCTCCTCTAATAAGGTAAGGTGCATTAAAGACACAGCCTAGGCTTTACCCCTTCAGCACGACCTCTGACACGCAGGGGGTCAAGATGCCACTTGACCTCCTCGTGCCTCCCTCCCTCCGTCCCCACTGAACCCTCTGCTCAGAATGCCTTGATGAGGAATCGATTGTTCAGCTCATTGATTCACAATAGCAACACATTGTATTATATAGGAGGGGGGTCCAATCACAGTCCTGGAAGACCACCCCACTCCAGGTTTAACAGGTACAATGAGATCATTCACTACTTCAGGGTCTGGATGGAGGTGCAATCGGTTCCATGAAACAATTTAGAACAGGGTGGAACAAAGACAAGGATTGGAAGGGACAACTTGACAGTATACTACTGTCCACATAGAGCAGTGGTGCCCCGACCTCGAGAGATCGAGTCCAGTCTTTATTACAAGCAGGTCCTAAATTAGCTGACTGAACCGGCTGCGGCGGGCGGGGGGGGAATTGCCTAGGACCGGATGCGAGTGGCACATCGCTCATACACATGCTTTCACCATGGTAACTTTTAAAGGGATCCATTAAATTATGCTTACTTTTACTATTGAATGATATATCTATAAGCACTTGACCATATCCGTCCACGGTTTACTTTGATGGACACTGAAAACCCGACACCATTAATCCTCGAGAGACACATATATATATATATATATATATATATATATATATATATATATATATATATATATATATATATATATATGACAGCCGCCTATCTCACTAAGTTGCTCGGCTGTCGCTTCTAATTTAGTGTGAAAATCAAATAATATCACTCATAAATCATGTCAGCGTTCAGACGCCAAACGATACAGCCCCGCAGCGCTACCGACAAATAAGTGAGGGGGGCAGGTTTAGAGTGGCAGGACCCAAACCTGGGCGACCCGGCGAGAGGGAGAGAGAGAACACACCGCAGCCGGACCCCAGTCCCACCTTCTCCCCGCCGGCTACCTCTATCCGACGAATCCATCCGCTCCCGAGCAATACCAGGGCTTTAGCAGCAATTAAATAATATTACATGCGGGGTCGGGGTCGCAGACAGCACCAGCAGCGACTCGTTATTCCGGATATGGTGACAGTGTCGGGGGTAGCCGGCTAGACGTGTCTTATCATGAACTTGTTTAGTGAAACAGACTGCACTTAATTACCTTATGCTTTTAGCTGTAACTCATTTTCAACAAAACCTGTCGATATACACAAAATAAAATCGATTTATAACTACCCAGCGCCCTAACCATCACGTATTATTATTATTATTATTATGCGTGTCTCTCTGTGCCTTAATGTTTTTGAGTGATATTTATTTATTTATTTATTTGTGATGAAATATTGAAAGAGTCTTAATAAAACCAATGACAAATGTTTTGACAAAAAATCTTTTTCTATATCTTCAATAATTGTTTATGGATGATGAATTTATTTTTTATAAATATTTTGGCCCCAAAGGCGATTTTACGACTATAGCGGACAGTGATCGTGCTATAAACGTAATATTAACATTTATGTATGTGCCAATTCCTTTAACGGTCTTTAATTCTCTTAATTTACCCACAGTTCAGCCCCCTCCCCCCTCTCAGAGGGTTTATCTGTCTGGGCGCCTCCCCCGGGACTGAGGTCAGACGTTACTAGTTAAGCTTGGGAGAAATGTTCTTGCCTTTGTCTGCTACACCCCTATACGACACAGCAGATGAGCTCTTCCACCCACAACTACCGTATAAAACACCCCCGGGTACTACCATATACATCTAAGACAGGGGTTCTCAAACATTTCCAAGCTGGGACAGGCTTTGACGTGGTTATTAGCGCCAGCCCCGCTCCTCCTTTGGGCAAAAAAAGCAATACCAATATATTTTAGTTACACATCTTAGATTTTACAGTATAAACAGAAAAATATATATATTTTCAACAGAGTAGACAAAAAAAAACCTTTGTGTGCCCCCCCCCAGTTTGCAAACCCCTGCCTTAAGGGTTAACAGACCTCAATTATCTTAACATAGAAGTAGAAAAACACTCAACAGAGCTAAATGTATATATACTAAAAGAAACTGAAGGAGACTTCTAGTTGAAATATTTATAGTTTGAATTTATTTCACGTCTTCATATGTCTAACCCTAATCTTTGACATGCTGATTTACGCAAGCAGTGCCAGATTGGGTGCATATCGGTTATGAAAGCACCCCACAGTAAGAGGAACCTATAATAAAATGATTTGACACAACGTCTTTCTTCATGGTTTTCCATCTTTTCAGCAGGAAACCAGCTGGGGATAATAAGTGCGGACCAACATGGAGGAGAGGGTCTCAGCGTTGTACCTTCAGAGAGACTTTTCAACAGATGTGTAGAAATGAGAAGTTCAACTTCACAAGGATCAGCGGAGCAGGGAAGCAGGACCCAAGCCTGTAAGAGTATCTGCTTTACTAGGCCGACAGAAGGACAAGACAACGTAAAGCAGGTTTACCTTCAAGTTTAGTTTAGTTTATTTAGCAGACGCCTTTATCCAAGGCGACTTACAGAGACTAGGGTGTGTGAACTATGCATCAGCTGCAGAGTCACTTACAATTACGTCTCGTCCGAAAGACGGAGCACAAGGAGGTTAAGTGACTTGCTCAGGGTCACACAATGAGTCAATGGCTGAGATTGGGATTTGAACCGGGGACCTCCTGGTTACAAGCCCTTCTCTTTAACCACTGGACACACAGCCTCCTATTATAGCCTTCAAAACATTGTTCTTTTTTTATTAAAACTCACACGCATCACTCACAACATGCCACTGTTTCTTTTCAATAAATAGATTTATTCATTAGATTAAACTGCTACAGAGAAAAAGGTTTTGCTTCAGTTTTTTTTTCTAAATGAAAAACACATGAAAAATAACTTTTAAAAAAATTGCAAGGTCAATCAATCCAGATTGAGCAAGCCACAAAATTGAAATAGCTTTATACAAACTTTATGAAAATAGCTCCAGGTAATGCAACTGAAACAGTTCATACATGTCCCTATGTTAGGTATGGATTCATGACTGATTTGCAGCTATAAAGAAAACGTATACTATATAAGAGCACAACCCAAGCCCTAAACTCACTACATAAAGAAATACTCCCAATGGAGTCGTCTGCACAGAGGACTGTCTCAGCAGTATGAGGGAGGTGAGTAAGCATCTTTGAAAAAGATTTCTGCAGAGTCTCTAAAAACATTTTTTTGGCTTGACAAGAAACAACAAACGACTTCAAAAATCATGCGGTCCAGGCACTTGAAATACCGTTAAAAAAAAAATTATAATTGGATCCTATTTTGAGGCAATAGCACAAGTCTGAAGTCTAACGCAGATTAAATATTTAAATTCGAAACAAAAAACAACACAGTAAGAATATATGAAATTCTTTTAGCAACCTTGTTGGTAATATCTACAGCTTTTAACTCCTAGTAACCACCACGTAACCTTGTTTCACAGTCCAATATCTTCTCCTGGGCTGGATTGAACAGCTCAGCAGTAGAGCAATCAGTGATTGAAGCTGCTAACTGCTTCAGAGTCCAAGACAAAGAGAGCAGCGACACACTGACCCGGGACTATGACTGCATGAGGTACTGGTGGAAGTAGACTCCGAACAAGCTGGTGATGAGCTGGCAGGCTGCCACCCACCAGGTGAGGAAGGCGAAGAGGCCGCGGTAGAAGAGGGGGGTGAAGACGCTGCGCAGGGAGCCAAGGGCCTCCGAGACACGGGCCACCGTCGCCTGGATGTCCTCCTCGATCTCCTCCCCCTCCTCGTCCAGGCTAGGGGACAGAACCACAGGGGCGAGGCGCACAGCCGGGGTCACCCTAGGGGACTCGGGGTACAAACCCCACGAGTAATCACCTGGAGAGAGGGAGAGCGGGAATCATAAAAATGCATCTTCAACCATCCTTTTACAGTGCCCGCCCTAAGGTTACTCATACTACACAAACCTCAGACAGTTTTAAATCCATTGCAATTTGTGGTAAATGTTTCCATCTGTGTCTGCAAACACAAGTTTGCAGCCTTGTTATTCACAGGTGCTGCGAGGCCGTCTGGAATGGGCTGGGTGGGACACTTTGCATTTGAATATCAGATTGATATGTAGTACAGACACTATTTTGGTTGTCCTTTACTCACCCATTGATTTGAGCAGCAGGGTGGAGAACAGCATGAGCAGGATGGGTCCCAGGTACTGCAGAGTCACGACAGTCAGGTAGCAGAAGATACGAGTCACCTGATAAGAGACCAGCAGGGTTAGGGGAGAGCGAACAGACTTTGACCATCAGGGATGGAACTAAGTTGCCTATTGCACAGCAGTTACACCCATTCCAGGTTTTAATACCTGCTTAGTGGGTAGGTAACAAGCTCTCTTACTAAACTCCCAGTCAAACCAGGAATGGATCAAACTGCTATGCAGCGGGAAGCCCCTGGGTCAGGCGGGAGCCTCACCTTCCTCTGGATGTCGATGGCAGCGATGCGCCCCGCCTCCCTCTTCATCTGCTGCACCCAGCGGTCAGCCAGGTTGAGGTAGGCCTGCAAGTGGATCCGAGTGACCGCCAGGCGCAGTGCGCACAGAGCCACCACCGTCCACAAGCGGACAGAGTCAAAGGTGGAGCTGGACATCCTGGAGACACACACAGGGGGACACACCAGAGATCAATACCAGCACAGGGCTGACGGTGAAGCAGAACCAGCAGAAAAACACAGACAGAGAGACAGACACACTCTTATTGGAATAATGACTAAAAAGGATCTCGAGGACCACAGCTGTGCTCCGTTGGTATAGAATACAGATTTTATATGAATGCAATTATTATTATTTTAACATCTGTGTATCCTTCACCAAGACTTTGTGATCCTACCAACAGAGTAATGCAAACACAGACCCCAGCAATGCTCAGCCCCTCCCCCTGGTTCTCTTCTCTGTACTCACAGCGTGACGGACTGCTTGGCCAGAGGGGCGTTCTCCAGGAAGTCACGGGTGATGGGCTTCACCCAGAGCAGGACCACGATCACTGGGGACAGGAAGCTGGCGTGCAGGAGGATTCTGGGAGGAACCGAGAGAGAAAGATCGAACTGAAAGCAACAAGTCAGCAACACACACAAGCATGGAAGTACATCCCACATCCTTTGTGTCCCAACGTCATGAAATCCTACATCTCCTACAGTGTGTACGAGGCTGAATCTCCTCACTGTCTTTTTGCCTTTACAGGAAAAACTGGAATGGGTGAAACTGCTATGCTGTAGGTCTTATTTCCATCCCCAATTTAACAAGTGAAAGGACAGGTAGGGAGCTGTATTAATGCTTTAACAAGCAGCTGTAATCTGCGATTGCTTGTGTTGAATATACTCCCCAACCCAACCCCTGCGTCTTCAGCTCCAAGTCTCGGCATCACAGCTCTAGGTGCAACTAAACCTCTACAGCGCCCGGGCGCTGTGAATCGCAACATTTCGAAGCGCTTACTGCATCATGGGCCTCTCTGATGTCATCTTGAGAGCGTCCAGGTGGGTCTGAGCCAATCGGAGTCCAGGGAAGGCGAGCAGGGCACCAATGAAAGAGCAGAAAGCAGCCAGGCCCAGCTTGACAGTGAGCTTGGTGAAGGGCACCCTGCAAACACAGAAGAGACATTAAACAGCAGCCTGCAGAGCACACGAACATGGCCGTACAAAACGAGACGGCAGATCACCTAGGCTAAGGGTTTAACTCAGTTAAAACCTTTAAACATTATCCAAGCGTTACAGAAATCTATTTATAGTATAACTGCATTTAAAGATGTTTAAATGTAACTTACGACCACTCCCATCCCTGCTGTCTGAGGAAAATCTCCAAGTTATCAAACAAGTTTGCAAAACCTGGAACATAAAAACATATACAGTGTATTATAAAATACCTAAAAAAAAATACAAAAGGTCAATTACGAGCTTGATCGTGCCAGCTCAAATTCTGAGCGGGGTTGACTCCATTTGTGGTTGAACGTTAAGGCTGTAACGATACACTCATGTCACGATACCACACATATCACGACATGCAGGTCGCAATACGACGTCTATCACGACACACGTGACGGCTGCATAATAAGATCAAATGGTCATTTAATGATGGTCCATTTGGTTAAGAGTTCGGGAGAGTATGTCACCATACCAACTATAAAACACACTGTGTTCTCCATTCAAGAACCATTTGATCTACAACGAGCTGTGCTGTGCACAACGAATCGTTACACCCCTATTTAAGACACAAAGATGCACTGGGATGTTTTGACTGCCTGATTTAGATTGGATTACCGGGCTCCAGTCCGAACTCCAGGTACTCGTCTCGCACCACCAGCACCAGCATTGCGATCAGCAGGGTGAGGAAGCCGAAGGCCAGGCACACCGAGCGCTCGCCGCCCTCCTCTGAGCGGAAGTAATGACTCATCAGGGTGAAGAGCACCTTGCTGGGGAGCAGCGGTCAAGGAGAGGTAATCAGAGAGGCAGGGAGAGGCTGGGAGATCCATCTGGGCAGCAGTGTGGAGTAGTGGTTAGGGCTCTGGACTCTTGACCGGAGGGTCGTGGGTTCAATCCCAGGTGGGGGGGACACTGCTGCTGTACCCTTGAGCAAGGTACTTTACCTAGATTGCTCCAATAAAAAAACCCAACTGTATAAATGGGTAATTGTATGTAAAAATAATGTGATATCTTGATACAATTGTAAGTCACCCTGGATAAGGGCGTCAGCTAAGAAATTAATAATAATAACTCACAACAGCATGAAGATATCAGTCAGTTCTAACTCTATTGCAGTGTTTTTTTGGCCTGGGGCACGTATTTGTATCCTTAAGATTCCTATTGTAAAAAAAATAAAAAAATATTTTACAATGCAAGAGAATTAGCTCATAGATTAAAAGCGCAGAGTACTAGATTGCAATGGCAAGCAGCATTACTCTCAGTGATCAGATCAAAGCTACAGAAAGCCTGGCAAGGATACAGGGAGAACGCGATGGTCAGGAGGCACCAGATGGCCCCGATATTGACCTCCTTGCTGCCGTCCACCAGGCAGTAATATCCCTCCGTGAACAGGGAGACGCCAGCGGCGTAGACAGCGAAATCAATCAGCCACTGGTACTCCAGGAAGAAGCGCAGCACTGGAACGCAAGGCAAGAGAACACACAGGTTCAACAATACTAAGAATATCCCACTGAGTCACTAACACAGCTTCTGCCCTCCAAACACTGACCTGCCTTTGCTTACAAACTGCATTTCTAGTAGTTCTGGGATGAACTAGTGCTGTTTTTTTCTTTTTTTTGTAATATATTCTTGTAAAATATTCCTTAATTTTGAATTAGCTGAAAAACAAAAAGACCACTTGCAAGGATGGAAATAAGACTCCTATTGCATAGCAGCCCCCCCCCCCCAGGTTTTAATGCAAGCTCAGGCAGCCGCAGTGCCTAAGTAGCAAGCTCTGGTGTGTGTTATTAAACTCAAAGTAAAACCAGGAATGGATCAAACTGCTATGCAATCAGAGTTTTATTTCACATCCCTGAATTCGTACCATTTTGGTAAAAAAAAAAAAAAAAACCTGCTATCAAATGATCTATTAAAGAGACTGTACAGCACATCAGAATGCCTGCGATTTATTTCAGACGTCATTCATGCATTGGTTTCTTGTGGATCTTTTCGACTCAGCGATGTGGAAATTGCGTTAGATGAACACGGTTGTTTTAGCCTGTCCTATTGGCCCCTGCGCTCCTCTCCAGTGTGTCGGACTCACCCAGAGCGTCCAAAGCTTTGATAGGAGCCGCTTCCAAATGCAGGTCGATGTCTTTCGGCACGGTGAGCGGTTTGCTCTCCGACACTCCATTCTGCCTCCTATTAAAACAGGGAAGTTGATCAGCAGAACTGTCTGCTGAAATTGCAAGTTGTTCACTTTCAGTTATGCTGCAGTAACTCCAATTAGAATTACAGTTACACTAAAAAGTAACTTAAACAACTCCACACGTTAACATGTTTGCTCGATTTATTCTAAATAATCGCAGGTACAAATACACAAACATGCCGTGGAATTTATTGATTTATTTTTTTAAATAAATGGTGTCACCAGAAGTGATTGAAAATACAAGAGCAATGATGGAATGACAAATAAATGAGCAACTGAACTGTAATCAATTAATTACATTTACAGTAACGCAGGTAACTACAATTACATTGCAATTCATTACAAATTACAATTGTAATTGACCCCAGGCAGGATGCTAAACAGTCAAATACCCTGTACTTAAAAGATGTGCCAAACAGTGTTGGAGTTCTGAGCTGTACAGACTGGCACACTGATCTCTACCTCTTTCTGAGCTGCACAGACTGGCACACTGATCTCTGCCTCTTTCTGAGCTGCACAGACTGGCACACTGATCTCTACATCTTTCTGAGCTGTACAGACTGGCACACTGATCTCTACATCTTTCTGAGCTGCACAGACTGGCACACTGATCTCTACATCTTTCTGAGCTGTACAGACTGGCACACTGATCTCTACATCTTTCTGAGCTGTACAGACTGGCACACTGATCTCTACATCTTTCTGAGCTGCACAGACTGGCACACTGATCTCTGCCTCTTTCTGAGCTGTACAGACTGGCACACTGATCTCTACATCTTTCTGAGCTGCACAGACTGGCACACTGATCTCTACCTCTTTCTGAGCTGTACAGACTGGCACACTGATCTCTACATCTTTCGGAGCTGTACAGACTGGCACACTGATCTCTACATCTTTCTGAGCTGCACAGACTGGCACACTGATCTCTACCTCTTTCGGAGCTGCACAGACTGGCACACTGATCTCTACCTCTTTCTGAGCTGTACAGACTGGCACACTGATCTCTACATCTTTCTGAGCTGCACAGACTGGCACACTGATCTCTACCTCTTTCTGAGCTGCACAGACTGGCACACTGATCTCTACATCTTTCTGAGCTGCACAGACTGGCACACTGATCTCTGCCTCTTTCTGAGCTGCACAGACTGGCACACTGATCTCTACCTCTTTCTGAGCTGCACAGACTGGCACACTGATCTCTACCTCTTTCGGAGCTGCACAGACTGGCACACTGATCTCTACCTCTTTCTGAGCTGTACAGACTGGCACACTGATCTCTACCTCTTTCGGAGCTGCACAGACTGGCACACTGATCTCTACCTCTTTCGGAGCTGCACAGACTGGCACACTGATCTCTACCTCTTTCGGAGCTGCACAGACTGGCACACTGATCTCTACCTCTTTCTGAGCTGTACAGACTGGCACACTGATCTCTACCTCTTTCGGAGCTGCACAGACTGGTACACTGATCTCTACCTCTTTCTGAGCTGCACAGACTGGCACACTGATCTCTACCTTTCTCTCTTGGTGTTCTTGGGTATCTGCTTCCCAGCCAGCGCACACAGCTCCCCCTCTGAAGGATGTTTGAACCTGTACAGGCTGTGGAAACAACAAGTTTAGTTTACAAAAGAAATCCCCGAGTCTGGCTTCCGTCCCATCAAATCACAGACGATGGTTATTTCTGCCTCGGAATACATTTCAGGCAAAAGTAGTGTTTGTAATGCATAATGCAATGCAATGAGAGTTTGTCCGAGACAGTGCAGGGATGGAAATAAGACCCCTATTGCATAGCAATTTGATCCATTCCTGTTTTTACTATGAGTTTAATAAGACATGCATATACACACTGTGGCTAATGAAGCTCGTAGTCAAACCTGGAAAGGGTGAAACTGCTCTGCAATCACAGAGCGAGGGGGTGCCTACCTGCCATTACAGATGAGCCAGCGAGCGAAGGAGCAGTGAGGAGCCAGTCTCTGCATGATGCTCGCCATCAGGAGACTGACCACCAGCTGAATCCCGATCAACCCCTGCCAGAGAGAAAACAAACACAAACCACTTGAAAAGACAATTCCAATTCTTTTTTTAAAATCAATCTGTTACTGCATGGGGTGTTTAAAGTGGTCTCTTCCACTCCTGGTCTTTGTTCCAACCCTGTTCTAAATGGTTTAATTGAACCGATTAAACCTCCATCCAGACCCTGAAGAAGTTCATCTCATTTGACCTGTAAAACCTGGAATGGAATAGCCCTCCAGGACTGTGATTAGAAATGTTCACGGTGGACAGCACAGCACTTTCAAATCACACAGAGGCAGACACTACTCCTGAACAGCCCAAAGAGCGAGAGCTTTGGAGGCGGCTCCTCTTGAAACATCAGTAGTTTGCGCAGTCTTTGATAAAGAAGAGTCCCTCTAGCAGCGTCTGCTGTCCAGCAGGGAGATGCAGCCTTCATGCATTACAGAGTGCAACACAGAGGCAGGCACTGATACATGAGCAGTGCGGGAGGTAGGGCAGCTGGAATCACGACGCGTTTTTATGTTCATTTGAACTCCTGCTGCGAGTCCAATAGATGACCAGTGAGCCCCAACCTGAGGCTGTGGTAGATCTTCAGCTGACGACACCGGATCTGACAACAACTGTTAATTTCACTGTTCCAATCAGGCAAGTCCTCATTTTTGTAAGAACCCGATTTTTGGCGTGATCATTCGTGACCCAACAGTAAATATCTTCTTGTAAACTTTTATTATAAAAATCGAAGTTTTTTGTTGGAAACACAAAAGTTAGCAATGCGTTGCCCACAGTCACTTGTACTCTTGTTTAGACCGAAAATGTAACTTTTAAACTACTAACGCAGTTTTTGTTTGTTTGTTTCATCGCAAGGCATTATAGATCTCCAATTGCATTCATTAATTTTTAAATGAAAAAAAAAATAGATAGTTTAAGTGGAGGTCACTACAATAATCATTGCACGATCAATAATCAAATGACACTCAAAACATAGCACTGCATAAGATTTACTGTCAATATGTATTTCATGTGCATCGTTAAAAAATGCAACTACAGTAGAATTCATGCAATATTAAGAAAGTAGCGTTTTTGTAGCAGTTCAAACGCTCCTCTGCAGTTCTGCGATGTAAGCTTTAGTTTATAAATCAAGCATGGTGATACATTATACTTACCATTCTGGAAAGATTTAATTAAAAAAATGACATTAAGTGTTGACTGAAACGCTTCACTCGGCGTTTGGTGTTTTCAATCAAACAGTTTTCATGTCATACAACAGCTGTACTGTGCACCGCGTAGTTCATTGCGCAGGACCCAAGTCCACGGTCAACCTAACCTCAACACTGATTGGATGAGCCACGACCTAGCATGGTGATGATTGGACGATTTAGAAAGTTTTGGTATGCAGGAGGCGGGATGATTTACTGATTCAACCAATTGCACACCATTAAAGTAGAACTTGTACTATATTTGGCTATATTGAAGGAAAGGATTCTGGGAACTGTAGTTCTTAAAGCTTTAACATAAACACGACTTTACACTTCTATTATTTTTTGAAGTAGCACATTGATGTACCATTGCAAATGATCAATTCCTAGATATAAAAATGTAAAATTAACTGTAGTAAGTAAACTGTCAGCCAGTATACAGATACGCTTTCAGCTCTGTAAAGACAGTTTTAATTAAAAAGATAAAAAAAAAGTCCTATGCTTTCTCCTAAGCCCAATGCTAAAAATAGTTTTCAACGCAGTGTCAGTCAAGAACGATTTTAATTATTTATAAAAAATAAAATAATAATAACGATTAAAAGACTACATACCCCATAAGTCTTTGCGTCTTCGCTCATCTGTGTTTTTGCCTGCGCACAAATAAATACGCCGTCAGTGTGACACGTGACAGGCAGGGATTCGGAGAGGTGAATGACAGTCTTGATTTTATGCAGTTGTGGGTTTATGTATTTACTTTGTTGGGCAGTATATGCAAACTGACGCGTTTAATAATTCATGCAGCACATGCTTCGTTTACCATATAAGGTAAGAGGTAAAAATAGCCCTTCGTATTTAAAGAGACAGTCCCCGTTTTCTATTTAAAAAAAATGTTTATCTGTTTTTTTTTTATGACAGTCAGTTTCACGAATATACACATTTTACTTACAAAAAATCATCTGCGCTACATATTATTTTCATACTATTTCAATGTGTGTGTATGTGTGAACCTTACCGGCAGTGCTGAAGTGGAGTTAGCTTTTACAAGTGCTTTTAAAGAAAGGTCACAATGTGTCATCATTGTCATAGTACCACATTCAAAATGACTTCGAGCTCAGCATTGCGCATCAGGGAAAAAACAAAACTGACCCGCACCCACCTACATCATCTGTGCTAAAGAGCGTCCTTACCATGTTAAGGGCTTGTCTTGAACCATGTAAAATGTATGAATGAAAGGTAACATCATTATCTATGTAAGTATGAGCCCCGTCGCCGGGGATATGCAACCCCTTGGCTGGGCGCAGGGCTAGTGAGAATTGCAAGCCCTGGCGTCACTTCAGTAGCAAAGTCATCTCGCTGCTACTAAACCTTTGCTTTAACCGCAGCGTTGCTTCTGCAACACGCTCCAGAACTACTGTGCGCGCCGGCCTGGGAATTGCTTTAATGTAAATCTTCCCATGGCAAGCTTTGAACGTGGCTTGGTCCTCACAAGTCTTACACGCAACACACTGCCTGAAGAGCGAATTATGCAAATCATTAAGATTAGAGCTCTTAAATATTCATGTTGAATAGCGAGACCGTGGCAGCAGCAGTACTAAGGCAGTGTTAGCTTGCATTAGGACTTTATTTTTTTAAGAGAGTTTTTTAGCCTGTGCAGGGGCGGCGTCGATTTGCCGGTATATAAGGACAGCACGCGGTTTAGTATTCTGGCGCGGCTATCGCTATGGAAGACACCTACGGCCACGTTCTGCTCAAGAGACTCTGGTCGAACGGGAGCTAGGCTAAGAATTACATTCTTAAATAAATAACGTTAAGGATAAAGGAATGAAAAGTCCTGTACGTTCTCTTTTTTTTTAACCCATTAAGTGCCGTTGGCCTAATTTGAGAAGAGGCAACTCTGTTACGACAATTCTAATTTTGTTAACCGCAAATGCTAAATCAGCTGTATCAATTTACATGAATACAGCTTGTGTTCGGATTTTTTTCAAAGAAAAATGTATTTGGTACTTAATGGGGTAAAGGGTTCTGTGCACAGTGCAATCAGCGACCGATTTCCTAATCAATAACCGATATCACTTTATTATAAACGTAAATTACAGTATATAGATTTTTATTTTAAAAAGTTACGGGCCGTGTTTTGAAAGCGTTACCTCCATTCTTTTAATGAAATTCGATTTTTTTGAAAGGAGAAAATGTCACGTTCAATTTACAAAATGAAAAACCAAGCACATTGAGAGTGTTTTAGCGCAGTTCATGCATGAAATATGAGGACATATAAAAAACTCTTCTTTATATGGGGGACATATGGACGACACAAATGCATGATAGCCTCATATGAAGACGACAATTTCCCCTTATACAGCAATGGAAAAAATGTAAATCATTGTTAATGAAAAATAGATTTATTAGGTGTCCACAGCAACACATAATACACATGTCTGCAGCTATTTCAATGTCATGCGTGAAAGGGTTAAGTGGACCTGAGATAGATAACTTAGTTATTTAGTTCTAATTGTGTAAAATTAACAGGTGTTAACATAGAGTTAAATACTAACCCTTTGAGCCCTGTATTTGCTAGCACACTGAGTTGCTTTCCAGTCCATGCTTCTCCTTGAATTCCTATACCTACAGTCACAGCCGTCCTGCCTACACCAGCGCACACTTGCAGCTTCACTCGAGAGCACCGAGGCATAACCAGCATGCAAATAAACAACCACCTGTGGTCTGATCTTTCCTGGGTTCATTTGGAAGCAGCAGTCTTGAGTCTATCTGATTGCTGCGTTATATAATATTGAGATTGACAGGGCTGGATCCAGTGGAACGTTCGGAACATCAAAGCCCTTTTTTTTTTTTTTTTTACATTTTAAATGAACGTGTCTGTGAGCCGCTGTGCTTTGAAAGATGTTTTATCTCCATGCCTCCTGCATTCTCCCTCTACACTCACGACAGCTTTTGTAGGACAAAATCCACGGTATTTCAAGTGCTGGTTTGTTTGGAAAGTTGGGGACTGTGGAGTCAAGGCTGGCGCACCCAAGGGGGAGAGGGAGGGAGAGCGAGAGGGACGGGGGGAGAGGTGACACCTCTAAATATTGTCGCCAGGTTGTGTCTTGATACCTTTAAGGGAGTTCAAACAAAAAATGTACATCCGTGTAGCCATTTTTTTTATTTTTGTAATTCGATTCAATTGTTTGTATTGGTTGAGTTCATTTGAATTAGTGTGTGTGTGTGTGTGTGTGTGTGTGTGTGTGTGTGTGTGTGTGTGTGTGTGTGTGTGTGTGTGTGTGTGTGTGTGTGTGTGTGTGTATATTACTGTATATGTCACCTTCCTGACCAGGTCTCCCTTTAAAATAAGGTTTGTAATCTCAGTGGGACTTTCCTGGTTAAATAGCAGTTACAGAAATAAAATAAAACAAATATTGTTTGAAACAGAAGTGAGAAGTGGTATTATATGGGTGCCAAAAGAAATGGAAGGATCCATTCTAGACTTCATTGATCTATACCTATCTCTATATCTATAGATAGATAGAGAGATAGAGATATACAGGGTTGTCCGGTAAGTCATGTCATGTATCATGCTGCTCAGGATATTCTCTGTTATCTATCTATCTATCTATCTATCTATCTATCTATCTATCTATCTATCTATAGACATGATGCAGTGCAGTGAAAAAGACCCTGTGGTTTATAAACCTGTTCTTCAGATACACATACTGTGCAAACAAGCCTAGGGGAGTACAGCCTAGCCTTCGCTTAATTAAAGAAATGCACGGGATGCTCAAGCAATAATACCCACAGCTACATAGCTGGACATCTAGGTGGATTATGCATACAGAGATATAGATACATGATGTCTAGAATGGATCCTTCCATTCCTTATCTAGATGTTTCTGTAGATCTGGATAACGATAGATATAGTCTAGTTTGTTTATTCAGTGGAGGTGTGATTCTGGATTTCTCATGGCATGGTCGCTATTTCGTTTGCTGGATGAATAGGTAGTTAGAGGGAAAGACGAGCTCAATACAATTAAGCAGAACAGTATTGCTCCCCCATGTGAAATGTGACAGTGGCAGCGGTAATTCGAGCTGGCAGGCTGCCTTTTAGCCTTTGCAATGCTAGCTGTACTGCAGCCTCGCCTGTCAGGGGCAGGGCACTCACACAATGACAGAGTGAGATTTGCTGGGGAATTTTTCCAGCCCGAAGCTGTTTGAATGAAAGACACAAGCATGGAATGAAACCGTCTGAATACTAACATTATACGATATCCTAAATATCAGCATTGTTTTTAATTGTATGTGTATATATATATATATATCATATATTTTTACTCGTTTAGTCATGTCATTTCTGATAGGCGCTATATTTTCCTGCGTCATTAAAATAAAAAAAATACAAATACAAATAAATATGCTAATGCACACAGAAAAGACAAACGAGGGGGGTGTGAGTGAAGCCCCATTATTTAGTTTTATGTTCGATGGTGTCGCAGTTCCCACACTGCTAGTCTGGATTTCCTGGAGAGGCTGGGGGAGGGGAGGGGTGCTCAAGTAAGCTGTGATTGGGTCCCCATTGTCTGCTGGTTGTGATCTATTCATGCCTCATTTAAATACATGCAAATGAGCCTTTTCTTTCCCCCTCCGTTTACCCGCCTTACATTTGCATGGTTCTGGCATAGCTATGGCAACCAGGCAGACGAGACACATTTCAATCCTCTGGAAGACGGGCATTACATTCATGAACATGACATTGCAGACACTGCCACATCCCATGGGGGGTGGGGGTGGCAGAAGGCAAAAGTAATAAAATAGGAGGGGGGGGTAGAAGATCAGAAATTGTGGGAATGGGATGAGAAAAGGGAGACAGCGTTGCACCCACATTGGCAGCTAACTGTTTCTTGAAGAGGGATCCTGCTGTTCTGTCTGGTAAAGCATTGTAAATCCACGCATTCGTTATTCTCCGGGTAACTAAAGATCTCTCCTCGTTATTTCACGACTGAATCATTTGTAAATGTGTTTAATTCAGGGTTAGGCCTTGTCCACAGTAAATTGTGCATATACTATAATTCACTGTAAAAGAGCCATTCACTAATTCACAGTTTTCAACGTGTTTCACCATGTGTAAGCTAAATAGTTCATACGACAAAGGACTGTGCCATTTTCTTGTTCTTTACACCCTTGAGATTGCATTTGCAAGGGGGTCCCAATAAACCTGCATTATCCATAACCAGTTAAAAACTCAGTCAACCCACCGAATAGATCCAGGGGGTAAAACTACACTACTGAGAGAGTACAATTGAAATGTTGATGGAGTTGTGCTTGTTTAAACCATCTTTACATTTTCTGTTATACTGTACAAGCTGTGTTCATAGTCTGCTGTTTATTTTCCTTTCCCATTGTAAGGGGGTGACAGTCACCTGGAAACACAGCCAGCGGTCAGTTAATTCCGGTTTTTCCTATCAGGCATTTTCACAGTACATATATATACAAGTTGTTACCTTGTGCTGTTTGGGCATCTGTTGTGGTCTTCTGGGCGATGTGGGCTTTTCAAAAGACAAGATCCCCAGCAAAGGGGGGCTAGTGAAGCTAAATAAAATCTTTCATGCCTGAGATTCCAGATACTGTACTTTACACCAATGTCTCTGATTGAGTGAGAATGCTCTATATCAGGTATCGCTTTGTATTACAGCAGCTGGATAGTATATCGCATCGTGCATTTTTCTTAGGAATGCAATGGAAATGTTAAGAATCACTGCCAGGGGCTTTCCAAGATTAGAGCAGGGTCTGTGAAACCAGCCAAGTGTGTTTGAACGTGTGCAAACGAGATGTCTCCTTACGCATTTCTTAAATAAACATCTTCAGCTGCTGATCAGCCACCTGGTGTGTGATTACTCATGGTCTAACATGTTCTGTGATTTTATGTTCAGTTTCCATGTGTTCCTTCTTTCTAGTTGTGCTTGTCGTGCCATGTTTGGTTCCCAGTATTGTTACTGTAATAGGTAGGGAAGACGGCTACATGTAAATATTCTGTGCAGAATAGAAAGTAAAAGACCACAAAGGGATTCTTTCTCTCTAAAGAAAATCAGAATCTGCCCTCCCTGAACCTCCCCCAAACCTCAGTGATACCCAGCGGGCTTGCTGGCCGTGGCTTGGCACATATGCCACCCTGCACTGACTCCCCTTGAAATAAAGACTGCAATCCATTCACAGATTACCTTCTTACCAACATAATGTAATGCAATGAGCAGTAAAACAAAACAAGAAACTAAAAACAACAGGGCAGTGTTTTTTAAAGCACTTCAGTACAGAACACTATGCCAAAAATACAACGCACTTGTCTTTGTAGTGGAACTGCAGCTCTGTATATTGGGCAGTACTTTAACAACAGTAGTGTTTCACAATGGCATGAATTATTCAAATGAATGCAGGGTATAGTGCACAGTAAATGCTGATCATGTATGGGCATGCTTTTACATGTGATTGTCGACGTGTGTTAGCCTTTTGAAAAATAATGTACTGGTTTGTTAATCAATATAGCCCCATGCATGATGTGGTTCCATTAATATCAAGGATGCAACTTGTGCACAATTCTTCTTTTGCATCTGCAGTAATTTAACTTAAAAGATTGCATACTCTTCTTAGAAATGCTGCGTTTGTTAATGATTTGTAATAGGGGTGCCCATGTTGAACCTTGATCTGCATGTCTGATTTAATAGGCATGAACACATTTGGAAAAAAAAAAACAATTCTGTTATGAAATCTTCAACCCTTGTAACAGGATCTGTCTCATTTAGATATTGAAGAAAGTGCCCGATAATTGGGGGTCCAGCTATACAGAACCATTGGCCTTCATGCCATCAATATAAGAGTCTGTTAAACATGAAGGGTGGAGTGTGTTGGGTAGTGTGTTATATACATTAATATAATGAGGTCATAATGCATTCTGGAACATTGTCCGTTTATATAAGGGTGCATATTCTATGTTGCTTTTATGCAATAAACATTCTGTTGTATTTTTGTTTTTAGAAAGTACATCATGTAGGCTACATTTCTTTTTAGATTAAGAAATGAAATACTATTAAAGCACGTTCGTAATCAGTGTGGTGATAATTATATTTGCTTATATTATACATTGTATTTTTATTTTAACCGCAGATTTGAGTAGGGCTACAAAATTGGGTTTGTATTCACCGTCTCGTCATTTTCTACAAAAAACTTTGCTGATGGGACGCTACCCAATTATATTGCAATGACCTTTCTTACAGCATTAACACAAAGTGTGATAGACACCAAATTCGTACATTTTATTTTCGTTATCATAAGCAAAAACAGAAGTTATAAAACACTCCACCAAAATTGTCTTCGTTTTTAATTTGGCCTTTAACAACAATAACAGCAACAACAAAAAGCACTCGATATTCTGTAATCCAAATTATCTACTAAGTGCATTGCAAGTCAAAGTACTGAAATGCTGGGTATTTTTCCAAGCAGATGCTACATGTGCAACATATTGAAATGCACGCAGACAACAATTGATCCGAAGTCGCACTCGGGTCTATACGAGCGCTCGGTTAAGCTTGAACTTGACCATGGGAATTGCATGAGAAATGAGGGAGCTCCCGTGCCCCTTGTGCCCCCTCCTTTATGCTGCACAAGTTGTTACGGCTGATGTCAACCCTCATTATCATAAAACTCAGCCCGCTTCTAATTAAAGAAAAGGAACGGTTGGGAGCGGGGTTATTTGACCAGACACCATCGCCAGAGCGCTCACGAACTACCCCGCACCAAGCACCCGGCACCACACGGCTTTCTCACTGGTAAGTAACATTACTTTCTATAAGTCTATATCACATTTAAAGCGGAGTTTATAGACTTGCTATTTCAAGTGCCGCGCTGTCTAGTCCAAATACAAGATCCAGCTGCAATATACAATGTTGATTCTCACTTTGTATTATTAAAAGGTTATTATTATTATAATTAGTAGTGTTGGTGCGCAGGCTGTTTATCCTGAAGTGAAAAGGCGTCTCAAACACTCAAGCATTTTATTATATTATGAAGCTTTTTTTTGTTTTGCCCTCTAAGTAAAATGACTTAGTATTTGTGTATAAGTGAAATCATGTTCGTGTTTTTCTTGGTTATCCTACAAACTAAAATATGTTGGCGTCCCCATTCAAACACAGACTTCTGTTTTAAACCGGGTCGTTTTTTTTTTAATTTTTATTTTTATTTTTTACACGTGTTATTTAAACTGCATCACTGGATCGGGTATTATACGGTACGAGATTGCTTTCGCTTTGCAATCAGCATTTATCAACATTACCATTGGCTCAACGTCACCTGCACGGTCTGAACCTCTTGGGAATAAACCTTGGCATCTTTATGGAGTGCCTCTGCTCTGTGGGTGAAGAGTTGCACACACAAACACAAAACTATGAGTTATTATTCTTTTTAATAGTTCTTGAAAAGTACAATAGATTTTCTAGTGGCTCTCACTGTGATAAAATGAAATAACTGTGTTGTCCGATGCATTTGACGTTGTGTGTGTGTGTGTGTGTGTTAAATATATTCCATTATATTTTGTGATAGTACAGTACAAGTTAGTACACAATGTAGATTCAATGCTGTTAGCACAATGTACGACTGTTTCACTGTTCTGAAGCGTTTCTGTCGCATTATCGATATATAAAGGGTCTTCAGGAATGTTACATAAAGTTACTGCTGCTGGGTATGAGTATGCGGCTCCTGTCTGCTGAGAGCTCGATTCAAGTCTGAATCTTTAAAGAAAATAGTGGATGCGTCATCTCTTAGAATCATGGCACACCTTGAAAATTAATACAACGGAAATCCTGGAGTACTGGGGGGGAAATAGGCTTCTGATCGATTATTTAGCTTTCAATTGTCTATTGTTTGCCTATTAATCAGGGGCTGATCTTGTAGTTTATTTCTGCATAGTTGAATACTATAACACATGCAGAAGTAATTTCATGCTGCTTTTCTGTTTTTTTTTCAAATTCTATTTAAATACAACATGTTTGCCCTAAAAAAGGCTATATATATATATATATATATATATATATATATATATATATATATATATATATATATATATATATATATATATATAGGGCAAACATATTGTACTTAAAATAAAAATTGTAAAAGCAGCATGAAATTACTTCTGCATGTGTTATATATTATTATTAAAACAAACCATTTCAATAAGTCCTATTAAAGTCCTTATAAAATTATTCTGTATTCTGACATTGACATTGACCTTCTAAGTCTTACTGTTATTGCATGAACAGCACACCTCTGTAATGAATGATCTAGTGCAATCAGCGCTAATAATATATGTGGAAGTGATGCAATCTTATCCCTTATCACGGTTTGTCTCAGTCAATTGTATTTTAAGTGTCATTTTGCATTGGAGAACGAGAGCGTTGTATTTCTATTGAAAGCATCACACATGCCTGTAAACACACATAGTGAGTAACCTTGCCTGTGCTGGTTTTGTGTAGGTTTGCAATAATGCACGGTCGTTGCATATTGTCTGTATTAAGATCAGCAAAGATAGAGCCATGCAACTCTAGCCTTTTACATTGTACAGTTACTACTGCATGCATAAGATCTTTCAAGAAGACAATAAGAACAGCAGTATATACATGCTTAAAAAAAACTGGTTCCTGGATCAAATTGTTCTATTTAGAACCCATTGTATAGAACTCTCGGTATGTGGTTCTTTATAGAACTACTGATGGAACCATATGGTTCTATAGAAGCCCAAGAACTATTTTGTATAACAGTACAGGTACCATCCAACAGGTATTGGGTGAGTACTTGAACACAGCTGTGCTTGTGTATTGATGTAAAATGACATCATACTCAACATTGATTCAACATAGCTTACACACTAAACCCCCTGACAAGCCTCTATATGCATGCAATACAGGAAACCAATGCATCTACAGCACATACACACACAGGACCTAATTCAAAAGAAAATATATGAATGGGTTGGGTTCATACTGTGTATATATATGCAATGAACCGACAGGAAAGGTTTGTTTCGTACATAACCACTGGAAAGCATACTATATAGCTGCTGTTATAGTCATATATAGTGCAGTATTGGAACACCTACACCTGGATCATATACTGTGTATGTGCTGTAAATTGCAATATGTTATCCATACTGAAATGCTGAGAAACTGTCTCTTCAAAGTAATAACTAATATCGATAGCTTAATGAATCATATTGGCAGATTTTTTTTGAAGAATGCTGCTGGTATTATAGTATGTGGTTTAATCACATACCCAGGTGCTAATCTGTTCTCTTCTTCTTTAATATTTACAGTAAGATTGTACTGTAATGTGCACTAACAATCAGCAATAAGTGAAATCAGATGCATTCATGGAATATGCAAGCGTTTTGTTTTTGCACCGCTGAATAAATCTCATGGGTTTTTGTTTGAAATTGTTGCTAATCTTAAGGAGCTCTAAATATAAGTGACGGCTGCAGCAGTGCTGCATGGACAAAAGAAAAAGCTCTTTGATATAGCCGTCATGGAGACACAAAACGTTGTATAGGTTGGTTTCTGTGTTTGTGTGTTAATGAATAAAACTGGGGGAGGAAATGCTTTGCCACTTTCTCATCTGCGAGGGGATCCGAGTTCAACACCTTGCTGCTGTGCATCCCCAAGCGCACGCTGAGGGAGTGGATCTCAGCTGCTGCATGTGCTGGAGGATGGCAGCTGCATGTTGTTTCATCAGGACGGATGCTCTTGCTGTATACATACTTTTTGTGCCACTGTCTCTAAAGCCACAGCGTGCCGCAATCACACTCGATTTGGAACACAAATGTAATGTCCATTTAGCCTTCGATTCAATCTACATTTCAGTCTCACAATTTTTTTTTGTATAATTATACTGGCACAATTTTACAGAGCAAACAAATGGCTTATATAACCTACTTAAAGATATTGAACCAAAATGGTTGTGTGGCACAGCATTGCAAAGTTCACAGAATGCACTTTGAAGTCTATGAGAATGATGTTTTATTCATTTTATATTTATATTACATTGTATATGAATCTCTCTGGTGTTTTTGCCCCGGTTAACATTACAAACCACAATGGAATCAGATCTGCATTAAAGCAAGTTTAAGAGGACTGTGGTATTAAGACACTGCAGTTTACATGATTAAAATAGCCCTCCTTTGTGATAAATAGCTTTGAAAACCATTACACAGAGTTATGTGTTCATAGCCCTAGGTTTGATAGTTTAACATTCCTCATTAAATGTAGCTTTTGGCTTAAATCCCACCATCAAAGAACCCCTTGTAGACCCCAGGCAGACTGGCCACATGATTCTAGATACAAGTCCCTGACCCGAGAGATTCAGTGCTCAAATATTAGCTTCATCTGCTGAGTGCAACGCCAGAGTTCTCCAGTCAAGTTAACCCCTATGCTACAGGGATTGCTACTGGACTGTATGTCTCGGGACTTTAGCTTTGATATCCAGATTACCAACCAGTTTCCCAGCGTGTTAAGATCAAATCGTTGAAGAAGCTAGAGTGGCTTATTGGACAGAGCTGAGGACAAGGAGCCTGGGAATAGGCAGGGCTACAACAAACAAGCATTACAAATTATAGACGTGACATGGCTGGGTTTGACAGTCAGGTTATTATCAATAACAATGAAACAACAGTCATAAGGTCCTTGAAAATGCCAAGATCAAGGTGTCTGGTATTTTGAAGAGAAGTCGTTCTGTAACTGATTCATTTAAAAAGGACCAAGAACAGATCAGAGGCTGCCATCGTTCCAGGGATCTTTGAATTACTGTCCCCAAACACAGGCCAAGGTCCTGTCTGCAGAAGAAAGCATTGAGAAGCAGGCTTCATGGACATGCTTTGAATGTTGTTTTATCGGAAGAGGACTTGAAACTATTAAACCATGCAGGCTGTCGCATTCCCTCCCTAGATTTATCTCTCCTGCGTTTCCCTCGAATCTGGTCTTTTAATCAAGTTGTTTAGATTTTAATGACCTAAAATGTGGCTACACTTCATTCCGCTGCCCTGAAAGTGGTACCACACGATAAACCTCAAACCTTTTTTTCCACGGTTCTGTTTTTTTAAAAATTGTATTAAGTTAATAATACTTCCAGACAGTCCTTAACCTCCCTTCCTTTTTGATCATCCGTCCTTTTAACAGAGGCCTTTTTCTCTCAGTTTTCATTGCATGAATGAAATTGGGATCTGCATGAATATAACCTTTTGGAATGAATATTCTACCTGCATGACGAGAACACTGCTCGATTCAAAATGTAGTTTTGAAATCTAACTCTGTGCTACACTGTGGGGCATTTTAATTTTTCTACTTTGTCCTCAAAACACTGTTGTTAAGCCTTCTCTGTTTTATAGATCAGCATAGATTGATATAGATACAGTTACTGATACAGATTGATATAGATACAGTTACTGATAAAACTCATGAAAATGTAGCCACACGAGTGGTGTAAATACCTGCATCTGTATCTACCTGTATAATAATGCCTATTATTAAAATAATAAGATATGGTACTCAGAAATTACTCTTGATTGCTCCTTCCTTTGAATGCATTAAGAATTGCTATACAAAGAAAATCCCAAAACTACAGAAATAGATTTGGTCTATTGTTTTAAAACAGTGATAAAAGACTGCACCAATTCTGTCCATTAGGTTGAAGCATTTCTACATTAAGGTTGGATATTGCTGTAGTTAGCAGTTTTCCTGTTGCTGTTTTATTTGGACAGCTTGCAGACTGTCGTGGTTCATTAAGAGGGGTTCTGTTTAAAATGGGCCAGTCCCTGCAGTAATACAGTAAGCCACACTATCCAAACTGATTGAGAAACACATTTAGGGGTCTATTTTAATAATCTAAATACCAACGCCCCTTTAACTCTGTCTTAATCCTTCCTGGGGTGTCCTCCAGGGGTGATCTATTGACCTCCTTTATTAAAATCACTAAAGATTTATTTAAAATTACAGTGGCATGAGATCTGAAACAGAATACATTTTAGGGTGGTGGCATTAAAAGATCCACTGCTGTTTAAATAAAATAGACCATACCATTCCATACCATACCATACCATACCATTCCATACCATACCATGCCATTCCATACCATACTATTCTATACCATACCATGCCATTCCATACCATGCCATACTAATATCATTTATATAGTGTCCTTCATGTGCAAGCATCCTGGAGTGCTTTACAAAAACTAACAGCAAGGAGCTCCAAACTCCTCGCTGATGAAAGGCCAAATCAAAGAGATTTATGTTTCGAGTTTAGATTTTAAAATCCTGACAGACCCAGCATTCCGGATAGAATATGGAAGTGAGTTCTAGAGTGAAGGGCTTTGAAAACTAAAACCCTGTAAGAGCCAAACTCCTGAAGCTTCACCGCAGTGCTGAGGTGAAAACAAGCTGCTAATTCTGCAGGACTACAAAGACACAATGAAGACACTTGTATGGAGCTTTGAAATGAAATTCCTTTTCCTGTATAGATAGGGCAGGTGCAAACTTATCACTGCTTTGTGAAAACGCCCTTCTGTCACTGTGTGTATAATTGAACCATGTTAAGTTTATTATCTATGCTGTACTTTTATAATGCATGTAGGTTTGTTTTTGTTTTTCAAAGTCTTGGCAGAACAACTTCTCCTACCCAACACAGTTCACAAAAAAAACCCATTAGAGCTATGTAAAGAAGTTAAATCAAAAATAATGTTATGGGGTAGACTGAAGCAATAGGCACACTATTTGAAAAAACAGGATTTGGTCCTTGCTCAACCATTTTTGCAGTACTTCTTTAGAAAGCATACCAGCCACGCTAACTTGATGCCTGGGCACACTGAATCACTTACTTTGTGCTCAGTGATGTGAAATACCTCTAGTGAAAAATAATGTCATTTGTTAAAAGCGGGGAACTGGGTCTAGTTTACATACAGTCGGTGTATATAGAGAAGAATACATACATGTGAATCTTTCACTATTAATGATAATGCTAGTAGTAGAAGTAGTAGTAGTAATTTTATAGTAGTAATAATAATAATAATAATAAACTCAACTTTTAGATATTGTAAGAAAAATATAATAACACAAGAAATATTAGCAAAACTTTTTTTTTAAATAGATACATTGTATTTCACACGTCTATCTCTTTGCTAACGTTGTACTATATTTCGTTTCCTTAACCCCTGTGAACATGGTGAATTCCACTGGGGGGTCTAATGGAGTTTTAGTATACCGCACCAGAAGAAGAAGTATCGCATTGCAAAACACATGTTGGGAATAACTTTCACGTATAAAACCAACCTAACAAGGGATTGCAAAATAATAAACTGACGTGATCAAAAACGTTGAGATGCAAAACTTCAAGTTTTAAATACCTGAAAAAGAGTGAATATATATATATATATATATATATATATATATATATATATATATATATATATATATATATATATATATATATATATATATGATAAACTGAAAACTCACTATTTTAATAATTATATTTATACTTATATACAATTACAAAAAAACCCATAAATATACGAATTTCATCGATTGTTGTTTTATTAAATATTAATGTTTTCTTTGAGATTTTTTTTTAAAATATGTTTTCAGTTTACGAAGTATTATTACAATACAACCCTTGGGTTCCCATATTGAATCCGTCTGTTCAGTTTATGAAAAAAAAATAGACCTTAAAGGGTCCCAAGAAAATCGTAATAAATGAATCGCTTCTCTACGCAAGGTATGTTGTTGTTTATGCTGTGCAAACTCGCTTCAAAACCATGACCAGTTTGCAAGCCATCTTGAATAGACAACTGAAACATATTGCTTGATCTTTTTAAATATGAAATCATGCAAGCGGTTAAATAAGTGGTAAGTTATGATTTCTGTTTCAAAACTATATATATCTATTTAAGAAATCGTATAACGGAAGCATGGAACATTAATATTTTTACATTTTAAATTTTTAAATTGCATGTGTTTAGCAACTTCAGACTGACCATGGCTTAATGCACAAAGTGTGTATATATATATATATATATATATATATATATATATATATATATATATATATATATATATATATATATATATATATATATATATAACAAACACTGCCATAACCTTATATCATCATAACATCATCAATGTGATATACATTATTTTGAGCATTCATAGACCTATACTATAGCTACATGGGATGAGAAACTAATTCTTATGAAATGCCTCTGACCTGTACTGTAAACACAATGTTTAAGAATGAAGCGTGCTTCTAATGCAGCACATTTTAAACAAAGCGTTTCTGTCATTTACACTTTGGTGTTGCTTTTCTGTGCGTCTAAAATGGGTGACACTCTTTTGCATAAGATGTATATAGTAATATAGTAAGATGTATATAGCAATATAGTAAGATGTATATAGTAATATAGCAAGATATAGCAATGTTCCCCCGTTCATTAATTGGCGCCTATATCGTTTGAAACAGGCAATGTATTTGTCTCACGTTGAAGAGGCGATGGGACTCAGAAACATAGGTAACTGGAAATCAAAGGTAACTTAACTTAACCATAGAGACATAGAGGACGCTGGACATTCAGAAAACAATACACATTCACACATTAAAACAACCTTAAAGCTGGGAAGTCTGAAATAAAAGCACGAATCGAGGAGGTGGCATAAAGTTTGTAAATCTGATGTCCAGATGAAAGATACTTTTACCCATGAAGTTCCAAATAAAATGTTCTTTAAAAAAAATCAGAACCAAGCTGTATTTATGTCATTTGATATATTACATTTCTTAACCTTTGCGGATAACACAATTAGAGTGAGTTATCATAACAATATAGCTGAAGAGAAAATTAAACTAGCAGGTAGATTATGCCAATTTAAAAGGCTCCAAAAAATTACAAAGTAGCCTGTCCTCGAATGAGCACAATGGCACTGAATGGATTAAAAGAAACTTACATCAGGCAGGGAAATGGTTCAATTAATAAATAGCTGAAAATCCCAAAAAGTTTAAGAGCAATTTTTTTCTCTTGCTTTAAATATTAATGCTATGCCTTTACACAAACTCAAACAATACACTTTAATATCTTATTATTATTATTATTATTATTATTATTCTCTTAAAAATCCAAGCATATGACACAGTGAGACACAGAGACATGGGAAAGGATAAAGCATTAATTTCACTCTGTTGAGAGGGTTTCTGTTTCGTTAAATTCAAATTCTTATGCTTCTTCAGAATTATCATCATGAGTTTCGCCTCTCAAACGGCAAGATACAAGAAAAAAATATATATATATTTTTAATCATGTTATTTATCAAAGCCTATTGCAAGTACAGACACGAATTGCTTTGTGTTTGCTTAAGAGACAGTAGCATTTAATATATGCACTTTATTATATGAATAGTAAATAGTTTAGCAGTTTAACAGGAGGGAAACTTAAACCATATGGATTATTTTTTCATGAACTAAAACCCAATTCACCATTACACATGCACGTGATGTGCTTTCATAGTGAGGGTTGAAAACTGACATTACACTATTTTGTTCAGCACGTGGTAAACTTATTATTATTATTATTATTATTATTATTATTATTATTATTATTATTATTATTATTATTATTATTATTATTATTGTTTGTTTGTTTGTTTTAAAATCATGCTACTGTATGTTTTGAATATACGTTTAGGAAAATAATAGTTTTTAAAAATATGTAAAATAAATATTCCACAGGTAGGCAAGTCTACCATAAAACTACACGAGACTGCTCAGTTCTCATTCGACTTTATGAAGCAAAATTAGTTAGTGCATGCTGCAAAACTTTTGTCCGTAGCTGTATACCTTATTAAATTGTAGTTTGATCTAGAGCCTAACCTATATCAGAGTTTTACACAAATACGGGAAAACACAGGAAAAACGTTACATTTACTGCAAAATGCAGTAATAATATGATGACATTGATAATAATCCGTGTTTTGAACGGTATTCCAGGGATTACAGTAAGAATCTGGCAGACACAAAGCTAAATCACTGGGGAACACGGAACGAATTCTAATGTCACACCGGAATTAAGAATCGAATTCTTGATTTAGAATTCCAGGGTGCCTCGAGAACACGCCAAGCACGTCATTTATGCAGCAGATTTCCGCTCTCATTTATTTTCTTCTTACATTTTGGAAACAATACAGATCCGATGCAACACTTGTTCCGGAATAAAAGTCAGGCTGATTCGGAAATGTGTATTTTGAAATGCAGTTAGTTTTTATTATTATGACTATTATTATGTGCAACATGTTTGTTTGCTGCCAGATAATGTGAATAATGTCCGACAGATAATAAATGAATTTAGTGCTGTATTATATTACACAGAGCATTGTACAGCTACTGTGTGTAATCTTATTTGTATAATCTCTCTTTAAAATTCAAAGGATGAGTACCGCCCGGTTATTTGATACCAGCCTTTGGGTTAAAAACTATGAACAAAGGCTTGATTATTTATATGTAACTTACTCACTACATTAACGTATTTAGATGGAGAATATGGTTATATAACCTATAATGCATATAGAATGATGTGTATGAATTTAAATAAAACCGTATATATAAAAAATACATATAAATGCGTCTATATTTAATTAAAATTGGTTATAATAAAAAAAAAAGATTGTAAATGCAATTAACTTTTTATAATACCATAACTTTTCATAATACCATCTCCAGAATTATTTCTGGTCATTATATTAACCTAGATACATAAAGTAGATAGCTAACATGATGCTATAGATGTATTCTACCGTACAAGCAATAAAATAATGTTAAGAAAAATAACAATACTTGGTGTGTTCCTTGTTTATATGGAAACGTTCAGTCCTCGGTATTTCTGTGGAACCCTTGTTTTGTTTAAAGGGGTCTACATCTATCAATATGAAACCAGACGGGTCTGGAACCCTCAAGGGTTCCTTACAATCAGATGCTTCGACTGGAATTTAGAATTCTAATTAGGATTCTGTTTGAACAAATGGAATCTACTGTACAGTAATGGTTCTAAGCGTGATCAGAGTTCCACAAAAGCCAGAAGTACAATGGGGTTCGAACGCCCAGGTACCCTCTGATTAAC
The DNA here is from genome assembly GCA_030684275.1 of Acipenser oxyrinchus oxyrinchus. Taxonomy (NCBI): domain Eukaryota; kingdom Metazoa; phylum Chordata; class Actinopteri; order Acipenseriformes; family Acipenseridae; genus Acipenser; species Acipenser oxyrinchus. Next base: position 3,731,602 of record CM060272.1, read on the forward strand.
ATGTATGAGGAATAGTAAATATGACAAGGATGTAATAGTGCATTCTGTATTGAGACTTGAATGCCTCTGCTTGTATATATTATTTGGTATTCTAATAATCACTTTGAATTGAATTTAATTCGTTGTATTAAGTATAATAATAATAATAATAATAATAATAATAATAATAATAATAATAATAATAATAATAATAATATCACGAGCATATTTTGAAGACCCTGTATCGTTTGTCCCCATTCTTTTAGGGTCTCCGTTCTTTACCAGTAAGACACGCCTGAAATCAGTATACATTTGAAGGAGTCCATAAATTAAAAGCATTGCCATTTTGCTGCATTAACAGATTTAGCTTCTGTTTTATACGTTACTGCGTTCAAATTGTAGACAAGCTTAATCGTCACAGTTTTAAACCTACGTCATAAAGCACCATGTTGCTGAATCCCGCAGCAAGTTAATTCGGGACCACGTGCCTGAGACGGATGAATGCAGCAACATTTCAGGCTGCTGCTTTCTACCTATAGGTGTCGCTGTTTCCCCTACCGTATAACACCGCTCTGACTACACGGTATTGAGACCCTCCTTCAGACACGAGCTCCGAGAGTAATCTTCATGCAGTAATTCCCTATAGAAATAAACATATACTTGACTTGAAAAACATTGTGTTTATCAGTTTCATTTTCCCTACAGTAGCAATTCCTTTTAGAGGCAATTAAAGAAAGAAAAAAAGTATAGAAGCTAATTAAGACAATGTATTTATTTGTATGATATTTGTTTTTGTTTTTTTTTATTCCTGACAGCGAAAAAGGTGACGACATTTAAGTTTTTAGTGTAGTGCGGTATGACAACTATACGCGATTTAATATCTGCATCATGCATGCGTTCTTTATTATATTTATTTTAGTTTTAGTTTTTACTAATACATCAATTGTTAAATGTTTAGGTTTTCGGTACATTTATTATTATTATTATTATTATTATTATTATTATTATTATTATTATTATTATTATTATTATTATTATTAGGCGAACAAACATTTTCCAAATGTCTCCGGTTTTATTTCATTTTCACAAAAAAAGAAAAATCAAACCTCGCAGACTTGAGCGTCTTTTGTCAAATAGAGGCTTATCTTTAAAATGCAATGTAGCCTCTCATACCAATCAGTGCACAGTAATCTCTTATGAAGTATTTCTCTCACAGCGCCATGTACCCAGCGTCTTACACCTAACGAGTAATGTGTACAGGAATGTACAGCTATCGGAATATTTAGCTTTGCCATGCAAATCTATTTTACATATGGGAGGCTTTGCATGCTTTGCATAGGAATGCGTCCAGTTATTTTATGGGATGTGGACCCTTTGGAATTTGGAAACAGAACTATAGCTACAATATAACTTCTAATTCATTCAACCAATGCTGGTGAAAATGTTGGGCAATGAACATGCAATTGGTTAAGTAAAAAATAATAATAATAATAATAATAATAATAATAATAATAATAATAATAATAATAATAATAATAAACACAGTCTTGAGCTGTATTATGGCTATTGTGTGATCACCACACGTGTTTTCATCTGTTCTAACAATATACATTGAAACTAAGCTATTACTGAGATTATTAGTTTATAACAGTAAAAAGCACAGTATTTTCTGGCTCGTTAAAGCTGGTTAGTTCGGGGTATTTTGATGCTGCATGTTTAATATTGCTGTGTTTGGATTGAAATGGCGTAAACCCGCATACTTTACATATAGCAACGCGGGTTCTTCAGTCTTTTATTTCTCAGTCTATATTCTCTTATATAGCAGGCTGGTCCCTTTTATGTTTGAGACACTATTGTCAGATTTTTATTATATTATCAGCGGGGGAGTCTGAAAGGAGTCTGCGCTTCTGAGGATGGGGTAAATCGACAGGTATGAATAAAAAAATAACTCCATTCCAGGCTATAATTATATAATTCTTATACTGCAATATATATATATATATATATATATATATATATATATATATATATATATATATATATATATATATATATATATATATATATGAGGTTATAAGTTAGAAAAGGAAGAGTTCTCCATAATGTAACACGTTCTCAGTGGCCGCCACTCTCTGAAACGCACACACACACACACAGCTGTGTATATGCTGTGCTTAAACACTGAGCTAAAGCTTACAGTTTTCAGAAATGCAGAAGTCCCACACACGCCCGATAAACACATTGGTGTCCAAGATTCACCCATTATTTAATTACTGAAGCTTATATACATGTATTAACAGACTGACGGTGGACTGGATGCAATGCATCACTGCTCAGTGCAAAATCTAATACAAATTTGCAGGCAGATGTTTGTATATATATATATATAGATATATATATATATATATATATATATATATATATATATATATATATATATATATATATATATAGATAGATAGATCGATAGATCGATAGATCGATAGATCTATCCTCTATCCTTTCACTGGAGAAACATATGTATTATTTGTGCTGGTACTGCTTGTCTGTTAAATAAGTTACACGACTACACGATATACACAATATTCGTGACATAGAGTAACAAACGTTCTACACTAGCCCAGCCGGCTTGTTTTGCTCTTTGAATACATATTTGTATCATTGTACAAACGTAATACTTACATTTCAACAACCAAAAAAAAACAAATGTTTGTATTAATCGGTGTACTTTTTAGTAAAACTGCAATACTGTATTTTTTTTTATCTTGTATTCATTTTTGAATTCAGAAACGTCGTGGCAATACAGAAGAAATAAAAAAAAACCTCTAGAACAAAATATATTGGCTAATTACGTTTTTCTAAAGTCAGGAAATAAGGCATGAAGAAAATGGCTTCTAAGGTAAATTGATCCTGCCAGCCAATAACACACCTGTTAAGCAAATGGCCTGTGTGTTCATATCGACCGAGTGACCTGTTTCTATAGAGCCATTCTTACATCAACACAAGAAATCGCTTACATCTGTCTACCCATTAATAGTTATCTTATTGTTTAGTATTGATACTGAAATAATACTGTACACTGAATACTTGACTACCATACAATATACAATACCTTCTCAATACACCATGACCCAAACTTAAACTGCACACCGTATTTTTGCTAAAATATTGATAGGTACACTTTCAAATTAAGAAACGAGGTTATTTCATCAAAAGCATTTTGGTTTTATTTTATGAAGCTATATTTTTTTATGGTGAGGTGCACTAAAAACACGTTTAATTTTCTTTCTAGTTCCGCTGTGCGTTGTTTGTATTGGTATAGCACGCTATTCTCTGTTCCACTATACACAACGCTATCTGTTTGTATTTTATTTTTGATTCGTATTACATATAATGGCACATAATTGATATATGCTGGTCAGTCGATCATAAGTCCATCCGATCCCTGCTGCTTGCTTGGTCAGTCCACTTTTTACACAAATGAGTTGACCTCGCATTATCACGCAATGGGACACGTGTGCCTCTGCCAATAGGGAATAGCAACCGTGTCTTAATAAAGTTGGTATGCATTTTGCTATCAATAGATATACATGTATATATATATCGCATTCATTCACTTGTGTGCACATTGTACCATGTTAAGTTTCCTATCTATGTATGTATCTGTTTATATTGCACACGCAATCTGCTTTTTAAAAATTTTAAATATGTATTTCTCCTATTTGACACACGTGCACAGCACACCTGTTTGGGCGTGTTATCCGGCTATGTTCGTCACAGTACAAGGGGCATCACCCTTATTTATAGAAGATACAATTCACAGTAAAGCCTCAGTCCGAAAATACAGCATTACATACAATTCAACCATCGCAGGTGTAAAAGTACTTGCTTGCTTGGAGTGAAAGGACAGAGTGTTGTAACCTGCATCAAGCCTAAAGACATACAGAAAACTATAAACTAAATAGCAAGGATAATATATATATATATATATATATATATATATATATATATATATATATATATATATATATATATATATATATATATATATATATATATATAGCATAGCTGCCTAGTATAGGTGGACTATACACCTACACTGCTGGTATCTTTAGACTGCAGAAATGCACGAACCACATTTTATTAGAGGAGAAATTCATAGTTCTCGTATAGCAAAAGGAGATTAAGCTTCTTTAATAAATACGTATTATTATTATTATTATTATTATTATTATTATTATTATTATTATTATTATTATTATTAATTGTATAAATATATAGAGAAGCTTTTTTTCTTTTTTTTTTTTGGATCAATGCGTCATAATGGTTCTTTAAAGGACGCCCATGAACCATGTTTTCTAGTGTACAGTAATTAGTAACATCAAATAATGGTACAAAAATACACAACGTGATATCTGTAAATGGGCCAACATGTAGGTCGAAAGCACAGACTCTCATTCTAGACCACAATGTGTGTTTTATCAGGTGAAAGCCTAATAATAATAATAATAATAATAATAATAATAATAATAATAATAATAATAATAATAATAATAATAATAATTCAACCTTATATAATCCTTAAACAAAGCAACAACTAACCAGCCCTTTAAAACACTTCCTTTGTGGGGCTTTTTCCGAAGATTATGAAGTTTGTGTTAAATAATGTGCATTGCAGCCTCTTTGAAAAATCTGTATACATTTACCAGTATTATTTGAAAGGAGGCTGAAACCATAAACACTCCTACTGTATTTTAAACCCATCTGCAAACTGTATTTGTTTCAGGCTGTGATGTGCGTGCAAGCCACTGTCATTTACATTAGCATCAAGCATGGACGTGCAAAGCGGTTTTATGGCGAATGAGAACCCAGAAATGTGCTGCTGAGGAACAGCTTCAAGGGTTAACGTTGCTTATTAAAGAAATAGCGAATTCAGTTACATTAAGGAACCAGCTCTACGTCCGCATCTCTTTCTATTTGCTTTTTTTAACAGCTAATGTACGTCACTTTGCTCATCTATAATGTATATGAGATTAATCTACAATCGTGTGCCCTTCAGTTTAGTAGATTATCTGGGTTCTGGATTAGGGGGTATTGTATTCCATGTTGTGAGATAAAAAGGGTCATTTTCCAGATTACAGCTACGCTCTTTCCCTTTACTTTTCATCGTTGTGTGTCTACCATTTATAAGAAAAAAAAATCTAAAAAAAAATCTGAAAGAAATGCTTCAAATAAATTTGAAGAAAGCAAACAAACGTACACACGAATATCAGTATCCTTCACCTGAACGCACCTGATATGACAATGCGATTTCTTAATAAAAGCACATGGTGTTTACCTTCATCAATAACTATACAATAGATTAGGCTAAGCAACCCACAGTATCAGTTAACCTAATACAGTGCGTAAAACCAGAGAAAAAAATCATCACGCTAAATATTAGGGTGCGGTATGCAGTATTTTTTTAAAATTCTGAGCAGACTATTGAGCAGACTATTGTGTTATCATTCAATCAAATCAATATTTTAAATGCAACGGAGTACAATGCAGGACTGTTTGAATATCTCACGCATAGTGTTATAATGTGACAAGTATAATATTTCCAATAACACAGTAATTACGATGAGGTGACTGGAGGTGTTGTGGATACTGACATGTTTATAAAAGAAAAGGGCGTTTTCTTTTATAAACATATATTCCTCTGCAAACCGGTACCGAATAGGCGTAAGTGTAGAAAATGTAGAGAAATGATCACTTCTGGGTTCATTTGTATCTCTCTGCTGGGTTTATTTAAATTGATATTTTTTTAAAAATATATTATTTTACTGTGTAAATTTAGCAAACACATTGTTATATTAGGGCCGCCTATGTGAGTCGTATGCTTTGCAATATAGTATTAAACATGTCCTATGTGTATCAGGCATCTGCCTCCTTCTATTTCTATAATTAGGGGCGTTTTGTCTTGCAAACATCCAGTATTCATTTTCATAGATCTGCTTACAACAGGGAGCTATCGATTGCTATTTTCAAAAGGCAGCAGCAAAACGTAACGCAAGCAGTATCAACTGTCTGAAACCATGAATAACCAATACCCATGCCATTGCTTTCCAGGGGTGCAGGCATTGCATAGTTTTAAATGCGTGCATGATGTGCACCAAAACCCTTCCTTTGTATTGCATAACTTTACATCTGTAAATGAGCACGTCAGATACCCGAAGCACCACGATGACTGGCAAAAGTCTAAAATCAAACAGATTTGCAAATGCATCTTCCTGGATGATTTCTAATCAACGATCTTCAATGCATATGCCAAAAGAAAAAAAAAGAATCAAATGCAATGTAAAAATGTGCAGCTTTTTATTATAAAAATCATTGGCCATATCACAGTGTTTTGGGGAAATTGCTGCACTCTACATCTTATATATATATATATATATATATATATATATATATATATATATATATATATATATATATATATATATATATATATATATATAGGTAGAAATATATCATTCACATGTATCTTAATCCATACACACTTTCAGAATACGCATTAAAATATGAATCAGGGTAACCTATCCTGGTCTCTGACGTCAGGACGCAATCCCCCACGTAGTAAAATGTGGAGAGCTCGAGCAAACACTATTTTGCGATGTCGAGGCTCAATACGGAGATCTGCATGCAGCGTTTCAATCGCGGACGAGGAAATGGGACTCGCCAGCTCGCTGCCGGGGATGAAGATCGCGCGATCTAATGAACAGATTCCAATCAAGGCTTGATAACACACTCGAAACAAGCGGGGACGCATCTACTTAACCCCACGCAAAGCAACGTGACCCAGAACCTAGTTTCCAACCCTCGTCTTGCAGTGCCTCTTCAGAGCAGAAGCGCCTTGACTGTGTTCCAAGCACCCTCTTTCTGGCTCTTGGATTCGCCTGTTCTTTCCTTTGCAGGGGAATAAACGAGTCTTGCTTTTTTGTTCTCTTGCTTCGTGCTTTGATGCGGGGTCGGCATTACTACGAGGCAACTATAGCAGACCCTCATTTGGTCTTCATGCTTTCTGCCGTTCCTCCATAGCTCCAATGCTTTTGATGCAAGCGCGTGGTACCTAAGTGCTCATCAAGGATGCAGATTTTTTTTTTCCGTCCCCTTTCCCATCCTCGCGCCAGCGCTACACTTGGGCACGAATGATTTCATCACCAGATTCTGGAACTGTGACACGAGCGCCAGCTGTGCGCCAGCCTTCTTAACAAAAATGTACTAAAATTGAACGCATAAGCAAAGCTCTTCTGTAAGGTTCGGTTTATCGTTGTTTGTTGTTGTTGTTGCCGCAGCCGCTGTTTTTGTAGTTTCTTCCGTTTTTCCGGTGCACTAAAAAAAAGTTTGGATATCGCTGTCACAAATAAAATAAAAAGATCCACGAAAACGAGACTCATAATTTCCAGGCTCCAGAGCTATAGTGGTGTAAGCTGTGGCAAAGCACTGTATAGGTGGTCGTTCTTATGTTTTCGTATATTTTCTTTTCTGTAAAGGGGGTCGGACGCAGGACGTCTTATGCAAGTTCTGTTTTTTTTGCAGGCGGGGGGGGGGGGTAATAAGGCTCTCTCGTGTGTTAGTCCTACCAAAAAACGATTGGAGAGATACAAGGCGTAACTAAAAAAAAAAAAAAAAAAAAAAATCCGATCACGCAGAGCTGGCACAATGGACATCAATTCACTCCGGACAATGAGTTGGAGAGCTTGGCTATTTGAGTTTCTGTACACGTCCACGCCAGCTTGGACAGTTTGAGGACTAACAACGGACTTCCACAGACTCCCGTCTCGGGGGCTGTGAGAAAATTTAGGACTGGGCTGGATGGCTGACAAACTTGGGACATTGTCGTAGTTCCCAAGCTTTCTGTCTCGGCTCGCTCAGGCACAAGTAATCGCGGCGTTTGAAATAAATTGCTTCGGATGGGGTGGACTCCCAAACAGCTTGTCCTGCTCGAGATGTAAAGCGGCTGTCTTTAGGAGCAGCTTTGGGTCTTGGGTGTGCTCGGTCTTTTGCACGCTGCTTCCACGCTCGTTCACTTTATTTTATAAGGAGTGTTTTTTAATTCCTGACTACCTGGACTTCATTTCTTCTGTTATTATTTTGGATTATCACGTCTTCCTCACACGTAAGTATCAATGCAATAAGTAGAGAGTATATATATATATATATATATATATATATATATATATATATATATATATATATATATATATATATATATATATATATATATATATATATATATATATATATATATATATATGTGTGTGTGTGTGTGTGTGTGTGTGTGTGTGTGTGTGTGTGTGTGTGTGTGTGTGTGTGTGCATTAAGCAATCAGTCTGAAGTTGCTAAACACATGCATTTTAAAATGTAAAATAATCATGTTCCATGCTTCCGTTATACGATTCCTTAAATACTCTATATAGTTTTGAAACAGAAATCCAAACTGTTCTGTCTTATTATTTTTATTTTATTGTATTATGTTATTTAAAAACAAAACAAAAATCCTTTTACTCTTTTACTCTTTTTTATATACATAACGTGTTCAGTGCGTGTGTGTGCGCTTGCGCTGGTTAACACGCCCCTTGTGCTAATCTTGCATTCTACGTGTAATCGTAAGGCAAACTTCATGCCCCAAACGCCGGCATTGAAGACACACAGTTGTGTGATTGTTGTAAGAGCCTGGGAAAATGTTGCGGGGTCTGGCAGAGTGACGGTCTTGACGCCAGTCCCTCTTGTTAAGAAGTCTCTGTGCTGCCAGACGGCATTGTCATGCTAATGATCGCCAGCATGTTGTTGAACTTGATGTTGACTTCTTTGGGAGACCTTTATTTCTCTCGGTCACTTGTTTGTGGGAAAAAAAAAATCTCCCGAGCTACAGTGTGAAATTAATGAATCTGGCTTCTATTGGAATGAACCCAAATAGAATAGAATGGGGAGGGGGTTCTATTTCACAATAGAACTGGAGTTTTTTTTTCTTCCTAATTCTCTCAAAATTAGACTGAGAGAAGAGGAGAGGGGAGAGGGTCATGCGTTCTGAAATACTGGGTATGATGATAATATTTTAAGAAGTATTTGTATGCACGCACCATCGGTGCATGGCAGCATGTTGTAGTCATATGTTCCCTCTAAAATGTAAGTAGTCTATCTATGATATTCTCTCTCAGATGTAGGCCTATTGATTCATGCTATGGTGATTATACTCCTCCTGAGTTTTATCCATCGTCTTCATGTACACCTCGTGACATTTTTGGCCACAACAGCCTGGAGACAAACAAATTGGCTTTTTAAAAATATATAGTTGATTATTTTTAGTTGCTCGTTTCCATTTCAATACGGACCCAGCCTAAATTACATGGCAATATATACGGAATACAGTACAGTGGTCATTTTAAAAGTAGGGTTGCAGTGATTTTGGTCCATGTGTCTACATAGGACCAAAACTGAAAATGTTGAAATATTATTTTTCCACGAGTACATTTCTGTAGTCTATACCATTTTGATTTCACAAAAGTTGTTTTGTTTTTTATATTACATATTTAAAAAAAAATCTAAAATGGAATATATAATATTTGACATTGAACTGTATTGTGACAATACTGCAGGATGTTATAAAATAACAAAAGCGATAGCAAAAACCAGAACCAGTTTGTAATAATAACTGTATATATATATATATATATATATATATATATATATATATATATATATATATATATATATATATATATATATATATATATATATATATACACACACACATATGGTGCTTATATATAATCGTATATAGGTTGCACAGATATAACATTGATTTTATTTTGAATGCTGTATTTAGTACAGACTGGCAAAGGTGGGATTATTAAAAACAGTGCTATATATATATATATATATATATATATATATATATATATATATATATATATATATATATATATGTACATTTAACATGTCTTTTTTGTTTAGATTTTGGTACATTATTATTTGTATTGTATTTGTTTTCACTGTGGCACATTAACTCATAGAACATATACAGACTGTTATAACTTTGTTGTGTTTATCTTCATTAATTTTCCAGAATTAACCTAAACTTAAAATGACAATTTAAATTAGCTTTTTATTTTTTTTAGAGAGCGAACAAACAAACACATATCTTAGCTGCATAAGTGTATATATATATATATATATATATATATATATATATATATATATATATATATATATATATATATATATAATATATATATATATATATATATATATATATAATATCAATGATTTAATGATAAGTAAAGTCATACCGCATGACAATTTTAGTTTGTTGAAGACTTTGCAATTGTATTCAATAAAGATATAGCATTGTGTTATTATACTGTAGGTATAAAATAAAATGAGCACATGTGTAGTATAATATATATATATATATATTGCCTTCATCACATTCTCATCCACATGCTATATGAAAGTAGTGTGCACATATTATCTATATTAATACAAGCATAGCTTTACAGTGAGATTTCAGATATTTGCATGGGAAACTGTAAATTCAAACACTGCAGCTAAGTGTGTATATTATATCTTTCAGTGCAGCCCAACCATGCGTTCGTTTTACTCATTATGTTTTTTGGTGTGTTTTTATATTAGAGGATGTTCAACAGGAACACACATTGATAGCCTCTAAGTGTGTACAGAAATACAGCGTTTTTAATTCATTTGCTGTTTTGTTTTTTTCCTAATGAAATGCCGGAAGTGCAAACCGTAATTGATAGTTTTGTTTTTTTATGTATTTTACAGGCAACAGGTGCCGAAGGAAAGCATCTCTTCGGCTGGAAGAGGTAAATACATTCTACTTTTAAAAGATTGAGCTATTCTGTCTGAAGGCGTTATGGTTTTTGATTGAAGTCAGTACACTGTCTGAGCTATATTATCAGTTCTCTTATCAGAAGTTTGATTTACCTGATACAGATCAAACTGGATACAAATGATATTATCTTGATTCAGTTCAAAACAAAACACGAATGGGTTTATTAAATATAATTCATAAGAGTGGTTTTATTAGTATATTGGATTGTATATGCCAACATGTTTGGAGAAATGGGTATATGCTTTTATAAATGTAATATTTATTCATATTTCAAGTGATTTGCGAGGCCAGGCGCGTATAACACGTCAGTACATCTAGCATGCTCGATAATGAGATGTCTTGCATATACTATGTTTAAATATATAGCTTATTTTTGCATAAGTTGATTCGCAGACGGTTTGAAGCATCATATGCATGCAGACCATTGTGAAATTTTGCTCGCTGATTTGAAGTGAGTGTGGGAGGGTGTGTGGCCTCGAGGGGCAACGGGGGTGGAGTGTAAGGGAATAGCGTTAGCAAAATGTGAATGCAAGCAGAGCAATGGGCAGCCGAAAATAAAAAGAGACGGCAGAATGATTTCCAAGAACAGTAAGCTGATTAAATATTAGGGGGGGGGGGGACCTTATACTACTGGCAATCTCAACGAGAGGGGGTTGGCGTGCAGCCGTAATGCTAGAGATGAGGTGTAAGCAGGACGCCTTCTTCTTCAGCCTATTCTGAATTGGGAACTATAAGTATCGCGCGCTCCTCCTCGGCGCTCTGCACGAGTGTCGCTGTGTTACTGTGCGGCAGGATCGGCGCTGGCTGGGAGACTTCGTTTAAAATATTACACCGCTTTAATTTCCGCTCTCAGCCGGGTCACGTGCCCCGACATCACAGTCGAGTTAATGTTTTCATCCCGGGGGGGGGGGGTTGTTATTTTGATATCAGTGTGTTTCGGGGATAAAAATCATATTAAGCACCAATTTACTGAACTGTTTATAAGAAGTGTTCTCTGATTTTGTTATTATTATTATTATTATTTTATTTGTATTCATATAATTTTTATTAGTAACTTTTCTACTCCGGGTGACCTACAGAATACACTTGTCTTGGTAAGACCTCATTCCCTTTGTTAAATTCTACCCCTGCAATCTTTACACAATAATGTTTTTTTTCGTGTATTGAATTGTGTCTCCTATATATTGTGCATATAGCATTTTTCTTACAGTCCCTATGAATTATAAGGTCAGCTACATTACTGCACTATTTATATGAAGTATTTATAAGAACGATGCTCTATGTTCATATATATGCTGTATTTGCTTACAGTTTATAGCACAGCGTGGAAGATAGACGCCAAATATCTGTAAAATCATATGAAAAACGTATTAGTATTTTGCATCCATTTGTTTTACTTGAGTACGCCCGCATTCCTCTACGAAGGATATCTTCCAAGCTGTACCTATGAGATTAAGGACTCGCTTTGGTGCAAAGATCAGATATGGGCATTGCATCTAAGCATGCATCCTCGCTTAACGACACCTGCCTCCCTCCGCTCAGCAGTGGCACGAGGACATTAAATTAGCACACCATAGCAACGCCGAGAGACAGTCTTAGATCAGCGTCCTTCCATTGTATTCTCAAAAAAAATGAATTTCTTGAAAATGACGTGCTTTGTCTTATTGTATGTGATATGTGTATACTATAACACATATTAAGTATACTGTATGGAGAAGTAGCAGTCAGTGGTAATGGATGCACCACCCTGCAGACCTCTCTGGTGTAATTACGGGGGCTGCTAGCCATACACGCCGATGCAGCGCGTTTCCTCCAGTGTCTGCCAGGGTCAAGCCCACCTCCAGCTGTTCACATTGTACTGTGACGTATAGAAGGCAACAAGTTCCATAATGTGATTCCAGCGCCCCGGATAATACATTCTAGAACTCCAGAACTCTGCGTGTCAAAAAAGATAGAAGGGATAAATGGGAACGCAATGGCTTTGACAAGGGAATATCATTTATACCATACTCACACCCCTATTTTAAAGTTGTGACTCCTAAATAAAAGAAAGAGAGGCCAACAAATAATAATAATAATAATAATAATAATAATAATAATAATAATAATAATAATAATAATAATCCATACTTTATATAATGCTATATGTAAAGTATACAACATAATATTGTTTCAGAAAACAAATACCTATCCGCAAACAAGCGTCTTTAATATCCTGATCAGCAGAAGGGTTTTTAAGGGTATGTCACGTTACACAAATAGGTTGAACGTAGGCGCAGACTGGAGTAGACGTCTCTGGTGAGCACAGTAGGGGGCAACGTTTGGTGTTCAGTTTGGAAGAAAAAAAAAATCTTGCATTGTGCTGCTTATAACCCAGTATCGCTCTGTGTGTGGATGCGATTGTATGCGCATTACAGATTCATTTGGCACGGTTTTGCTGTTGGAATCACATTAAAGGCTGATTGTAAAAGAATACACCAGTCATTTAAAAATCATCCAATCTGGAGCGGAACACGCTTTCAGGACCCTGGACAGCGCAGATCCCAGTAACTGAGCAGTGCAGTGCTCTGTTAGAAAATACAGTGTACAGAACTCAATTGTGGCAAAAACAACAACACAAATAGATTCACAAACCAAAGGTGGTGTTGTTTTCGGGAGGGGGTTCGAGTTCCAGTTGCTACACATTGTTACATTGTTTTGAAGTTATTGGGCCTTATTCATAAAGCATTAGTAATCTGCCGTAAAACCTCTGTCTGCAGTCCATTCACCTGACCGCGTATAGATCACGTTGACAAAACTTTATCGCGTGGCTATGTATGTTGCTGTGTTCTTGTCTGTTCTGATGAAATTGATTAACGTTTATATATTCACGAGACTCATCGACTGCTGCACTGTACGCTGTAGAAAAGTTTAACGGGACTCGCCAAACCTTTTATTCAGTTAATCAAAACCATTATTCTTCCATTATCTCCATGGCTAAAGCCGCGTAACTTTAATCCTGTGTAAGCACACTGAAAAAATCGACCCAATGTTTAATAAGATGGTCACATTTTACAGTTCCATTTATTATTTCATTTAATGGAATTGTTTTAGCTGGGCTGCAAGCAAACACGTTCCCAAAATAAACACTATACCGTAACTGCGTTTATAATCTGTAGATTTAATAAGATATTTAATAAACCCTGTCTCTTGCAGTATGATCGCTGAGAGTTTGCTGTTCGTGTTTGTGTAAGTTGCTATTTGCTAGAATGTATACATGCCTGAGGCTTTTCATTTAATGTATTTAAGACCTGAATAAAACAAAATTATCGAGATGTTTTATTTGGTCTACTAAATTTTGAAATACATTGTGTTACAGGCAGTGACTTTATTTTCGTTATATGCCGCGTCTTTGCCTTACCAAATCCTTATATAATTGACAAACGACGTCAAAGACAGCGGTGGTGTTCTGTTCCGTTTTTCTCAACACATTTTTTTTTAATAAAAACCCGACTGATTCCTTTGAATCCACAGGTAACGGGAACAATGCAGCCGCGTATCAGATACTGAAGCGCCGAAACTCCATATGTAACCCAGCGTGAGGGGAGTTTTATTGAATCAAAAAAACTGCAACACCTGCAGCCCGCCAGCATTAATTAGAGGCTTTAATGTATTATCCCAGCTACAGCGGACAGAAGAGCCATGAAACATGCATACAAACCTGCCCATGCTGATTTTATATCATATGCGTGCTTAAAGAGAACCGGCTCTTTGTAAGACAAATAGAAAGCCTCGCTTCATGCATTCAGATGTACAATTAATGTTGAAATCTGGAGTTACAGACTTTTAAAGTATATTAGCATATCTATCTATCTATCTATCTATCTACCTATCTATCTATCTATCTATCTATCTATCTATCTATCTATCTATCCATTGTGTCTATGGTGTTGCAATACAATGTACACAAACATTATTATTATTAATAATAATAATAATAATAATAATAATAATAATAATAATAATAATAATAATAATAATAATAATAATAATAATAAATGACTTTTTTGCCAAATGTATATGAGGTTCCAAAGACTGAGATGTTTTTAAGAAACAAAAGAACAAGATTTTAATTTTACTTGAACGGTGGCGAGGTTTTCAACTTTTTATTGAAACTCGTATTGCTTGAGTATGGATCCTTCTGTCAATCTATCTACCTATCTATCTATCTAGTTAAATTATTTACTGATGTCCAGTACTCATTCTAGTCGCCGTGCCTGTGAAACTGTACATTTACTTTTTAAGGTACATTATACATGCGAAGAGACATGCTTAAGGTTGCTTATAGCATCTAGCGTACTCTATACATAAAATATGAATTTTAAAATAACTTGCACAGTGAATCACAGACACACACACTCGCTGCACATAGTGAAGCCTCTGACATCGCCCGTATTTAAAACCTTTATATGCTAATTATAGACTGGGTGGCTAGTTTCTCATTGGCTGACTGGACGCTTGCCAGTCACTATTAATCAATGTCAGAGTATGAGTGCAGATTCTAATTGATGGACTGCGTGTTAGCCTTTTAACAGACTGAAAGTTAGACAGCGTTGTCTGGCCAGAGAACGCGGGAGATGGGCAAAGCACCGCGTGTAGGCGGGGTGTGTGAAAGGAGGTAACCGTACCTCCATGGGCTGTCATGGCACATACGCTGTGAGAGATTTGGCACAGTCGCTTTCTGAGCACACTATGCAGATTTGATGTAGCATACGCGGCTCATACCTCGTTTTTTTTCTTTGTTTCATTTCATTGGGCAGCAGTGTGGAGTAGCGGTTAGGGCTCTGGACTCTTGACCGGAGGGTTGTGGGTTCAATCCCAGGTGGGGGACACTGCTGCTGTACCCTTGAGCAAGGTACTTTACCTAGATTGCTTCAGTAAAAACCAAATTGTATAAATGGGTATTTGTATGTAGAAATAATGTGTAGAAAAATAATGTAATTGTATGAAAAAAATAAGGTGATATCTTGTAACAATTGCAGTCGCCCTGGATAAGGGCGTCTGCTAAGAAATAAATAATAATAATAATAGTTTCAGCTTATATGAGTAACGTAAACCAGAAATATAATACAATACTAAAACGCTGAAATACATAATCCTATATGGATGCTATATGTCAAAATATATTTAGTGTTTATTAAAATGACAAAATAAATACATCAATAAAAGACAATGGTATCGTATTATGAAGATATGAATGGTGTCGTCTGATTAAAGCAACACACTGATGGGTATTTGAGTATGATATTGAGTCTTCCTAAACTCCTAATGAAACTGTGCATGCAATAGATCTACTTTCATACTGTATTCAGAATGTTATTACATATGGACGGGAGTGATGTAATCCCCAGATGCAGCCAGAGAAGCTTTCTCCTTTCCTTTGTATTTAGTTGCATATTAGTTGAACTGGATAAGTAGCCCACTTTCTGCTCGCATGTCACATTATTAACTGTGTGAGTGCTGTGGGTTTTCAATGGGCTTTTCAGCACAACCCTTTTTCTGCCTGTCTTTACCAAAGTCTTTTAATCGGGGATACTGTTTGTATTACAAGTAGGTCATTATTGGGAAGAATGACAACAAACAAAACAATATATAATATATCATATAAACTAGTAAATGACTATCAATACTGTGGACTTTTTTTAAACAATGAAAAATACAGTAAAATAAGATATTAATAGATAGATGGTCAAGTTTCATATATATGGTCTTTATGATTGCATTGAAAAAATGAAATATACAAATATATTTTTTGAGTGGCTAATGTTTAGCTATTACAGTATATATATCGATTTAAAAACAGTTTTTAAAAAAATCCTTTTATAACATGTAATCAAATTGAACTTACAGTATATGTATAGCAGAAAGAATGAACAGTAACGTACTGCAGATTCTAGCTGCATTTAAAAAAAGACTTCTGAGTTTATTTTGTAGATTGCAGGTGGTGCTAATTAGTTCTTTCCACCCCTGAACCGAATGTAATGTGTTTGAAGGTGCACACAAATGAAGCTCAGGCTGTCTCCGATTCTGAAGGGGTCCTGTGTCGCTCTTTCCGGTTGCTTCGGAAATCCTGGGCAAAGAGGAAGCGCGTGCCGACACCGCCAGTCCAGGTGCCACGAGCCCCACTGAAGTGTTAATTAGCGAGGAGAGTGTTAATTAGCGAGGAGAGTGTTCATTAGAGAGGCACATTAATAAAAGCAGCAGCTTCCTCTATCCATCTACAAAAGACTCAGACCGAGGTGAATGTCTCGCTTTGTCGTTCTTTCTTTCTTTCTTTCCTTCCTTCCTTCCTTCCTTTCTTTCTATTTGTATGTATTAATTTATATATTTCCGCCTTTCTTTTATCATCTCCGCTGTTTTTTTCTTCTCTATTTCTCTTGGTATATATTTTTTTATTCTTTTCAAAACGTTGTGTTCTTTTTGTTTCATGGTGTTCTTTGAATTGTTTTCTTGTCTCACTTTTTCTTTCTTCCTTCCTTTTATTTTCTTTCTTTAGTTCGTGCGTTCCGTTGAGGTATCAGTTCAGCTTTTTAACCCGGCCAGGTGTCTGTTCAGCGGTTATAGTTTAAGAGGTGCACAGGTGCAGTTCACCTGGTGTAGATCGTGATCGAAGATGTAACCCCAGTAAGATTAAACATTCCTTATTCATTTCATTTCTGATAATCTGGTATTTCTGGCTAAAAAAAAGTCCGCACTGACAAAATGGGATCTCTCAAATAATATATATTTTATAAATACACCACGGAACATGAAATGACAAAGAACACAGCGCAGTACGAGATAGGGAGTAACAGTAGGTGTGCACCAAACAACTGTCAAATATAGAAAGCATGGCACGGGCCTATTCCAAAAACTAAACGGTTTGTTTCCCACAATCGAAATAATTGTTTATACGAAGAAAATATAGGGGGGGAAAGACATACATTCTTCAAAAGGACATTTTTAAAACTGTTTTTTTTTTTTTTAAATTGTGTATCTTATAATGTAACATTTATATATAAAACAATACGTTCAATTCCGTGTATATATATATATATATATATATATATATATATATATATATATATATATATATATATATATATATATATATATATATATAGTTGATCGACCACGCTTTATCGATAAAGTAATGTATTATATTTTAAACAATGACATCGAATAATATACATTTTTATTACTATTTCTCTAGGAAAACGGTTTTTTTTAGTAGGCCTATATTTGTGGATGTAGAAAAACACACAAGTATGTATAAAAATGTGTAAGGCTTAATATATAATGCATGTAAGAGGAACATTGCAAAATGTAAAATACAGTGTATTCAACACCGAAGAAAAAAAACAAAACACTCCACGTTGTAATGTCCGCAGGAATTGGTTGCATGAAATAGAAGAATTACATCTAAAAATTCATAATGAAATAATAATAATAATAATAATAATAATAATAATAATAATAATAATAATAATAATAATAATAATAACTAAATACCAAGCCAACCACAAATGCCCAAACTACAAATGACGAGTCACATTCTGAGCAGAAATCGCCAGTGCAGAATTACACTTTAAGCATCCATTCTTCCTTTTAATATTAAATGACTAAGCAAGCCTAAAGAGCCATATTAACCTACACCGCCTTTATACTGTGTGTACCCTATACCACAAGACAGCTACACATTATTATTATTATTATTATTATTATTATTATTATTATTATTATTATTATAGAATATGAATAATATTAATAATTACCACCACAACATAATGTGCTATGCACTGTTGAAAACGTAAGTACACAGAGATCCAATATTCAGTTGCACAGTATTCTGTAATAAGAAACCGTGTTCTAATAAAATGGACAGAGATTTTTTTTGTCTTTAACACAAGCTGTGTATTCCTTAATCAAACAACATACTGACTTCCACACCTCTTATATGTTGCGTAAACACGAGTATCGCGGAACATATACATGCGTGGTATGCGTTATAGTTGTATCTTAGTATTTAAGTCAGTAGTGGTTTGCACTAGCATACCCCCTAATTCTAAGCAGTGGTAGTATCGGTTCATTACTATGGTTTTAACATGTACAAAAAAGGGTCAGACAAATGCAGTAGAAAAGCAAGGGTATATTTTCCTGTTCCATATTTATCAAAAGACAATAACCCAGGAGGATGTTTTATGTTTGTGGTGATCTTTTTGAGTGTGCGCAGTACCTACCTACCTACCTACCTTGTGATCCAAATCCAGCTGAAATGCAGTAGCAAGCTCACGCGACTGCACCACGAGACAATCTGAATTACAGCCCAATTCAAACGCAATCCTTTCGAATGCGATGATAACACGAAACATTCGGGAAAAAAAGACTGCCTTTATAAAGAAATATACCATCACACCACTTTGAAACAGTGCTGTACTCAGCCAATTAGATCTAACCAGCCGGTTATAGAAAATAAAAATGTATATTAAACTAAATCTGTATTTTATAGACGGTAAGAGGTTTAAGGACCGGTAAACAAAAACTGTTAGTTTTACATTTTAAATGATCTCTATATTTCTGATGAATAAAACAGGGCTATCGCGTTTGCATTTGTGCATCGCATATAATGCGTTCGTGTCATAACGTGTTACATCCGTAAGTCTTATCGACATGAATTGTAGTTAATATCGAACATGATATTGTAGTATATATATATATATATATATATATATATATATATATATATATATATATATATATATATATATATATATATATATATATATATATATATATATATTACAGTATAAATAGCCTACAAATGCAAGCTAGCTTTAAAAACACGATGAACTTGAACTAAAGCCTTTGGCCTATCCGAGTCTCTTTCAACGTCCCCGTGGAAATAGCAATTGAGTATCATCTTTACCGACATGATGAATGTAAGACTAAACTAATTAATTCACACACACACACACACACACACACACACACACACACACACACACACACACACACACACACACACACACACACACATATGTGATTTATTTATTTTATTGCGATGAAAAATATCTTAAGTCTTCATTATTCTCTATGAAGACCGAACAATAGGCTTAAGCATGGCTTTATAACATTGTTTCTGGAGTATTCAATGTAAGGACTGCCGTTCTTTATTCATGTATTTATTAATTGTCAGTTCTGGTATATTGTGAATGTAAATAAGCACACACTATTTTAGATGCAGTCTATAGCCTCCAATATATACAACACAGAACCAACCATTCACAAACACAAAAAGGCAGCTATCAGTTTGTCTGTGAGGGGGGAATGCAAAAATGTAATTATTATTCATCCCTCCTCCTCCTCCCTCCCTCGATGTCACGGTTTATATCATATGAACAGAAATATATTCTCATGAGGGGAGGAGCTCTCGTTAGAATGGAGTGGCTTAACCCACCTTTTACCAAACAACACTAATAATAATAATAATAATAATAATAATAATAATAATAATAATAATAATAATAATAATAATAATGTGCTCATATAGTCGCTTCTAATGGGTTGCTCGATTCTATTCAAGAAAGGAAAGTCTCAGAAATACGGAGATTCTGGTAACTTGTGCATTTTTATAGAATATTGATTTCCATCTGGGAAGACCCCAACATTTCTGCCCATGCAGGGCGGCTGGTACTGTATAAAGATGTTACTATACTGTACCGTCTGGGAGAACTCAGAAACAGAATCTTAAAGTTCGGTCGCTGTCTAGGCTGATAGATGATAGATCGATCGGATATCTGCTGCATGTTCTGTTTCCACAGACAGCCCTCTGCCTGCATACAGATGCACACACAGATGCACAGCTATGTAGCTGTGTGCATTTCTTTAATTAAGCGAAGGCTAGGCTGTACTCCCCTAGGCTTGTTTGCACAGTATGTGTATCTGAAGAACAGGTTTATAAACCGCAGGGTCTTTTTCACCGCGCTGCATCATTACCTGTTTCATGCCACAGCTTTTGCACTGCCCATTTCCTGATTTGCGTGACTTCTGTGCATCTGGCCTATCGCGGGACTCGCACCCAGCCGAGAGATTTAAGTGCTATTTAACTTAATCGTTTCGCGCGCGTGACAATGAGTATAAAATCAGAAACACGTGCTTTGAATGAATATTTACTGTCATATTGCTGAACCCAACCCAACATAAATAAATATATGTGTGTTCGTCTGTCCTTGGTCCGCTCTGCACCCCTGAGATATGAGGCGAGTGGTTACAGCGTTGCTTGTCTCGAGGTTGCTTGTGTGTATCAATAAGCATGGATAATGACGGTGACATCACCATTGCATTGGTGGAGTGACCTCCGTGCCCTATTCAGGGCCGCCAGCCGAGTGTTTCCCTCAGTGTCCCTCCCAGCAGCGCGTCCCCAGCCTGGCCCTAGACAGCGCGGCGTTCAGCATTGTCCCACCACTGTCCCTTCTATTATGAGAGAGAGAGAGAGAGAGAGAGAGAGAGAGAGAGAGAGAGAGAGAGAGAGAGAGAGAGAGAGTGTGTGGCGGGGGGACCGAGCGGCACCGTAGCTGTGCTCTCAGTCATAGAGACTACTTCTACAACTGATACTGGGCGAGCGGGTTCACGGTGGCTCTAACCCAATGTGAGCTGAATGCTACCATTTTAATTGTATGTATTAATTTATTTATTTGGACAAGACCTATGGTGGACATGTTCTATTTTTATTATTTTTTAAAAAAAATAAGGATTCCTGTTTTTGTTTTTGTTTGTTGCCATCCCAACATTTTTTTTCTTTTCTTCTGTTTTTTCTTCTTCAAAAAGGACGTCATTCACCCGAGGGTTCGTGAGAAAACCCCCACCTCCAAAAGCCCAAAGACAACCGGTCGTTTTAACAAGGCAACTCTGACAAGCAGTGCAAGTAAGTATAACTTCGCGGGCTGCTTGACTTTTTAAGCAGTTTATGTAATGTCCTTTAACTCATCGCTTCGTAGATTGCAAAGACACCGCAAACTACATATAGTGTAACTATAAACATTTTTAAATGCGCTTGTAATTCAGTTAAAATAGTGTGTGTGTATATATATATATATATATATATATATATATATATATATATATATATATATATATATATATATATATATATATATATATATATATAATGTAATGTAGTGTAATGAACCAACTATTAAATAAAAAGGAGCTGTAGCTGCACGAGGAAGTAGCTTTTAAATGCATTATTTTAATGTAAATCAATGTTAAGTGCATTATTTGAATGGTGGATTTTGTAACGGTAGAACCGAAATGGAATGTTGTTAAATACTTCGTGGATTCACAGGCCTGTGATTTTGGTGAGCTTGGAGATTCTCTTTGGTGCATTGGTTTAGAGTTTGTGTTGAACACCTATCGGATAGTTTGGTGTCCTTTTGGGACCTAAGTTCGCGTTCAAGTGGCTTCAAATGTTTCGTATATTTTTTCAACCTGCTGCTGGTTTCTATTGCTTAAGCATCAAGTACTACTTTAGAATACAACTCGAATACATTGTGAACGAGAAGTCACGATCGGGCCTGTTGTATGTGAATTGTAGCCGGGTGGTTTGCTTTGCCATTTATGGACCTAAAGCGACTCTCTGTCCTTCGTTCTTACGCGTAACCCGATCCTGAATGCTTTTCACAACATCAGCTGAGTCTGTATGAAGAAAAGTGGACTCGGGTCACAAAAATATAACTTGGCGTTAAAAAAGTGGTTTCAGATGCAGGATACGGGTACACAGTTAAACCAAATGTTTTAGAATGAAACAAAGTCTTATGAAACCCATGTTTTGTTGTTTTTTTTTGCTTTATAACTTTACAGCCAGAATGTGGGTCTAAAGTATAGATTTACTACAAAAAAAATGGATCTAGGGAGTTTTAAGCGAATGCTTAAAGGGCCTTTAAAATAAATATCCGATGAACAGCACAGCAATAAAAACTCTGGTGGGGGAAAAAAAGCCAAATACATGATTTAAAATAATGCATATTATATAGTAGGCTTTTGTAAATTATTATGCATTCTTAAAACGCTATATTTTGGGGGATCTCATCTAGGACAAATGCTGAACTGTCTTGTGAAATAAAAATAATAATACATAAATAAGTGAATAAATAAACAAACGGACCCCGTGTAATCATATCAGATAGAGACAATACTGTACCGTGCGTGGAGTTGAGCAGATTCTCTACCGGCCGCGCTGCTTTGCTGTGTAGACAACAGCAGCTGCTGGCGACGCGCGGTCCCTTTAAGAGAGCTGGGTTAGTTTTTCTCTTTGGTTATCTAGCTGTATGAGTGTATCTGATATCATAAAGCTAGAGAACCGAAAGTAGAAACTAATTCCGAGGACTTCGGCACCTGCCTCTGGAGCGCGGAGAACGGGGAGGGTGGAGGGGGGCAGAGACTGCTACGGCTGAGGGACATTGTGTGTTCGTTTAAAGACCATAAAATGCCGAGATGTTAATGCCACCTGGACTGTGATTTTAATGGAATACGTCCAACTGAAAGGAGTGCATGGGCGAGGGCTGCTTCTGAGAGAGATGTATCCATCTACTGTAAATATCTATGTAAAACCAGGGTAATACAGTATTTTAACCCAAAATAGAGGTGATCGATCAAAAATAGGTCTGAAAAGGCGAGGGAATCTGTGAAATACGGCCTTAATACTAATCAGGTATTCTGTTTGAGGTGGGTGCTGACGCTGTTGTGGGTATTTTTTCATTTGTATGTGTGTGTCTGTGTGTGTAAACACGGTAAACAGCTGGGTTGCAATTATTCAATGAATGCTTCGCAATGGAGATAAAACGACGTTTGGAACGATTGGCCTTTCTCGTGAGTCACGTGCTTAGCAAGCTGCAGAATGTTGTTGTTATGCATTCTGTTAGACAACAGCCTCATTACAGGTGCAGAAACAAAATATGCATATTTATCATTATTAGTAAGCACTTTGAATGCATGTTTAAAAAAAGATGATTAAAAAATCATAGCTTAAATTTTAATAATAATAATAATAATAATAATAATAATAATAATAATAATAATAATAATAATAATAATAATAATAATAATAATAGGTTTGGGAGTAAATATGCAGTATTCTATAAACAAAACAAAACCTTATTTGATACATGTGTGTATAATTAATATTCCAGGTAGCTTCAGGTAGCCTATAGTTCCTGCCATGCTTTTGAATTATCCTGATAAATACTTTAGATAGGAATTCATTGTGGTGATATTTTATAGGTTTATCTGAATGCAGATATTACTAATACTAATACTAATACTAATACTAATACTAATACTAATACTAATAATAACTGTAACCTATGTGCCAGTAATCACGAGAGGCATTAGGCAAATATGGACTGTAAAGGACACGTTTGTCTAGTTTGGTTTTATGCGTATTTGGAGAGTTTCAACACTAACTGTAACCCTAAAACACACTGCAGAGCCTTCTATGATTTTTGAAATGGAAGTCGTGTTACTGTGCAGCGGGTTTTGACGTCAGTTTGCAACACAAACTATATGCGTGGGCCTGTAAGGGCTGAATTTTAAAAAATATATATATATATAGCCAAAGATATTTAGACATCCGACCATATTTTTATTTTACTGTTTAGATGACATGCTTATTTTATAATCTAGATCACGTGATTGCCATTCCACTTCATTCACAATTACGTTTTCAAATATATATATATTTGGTATAACGCGGTATAACGGTTTTCTGCGCGCCTCCGCCACGGGGCGAGCGCGAGCGTATTTACGGTACTGGTAAATGGACAGCGACCAGTTACCATCATTCTCTTCACAATACTTACCAATAATGTTTTTATTTTTTGTGTAAAGTACAGTATATTGACTGGTAGACTACTGCTAATTAAAATAATGAATGTGTTCGTTTTTAAGAAGAAGAATTGTCAGGTAATATTACTTTTACTAGTACTTATTATTATTATTATTATTATTATTATTATTATTATTATTATTATTATTATTATTATTATTATTATTATAGTTTGAAAATTAGAAAGTAAAGCTGGTTATTCTGAGCTTGGCAGCTGGTAGCTTAGCAACCGTCTCCATCCAATTCACATAAGATAGAAAACCTTGGTTTTATAACAGGTTTGTGTAGGCCTTACCATTTTTATTTTTTTTTTAGCAATACAATATCTCTCTTGTTGCACGTTTAATACATTTTATTTATAACCAATAAAACAACCTGTTTGAAAATGAAATTTTATACTACTGTTTATAAGGAATACAGTGTTAAAATGTTTAAAATAAAACATAACAGCTTAGGCAGTGAGTTTTACATATTGCAAGATTATAATTTAATATAGGCTACTTGCCAGTATCATGATATTAACCAATTTAGCTAGCAATATAATTGGTTCTTTGAAACATATATATTATTATTGCACAAGACCTAATTGTGCCACGATTGTATTCCAGATTACAACCAGTTTGTAAAATTAATATTTTGTATCTATTAGGTGCCTAAGAAGCTCACTCTTTATTAGGAGAATACACCACAGCTTTATAAAAATACATTTCATGAAGAAGCAGAAACTCATGGAAGTTAAAAAAAAAACATACAGACCTAGAGTAGAAGTCAGTTATAAAATAGCAAAACAATAAAAAAAAAAACATTTAAAAATAGCAAAACAATAAAAATAGGAAAATGTAATGAACCAACTATTACATAGAAAGGAGGTGTAAGTTGAATGAGGAAGTCGATTTTAAACACATTATTTTCAAGAAAAGAAAAGAAAACCATTTTAATAGTGCTTTATTAGAATGGTTAATATTTGTTTTAAGGTAAAACCAAAATGGAAAGTTGTTACGTGCGTCATTATACACCAAAAATACAAAAAAATAAAGCCATTAAAACTTGGATATGCTACATACAAAATCACAGCGTTTTATTTATTTTTTATAATTGTGGTCCAGATGCTGTTGTAATGCAGTCGGAAGGAAAATTATATTTATAACTCGCTGTACAGCACAACAAGGATTCTTGAAAATATCACTCAGAATGTGGCTCCATTTAGAACTTTTCTGTGATGGGCAAATGTACTTTATTTGTATGTGTGTGTAAGCTATGTTTGGACAGAGGATATAATCCAGGTTTCAAATCAGTGGCATTCTTGTGAGGACTAGTAACCAATAAACAAGGTGAACCACATCAATGTGTTCGTCTGAGCCCTTTTAAAACAATTAGGGACACAAGGTGGGGGTAGTTTCTCAGTTGTTAGTAGTGGCATTGCTTGATTGCAATAGTAGCTCAAGAGCAGTACAATGGTAAGTCTGCCATTGGTATAACAATAACTACAGTAGTAACATTTGTATATTTCTATGGAATGGCAAAGGCATGAACCAATATATACTGCTGTTAATCCATTACAGTAACATGGTACCATATCAGGAGCTGACTGTGTGCTACCCTCTCAAAAGTATGCGTTTTACAAAAAGAAAAATCGCTGGTAATTGCACAGTTTGCTGATCATAGTGGTTCTGGTAAGGTATTTTTTTCATATCCCTCATGGTTATGTAGTTGACTCAAGGACATTTTCAGGTAATGTTTGACTTTAATCATTTGAAGTTTTGAAGTATTCAGGGTCTGAGTTAACTAAGAGCCGTAGTTATTTGTAATAGTAGAAGTCATTAATAATTGGGATGATTTTGTTAACACTCGTCATCCATTATTATTATCGTGATTTCCTGGTAGCTTGCAACTACCATATTCTTAACACCCTTAACACCCTGAATCTTCACAACACATATCAAGCACAAAGCTCCTCTTGTCTTATGGGAACCATGGTGGTATTGAAACTTTACTGCCAGGGTAGACATGAATGCATTATGATTTCTGACTTTCTCTTTGCAGTGAGTTCCACCAGAGGTTGGGAGAGAACCACCCTGCACCCTAGGACTTGGATAGATGGGCCCTGAAGGGCCACAAGCAAGCCGGCCCAAGCTTGAGGAATCTCTGGGGATGTGGGGATGGCTTCTGTTACAGATAATTAGCGGTTCAGAGTGGTAGCCACTATAGGTAAGAGTTTTTTTTATATAATTCCTAAACTTAGCCATAAATATATAAATAAATAAATAAATAAATGCTACTACTACTACTGCTACTACTACTGCTAATAATAATAATAATAATAATAATAATAATAATAATAATAATAATAATAATAATAATAATAATAAATATGACAAAAGTACAGGTAATAAGGTCTGTCCCATTCTTCATTAGATCCCCTCCCCCACCCCCCGACCCTTTTGCCTTGAACTTGACAACAAACTAAAAAAACTTTTTTTAAATCGCCTGATCCAATTTTTCAGGATCCTCGGTTTGAGGAGATCAGGGAAAGGGGCTAGCGACTTGTGTAATCTATATTTTAATTCCATTGTCGGGGGGCCTCCTTATCCCTTTAAGGTGCTTAGGAGACCCTGTCCGTCTCTCCTTATGAGGGGTGCTCATGTGGAAAGTCTGAGGGTGGCTTAGACACTCGCTCCCTCTCCCCTCCGATCCCTCCTCCCCTGCCATTGCAAATGGAAGACCGGCAATGCCCCTGTCAGCAGCTTCCAGCTTACTCATCTTGAAAGCCTAGGAAACCCAATTGAAAGTTCAAGGGCTTTTCTTCCACTTTCAGGTGGCCTTTGCTCAGTGCATAGCCACCATAATGGAACAGGGCATCTCTACCTCAACCTCATACATAATCTAAATGGCTGAATCTAACTACCGCCACCCTAAAATATGCAAGCCTTCTGTATCCACATTTTTTAAAATTTGTCATTAGTGATTTTTTTTTTGTTGTTGCTATACTGGTAGTAATTTAATTATGGGATTATTGGGATATGTTTTATATTGCCGTAGTGACCTCCACCTGCATTATAATCAAGATCTCTTTTTTTTTTTGTACTCCAGCAGTATAAAATGTTACTATTGCTTCCTGGTATCTTATGATTACTGTACCCAGGGATTTGATTATTTAAACAAATTGGTTTCAGGCTATTTAGATATTCCAAATGCAGCACTATATATAAACTGATGCTACTACCCGGTGCCTTTGCTGTAGGTTTGTCTGATTGCAGACCATTGGAGTTTGATTACAGCACATAAAGTGATGTGCCAGGAAGCAGCAAGGACTTTTTGGTCTATATATCTGCATATTCCAAAATGAAATACAAGCAAGCAATCAAATGATCTTTAACAGAAGTAAATGAGGTACCAGTGATAATAAAGCCAAGCTGGGTTTAAATGGGTTAAAAACAAAAGTTAGCACTCCTTTAAAAATATCAGCATTCTTGGTGTTTATTACAATTCACTTCTGTTTTGATTCATGATCTGTAACATTGCTTAATGCAATATATAAAACCTCCTACTGCTGCACATATGAGTATGGAGATTTCTTTTTACAATAAAGTAAAAATGTTATGCAGAAAGTTAAATGAAAATGACCCTGTTTGATTCAGGCACACAGTAACTACAGTAAACCCTTTCCAGAGTTACATGGACTGCATACGAGCTATTGGTTTAGCAATCAGCAGGTTGAGGCTTCTCTTAGCCACTGAGAAAACAAAGCAGCCAACGAGCACAGTATAGGAAGTCTGTAGAAAAAGTTTTTTTTTAAATAAAAACTGCAAAAAAATCATTCAGATTTTCTTTTCCTAGAAATAAAAGGTTTTTTTTGACATACTGTGGCACGCTGTTTATATAAATCTACCTTGGGGAAGGGGGGGGGGGAGAACATGGATTTTAAAAATAATAATGATAATAATAATAAAAAAACAGATCAGAAATGAAGATTCAACCCTGTGGCGGTTCTCCATACTCTATAGCAACCTTTTAAACCTTACACAAGTTGAGTTGTGTTTTAGATAAAACTAGCTGGTGGTTGGAAATAAACAGTCGATATCAGGTTCACACACAGTTGGATCAATACAGAATGAGGATGTCAGCTATCATTGGAGATAATGGGGAATTGAAAGGAACTGACAGAGAGAGTGTTCTCGATGGTGAGCTGATTCCATGTTGAGCTAGTTGGAAAGAGAATTTGCAGTGTACTCTTACCAAATGATCTTTGATAGCAATGGCGGGGCTCTACAGTGGTCACGCCGGTGGCAATGGTTTTGTACCTGGTGGCAATGGTTGCCGGCTACAGGTTAAAATGGTATTTTAAAATGTTCATATTTTGACACACCAATGATAACATAGTGGCTTGAACCAATAGTACAATGGTACCATATTAATCAACCAGCTTGTTTCTGTATCTGGACCTCTGTGCCAATCGTAGTGTTGCTGGTAATGGTCTGCTCTACTCACAGTTTGTTCAGCACGAGTAGGGTTATTATTGGGTGATTCATTCATTTCCACATCTCAGCCGTTTCGTTGTTTGTTTGTTGAGTTGTTCATCCAGCTGGAAATCTGGGGCAAAAAAACAAACACAAATAAACAATAGGCTGAAGGCATAAGGCACTGTGTGCTGTGCTCGTCCGGGCGATCCTGGGAAGGAGCTTTTTCTAAATACCGGAATGCATAAAGCTGTTCCACACCGTTTGCCTTGCTTATGGATAAGCCTAGGGCAGGATGAGTAATCCCTTAATATACAGGGCAAAGTCTCGGATACTGCAACTGCATCTTTGGGTTCTGTTTTCAATTTAATTTTTGTTTTTCACGGGTGGTTGGGTTGTTGGGTGTAAGAAGGCTCGAGAGGCCCACTATGCCTGCTACCCTTTACCGATCCTCCCCGCGTGGCCGTCTCCTGTTTGTTGCAACAACCGAAAGAACGCCTTCTCTCTTATGAAGTGTTATGTTTAATAAACGTGTGATGTTACTTAATCAACAGCGCGCTGTTTCAGTGTTGATCTATTCATTTTCTTGAGGAAAGATAAAATATAATCAATGTGCTTTGAGCTTGCCTATCCTAACTGCTGGCCCCACTCTCTCTCTCTCTCTCTAAAGTGTATATATATATATATATATATATATATATATATATATACACACACACACAGTATGTATATGTTTGTGTGTGTGTGTGTGTGTGTGTAGAGTAGGTGAGGACATCAGAGTTGAAAGGTTATTTTACAACATGACCTAAATGGAATTAGTCTGTTCAAGACGTAGGATTCTAAGGCAAGCTTAAAGCAAACTCAGAGCCAGGTTAGAGTAAGGCAGATATAGAGAACAATTATGATTGCTCAATTTTGGAGCAACAGAGCCCTGAGTCAATCATAATAATTGCAAAATTAAAATGACATGTGAAGCTACTTGCTCTAAATCCGCTATATAACGAGGGCAGCGATATATTGAAAAATATATATAGAAAAAATAAGCTATCAAATAATGTAACTGTAATATGTATCTAATGTACTTTATTGCTTTACAGATTTAGTGAAAAATGGGGAAAAACTTTATATTGCAGGGCAAATGGTAAAAATACCAAATGTCATACTGACCCAGTCATAACGACTATATTTCTAAACAAAATGGCATGAGCAAAAAAAAGTAAAAAAACAAAAACAAAACACTGACTTATTTTTGTTGTTAAGTACAGTAACAAAGCCTACAGACTGGTACCATCCAACAGGTAGCACTGATAGCATATCTATTACAGAACTGACAACCAATTCATATTGTACGTCTAATGCAGTAATATGTTATTGTCTTCGACTTACGGTACTGGCATTGCGGTGTTACTGTATAATCTACATGGATGTGGAAGTATAACAAACTGGATAAGATTAAAAAGCAGGATCTTTTAGTGTCCCGGGAAGACATATTTAAATCCTGGGACACCTTCCTCAAAACCGGGATGATCCCAGGAAAACAGGGAGAGGTGGCAGCCCTAATACACAGCCAGTACACTTTCAATTTCTTCACTTTAAGCTCCAGGCAACAAAATGTTTACTGATATAGACTGATGGGGTAATTATTATTCAGAGACATGCGGTTACATTTTAAAGACTGTTGAAAAGGGGAGCCAGGATCGTAATATATCTGAATCATAATATAGTGAGGCGCGCTATACTGAAGGGTGGGTGTATTCTCTTTTTGAAGTTGTGTTTTAAAATATATATACAGTATATATATATATATATATATATATATATATATATATATATATATATATATATATATATATAGATTGTATAATTATTTTTGGGCAGTTGTGATTTGACACATTTTGTCACAGTACTCAAAGTCTTCTCTCACAGCTATACATTTTAAGGTATTTCCAAACTTTTCAACATTTTCTGGCGATTGGTAGGATCTCAGCAACTCTGCCAGGCTTTTAAGATTTGTATGCGAAAACTGTTACAGCTCTTCTTATAAGTTGATTTAAATTATGCCCTCCGCATTATACAGCGTGATAGGAAATAAATCTCTTTACATGGATTCAATGAATAGGAGGGGGGCTGCTTTTATGTAAGGAATACCAGAGCACATTAACATAAATTAAAACCCATTGGAATTGGGGGGTTGGGGGGGAAATGGAAGTACTGACATTAAAATAAAGATAAAAAATAAAATAAGAAAGACTCCTCACGTCTTAAAAAAAGTGTGCTGGAATTAGTTTTGGTCTGGGAGAGAGAGAGGGAGGGAAAGGGAAAGTGTGTCTGTGCATCTGGAACCTGACTTGTTGAGATTGATGGACCTTCAGATGTAGGAAAACGGCAGGCTTCACCAGGATACCAGGCCTCTGAAATTTCTATGCAAACAGGACCTTGAATAATGAGGCGTATTTATTAAGGGGAAGGGGGGGGGGGTATAGAGGCACTGTGAAAGGCAGAAGGCTGCTGGATGAATGCAAGGAGGGGGAGAGATGGAGAGCAGAAAAAAGCGACTAGCCCTTCATTGGTTCAATGTAACGAATGGAGCAGCTGTGAAAGGAGGTCTCCTCTTTTTCCCACGCCCAGCGCAAGGGGAAACAGTGGTCTTGCTGGCGAGGGTCAAGTCGCATTGCTAATATATACACAGCGGCTGTGTACTTATTCAATACATACACTCTGCACATTTATTTTATGCACACACGCACACACACACACACACACAAGCAGAATGCAGCCTGACACTAATTTCTTGCACACTGGGGCCTTTGTCTAGGTTTAGGCCGGCAGTCTGGGTCTGCAAATTAACTAACTGTCTGTAAGCAAACTAACAGACAGACGTCCCCCCCCCCACACACACACCACCACCACCACCCTAACCATACACGCACCTGCCACCTTTGGGTGCACATTCTATAATTCAAGTGTGGCTGGGCAATCTGCATGACCACCTGGACTTCACAGCCTGCAGTGGAAATGACACGCAGATTGTAATATGTTTCACTTTGTTATTTTTATAGCCTTCTTAAGTTGTTAATGAAACGGAATACAGTGCATACAGAGAGATGAGTGGAACACTATATGGCTACTGTCCCAAAATGTTACAGAAGATTTCCTGTCTGGTTTTTTTTAATGTTATGGTATAGTATTAAATAAAAAATATTTTTCTGTTCCTGTCATTCGCTCAGCCCATCCATAGATAGAGTAGATTACCGATACTGAAATTTCACATTCAGCCTTGATATGTGAACTATTAAATAGCAATTAACAATGCAGTAGTATATGCATGTACAAAATTAAAGGATCCAATAATGTTTTTACATCTGACAGGCTTTCTGCTCTCATGATTCAGTACCTGATCAGGGGTCATTTAGATGTTTCTGTCAGCTTCTTAAGGGCCAGCTTTCCTCCCACACAGAGTGGGCAACCAGTCTCCCAGTATCCCAGTAAGGTAACCTCTGAGACAGCTCCTTTGAGACTGGGAGCCTGAGGCGTTCATGGATTCATCGCAGGATCAAGAGCAGTGTCTTCCGGAGTTTTTATAGCTGTAGGATTACACAGTAGCCGCAGTGTTTGTCTGCTTGTCGTGCTTGTTCCATAAAAAGTGATTTTTCATCTCGGAGACTCAAAATAAATATGGGATTGTTAAAATATTTAGACAGACATATATGGGTTTGAAAAACAAATTATTTTTTAACATGCTGATTATTTGAAGTGGTACATTTTTGAAGCCATCACAGCTGGCATAGTGCAGAAAGAGTGCTGACATGTGTGATGTTCAGGATTTAAACATGAAAAACAAATGCCATTGCTTTGTAAGCCTGCCTCATTGTCTTGTATGTTCATTATTTAACTCAAGGAGTTGGTGATGACTTCTAACCTGGCCAGTGGCACTGCAATAATAACACGGGGCTTATGCAAGTAGCTGGAAGTTCAACCCAGCTTAATCCCTAAATAACCTCCCGTCACAAAGTTGTTTATTAATTTAAGAAAGGCCATATGTGAGGCGATGTTGTGCTTTCAGCAGAGAAAAAAGGAAAACAGTCGTAAATTATTGGAAAAAAGTGCAGGGAAGAAAAGAGGTGGTTCATGAACGGGTCACCTGGAGTTCAAATCCCAGTGTACTGCTTGGGTCCTCACAGTGGGGTCAGGGTAGGTGTGACGAGTTTGTGCTGGGGCTCAGCCTTGGAATGAAAGAGAATTATTTAGAAAGACAGAGCCAGTAACTCATTTTGGAGGCGCAATATTATTGATATGCCAGTGTTGATTTAGTTTTATTTCTTCACTTTTATTTAATACTGATATATTTAAACACTTTGTGAGACTGATATATTATAACTAACTTTACTAACTCACGATTAGCACTACTCTTTGACTACCTTACCCAAGCCAGGTAAAATGCCAGAGCATTACTGTAGAACAATATAACAGCCAAGGCCTTAAAGAGGATGGCAGATGTTTAAGCAGTGTTTCAAATCACACAGCTTTGCTGCAGCCATGTCCTTTAAAAACACCAGGACTTGAGATGTTTGACTCGACACAGACAATTATCAGTCATTACAGCACCCTACTTTTACGTCTTGCAGAAAAATAATTTCTGTGACCATAATTAGACTGCGCACAACAGAAAAAAAGATCTGTACAATATTTTTGTGTTACGTTATTGTTTTTGAATATTGTTGAAATAACGATGGTGATAATTACTCATTGAGTAGTACCTTTATATCTTTGCATCACCATTTCTCTCTCCCTTTTTTCTCCTCTTTCTCTCTCCCTCTGTCAGATTCCCTCCCTCTCTATCTCCTCTCTCTTCTCTCTCCATGCCTCGATCTCTCACTTATGCCCTAAACCCTTTTCTTTCTTTTTCTTTCTCTCACTCTCTCCCTATCTCTCTCTTGCTTCTCTCAAATGCCCAATACCTGGGATCTTCCTCTTGTTTCTGGTCTCTCTCTCTCTCTCTCTCTCTCTCTCTCTCTCTTCTCTTTCCTCTCCTCTCCCCTTGCCACAGCCCAGCCGCAGAGTATTCTAGAGGAAACGTCAAAGTTAATCTGGGCTCTGCAGGCCATGTTTACACCATTTTCCAGCAGATTTACCCTCAAAGGGGAAACAACATGCCCATTCTTCCACGAAACGTGTTCAAACACATACCCTGCCTGTCTAACACCCACCCATTGTGTGCCAGCTCCCCTCCTCCTCCTTCTCCTCCCTCCCTTTCAAATACAAAGTGCCTCAACAACCATAACAAGACGTAAAGGTGCTACCAAAACCAGTAAAACCAGAAATACAGAACGTACAGTAAGCATAACAAGAATATATCTTAAATCACGTTAGTTCATCTACTTTGTTTTGGTGGTGCATTGGCTACATGATAACTGGAACCGTTATTTCTGCTACTTATTTTTTTGTCCCCCAAAAAGATTTCCCCTTCCTGGTTGCAAGCAACATTCAGTCAGCATGAGAAAGTATGTTCTCTTGTATTTCTTTGTGTTTACAACAGTGGAGAATGAAATATCAGTTTCAAGTTCTCTCTCCGTCCCCAACTCTCTGTTCCCACTCATGTTTTCTCCTGAATGGCCAGGCTTCTTCTTTCTGCCGACTAATTGCAACTCTCTTCTTCTTTTGGTTTTGTTTCTATTATTCTTTCTTTTACGGCTGTTTTTCTTTCCCTCCATTGTCCCCACGCTCATGCCTAATTGCTCCCCTGTTGTTAACTCATTCACTGCCATTCTTCTTCACTCATTAAATTGAAATACCGTTTAATTAGCATCGCGGGTCCACGGAAAAAACAGGATGCTATTCAGGTGCTTTGTTTCGAATATACTCTCCACAGATTATCTTAGGATATGGATATATTTCTAGGTATTACCCTGAAGAAACCCTAGCCTGACCATCGGTAGACCCACAGCATTACCAGCAGTGGTGGCAATATGGATTTGATATGGTGCTATAGCATCACCAATAATTACCAGTGTGTATCTATACTGTTATTATACTGTATTTGTAAGTATGAAAATATTACCACTTGCTTGTACCATTGTAGCTGACCTATAAAACAATATTTGGGCTGTTCAACAACAAGGGTTTGGTTCTGTAGGAATCTATTAAGTTGAATGTAAAGTATCTCAATTACATTATATTCTGCCCTTATATTTATAATTTATTTGTATTTTTTTTGCTGGTATAAAAACTTATTTCTAATAGCTACGATATATACAACATGGGGTTCCCTCTCTTACCCTCTTTCTTCTATCTCATCCCCTTTTCCCTCTCACTGTCTCACTCTCTCTTTCTCCTTTGACCGACCCCCACACCCTCTGTGGTTTAATTGAGTACGAGTCAGCCTCCCCCTCATTCCCCATGGGCCCCTCCCTCCCAGGAGGGGGACATTGTCTGCCCCGTCCCGCTGATGTAATCCCCTGGCCGGGACAATGGCTGGACCTTGGCGGCACAGGGGTATTAGCCCCCCAATGAGAGCACTGCTTTGCAGCCCGCCCCTACTCCGACAGCCCCTTACCCCAAACATCTCTACAACCCGGGCCAAGAAAACAGGGCACCATTAAACTACACAGACCATGCCAAATGGACTCAACAGAGAAGTGGTGCTAGTCACTAAAACAGACTTCATAAAGTATATTGAGAAAAAAAACATTACTGCTTAACCAGTGTGCCTCGTAAACAGTGGTGGAACAAGCCTACCTAATTAACAATATAGAACTAACTCACTTCTTAGGCTATATTATGCCTAATAAATACACCTAATAAACAATATTGCAGGAATCATTGAAACTAGCTAATTGTAGCTCACAAACTACTGAATTGAATGGGCTAAATTGATAGTTCATTACGCATCTTTCTTAAGTTCTGTGTTTTCCAGGTATCGTTCTTGAATAGATTGTGAAGATAAGGAAAAGTTATGATTTCTGTAATAGACATTTGCTTAAAGAACGGGACTTAATCGAGAAGAGTTCTCAGTGTGAAATAATTACTGTACTGAGAAACACGTGAATATTTCATTGCTAGTTTTATAACATTAAAGAATGCAACAAAAACAACAAATGGAGGTAGAAAACTACGCATTGGGGCAAACAGAATGGAAACTGTGCTCCATAATCCTGCTGTGCCTTCCTTGCATCATTTCACATGCTCATCGAGGGAAGGGAGACGCAGTGGTTGTGAAGTTAAGGAAGCAAAGGACCCTTCTAATGAGGGGCTGGGGAGAGCTTAGCTTTGCCTGGTGATGACCATGGAATAGCGTTGCCATGGGAACAAATTGGTTATGTTTAGCAGAAAACAAACTGATATTTGTGAAATGGATACAGAATGCTCCTAAAAACGTGACTGCAGATTCAAAAATGGCCTGGTGACTAAAGTGTGACATTAGGTTACCATTTGGGCACTGGGCTATAAAACAAAGTAGTCAAAGGAAATATGAAACTTATGCCTGTGTTTAGATTATGTCCTTCGTCTTGAGTACTTTACCCAAAATTTGAGGATTTTATAATTGCGTAAATTAAGTTTAACTGAATAAACAGTAGTATCAAACAGTGGAAAATGACTTCAAACAGATTGCAATAGATTACGATTGGTGTACAGTCGTTGCCATTTTTAGTTGTCCAATTCTTATCTTTAGGTTGCAAAATGTTGGCCAGCTGCCTAGATGATTTATGTGTTTTTAGATGAATATGGGAAGCTGTCACCACTTCTGTCTGTGCCCATGTAGCAAAAACACAGTACAAAAATACAGGGCATCGGAGACTGATCTCTCAATAGTAAAGGCATCTGAAAAAAAAGAAACACTAGACCCTGGAATGTAAAAGAAATCTCATGGTTTTAACATCACACGATCAGACAGCAGCAGCAGCAGCAGCAGCAGTTCCATATCACTGCTCCTCCGCTCCATCCAAGATGAAAAAAATCAAATTCCGAAACACAATCGGAATACCCCCCACCACTCCTTCCTTACCCCCCTCTTTACCCCGCCATCCCCCACTTGACTGCTTAAATGATATTTATAGCATGATCTTTCCCTCTCTCTTTTCTTTTTCATTTGGAGAATACAGTCTCAAGTCCAACGTTGAAGGCCAGCCTTTCCTCCCTCTTTTCAGTCCTGACAGTTAGACAAACGCTCTGTGTCCCGGCATTCTGTTGCTTTTTGCATCTAAAGCCTCCCTCGCTGCCTCTGTCCCTCCGTCCAGCCAAGCCAGCACAATACATATCCATTATACCATAGCGGGGAGAATGCAGCCTTGAGCTAACAATATGAGCGAGGCCGCCTCAATGCCGGGGTCCCCATTGTGTCCAGGGGAGGGGAGTTAACACCCATGTCTAGGCCCTATGAATAGCATTATTATGTGTGAGACACCCAGCTCTCCCCTGCCTTCACTCAGCTATGCACACCAGCGCTGGCTTTTTTCAAACGCTACTTAGAACTCTGAAAACTTTATTTCAACCAACCAAGAAGGTTTTTTTTTTTTTTTTGTCAGCCCCTCTCCCTATTTTTCACAATAGGAAGAAAGCACAATTGGGGCTGTAAACCCCGTAAGAATTTCCCAGAACTGATTAGCATAATAACAATGCGGTTGTGCAAGTGTTTATAATATTATACAAATTCAATCTCATACATTTTTATAAAATGTTTTTTATCTTTGCTTCTTTTTTTAACTTTAATTGGTGGTGTAAGTTACTCCACACCCGGTAAACAGAGAAATACATTTCTAGGAGTGTACTGTTTTGATAATTTTAATAGTATTATGAAATTCAAAATGAATATAAGGTTTTAAAGAGAAGATGGACAAAAACACATTTCAAAGACAAAGCAGTATTGCTTAGTGAACATTCAGTATTGTGTGTTTGTGTGTTTATTTCCAAATCACTATGTTATTCAAACAGCCAATGCTTTGCATAAGTAAAATGTATTCAGGACTTTATGGACTTAATTTCTCAAATTCTACATCAGCTAAAATGCCAAAGTGAAGCACACAAATTTGAATTGGTGTTACCAAACTGAGTATTGGAAAGAACAAAAACAAATTGCTGTCTTTGCGTGGCTCTCTCTTTTGACGTGTTTTTTTAAATTCTTTTTTAAGTGTTTTGCAGAAACAAAATCCATAATGGGTTAGGTAGGGGTAGGGACAAGGTAGGAAACACCTTAAAAGTAAAAAAATAAAATCCTGCAATTCCTTTTTCCAACCTTATCGCAAACCACTACCCCCATTACAGACGAATCTCATTACCTCCTCTTGCCTGCAGGGGTCAGGACTATCCCCAATGGATTTAGCATCGCCTTAAGACGGCACGACCTGTTACCACAATTAAAATCTTGCTTGTTTTGTTGTTTGCTTAAAAAACGATCGCTGAATGAGAAGTTGAACTTTAATCTTATTTTTTTTTGCAGAGGAGGAGGAGGAGGAGGAGGATACAGCTGAACTCAGAGATTTTGCAGCCTCTCATTGCCATGGGCTCTTCATCCCTCACCGTCTCCCTGAGAAGACAGGGCTATGTACAGGCTCGGCCCCGGAGTGGGCAGGCAGGCTCCAGAGCCCCGCGGCTTCCCGTCTATACCGCCTCAGCGAAATCAATACGCCAAATACACAGCAGGGTCACACCACGCAGCCCTCAACGCCGCACGCAGGGAGCCCACAGCATACGCACTGGAGCAGTCAGGTCCAGACTGTACCGGGCAGCAACACAACCTTGGCTTGCAGGGGTGCAGTGTTTAGTTTTGCCGACGGGAGTGGAGACGGTCTACTTTCTAACCTGTAGATCAGCTCTAAAAGTTACATACATACATACATAAAAAACACAAGAAGCCTTTAGCTTCAGCACAGAAGAAGCAGTTTTGAGAACGGTAGATCACAATAAAGAAACTAAAGTCCAATGTAGCACGTACAAATGTACACAGCACACAACGACTGCCACACTGCGCCAGTACAGTGCAACTAGAGGCTACAGAGTTGGGAAGCCAACACATGCATGTCCGTTAACATCACAGACCTCACTCCAGTGCCAGAACCATCAGGCTTTCACTTTCCTTCAAGGTGACAGTCTGGCATTTCGGGGGGTACATCTGTCCATTCCTACCAACCAACATTTAAGTTATTTCATTAAATCAGTGCAGACTTTGGGACACCCAAAAAAACAGGACCGCTAAAAATAAGATGAAGTTCTTCTAATTCAGAGCAGCATGCAGAATCTAAAATAAAACTCTTTTACAGCGAGGTTTACCTTTTTGAGCTGTTCCCCCTATTGGATTTGCGATGGGATTCAACTGCACTAGTTCCCTAACTTGAAAACACTTGATAAAGTGACTGCTGGGATGAATAGGGTTATCTTTCTCCAGGAAGACACAGCCACATTCCCAGCCTTGGCTATCCAAGGATTGATCCAGCACCCTGAGGACATCAACCGCAAAGTGAATGGACCTGGAACTGATTTGACTGGATCGGAATGTCATCTTTCAAAACGGTAAGCAGAGCTCTATTAGAGAAACTTGGAGCTCTATTAGGAAAGCATCTTGTTTGTACAAAAAGGTTCAGTTGAGGTTCTCTAATGTCTTTAGGCTGGTGGGTCTGAAATAGCAGCACAGATATTGAATGGTGAATTCTTCTTATTATTTTTTTTTTTAAACACTATTGACTTAATAAACCAACTGGAACGCGGCCACCAAAGGGGATAGAGACAGCCGCCAATGTGTACAGTGCCAGTGAAGGAGGCACGAGAGAATACCAGGTGCTGTGCCTTTAAACGGCAAGCGCTGTCTACAAAATGGCTGCTGGCAGACTGGTACAGAGCCCAAGATGGTGCCTGCTTGAAAAGACGGCATCTGTATTTGCAAAACCGTTAGCCCGGGTAGCTTTGGCAGTTTATGCAAATCGGGTATTAATTACATTGGAACACGGTTGATCTCATTAACCCTTGAAGTGTTGCCAAGAGCGCGGGAGTGTGTAGATTAGACTAAAATACATTATTAATTATAATAATGATCAAGTAGACCCATTTTTTTCCACCCTCATTTGGCGACAGAGCAGGCTTTTGTCATTAATGCATTTTATAAAGAAATGTATGTTTATATTCTTAATAGGATGATTGCTCTAGGTCGGCACATGGTACATACAGGAGATTTGTTTTACTGTAATGTGCTTGCAGAACATATTTACCCTACCTAAGTATCCACTGTCTTCACTGTACTGGATACTGTGCAGAATTTCCCTCTGTAAGCCAGATACTATCATCAGTGCAGAGATTTGTAAATTGTAAATAGGCCTACTTCTTAAAACAAGAAGCACCACATATTTTAAGTATTACATTTTGACCCCTTTTCCCCGAAGGACATTTCTCAATTAAAACTGACAGGGTGCTTTATTGTAACTGATAAAGTTTAATCTTTTATCCATACCTTTAAACACTCCATTGCAAGAACTATAACGTATAACTAAATGTAATAGTAATAGAATTAGAGATCACGTGCAGTATCCCTTCAGAGCAATTTCAACTCTTTGCAGACTCATCACACCAATGTCCAAACGATTTCAATCTCTTTATCAGTGTGCTTCACATGTAGATATAGATAAGTGCAGCATAGAGCTACAATATCTATAAGTAAACTACAGTTCTACCAAAACCACAGTACCCCTTACTAAATTACATTAACAACTACAATGGTTTTAGTATTGGATTTACATATCAAAGCAATGTGAATTCTTGAATCAGCAAGGCTTCTTTACACTAAAATTGATTGTTAACATGGTCTAACCGTGAATTATCAAATCATGAAATAACCCAATGCAGAATATATTATAGTCTGAGGACTATAGAGGCTTGACTTTATGAGCCTATGCCTTTTTATATGTGCTTAAATATATAAATATATAAATAAATATACTGTATATATATCCTGCAAGGTGGGTTGCTACCTTGCAAGAATACACTATGAAAATTATTATTATTATTATTATTATTATTATTATTATTATTATTATTATTATTAGCAGTAGCAGTATAGTAGTAGTGATAATATTATGAGCATTCATATATTTCACGCCTGTATGCATGTTTATAAAGAATGTCATTGGCTCTGATGAACTAGAATTTAATCAGGCGTGTGTATTAAATTATCAGGTGCTAAATATGATAAAGTGACATGCACTGTACCGTACTGTCGTCTGATGCCTTTACTCTTGATATGAAAAGAAAAAACGCAAACGTCAGGTGGCCCTTGAAATATATGAGATCCTAGAATGCTATAAATGGCTGTGTATTTGTCTGGCAACATTTTTAAATTGGGGGTGGTGGGAGGCTGTATTTCTTGTTGTATGGAGGACCAAATCTTACACGCATACAAAAACTTTCAAAGAAAATGTAATACTCAATTCTCATTGATATATTTAATTGAAGCCACTGGAAAATTGCCAAAAGGCTAACGGTGGTTTGCCGTCAGGCTTCGTCCAAACAAGCTTGGGTTCTGTACAGTATTCCTTTGTCGGTAAAATGGCGGTCATGCTTTTATGTGTCTGTCGTGGCAGAGAGCTGTGGAGGGGGGGGGGTACGAGACTGTCTGGGACAGTATGCATATAGAAAATGATTCAAGGAGAAAAAGACAGGAGGGAGGAGGGAGGAGGGTTGTGTTTGCAATTTGCATATTCAGAGCAGCTTGGTATCCCATATGTTTTTGAGATGCACCAGACAAAATTAGGCACAGCATTTTTAAAATTATTATTATTATTATTATTATTATTATTATTATTATTATTATTATTATTATTATTATTATTATTATTATTATTATTCACTCTGCAGTTGGCATTCAGGCTGGGAAATAGTACACGTACACACACACACGCGTGCATTCAGAGGCCTACAGATACAAAAAAAGAAAAAAGCTTTTATGATAATTATTACCGGAGCCATGTGGGTAAGTATGTCACAGCAATTATGCATTATTCAGTGAAACAAGACGGGAACTCTAGGTACAGTAAATCCTGTTAGAGAGGGAACAGCCTGGCGAGGGAGGGAGGGAGGGAGGGCAGACTTTAACTACTGAGGTGCCAGAGATTAGAGAAACGAACAACGAAACATGAAGAACGAACCAGACCCCCACCTCCCCCACCACCTCGCTGTGTGCTCTTGGTTGCATTATTCTGTTTAATAAATGGGCTGTTCCCTGGCGCTTTTATCATAGAAACACAGAGGGATTCTGTTCTTTTGGAGAAAAAAATACTTGAGATAAAGAATATGCTTTGTTTTGTGCTTTTTTTATATAAACCTCCTAACTCCATTGATATGATTCATCTTGTTTACCAGGGTTTTCCGGGAGACAGACAGCAGCCATACTCCCTCGTTTCAGCACACACAACATCAAGGTTTTAGGTAGTCTGATCATTTAGTCCTCATCCCTTTAGTTTTGCCTTATGTGATTAGAGGAACTGTTGGGTTTTTTGTACTGTAGAATTTTTTTTTTTTTCATGTTGGATGCTTGTCCAGTTTGATAAATATAGAAACATGAAACAAATATTGCCAAGATTCGACACGTCAGTTCAAGGAAGCTGATCTGTTCTTTGCCTATCGTTCTTCATGGTTTTGAAAATCTTGTAAAAGTAGAAATCCTCTGATTCCTGCACAGCCACTGACCCCGGGAGGGAGTAAGGTTGCTTAATATTGCAAATGTGTAGTTGCATTGTAAGTACACAACCATCTGTGTTATTACTGTGTAATTTGGAGGCTCTTAATGAAGAGAGTGACCACAATGCACTATGAAATCAGTGAATTCAAAGATAGGA
Source organism: Acipenser oxyrinchus oxyrinchus (assembly GCA_030684275.1). Classification (NCBI taxonomy): domain Eukaryota; kingdom Metazoa; phylum Chordata; class Actinopteri; order Acipenseriformes; family Acipenseridae; genus Acipenser; species Acipenser oxyrinchus. The sequence goes on from CM060272.1 coordinate 3,774,649, forward strand.
CTTTCTGATTTGCAAAAATGCAAAAATGTGTTGGATGTTTTATATTTCTACAGACTTCAATTATCATACTAACAGGTTGTTATATTATTATTTAAATTCACAGCTTTCTAAGACTGAAGGTTTATGCATGCTAAAGTACTATACTATTTTCCAAGTGATAACTCATTTCATTTCAAAGTGATGTCCTGTAATTGTTTCTGGGGTTGGTTGTTGCTACTGGCGCTGTCCTGGAACTGTATTGAACCATCAGCTCTCTGATACAAAAATAGCAAATAATAATAATGTGAACGAGTTGTCAGTCATGTAGCCCCCCCACCCAAATATCCCTCTAAAAACTAAAATCAGGGCGCCTCCTAGTCAGAATCACGGTAACACCCTTTGTTACAAAGTCAAGAGAGTTGTCTTTCCAGGGACCCAGAAGGCAGGCAAACAAGACAGCAGATTAGAGATTAAAAATGAACCCCAGGGTGAGGCGATAAAGAAATACAGCCCCAAAAAAAGAAATACAAAAAGACAGAAAGAAACGGTTCAGAGGACTAGATTAAGGGGAGGCAGTGACGACCGCGACTACCCTCTACCGGAGAATCTGTAAACACCAGAGGAACCCGCCTGCACAGAAAGAAAGAAAGAAGCAGATAATAAAAGCTCCGGCAGCCGTCGTACAATCCGCTCCATAAATATTATATTGTGCCAGAGACACGGTGGAATTTCAAGAGGTGCTAGCCAAGCGTGGGAACAGGCGAACGAGAGCATAGAGCTGTCAGGCACTGGCTAGACAGCCCAGCTGCGCTGAATGCCTCCGCAGCAGGTGAAAAAGGACCCGAGAGGTCAAGGTCAAAGAGGAGCCTCATCAGTTCTGCGGTTCTGTCTGGTCTGGCCCCTCCAGACTAAAACGTGTTTGATTATTTAATAAGCGAGCTGCATCTATTTGCATACATGACAATATCTGAGCTCTGAAAAGGAGCAAAGAAAAGGGCCTTAATTTAACTGAGCTGCCACCCATCCACCCACTAAGAAAATACATTGGATGTTTTTTTCTTTTTTTCTCTCTCCGTTGCTGGAATATGACATCACCAGCTAGCCCCCAAGATAGTCACAGACACAGCGATACAGTATGATTCTGTAAGATATATGTGAAGAAAGCTTGTGTAGAGAGAGTGGATATGCATGTTTCCCTGGACACATTTACACCCCATCCAGTCTACAGCACTGACTAATGTACGGTCCTATCTCCAAACTGTTTTACTCATGAATGAATTTATCTATTTGTTTTATTTGCAAGCTACTGTGCTGTGCATGAATTGTATAAGAGATCTTGCATTTTAATAATTACAATTCTAAACCAGAACATGCGTACTCCTCCATCACATACTACACTTTCAGCTACCAGGAATCAAAACTGGATTCCTTAAAAAAATAATAATAAAAATGCTAGTCCTCTAAGAGGTGGGACTACAAAAGGGTGTCTGGAAGAGAAAGGAAGTGATTGCTTGGGGAGGAGGGGGGGGGGGTAGTTTTCATTCCCCCCTCTTTGTGTCTTTGGTAGATTCCATTATTCAGCTGAGTTTAAGCTTCATTAGTTCAGCTCAAAAAGACCCACCTCCCCTAATTCCCCTCCCCTCACCAATAGACCTGTCTGCAGAACTGACTTGAGGAACCCTCCTATGCCAAGCTGGGATCATGCAGTGCTTCTTAATCATTTCACATTGTGGTGAAATATAGCTT